>JAEIFZ010000277.1:3152500-3880000 GCA_018904035.1 Zaprionus ornatus | reverse complement strand
GGCGTGTTATTCCAAATTGAAAATAAACTTGATCTGCGTATTGTATACAGGAATCTTCATGCTAAATTTGGTGTCCCTAGCTTTTGTAATAGCTGAGATCGGCGCGTTCATCCTGACAGACAGACAGACGGACAGACGGTCAGACGGTCAGACGGACAGACGGACAGACAGACGGACATGGCTCAATCGACTCGGCTAGTGATCCTGAGCAAGAATATATGTACTTTATGGGGTCTCCGAGGCCTCCTTCTGCCCGTTACATACATTTGCACAAAGTTAATATACCGTTTTTTGACCATTTTCAATGGTCCAAGGGTATAAAAATAAATAAGATTAATAATAAATAAAACGGAATACACTTTTTGAACACATTTGTATTTCGGATTCATGGTTTCCTTGTACGCCCTTTGAAGCATTTTGAAATCTGCATCGCTGTCGATGTATAAGGCACTGTTTTTAGAAAAAACGAGAGCAACAGTCGAGCGACACGCGACAGTGTAATACCCTTGGACGTACATATATTGCCATAAGAAGTATCTAATTGTATAATACTAATTGCAAGCTACAAATTAATTATAACACTGCAGTGCGCTGCCACCTTGCATCAATTTCGATACGTTATCAATAATTTATCGCCGCAATTTTTTCTAGCGCAAGACTGCAAAAAGAGGTGTGAGCAGTATATAAAGGTATTTCTTTATAAATTTTGAATTGGCCAATATCGATATTTTGCAATATATCGAGTAAAAAAAAATAATATTTATTTAATTGCATTTTATAGTTCTGTATTTTTTACTGACCCTCAAATATGAATTATTAAATAATAATCATATGTGCACGTAAGCATATTATAAATATTATGATTATGTACAGAAGCATGTAAATACTTGCATACATTCATATTCATTTACCACGCCACCTATTGGTTGAGTATTAGTATATATTTATGCACATGTATTTTCGGTAATTGACATGTGCGTGGAAAAGAAGAGTCGAGAAACAGCTCGAGCTTCGCGCTCGCATCGTTTGTCCTTTTCTTTCCTACTCAAATAATTTAGTTCTGACGTCATGGACATCTTTGCTGGTCGAAGGGTCGAAATGGTTTATCTAATAACTTCAGTGTTTATTGTCCGATCGGATTGCAATTCGGAGGATAAGTTCATATGGTATTTATCTATATATGTACTAAAGAAGAACGTTCAGAAATGAATAAATCGCCATGTAAATCAAAATTGCCGGTTTGCGGGGGCGTTAGGCGTGTTATTCCAAATTGAAAATAAACTTGATCTGCGTATGGTATACAGGAATCTTCATGCTAAATTTGGTGTCCGTAGCTTTTGTAATAGCTGAGATCGGCGCGTTCATCCAGACAGACAGACAGACGGACAGACGGACAGACAGACGGACATGGCTCAATCGACTCGGCTATTGATCCTGAGCAAGAATATATATACTTTATGGGGTCTCCGACGCCTCCTTCTGCCTGTTACATACATTTGCACAAAGTTAGTATACCCTTTTTTGACCATTTTCAATGGTCCAAGGGTATAAAAATGACCCCACAGACAGCTAAACAATATATACTCGACAATTTTTATACCCTTGGACCATTGACCAACTTTGTGCAAGTGTATGTAACGGGCAGAAGGAGGCGTCGGAGACCCCATAAAGCATATATATTCTTGCTCAGGATCACTTGCCGAGTCGATTGAGCCATGTCCTTCTGTCTTTCCGTCTGTCTGTCTGTCTGGATGAACGCGTCGATCTCAGCTATTACAAAAGCTAGGGACACCAAATTTAGCATGAAGATTCCTGTATACCATACGCAGATCAAGTTTATTTTCAATTTGGAATAACACGCCTACCGCTCCCGCAAACCGCCAATTTTGGTTTACATTGCTATTTACATTCGAAGAACTCATTTCTTAACGTTCTGCTTTAGCATATATATAGATAAATAATATATGAACTTATCCTCCAAATTGCAATCCGATCAGACAATAAACACTGAAGTTATTAGATAAACCATTTCGACACTTCGACCAGCAAAGAACTTGTCGATGACGTCAGAACTAAATTCCTTCTGCATGAAAGAAAAGGATAACGATGCGAGCGCGAAGCGCGAGCTGTTTCTCGACTCTTCTTTTCCATGCACATGTCAATTACCGAAAATACATGTGCATAAATATATGCTAACACTCAATCAATAGGTGGCGTATATATGAATATGAAGAAAGCAAAGAAGTTGTCGATGACGTCAGAACTAAATTACTTGTGCATGAAAGAAAAGGATAAACGACGCGAGCGCGAAGCGCGAGCTGTTTCGCGACTCTTCTTTTTCATGCACATGTCAATTACCTAAAATACATGTGCATAAATGCAAACACTTATACATACTTAATTTGTGTTCACACATACATATGTAAAATTATATACAACCAATAGCGTGGTTGATCGGCATGCATGAATGCAGGTATTTACTAGATTTCTAATATAGACATATTATTATTATTATTTAATAATTTATATATTGACTTTTTATTAAATAAATATTAATTTAGATTTCACGATATATTATGAGCTATCATATCGATAGCTTTTAATATATATTAAACATATCGATATATATTTCATATGTTTTGCATATAAATTATATTAATATGTGTAAATTATATTATATCCCCACGTCTATTGAAACTATGTTTGAAAAAAATGTACTAACATTTCTTCTACTTTGTTTTTTTTAATATATGTATATTTTGTATGTATATTAGATTCTATAGATCATTATTATAAATTTAAGGTTTCGCGCACTTTTTAATTGCGGCGATAAATTATTGGCAACGTATCAAAATTGTTGCAAGGTGGCAGCGCGCTTCAGTGTTATGTTAATTTGTAGTTTGCGATTGGCGTGTTCGGTGTCGTCGTCGATTGTCGATTATCATTTGTATTTTCGATATTAAATATAAAATAATATATAATTAATTCGCGTGTTCGTGATACATTTAACATTTAATGCAAATTAATATAAGTCGAGTATATAATAAGTAAATCCTCGTGTGTGATTGTTATGCGTTAACGGAACATTTTTTATGCGTGTGAATGATTGCGCCCTGCCCGGAACGTGGCGCGCAATTTTAGAAAAGTGCGGTACACAGCGTAACGTATTTTTGTGCATGCATACATATATGTGTATAGACTCTTCTGAAGTGTGTGTGATTGTACGTGAACATCGGTATCGGTTCGTTTCCGCGATTCAAATTGGAATTTTCGCTGGAATTTCTTGCAGGTTTAATTTATTATTTCTTTGATTTATATTTATTCTTTTTTCCACATTTTGTTTATTTTTATTTTCCTTATTAAATTTTATTATTATTTGTTCTTTCATTAGATATTTATTTTCATTTATAATATAATTATTTTAAATAATATACATATATTTATTTAAATATATGAATATAATTATAATATATATATATCTATTTAAATATATGAATATATTTATATATATAAATAAATATACTAACTTTATTTTATATATATAACTATATATTAATTTTTGATAAATATATATTCAAATTAAATTAATTTATAAGAATTTTATTTTTAACATACCTATATATTATTTTAAAACTTATATATTAGAAGATGCCTAGAGTTAAGAGAAAGTCAGCTTGCAATAGGAGTCAAACACAGCGAAAAAGAAATCGTTTGAATAGGTCAGATATAGACTTTTCTGAGCAGGAACGCGTAAATAATCTAGAGGCACATAGAGAACGTAGGCAAAATTTCGAATTTAGGGAAGCTGAAAGGGTTAGAGATAGTCAACAGCATCGAGTCCGCAGAAGTAATAGAACATTTAGGGCCGTTGAGCAATTACCGGACACAATTCGTCACACTACTCTTCGGGCTTCTTCGCCAATCAGATTACAAGAACAACTTGCTGACACTTCGCGTCGTTCGAGGCGCAGGCGAGATGCTGACCTTCGATCTCAGGAAAGAGAGCAGGATGCAGTTCGTCGCCGTGTACGTCGCAGTGATTCTGCAATTAAAACAGACGAACAACTTGCCAACACTTCGCGTCGTTCGAGTCGCAGGCAAGATGCTGAGTTTCGATCTCAGGAAAGAGAGCAGGATGCAGTTCGTCGCCGTGTACGTCGCAGTGATTCTGCAATTAAAACAGACGAACAACTTGCCAACACTTCGCGTCGTTCGAGTCGCAGGCAAGATGCTGAGTTTCGATCTCAGGAAAGAGAGCAGGATGCAGTTCGTCGCCGTGTACGTCGCAGTGATTCTGCAATTAAAACAGACGAACAACTTGCCAACACTTCGCGTCGTTCGAGTCGCAGGCAACATGCTGAGTTTCGATCTCAGGAAAGAGAGCAGGATGCAGTTCGTCGCCGTGTTCGACGAACTGATCATTCAAATAGAAATGCCGAACAACTTGCCAATACTTTGCGTCGATCGAGGCGCAGGCAATGTCCACAATTCAGGTCCAACGAAAGCGGACGAGATGCTGTTAGAAGGGCGATTCAGCGACAAAATCAGGAGACGCGAATTTTAGAAAGGGCAATAGATAGAAGTCAAAGGTCTCAGGTTAGAAACAATCCTATTCGTAGGATTGTTGAGCAGGCACGCAATACTAGTGCACGCCGCAGTGCTCGAATTCGAGCTCAACGTGAGGCCTTTGAAGCCCATAGGAATATGTCGCAAAGAGTGAGTCTATATAGGAGTATTTGCACCAATAGGATAGCAGAGAATAGGAGAAACGCGTCCCGCAAAAGAGTGGACCGTGCGAATACCCTTCCAGATGATAGGATATCGCAGGTTAAAACTAGTTTAGATTGCCTAATAGCCAATTTTAATAAGACAGTCAAGCAGGGACCCGATCAGGTTTGCATATGTTGCAAAGGTTTGTGGTTTCCACATCAAGTGGACAAAATTTCGCGTGAGGTCATAGAGGAAAAGTGTAGTGAGGCAGATAGTGTTGATATTTTGTATCTTTCCTCTATGTTTCCATCCCATAATAATAGGTTTAGCTTTTGCAAAACCTGCAGCCGCAGTATTAAGTCAGGGAAAAAACCAAAGGCTTCTATTACAAATGGCCTAAATTTTCCGGAGCTTCCGGAATGCCTGAAAGGCTTGACGCCTCTAGAAGAAAGGCTGATTTCTCCCCGTCTTCCTTTTATGATCATAAAGTCTCTTGGATATGGACGTCAAAGTGCCATTAAAGGAGCAGTGATCAATGTGCCAATTCCAGTTGCAAATGTTGTAACTTCCCTTCCCAGGGCATTTAATGAAGCCGAAGTAGTTCAGATTCATCTTAAGCGTAGGAGTATAACCATGATTTCATGGCTGAAACCATAAGGCCCTCAAAGATAGTTGATGCAATTCGGTATTTAGTGAACACAGAACTTTATAAGAAGCACCAGGTTACTATCAATGAGCAGTGGTTGTCTTCTTACTCAGCTGAGACTGTACCATTTGTTGCGTCAGCAGACGACAGGGACATTGTGTGTCAAATGTTAGAAAAGGCAGCACAACCTAATGAGCATAGAGTAGTAGAAGAAGAGGTAGAGTTGAGTCCAGGAGGTCAAGAAACCTTCATGGAAAATGTCCCTGTTGAAAACATAGATATTCCTCGAATTGCTATAGCACCAGGAGAGGGTCAGCGACCTCTTGACATGATAACCGATTGTGATTCAGAGGAGCTGGCTTTTCCCACAATATTTGCAGGCATTAAAAGGAAATGTCAGGAAAGTTTTACAACTATAGTTAGATCAGAGCTTAGGAATTTTGATAGAAGAGGTTGTAGAACTGATAAATTATTTCATAACTTCAAAAAGTTAGAAATGATTAGCATTAGGAATAGCACATCAATTTGCTTAATAAGCACTCTGCCACTCAAGGCATTTCGGCTGCTGATGTGCGTAATGATGAAACTTTAAATAGGTTAATACTTCATGATGATGGCTATAGGCTTTTAAAAGGTATTCGCACGTCTCCTGCTCATTGGGAGGACGAGAAAAAGAAAGTGATGGCTATGATTAGGCAGGTAGGGCTTCCAACTTTTTTTAGAACATTTTCCGCAGCGGAAACTAGGTGGCCGGAGCTTTTAGTCTTGCTATGTAAAAATGTAGACAAGCTAGAAGTATCCGAAGAAGAAGCGTTAAATTTGGGGTTTAATGAGAAAGCTCGTCTCATTAGAGCAGGCCCAGTGACCTGTGCCAGATATTTCGATTATCGATATAGACATGTTTTAAAACTGGTGAAAAAGGAAGGCTCTCCACATATACATGGCATGTTCTGGCTGAAAGACGCCCCAAAGCTCGACCTAAAGAATGAGTCCACATTTATGCCTGTGAAGTCCTTTATTGATCAGTTTATTACTGCTGATTCTAGTTGCCCGGACGTTGCTCCATATTTGGAGTATCAACTCCATAGTCACGGGCACTCTTGCAGGCAAGAAATTAGGTCAAAACAAATTTGTAGATTTGGTATCCCATACCCTCCCATGCCTCAAACAGAAATTCTTCTCCCTTTAGAAGAAAATGCTCCAAATTTGGCCGAGCATCGTAGGAATTTCGAAAAATTCAAAGTCTGCTCGACTTCCCATTTGATCGTGAAAGCGTAGAAAATTTTAACGATTTTAACAACTTTTTGTCCCACGATCAACTTAACCTTAGTTATGAGGGCTACATTAATGCTGTAAGATCAAGTATAAAGAAACCAAAAGTTTTTTTGAAGCGATCTTTTGCAGCAATCAAGCTTAACGCTTATAACAAGCACCTCCTTTTGTTGCAGCGAGCAAATATGGATATTCAGTTTATTTTAGACCCCTATGCTTGCTGCAGCTACGTCGTTAATTATATTAACAAGTCTCAGAGAGGTATCTCCATGTTGATGCGTGAGGCAATCAATGAGATTAAAGACAATAACAATGTAACTATTAAGCAAAAGTTACAACATTTAGGTAACAAATTTATATTTGGCACTGAGATATCCGCTCAGGAAGCCGTCTACTGCTGTTTAGGTATGCATTTGTCCGCCAGCAGTAGTGCCAGTGTGTATATTAATACAAAAGTTCCAGAAAAACGGGTCAGAATGCTGAAATCTAGACAGCAACTTCAAAATCTGCCCGAAGACTCTAGGGACATTTTTTACTTAGCACTTCTAGATCATTATATTCAGCGCCCAGACGCTTTAGAGAGCTTATGCCTAGCGGATTTTGCAGCTTTTTATAGCTACAGCAAATCAGAACGAGGAGCTCGCCAAGAAAATGCAGATGACTTTGACGATGATGTGCCTAGGGCTTCTGAATCAATAGTTTACGCTCTTCGCGATAATAGTGGCTTCATCAGAAAGAGGACCACTGCGTGCATAATTAGGTATAGGAGATTTAATGTCAATACAGAAACAAGTGACTATTTCAGAGAGCTAAGAATGCTTTACGCCCCATGGCGAGATGAGCATTTGGATTTAGTCACACATGACTGGGAATTGTTCTGTAGGGAAAATTCGGAGTTAGTAGAGAACAATCGCAGAAAATATAATTTACTAGATGATAGGGAACTAGAAGATGCTCTGAGCCACTTAACAGAGGAAGCAGAAAATGAGAATAATCAAGTAGGAGAACAGGAAGTGGTAGATGATGGCTTCACAGTTTTAGGATTGCCTGAAATAGATCCACATCTAAATGTTTTAAATGTGGATGGAAATATTGATATGAATGATGAAGATAGTAATGTCCGTTTTATCAAGCTTCCAGCCTTAGTTTCTCAGGAAAGCTTAGCTAATATAGTTAGATCTCTTAATTTAAAGCAGAAGCTATATTTTACACATGCTTTGCATAATGCCAAAATCAATACAGTCTTTTATGAATTTGTTGGAGGCGGCGCCGGAGTCGGAAAGAGTCGACTTATATCAGCAATTTTTCAGTCATTATCCGTAATGTATAACAGTATACCAGGAGCTGATCCGACATCTGTTAAAATCCTCTTATGTGCACCAACAGGAAAAGCAGCATTCGGAATTAGTGGTTCGACACTGCATTCCATGTTTTCACTTCCTGTTAATCAATCTCGCTCAGCACCTCTAAGGGCCTTAAGCCATGATTTAGTTAATAGCCTTCATTCAAGGTTAATCGATCTTAAATTAATTATTATTGATGAAATATCAATGGTTAGCTCTCTCATGTATTCTTATTTAGATTCTCGTTTGAAGCAAATTTTCAAAAATACTTCTCCTTTTGGTGGTGTTTCTATCATCGTATTCGGTGATCTTAGACAGTTACAGCCCGTAGGAGGTAGTTGGATTTTCGATCCAAATACCACTGACCCTTACCATGAAATATTTGGTACGTATCTCTGGGACCTTTTTTTGTATTTTGAGCTCACAGAGATAATGCGTCAACGTGACGATCAGCTTTTCGCTTCTGCCTTAAATAATATGGCATCGGGTTGTATGACAGCCGATGATATTGTCCTTTTCCAATCTAGAATATGCGAACCATCGGCAGTGCCCGATGATGCAATTCATCTGTTTAGTAATAATAATGAGGTTGATTTATTTAATGTAACGAAACTTAACTCAATTGCTACTGAGCAATTTTTCTCTACTGCTGAAGATATTATTAAGGCGGGCCATTTGGAACCAGCTAGGAAACAAAGAATATTAGAAGAAGTGAAGGGTTTTAAAACTTCCGCTACACAGGGACTCTGTACGTCTCTTCTCCTAAAAAATACTGCCAAGTACATGATGACGGTCAATGTAGACACAGGGGATGGATTAGTAAACGGGGCATCAGGTGTGTTGATGCAAATAGATTTCAATACATCCAACACTCCCAACATTTTATGGATGAAATTTACAGAGGAAACTGTAGGAGAATCTGCGCGTTCGAAGTGTACACATCGTACAGATCCTTCATGGACTCCTATTCAGAAAATTGTTCGCAGTTTTCAATATTCAAATAACGCACAAATTAACATTGACCGTACGCAGTTTCCAATTGTGCCTGCTGAAGGCATCACAATTCATAAGAGTCAGGGAGCTACGTATGGCAAAGTGGTAGTCCATGCTAATTCCAGAATGCAGCGTGCTGCATTATACGTAGCTTGCAATAGAGCAACTACTGCTTTAGGATTATTCATTATTGGGAATTTTGTTCCTCCTAAGTCTCCCCAAAATAATGATAAAGTGAAAGCCCAATTGAAGAAATTGCGGACTGAAAAACTACTGTGTACTCATTACGATTATTTAATTAACAGTTCTGCCCTTAACATTTTCTTCCATAATACTCAGAGCTTGAATTCCCATCTTGAAGATATTCGATCGGACAAGCTGATGCTTCAGTCATCAATATTATGTTTCGGGGAAACTTCCATAAGCAATGAAACTGTAGAAATACCTGGGTTCACTATTGTGGTTCAACTTGAATCAATTAGGCCTTTAACAGGCATCATAATTTATGTAAAGAACGAGCTAGTGGATAGAGTTTCCCATACCTTTAGCAGTAGAAAAACTTTTGGCTCAGTAGTTTTTGAGTTCGGCATATTTAGGTTTGATGCCATAAGTTTTCTTATATTATATAAAAGTCCAGACTTTCCTCTGTTCACATTTAAAATAGAATTTGAGGAGATAATTCATCAATTTTCTCGTTTAGGTGTTTTAATGGATAGCTTGCTAGTTTTAGGAGATTTTAATGTGTGCCTCAAAACCTTTAACAGGTGTAAGAAATCTAAATGACAGGATATATGTAAATATGTATGTAGGCATATTTTAATAATACTTTAATTTAATTATCTAATAGTTAAGTATAACCATTGAATGGAAAATTGGTTTGATAATTATTATTATTTTTTTATTTTTATATCCTTGGACCTTGTTATCGATATTAACCAATTTAAAATTTATAAAGAAATACCGATATCTACTGCTCACACCGCTTTAGGGAATTGCGGCGATAAATTAATGGCAAGATATCGAAATTGAAGCAAGGTGGCAGCGCACTCCAGTATTATTATTAATTTATAGCTTGCAATTAGTATTATACAATTAAATACTTTTTATGGCAACATACGTTTAAGGGTATCCTACTGTCGTGTGCAACTCGACTGTTGCTCTTGTTTTATTTGAAATATGTCTCCTTGTGTGTATTATTATAGGGATAATCAGATAATCCTATTAGATTGTCACTGTCCTCTTCCGCGCTATTATGTGTGGATTCCCCAAAAAACGTCTGTTTTATTTTAATTCTCGAAAGTGCATCCGTGACATGGTTTTCTTTTCTTTTAATGTACTTTATGTCGAAGTCGTACTCTGAGAGTCTAATCTGTCATCTAGTCAACTTTGAATTGGGCTACTTTAGTTTGTCCCAATAGAGTCCTTATAGATAGTGTCTGAAAGTTATAGTTGCCCAAACTATTGCTAATAATTGCATTTCTATAGCACTATAATTTATCTCATGTTCATTTAAAGTTCTACTAATGTGACAAACAGATTGTCCATCTTGAGATAGGACAGCTCCTAGAGCTACATTGCTGGCATCGGTCGTTAATGTAAATTTTCTCTCAAAGTTCGCTATTTGATTGGATTGGTCTTCGGAAGTTAGTAGTTCTAACATTTGGAATGCTTCTAAGTTGGTTGATATCTATTTTTGCTACTTTTTTTTAGACATTTGGTTAGGGTTTGGCAATATCGGTGAAATTAGGTATAAATTTCCTATAGTAGCCTGTGAGTCCTAAGAACGCTTTAATTTCCTTGGGGTTTTGGGGTAGTTGGTATTTTAATAAAGTCTTTATTTTATCTGGGTTGGTTAGATCCCGTCTTTGGTAATTACATGTCCTAGGAAGGTCGTTTCTTGTTTCAACAATTCGCATTTATTTAGTTGTAACTTTTGGTTTGCCTGTGATAATTTTTGAAAAACTGCCTGTAAGGCTTGAAGATGTTCATCCAAGGATGTAGAAAAAACTATCATGTCGTCTAGGTATACTAAGCAACATTTATTTAGAAGTGGACGGAGTTAACTGTTCATACATCGTTGAAATGTAGTGGTGCATTTTTATGGTGTCATGGTGTCCAAATTTAGTTGAGAAAGGGGTCTTGGCTATTGACTCTGGGTGTAACAGGCAGAAGGAGGCGTCGGAGACCCCAAAAAGTACCATATATATATTCTTGCTCAGGATCACTAGCCGAGTCGATTGAGCTATGTTCGTCTGTCTGTCCGTCTGTCTGGAAGAACGCGCCGATCTCATCTATTACAAAAGCTAGGAACACCAAATTTATCATGAAGATTCCTGTATACCATAAGCAGATCAAGTTTGTTTTCAATTTGGAATAACACGCCTACCGCCCCCGCAAACCGCCAATTTTGATTTACATGGCGATTTACTCATTTCTTAACGTTCTGCTTTACCATATACTAAATACTACTATATATGAACTTATCCTCCAAATTCCAATCCGATCGGACAATAAACACTTAAGTTAACCATTTCGACCCTTCAACCACCAAAGTTGTCGATGACGTCAGAACTAAATTACTTGTGCAGGATAGAAAAGGACAAACGATGCAAGCGCGAAACGCGAGCTGTTTCTCGACTTTTCTTTTCCATGCACATGTCAATTACCGAAAATACATGTGCATACATACAAACACTTATACATACTTAATTTGTGGTCACACACACATACGTAAAATTTTATACAACCAATAGCGTGGTTGATCGGTATGCATGAATGCAGGTATTAACAAGCTTTATAATATAGAAATATTTTTATTATTATTTAATAATTTATATATTGACTATTTATTTAATAAATATTAATTTAGATTTCACGATATATTATGAGTTATCATATCGATATTTTTTAATATATGTATATATAATATATCTATATATATTTTATATATTAATATTATATTAATATGTGTCAATTATAATATCTCCCCACGTCTATTGAGTCTATGTTGGAAAAAAAATTTACTAACATTTTATCTACTTTGTTTTTTTTTTTAAATTTATGTATGTACAATATATATTGTATATATATTACAGCCGTCAGCCGTCAGAGGCAGCAAGGGGAACTATTGTACATGTAACCCTAGTTAGCTGGCTAAGGTACGTGCCGTCCTTGCTCCTACGGCCGGAAGTGCGGCTATACTCTCCACGCGAGGGCGGCTGGAAGCAGGCTCCTAGCATGGTCAGGTCTCTGCTAGAGGTGCTGACTAATTGTAGTCGGGCGAAGTTTGTTATTCCATAAATCACCCCAATCCAAGAAGCAAAAGCATACGCTAAGGGATGCATGGCCGGGGGGTAGCCCGGTCGTTAGTATGCGGACTCTGGATATCTGTCGCCCTCCAGTTTCATCTAGACTTCCCACGGTACGCGGGCTATGCCGTGGGCGACCTTCCCTTCCCGCCTACTCGTGGGTCCAAAGAATGAATAAACTTCTAAAACAAGATAAGTCTGATGCGACTTTTATAGCATACACCCAGGGCGAAGCCTTAACGGTCGACCCCAACAACAGCACTGCAGCCAGTGGGCTGCTGGCTTCCACCCCCAATACCACGGGTCTTGGCCCTGGTACTCTAGAGGACCCGGACAGGCCACGAACTCCCTTGGACGATAAGTTCGCTAGTGCTGCCTTCTTGTCCAATAGCTGCTCAGGCAGGCAGCAACTCGTCGAGGTGATGTCCTCTCACGCTGAAGCTGACGCGTGGCCTCTCAGAGGTCAGGTCTCACGGAAGCAGGTTCTCAGATCCAGATGCTGCGACTGGAGTCTGAGAACGCCTTCGTAAAACTGAAGACCCGTGAGAAGAAGCTTTTCAAAGCCGCACTCGCGAAGGGTTTCGGGCATAGCGGAGGCTCTAGCTATCGCAACGGCGCCCCCCGTGGAAACCAAGGCCAACCGGACGCGCACTGACGATACCTTTGAACCCCAAGGGTCTTCAAACAAGACCAAAAGTCGAGTTCACAAAGCCACCTTACAGCCAGATGGCAAGCAGCGTGAAACTGGGCTTCACTTCGGCTGACGCAATAAATCCGCTTTCACTGAAGCAGGTGGCTATGGTAAAAGCTAGCATTGCCAATTCTTTGCTGCTACACCCCACTCCGAATGTCAGTCCAGGTTTCGAGGGTTGGATACCTCGAAATAAATGGCTTCTCCTGCTGTGCGAGGATAGCCGCACTGCCGACTGGGTCAGGGGAGCCGTTGGACACATCAGGTCCATCAGTTCTCTTGATATAAAACTACTGGATATAAACTACTACCCTAAATCTCACCTCATTAGAGGATACTTCCCCAGTAGTGCTGAACTCACACCCGCCGCCTCACTCACCTCGCGATGTTGGTCGACGAGGAGTCGTATAAGGCACTGACTGAGTGCAACGGGAAGGTGAAAATGTCTTTGGCAGAGTTAAACTTCTCCTGAAGAACTCCGTCCCCAGAGCCTCCTCCTCTCCTGCCCGTCCCCCATCCCCTTCTCCAACCATTCCCCCAACCAGCGCCCCGACCATCCTGGACTCCGGCCCCAACCTCTCAACGGGCCGCACCAGGCCGGGATTTGGCAGCGGGCGTATCCTGGCCCCTGCCAGACCCACAGTCAGCGCTGGGCGCAGCTACCCGCAAAGGTACCTCCCGCGACTGGGATCGCTAGGCGAACTCCCCCGAGCAGCTCCGCCAGACTGCCGAAGGGCATCCGAGGCAATGACTCTCGGGGAGGCAAGGCATGTGGCCTTGTCACTAAGGCGCTAAAAGAGGATGCGGAGCGCAATTAAGGTGCTCCAGGCGAACCTACACCACGCCAGAGGAGCATCAGCCACCCTGTGCAGGGTCGTCTGTAAGGACGAGATTGACCTTGCTCTCGTCCAAGAGCCATGGTTAATAGGTGGCCTCGTTCGTGGATTATCATGCGGATCATTTAAGTTCCTATATGACCGTATGGGAGGTGCCGCTCGCACTGCTATATTGGTTAATAACAGTGTAAGACACTTCCCTTTAACTAACTGAATTTTTTAGAAATTGAAGTTGTGGTGGTTGGACGTGTTTCGCTTTTGCTCCCTGTGTTTTTTAATAATTCTGTTTAAGTGATTTGCTTATGTGCTTTTATAAATAGTGCGGTATCTTACTAGTGCTAACCCTGTGAGAAAAAACTTAAAGTAGCATACTAATCATACCTTATTAGTGAATTCGCTAACAAAAATTTTAATTCTTTTCATTTGCGCGTCTTGGCGTCAAGTTTTTTGTTTTTGTTTTTACTAGTATTTTCACACTTTCCTGCTCTCCCGCTCACGAAAGTAAATTTCGCTCTCTGAGTAAGTTGTGTAGTGCTTTCGTTGTAGACGTAACAGCTGTTGTTGTTTTGTTTACCTCGAGTGCTCGCTATATTTGTTTTTTTATTTTCGTTCTCGCTTGCTTGCCTGTTTTCGGCGCTGTAACTGTTTCTTTCTCTCTCAAGAAATTTGTCTTAATATTCTATTGCTCTCTTCGTTTTCCCTTACAATTCGAAGGCATATTTATTTTATTATCATGGTGTCGTGCTCTGCAGCAAATTGCAAATGCTCTTCAGATGCTAATGCGGACTACATTGGTTGCTGGCTCTGTGACAATTTTAGTCACTTAAAATGCTGTGGCCTAACTGTGCGGGTTAGAGATGCCGTCAATGCCAATGTAGGCCTTAAATGGTCGTGTGAAGCGTGCCGTGTGGGTGAATCCGATCTACGGAAAATCCACAATAAAACCAAACTCGGGTTTTATCGGATACGCACAGCTTTCTCTAATCTCCAATCTGAATGGAGATGGAGACCCAATTCAACGCCTTTACGGCTCTTAGTAAGCCACCTGCTCCTCTTAATATTCCTTTAGATTCAGTTACTATGAATCTAAAGTCCACCAATCTACCTTCTTCCTAGGCTTCCTCTTCTGATCTTCTAAGCCTAATTTCCCCTATACCGTCTTGCTCTTCTAGTTGCACAAAAAAAAAAAAAAACTAGCAGCAATGTTACCGCACCGAAACCTCTTGTTGCCCCTCTTGTGCCTACTCCCATTACGAGCAATGATAACAACGTAAAGAGTAATGTTCCCGCAATCATGCATGCTAGTCAGGCACCGAGTATAAAACCTCTGATTGCGATTAAACCCAAAAAATTTGTGTTTATCTCTCGCTTGGCTCCAGGCACAACCATAGAAGATGTACAATCGTACTTTCTCGAAAGGATGCCTGTAAATGATTTGATTGTTAAAAAATTCAACTTCAAATTAAAGCGCGACATTTCTTCTTTCAAAATTATTCTCCCTGCAGAACAGTTTAAAGACGTTTGCGCAGCTTCTTTCTGGCCGCCCGACCTTATTGTTAAGGAGTTCACTCCAAAACAAAAAAGCCGAACGACCGTCACTCTTCCCACATTGGCCGTTACATCGCCAAGTGGACCTACAACAAGTGCAAAGTCCTCAAAAAACTGAAGTTCTCTTCTCTTCATGCTTCTGAAAATGTTAGGGGACACACAAATATTGTTTCTTCCTTAATTCTTTCCTATCAAAATGTTAGAGGCCTCTGTAGTAAAATCTCTAGTCTTTATCTTCATAGTCTTGCCTTTTCTTCCCAAATTATTGCCTTTACCGAAACCTGGTTAAAATCAGAGATTCTAAGCTCTGAAATCTTTCCAGATAGGTATACAACATACAGGCTTGATCGACCTGACCGACGGGGTGGTGGAGTAGTGATTGCAGTAGACTCCTCCATTATGTCGGACCTCTTACAGCCGGAGTTTCAATTCGACATTGAATTAATCTGTGTAAAACTACACTTTCCCGGTTTTTTCTTATATATAACCTGCTCCTATATTCCGCCGTCATCGGAATTATCAGTCTACTTGCAACATTTGCAAACCGAAATTCTTCGAGAATGTTATTACTCCTCACTTGCAGCATTTTCGTAGATCTGTTATATCCCCTTTTCAACACGGATTTGTGAAGCGTCGTTCTACCACGACAAATCTGCTTGAGCTGACATCCTTTGTGGTAAAAGGATTTCAGGAAAATCTTCAAACTGATGTCATTTATACTGATTTCAGTTGGGCATTTGACTCAGTCAACAATTCCCTTCTTGCACATAAACTAAATCTTCTTGGTTTCTCACCAAAACTTCTTAGTTGGATTGTGAGCTATTTGGGTGACAGAACCCAACAAGTCCTCTTTAAAAATAATCGTTCCTATCCCGTTCATGCCACATCTGGTGTTCCTCAGGTAAGCCACTTAGGTCCCCTGCTTTTTACACTTTTCATCAATGACCTCCCAACGGTCATACTTAACTCACGTACTCTCATGTACGCGGATGATGTCAAGCTCTGTTTTCAATTTAGAGACCACTCCTGTCATTCTCGCCTTCAATCGGACCTAGATTGCTTCTTTTCTTGGTGTCGTGCAAATCTCCTTAATCTGAACAGCTCAAAATGCAAGTTGATGACATTCTCACGTGCCTGCCCAAAGTACGTATCATACTCTCTTTGTGGTTGTACCTTGGAAAGAATCTCCCTGGTTGATGATCTAGGTGTCCGTTTGGACCGAAAACTCAAGTTTTCCGAACATATTGTATATCATCAATAGTTAATAAAGCTATGGGTGTACTCGGCTTTATTAAGAGATGGTCCAAGAAGTTTGACGATCCTTACCTAACAAAGACTCTCTTCACTTCGCTTGTTCGTCCAATTCTCGAGTACGGATCATGTGTCTGGAACCCTCAGTACACAGTTCATAGAGACCGCATTGAATCCGTACAGAAAAACTTCTTAATGTTTGCTTTGCAAGGCCTTAACTGGGATGTAAATTCAAGACTTCCTTCCTATCCTAGTAGACTTTTGTTACTTAATCTGCCTTCTCTAGCCAATCGTAGAACCATGCTTGGTGTTATATTTATTAACAACCATTCAGGGTATTATGTTCGGACTATAAAAAACTATACTTCATTGTAGCTAACAATAACAACTTGATATCTAGCTTAAAATTACAACTCCTCGTCCACTTATCTAGAATTTAGTTAAATACATACTTATCTTCATTCTATTCATAGTAGTACTTTCAACATACTGCATGCTTTAAAACTCTACTCATAATTTTATTTGTATTTGGTTACTAACACTAACTCTCCTGATCTGATTGGGTTTTTCTGGGTTTTCACCAATCCTCTGCAACAAATGGTGGATCGTCTTTTCTTTATCCCAGTTTGCACGTTTGCACATTTGCACAATTTTTAAATACTTTTTTTTTTCTTTTCTTTACATTTAAGGTTTTACCCTTAATTTAAAATTACCTTTAGTTTAAAATTTCAACTTTAATAATTTAAATCTATTTCAATTGTTTCTTTACTTTCAAAAAGTCGACTGATCATAGTTCGACTATAAACTAAACTAAATAAATAACTTCATTCACAGAGACCTGGTGGCAACGGCTATGGAGGTAGCCACTGCGGTCGGCGTCCGGGAAGTAGTGATCGCCTCTGCATACTTCCCGGGCGATGTGGATGATGTACCCCTCACAGAGGTTGTGATCGTCTGTGATGCCAACGCCCATCACACAATCTGGGGGATTAGCGACGTCAATAAACATGGTGAGTCTCTCTTAGATTATCTAATGTGTTGTCATCTAGATGTAGCTAACGTAGGCTGTAAACCCACGTTTATTAAATCTAGAGGTTTTAGATCTCACCCTAGTCAGCAACTCAATTGCGAGCTCGATTGTAAACTGGCGGGTCACAGACGAAGCCACCTTGTCGGACCATCAGCACATCAGGTTCGACCTTCCTGGCCAAGTAGAGATCAGCCATGACTCCTTCTGTCCCAAAAAGACAAACTGGGAACTCTTCAAAGCCTCTGTGGCTTTTAAAGCAGTTCTGTTGATCAGCAAACCAAACTCTATCAGTGAGATAGAACTTGCTGCCAACCTGCTCCAAGATGTGCTTATTACGTCCTTCGAAGCCAGCTCAGTTCGGAAAACTCTAATGGTCAACCGTAAAGTTCCATGGTGGAACGAAGAGTTGGCTGCACAAAGAAGGAAGGTTAGGGGCTTTTTCAACAAGGCCAGATCTAACCGCATAAGTTGTGACGTCTATAGGGACGCTCTCACAAACTATAACAAGAACATTAGACGCAATACGTGGTGCAGCTACTGTGGTAGCATAGCTACCACACAAGGTATTAGCTAAAGGGTCGTCAAATGGAATAGGGCTTCTCAAAAAAGCAGATGTCTCTTTCACTCAAGGTCGTAGGGAAGCACTTGATTTTTTACTACAAGTTCACTTCCCAGGTTTCGTGGCGAACCCAGATCTCTCCAGTCACGTTGACGCCACCTTGTCACCTGACTCACGTGGAGCCAGTCTATCTGGAATCATCTTTGATCCTGAAAAGGCCAAATGGGCTGTAGATTCCTTCGCTCCCTTGAAAGCTCCAGGGGGTGATCAAATCTTTCTAGCCCTTCTCCAAAATAACGTGGATCATATCCTCGATCCACTGGTTGGCCTTCTTAGAGCTAGTCTCACGTGGGCACACATACCAAACTCTTAGAGGGGAATCGTCATCTTGACCAGCCTAAGTCATATCGGCCGATCAGCCTTACCTCCTTTTTGCTAAGACTGCGGAAAGGCTCTTTGACATGTACATTCGGTGCGCTCTGCAGAAAAACAACCCTCTGCACGCCACGCAGTTCGCGTATATAGCCGGTACATCGACAGAGGTCGCTCTACACAAATTAGTGAGTAAAATCGAAAAAGCCTTCGTATCAAAGAACACTTCTCTGTGCTCTTTTCTTGATATAGAGGGTGCTTTCGATAACACCGGCTACGGGTCTATCTCTGCTGCACTTGAGCGCAGGAACATTGCCCGTCCCATAATCCGGTGGATTGACGCCATGCTCAAACACCGGACTATCTCCTCTACCCTGAAAACGATGACCGCCCATATTAGTGCGGTAAAAGGGTGTCGCCAGGGAGGGGTCCTATCCCCATTGCTCTGGTCCCTAGTAGTCGACGAACTACTAATAATACTTGCAGAACAGGGCGTGGAAGCGATTGGTTATGCCGACGACCTGGTTCTCGTAGTGAACGGGAACTATGCCAACACCGTGGCAGAGTTGATGCAATCAGCTCTGAACACGGACAGTAGTTAATGCGAAGATGTAGGTCTTAGCATCAATCCACAAAAGGCAATATTTCTTCACTAAGCCATACTCTATTGACATTGGTCAATTACACATTGGCGGCTCTCCTGTGGACCTTTTCAACGAAGTCAAATAGGGGTAACCCTTGATAAACGACTAAACTGGAACTCCCACCTACATAACACTCTATCAAAGGCCACTCATGCCATGTGGGCATGCAGAAGACTCTTCGGTAGAATCTGGGGTGTCAAATCTTGCACCATTCGGTGGCTATTTGAGATGATGGTAAGACCGATCGTAACTTACGCTGCTATTATGTGGTGGCCTAAGGTTAAGCAGGTCACTGCCATCAACAAATGCACGAAACTGCATAGGCTGCTCTGCCTTTCGATTTTGAATCTGACTCCGCTGCACATCCGCATAAAAGAAGTTGCTGCTATGAGCCTTCTTAGAATCAAGCTTCAATCTGGGCTTCTAGATACCGAATCAGGGCATGCTAGCTTAATCAAAGATATTCCTGACTTAGAGATCTGCACCAGATCAGATTCTATGACCAAGGAACTATTCTTTGGTGCAAAATTTAGAACCCTCATCCCGGAGCGTAGCGACTGGGATTCTGGCAACCCCATCAGATACCCCAATGGTATACATTGGTACACCGACGGGTCAAAGACTGATCAGGGGGCTGGAGCTGGGATATATGGTCCCAACACCAAAACCTCGATTGCTATGGGCAACTGGCACACACTTTTCCAATCAGAGGTTCACGCCATTGAGTTCTGCTGCCGTCTTATCCCTGAGAAGGGGATTAGAGGAGCGAATATATACATCTTCTCGGACAGCCAAGCGGCCATACTAGCCCTCTCCTTAAAAAGAGTAGGCTCTCGTATGGTGGCTGACTGCTGAAACTGCCTCCAGAGGCTGTCGAAAAAGAATAAAGTTACCCTAATTTAGGTGCCTGGACACTCTGGCTTCCAGGGCAACGAGCTGGCAGACGAACTAGCAAGGGCTGGGTCATCAGCCCCCCTGCTTGGCCCCGAACACTTCTGTGGCGTGGGGTAGTCAACTATCTCCTCCCTGGTGAAAACCTGGGCTGGAAGATTGACCGAACGCTACTGGTTCTTCCAACCAGGGGTGAGGCGGGCTAAAGAGCTTACCAATCCCACAGTTGATGGAAGGACCAAGCTACTCTCTAGGAGAGACATCTACCTCCTAGTTGGCTACCTTAGTGGCCACCACTTGGTGAACTATCACCACACAAAAATGCGCTTGTCCTCGGATGCGGAGTGCAGGCTCTGCAAAGAGGACGACGAAACTACCAAACACATTTTATGTGACTGTCCGGCCTTGGTTTGGACAAGGAGGAAACATCTGCACGTGGAATCCGTTCCTCGACAAAAGATCTGTTATGTTTCATTAGGGAAGCAGAACAGCTTTTGTCATGATAGGGAGACTCCCTCTTTTATAATAATAATAATAATAATATATATTATTGTCGATTATTTAAGGTTTCGCGCACTTTTTAATTGCGGCGATTAATTATTGGCAACGTATCAAAATTGTTGCAAGGTGGCCGCGCTTCAGTGTTATGTTAATTTATAGTTTGCAATTGGCGTGTTCGGTGTCGTCGTCGATTGTCGATTAACATTTGTATTTTCGATATGAAATATAAAATAATATATAATTAATTCGCGTGTTCGTGGGGCATTTAACATTTAATGCAAATTAATATAAGTCAAGTATATAATAAGTAAATCCTCGTGTGTGAGTGTTATGCGTTAACGGGAACATTTTTTTTGTGGACGAATGATTGCGGTCTGCCCGGAACGTGGCGCGCAATTTTACACAGCGTAACGTATTTTTGTGCATGCATACATATACATATGTGTGTATAGACTCTTCTGAAGTGTGTGTGATTGTGCGTGAATATCGGTATCGGTTCGTTTCCGCGATTCAAATTGGAATTTTCGCTGGAATTGCTCGCAGGTTTAACTTATTATTTCTTTGATTTATATTTCTTCTTTTATCCACACTTTGTTTATTTTTATTCTCTTTTCTTAAATTTTATTATTATTTGTTCTATCATTAGATATTTATTTTAATTTATAATATAATTATAATATTTAATATACATATATTTATTTATATATATGAATATATTTTTATATTATATATAAATAAATATACTAACTTTATATTATATATATAATTATATATTAATTTTTGATAAATATATATTCAAATTAAATTAATTAATAAGAATTTTATTTTTAACATATATATTATTTTAAAACTTATATATTAGAAGATGCCTAGACTTAAGAGAAAGTCAGCTTGCAATAGGAGTCAAATACAGCGAAAAAGAAATCGTTTGAATAGGTCAGATATAGATTTTTCTGAATTTTCGAATTTAGGAAAGCTTTGAGCAATTACCGGACACAATTCGTCACTCTACTCTTCGGGCTTCTTCGCCAATCAGATTATAAGAACAACTTGCCAACACTTCTCGTCGCTCGAGGCGCAGGCAAGATGCAGAGTTTTGATCTCAGGAAAGAGAGCAGGATGCAGTTCGTCGCCGTGTACGTCGCAGTGATTCTGAAATCAAAACAGACGAACAACTTGCCAATACTTCGCGTCGTTCGAGGCGTAGGCAAGATGCTGAGTTTCGATCTCAGGAAAGAGGTCAGGATGCAGTTCGTCGCCGTGTTCGACGAACTGAACATTCAACTAGAAATTCCGAACAACTTGCCAATACTTTGCGTCGATCGAGGCGCAGGCAATGTCCACAATTCAGGTCCAACGAAAGCGGACGAGATACTGTTAGAAGGGCGATTCAGCGACAAAATCTGGAGACGCGAATCTTAGAAAGGGCAATAGATAGAAGTCAAAGGTCTCAGGTTAGAAACAATCCTATTCGCAGGATTGTTGAGCAGGCACGCAATACTAGTGCACGCCGCAGTGCTCGAATTCGAGCTCAACGTGAGGCCTTTGAAGCCCATAGGAATATGTCGCAAAGAGTGAGTCTACGTGTATATAGGAGTAGTTGCACCAATAGGATAGCAGAGAATAGGAGAAACGCGTCCCGCAATAGAGTGGAACGTGCGAATACCCTTCCAGATGATAGGATATCGCAGGTTAAAACGAGGGCAACAGTCGAGCGGCACGCGACAGTGGGATACCCTTAGACGTATGTTACCATAAAAAGTATCTAATTGTATAATACTAATCGCATGCTACAAATTAATCATAACACTGCAGTGCGCTGCCACCTTGCATCAATTTCGATACGTTGTCAATAATTTATCGCTGCAATTTTCCTAGCGCAAGACTGAAAAAAGCGGTGTGAGCAGTATATATCGGTATTTCTTTATAAATTTTGAATTGGCCAATATGGATAACTTGGAATATATCGAGTAATCAAAATTAATATTTATTTAATTGCATTTTATAGTTTTGTATTTTTACTGCCCCTGAAATATGAATTATTCAATAATAATCATATGTGCACGTGAGCATATTATGAATATTAAGAATATGTACACAAGTATGTAAATACTTGCAAACACTGATATTCATTTACCACGCCACCTATTTGTTAAGTATTAGTATATATTTATGCACATGTATTTTTGGTAATTGACATGTGCATGGAAAAGAAGAGTCGAGAAATAGCTCGCGCTTCGCGCTCGCATCGTTTGTCCTTTTCTTTCCTACGCAAGTAATTTAGTTCTGACGTCATCGACAACTTCTTTGCTGGTCGAAATGGTTTATCTAATAACTTCAGTCTTTATTGTCCGATCGGATTGGAATTTGGAAGATAAGTTCATATAGTATTTATCTATATAGAACTTTATAAGAAGCACCAGGTTACTATCAATGAACAGTGGTTGTCTTCTTACTCTGCTGAGACTGTACCATTTGTTGCGTTAGCAGACGACAGGGACATTGTGTGTCAAATGTTAAACAAGGCAGCACAACCTAATGAGCATAGAGTTGTAGAAGAAGAGGTAGAGTTGAATCCAGGAGGTCAAGAAACCTTCATGGAAAATGTCCCTGTTGAAAACATAGATATTCTTTGAATTTCTATAGCACCAGGAGAGGGTCAGCGACCTCTTGGCATGATAACCGATTGTGATTCAGAGGAGCTGGCTTTTCCCACAATATTTGCAGGCATTAAAAGGAAATGTCAGGAAAGTTTTACAACTATAGTTAGATCAGAGCTTTGGAATTTTGAAAGAAGAGGTTGTAAAACTGATATATTATTTCATAACTTCAAAAAGTTAGAAATGATTAGCATTAGGAATAGCACATCAATTTGCTTAATAAGCACTCTGCCACTCAAGGCATTTCGGCTGCTGATGTGCGTAATGATGAAACTTTAAATAGGTTAATACTTCATGATGATGGCTATAGGCTTTTAAAAGGTATTCGCACGTCTCCTGCTCATTGGGAGGACGAGAAAAAGAAAGTGATGGCTATGATTAAGCAGGTAGGGCTCCCAATTTTTTTTATAACATTTTCCGCAGCGGATATTATGTGGCCGGAGCTATTAGACTTACTATGTAAAAATGTAGACAAGCTAGAAGTATCCGAAGAAGAAGCGTTAAATTTGGGGTTTAATGAGAAAGCTCGTCTCATTAGAGCAGACCCAGTGACCTGTGCCAGATACTTCGATTTTCGATATAGACAGGTTTTAAAACTGATGAAAAAGGAAGGCGGTGTCTTTGGTTGTCACCAGGTCATCAAGTTTTATTGGGGAGTGGAGTTTCAGCAAAGAGGCTCTCCACAAATACTTGGCATATTCTGGCTGAAAGATGCCCCCAAGCTCGACCTAAAGAATGAGTCCACATTTAAGCCTGTGAAGTCCTTCATTGATCAGTTTATTACTGCTGATTCGAGTTGATCGGACGTTGCTCCATATTTGGAGTATCAACTCCATAGTCACGGGGAATCTTGCAGGCGAGAAATTAGGTCAAAACAAAATTTGTAGATTTGGTATCCCATACTCTCCCATGCCTCAAACAGAAATTCTCCTCCCATTAGATGATTTTAAGAACTTTTTGTCCCACGATCAACTTCACCTTAGTTATGAGGGATACATTAATGATATCTTTTTCAGCAATCAAGCTTAACGCTTATAACAAGCACCTCCTTTTGTTGCAGCGATCAAATATGGATATTCAGTTTATTTTAGACCTCTATGCTTGCTGCAGCTATGTCGATAATTATATGAACAAGTCTCAGAGAGGTATCTCAATGTTGATGCGTCAGGCAATCAATAAGATTAAAGACAACAATGTAACTATTAAGCAAAAGTTACAACATTTTGGTAACAAATTTATATTTGGCACTGAGATATCCACACAGGAAGCCGTCTACTGCTGTTTAGGTATGTGTTTGTCAGCCAGCAGTAGTGCCAGTGTGTATATTAATACAAAAGTTCCAGAAAAATGGGTCAGAATGCTGAAATCTAGACAGCAACTTCAAAATCTGCCCGAAGACTCTAGGGACATTTTTTACTTAGCACTTCTAGATCATTATATTCAGCGCCCAGACGCTTTAGAGAGCTTATGCCTAGCCGATTTTGCAGCTTTTAATAGCTACAGCAAATCAGAACGTGGAACTCGCCCAGAAAATGTAGATGACTTTGACAACGATGTGTCTAGGGCCTCAGAATCATTAGTTAACGCTCTTCGCGATAATAGTGGCTTCATTAAAAATAAGCTCACTGGGTGCATAATTAGGTATAGGAGATTTAATGTCAATACCGAAAAAAGTGACTATTTCAGAGAGCTAAAAATTCTTTACGCCCCATGGCGAGATGAGCATTTGGATTTAGTCACACATGACTGTGAATTGTTCTGTAGGGAAAATCTGGAGTTAGTAGAGAACAATCGCAGAAAATATAATTTACTAGATGATAGGGAACTAGAAGATGCTCTGAGCCACTTAAGAGGGAAAGCAGAAAATGAGAATAATCAAGTAGGAGAACAGGAAGTAGTAGATGATGGCTTCACAGTTTTAGGATTGCCTGAAATAGATCCACATCTAAATGATTTAAATGTGGATGGAAATATTGATATGAATGATGAAGATAGTAATGTCCGTTTTATTAAGCTTCCAGCCTTAGTTTCTCAGGAAAGCTTAGCTAAAATAGTTAGATCTCTTAATTTAAAGCAGAAGTGCTATTTCACACATACTTTGCATTATGCCAAAATCAATAGTCTTTTATGAATTTGTTGGAGGCGGTGCCGGAGTCGGAAAGAGTCGACTTATATCAGGAATTTTTCAGTCATTATCCGTAATGTATAACAGTATACCAGGAGCTGATCCGACATCTGTTAAAATCCTCTTATGTGCACCAACAGGAAAAGCAGCTTTCGGAATTAGTGGTCCGGCACTGCATTCCATGTTTTCACTTCCTGTTAATTAATCTCGCTCAGCACCTCTAAGAGCCTTAAGCCATGATTTAGTTAATACCCTTCATTCAAGGTTAATCGATCTTAAATTAATTATTATTGATGAAATATTAATGGTTAGCTCTCTAATTTGTTCATATTTAGATTCTTGTTTGAAGTAAATTTTCAAAAATACTTCTCCTTTTGGTGGTGTTTCTATCATCGTATTCGGTGATTTTAGACAGGTACAGCCGGTAGGAGGTTGTTGGATTTCCGATCCAAAAACCACTGACCCTTACCATGAAATATTTGGTACGTATCTACCTATTTTGAGCTCACAGAGATAATGCTTCAATGTGACGATCACCTTTTCGCTTCTGCCTTAAATAATTTGGCATCGGGTTTTATGACAGCCGATGATATTGTCCTTTTCTAATCTAGAATATGCGAGCCATCGGCAGTGCCCGATGATGCAATTAATCTGTTTAGTAATAATAATGAGGTAGATTTATTCAATGTAACGAAACTTAACTCAATTGCTACTGAGCAATTTTTCTCTACTGCTGAAGATTTTATTAAGGCGGGCCATTTGGAACCAGCTAGGAAACAAAGAATATTAGAAGAAGTGAAAGGTTTTAAAACTTCGCTACACAAGGACTCCGTACGTCCCTTCTCCTAAAAAAGACTGCAAAGTACATGATGACGGTCAATGTAGACACAGGGGATGGATTAGTAAACGGGGCATCAGGTGTGTTGATGCAAATACATTTCAATACATCCAACACTCCTAACATTTTATGGATGAAATTTACAGAGGAAACTGTAGGAGAATCTGCGCGTTTGAAGTGTACACATCGTACAGATCCTTCATGGACTCCTATTCACAAAATTGTTCGCAGTTTTCAATATTCAAATAACGCACAAATTAACATTGACCGTAGGCAGTTTCCAATTGTGCCTGCTGAAGGCATCACAATTCATAAGAGTCAGGGAGCTACGTATGGCAAAGTAGTAGTTCATGCTAATTCTAGAATGCAGCGTGCTGCATTATACTTGCAGTAGAGCAACTACTGCTTTAGGATTATTCATTATTGGGAACTTTGTTACTCCTAAGTCTCCCCAAAATAATGATAAAGTAAAAGCCCAATTGAAGAAATTGCGGACTGAAAAACTACTGTGTACTCATTACGATTTTTTAATTAACAGTTCTGCCCTTAACATTTTCTTCCATAATACTCAGAGCTTGAATTCCCATCTTGAAGATGTTCGATCGGACAATCTGATGCTTCAGTCATCAATATTATGCTTCGTGGAAACTTCCATAAGCAATGAAAATGTAGAAATACCTGGGTTCACTATTAGGGTTCAACTTGAATCAATTAGGCCTTTAACAGGCATCATTATTTATGTGAAGAACGAGCTAGTAGATAGAGTTTCCCATACCTTTAGTAGTAGAAAAACTTTTGGCTCAGTAGTTTTTGAGTTCGGCATATTTAGGTTTGATGCCATAAGTTTTCTTATATTATATAAAAGTCCAGACTCTGTCTGCATTTAAAATAGAATTTGAGGAGATAATTCAGCCATTTTCTCGTTTAAGCGATTTAGGGGATAGCTTGCTAGTTTTAGGAGACTTTAATTTGTGCCTCAAAACCTTTAACAGGTGTAGGAGTATTTAGAATTCTTTGATTAGCAAAGGATTTAGGAGTTTATTAGATTTGAAAACGTCCACTACCAATATGGATACCCATATTGATTGTGCGTTTTCAAATATATTAAATAATGAAAAGATTAGTGCTAGGACTTTTGAGGTTTTGCATAGCCATCACAATGGGATATCTGTTAGTATTCAGGATAGCATGAGTTTGAAATGTTTGGAATAGGTTAGAAATTAAGAAATCTAAATGACAGTATATATGTAAATATGTATGTTGGCATATTTTAATAATACTTTAATTTAATTATCTAATAGTTAAGTATAACCATTGAATGGAAAATTGGTTTGATAATTAATATTATTTTTATATTTATTGCTGTTGCTCTCGTTTAAGATCTATTGTTTTGAAGTAATGGACCTCCCTAGTTTTCCCAATATTTCGTCTATTTTTGATATAGGATATCGGTCATTTATCTTTATTTCGTTTATTTTTCTGTAGTCTATTACGATGCGGAATTTCTGTTGTCCAGAATTATCAAGTTTTTTGGGTACAACCCAAATGGGACACTCTCGAATAATACAAAACCTTGATCTAACTTCTCCTGGATTAGCTTCTCTACTTCTTCGTAAGTTTGTTGGAAACTGTACAATTTAAAATAAATGGGGACGTTGTGCGTAGTGTTGATGGTACGTATTTCCTGATTTGTAAATCTAAGTTTGTCACCTTTATAAAATTGAATTTCTTGAAATTTTGTGAATAGGTTCGTTAATTTGCGTCTTTGCTCTGTGTCGGAATAAGTTTTCTTGAAATGTGGAGGTTTCTAAAAAGGTGGGGTCTTGTGGGAATGGACGGTCTATTTGGTTATGGTTCTGTTCTGTAGTATTGTTAGTGTTTTTTATCTTGTATGTTTTATTAAACAGGGTAGCAGTTCCTTTTTGATAATCTAAGACTGCTTTGGCCTGGGACAACAACTTGCGTCCAATCAGCATGTCGTAATGATATGAGAATTTATGGATCAAGAACTCTTGAGCAACGGGGGAAGTAGTTATTAGATGATATATTTGTAGTTTCGTTAAAAATTAATGGCCCATTACTAGTATGGATTAGATTGATTTTTTGTATGAGCGTATTTATTGTGGATCCGGTGTCAATTAGACACTTTAATTCACCATTATTATGTTGGATTGTTACATATTGGCTTGATTCGGGGCTAGCCGAAAAAATTCTGGTTGTTCGGTATTCTCTGGTTCGTTTAGTATTGTTTTCTCTTCTTCTGTTGTGTCTGAATTGTCATGGTTGTGTTCAGGAGGATATTGGATTGAATCTAGGGTATAGCTCATTTGGTAGGGATAGGGCTGAGGTTGAGAGTAATAGGGATACTAGTAGTTGTATGGGTATTCAGGCTGATTTGGTGTCACTTCCTGGTATCTTAATTCTTCTATGCTCATCTTGGATTGTCCACTGTCCGATGGTCTCTGTCTTTTAACAGGTTTGTGTTGGCCGTCAGCCGTCAGAGGGAGCAAGGGGAACCACATGTAGCCCTAGTTTTGGCTGAGGTACGTGCCGTCCTTTCTCCAACTGTCGGAAGAACGGCTACACACTCCACGCGAGGGCGGCTGGAAGCAGGCCCCTAGCACGGTCATATCTCTGCTGGGGGTGCTGACTATGTTAATGGTAGTCGGGCGAAGATTGCGAAGCTATGTATCCCCCAATCCAAGGCGGAACGGCATACGCCAAGAGATGCATGGCCGGGGGGTAGCCCGGTCGTGAGTATGCGGACTCTGGATAACTGTCGTGGGCTATGTCGTGGGCGACCTTCCCTTCCCGCCTACTCGTGGGACCAAAGAATGGATAAACTTCTAAAACAAGATAAGTCTGATGCGACTTTTATAGCATACACCCAGGGCGAAGCCTTAACGGTCGACCCCAACAACAGCACTGCAGCCAGTGGGCTGCTGGCTTCCACCCCAATACCACGGGTCTTGGCCCTGGTACTCTAGGGGACCCGGACATGCCACGAACTCCCTTGGACGATAAGTTTGCTAGTGCTGCCTTCTTGTCCAATAGCTGCTCAGGCAGGTAGCAACTCGTCGAGGTGATGTCCTCTCACGCTGAAGCTGACGCGTGGCCTCTCAGAGGTCAAGTCTCACGGAAGCAGGCTCTCAGATCCAGATGCTGCGACTGGAGTCCGAGAACGCCTTCGTAAAACTGAAGACCCGTGAGAAGAAGCTTTTCAAAGCCGCACTCGCGAAGGGTTTCGGGCATAGCGGAGGCTCTAGCTATCGCCACGGCGGCTCCCGTGGAAACCAAGGCCAAACCGACGCGCAATGACGATACCTTTGAACATCAAGGGTCTTCAAACAAGACCAAAAAGGCTCATGTGGAGTCCACAAAGCCACCTTACAGCCAGATGGCAAGCAGCGTGAAATTGGGCTTCACTTCGGCTGACGCAATAAATCCGCTTTCACCGAAGCAGGTGGCTACGGTGAAAGCTAGCATTGCCAAGGCTTAGCTGCTACACCCCACTCCGTGTGTTAGTCCAGGTTTCGAGGGTTGCATACCTCGAAATGAATGGCTGCTCCTGCTGTGCGGTCAGGGGAGCCGTTGGGCACATCAGGTCCATCAGTTCTCTTGATATAAAACTACTGGATATAAACTACTACCCTAAATCTCACCTCATTAGAGGATACTTCCCCAGTAGTGCTGAACTCACACCCGCCGCCATTTTGGGATACCTTGGTATCCTCCTTAATCTCCGAGGACTGCTTCTCGACGAAACAGTGGCGGGTGGTTCAGCATAGCCTCAACGGCACCACGACTCACCTCGCGATGTTGGTCGACGAGGAGTCGTATAAGGCACTGACTGAGTGCAACGGGAAGGTGAAACTCGTCTTTGGCAGAGTTAAACTTCTCCTGAAGAACTCCGTCCCCAGAGCCTCCTCCTCTCCAGCCTGTCTCCCATCCCCTTCTCCAACCATTCCCCCCCAACCAGTGCCACTCCGAAAATGTCGAAGGTTGCCTCCACCTACGCGACAGCAGTGGCTGCCGCCCCGGTGGCGTCCACCAGCGCTGCGGCCGCAGTGGAGCGGAAAGCCCCCATCCCCAAACGCCGACCATCCTGGTCTCCCGGCCCCTGCCAGACCCACAGTCAACGCTGGGCGCAAGCTACCCGCAAGGGTACCTCCCGCGACTGGGATCGCTAGGCAAACTCCCCCGAGCAGCTCCGCCAGACTGCAGAAGGGCATCCGAGGCAATGACTATCGGGGAGGCAAGGCATGTGGCCTTGTCACTAAGGCACTAAAAGAGGAGGCGGAGCGCAATTAAGGTGCTCCAGGCGAACCTGCTCCACGCCAGAGGAGCGTCAGCCACCCTGTGCAGGGTCGTCTGTAAGGACGAGATTGACCTGGCTCTCGTCCAAGACCGTATAGGAGTATACGTATAGGACCGTATAGGAGGTGCCCCTCGCACTGCTATATTGATTAATAATAGTGTGAGACACTTCCCTTTAACTAACTTCATTCACAGAGACCTGGTGGCAACGGCTATGGAGGTAGCCACTGCTGACAGCGTCCGGGAAGTAGTGATCGTCTCTGCATACTTCCCGGGCGATGTGGATGATGTACCCCCCCCCAGAGGTTCAGCTGCTTGTGGAATTCTGCCGCCTTCACAACAAGCCGCTTGTGATTGGCTGTGATGCCAACGCCCATCACACAATCTGGGGGAGCAGCGATGTCAATAAACGTGGTGAGTCTCTCTTAGATTATCTAATGTGTTGTCATCTAGATGTAGCTAACGTAGGGTGTAAACCCACGTTTATTAAATCTAGAGGTTTTAGATCTCACCCTAGTCAGCAACTCAATTGCGAGCTCGATTGTAAACTGGCGGGTCGCAGACGAAGCCACCTTGTCGGACCATCAGCACATCAGGTTCGACCTTCCTGGCCAAGTCGAGATTCACCACAACTCCTTCTGTCCCAAAAAGACAAACTGGGAACTCTTTAAAGCCTCTGTGGCTTTGAAAGCAGACCTGTTGATCGGCAATCCATCATCAGTGAGATAGTACTTGCTGCCAACCTGCTCCAAGATGTGCTTATTACGTCCTTCGAAGTCAGCTCAGTTCGGAAGACTCTAATGGTCAACCGTGAAGTTCCATGGTGGAACGCAGAATTGGCTGCACAAAGAAGAAAGGTTAGAAGCCTTTTCAACAAGGCCAGATCTAACCGCATAAGTTGTGACGTCTATAGGGACGCTCTCACAAGCTATAACAAGAACATTAGACGCAATACGTGGTGCAGCTACTGTGGTAGCATAGCTACCACACAAGGTATTAGCTAAAGGGTCGTCAAATGGAATAGGGCTTCTCGAAAAGCAGATGTCTCTTTCACTCAAGATCGTAGGGAAGCACTTGATTTTTTACTACAAATTCACTTCCCAGGTTTCGTGGCGAACCCAGATCTCTCCAGTCACGTTGACGCCACCTTGTCACCTGACTCACGTGGAGCCAGTCTATCTGGAATCATCTTTGATCCTGAAAATGCCAAATGGGCTGTGGCGTGGGGTAGTCAACTATCTCCTCCCTGGTGAAAACCTGGGCTGGAAGATTGACCGAACGCTACTGGTTCTTCCAACCAGGGGTGAGGCAGGCTAAAGAGCTTACCAATCCCACAGTTGATGGAAGGACCAAGCTACTCTCTAGGAGAGACATCTACCTCCTAGTTGGCTACCTTAGTGGCCACCACTTGGTGAACTATCACCACACAAAAATGCGCTTGTCCTCGGATGCGGAGTGCAGGCTCTGCAAAAAGGACGACGAAACTACTACGAAACTACTGTGACTGTCCGGCCTTGGTTTGGACAAGGAGGAAACATCTGCACGTGGAAATCGCAAGTCCCGAGCATATTGTCCGTTCCTCGACAAAAGATCTGTTATGCTTCATTAGGGAAGCAGAACAGCTTTTGTCATGATAGGGAGACTCCCTCATTTATAATAATAATAATAATAATAATATATATTATTGTAGATTATTTAAGGTTTCGCGCACTTTTTAATTGCGGCGATTAATTATTTGCAACGTATCAAAATTGTTGCAAGGTGGCCGCGCTTCAGTGTTATGTTAATTTATAGTTTGCAATTGTCGTGTTCGGTGTCGTCGTCGATTGTCGATTAACATTTGTATTTTCGATATTAAATATAAAATAATATATAATTAATTCGCGTGTTCATAGGGCATTTAACATTTAATGCAAATTAATATAAGTCAAGTATATAATAAGTAAATCCTCGTGTGTGAGTGTTATGCGTTAACGGAACATTTTTTTTTGGCATGAATGATTGCGGTCTGCCCGGAACGTGGCGCGCAATTTTACACAGCGTAACATATTTTTGTGCATGCATACAAGTTAATTTACTTGCAAGGAGCAAAGTAAAAAATAAAAAGATTTTTTAGTTCAATTAAGAACAACGACTTTATTTATCTAAAACCAATTTGCAACTGATTACTCTAAGCTGTCCCTAATAAGCTGTGAGTCTTGGCTGTGAGCTGCGCTGCCCTTGGTGGCAGAGGATCGACGTCGGCTTCGCTGTTTCCAATAGGCAACGACATCGGCTGGTGTTATGTTGGTCGAAATGCTGCAGTCTTCTTGGAATCACATGCATTGGTGGGAGCGGAAGCGGTTGCCAAACAGATTCTTAGAATTCTGCTTGGTAGCTCGGCGCGTGCAGGAAATTATGCAGACGCTGAGCTTGCAGATTGGAACTTGCGTACTGGAGTTCATTATTCTAAATTGTAACATTTTCGTTGTTAACTCTTCCCCCTCCAATCTGTGCTTTTCCTCAAGCGGTCTCTAGAAGTAGGGAATGTTGTTGAACTGAGGTAACTGATACTGTGCCTCAGTGAAAGATTGCTAGCAGGTTGATGGTGCGACAATCGCTGTGACTTTTGTTTCCATTCCAGGCGTGGGTCCTAACTGCAATGTTATGCTCTTCTGCCTTCGGTTATAGGTGTGCAAGCCCAGGATGAGAGTCAGAGCAATGCCAAAGAGCGTCAGCAGGGTTATGCTGTTGACCGTTGAATGGGCCTTTATGTGCATCAGCTGTCCAGTGTTATTTATGTGCAATGCTTCCAGTGCTTCAAGTGATAGAACTTTAAGTCTTTCTTTTTCCTCAGCCGGGGGTGAGGACTGTAGGTTCCAAATTGCTGAACCGCTTGTTGTCGATAATAATCGAGTCGTTTGATAGCTGAACAAGGTAGGTTCCCTCTAGGTGAAGCTCTGTTTTGTTCCAGGTTATATTTCCATCGAAGTCGTTGAATAGGATGATTCCGTCGTCCACTTCTTCTTTTTTGGAAACGTGGTCGGCATTGCTAAAACTACACAGCGCTTTATTTCCCTGAACTAACTTTGGAATACAATTTGAATTACTTATATTAAGAATTTTTTTCTTATTGCATATTTTAATATATTCTATTGTTTTACAATTTTGGGGAATGGCATAGGGGAGGTTTTCGAAAACAAAGATTTCTTGAACGTTTAAGTGTACAATTAAATTGTTTCTTACTATAGGTTTTATCATAATGTCTTGGTATTGTGTTTCTTCTAAGTTTGGAATTTTAACAATATACAAAAGTGTTGTTTTATTATGTAAAATTGAGACATCGGAAAACTCCATTATTTCTTCCGTTGACAGGGGTGGCGTGTTGTTTCTTTTAAAAATTTTTTCAATTTCCATTAACTCATCTTCATTTAGTAAAAGTGTGTTTACTACGTTTAGTCGTGCCCACTGAATGGCATATCTAATATTTCTTCTTTTAGAAGTCTAATCTGGTTGTGCAAACTAATAGCTATTTCGATACTAACTGAACTACTTTTACGAATAGAGTTTGTGAGGGCGTTAGATACTGAAGTGAGTTTATTTATTCTTTCTTCTAACTGTTTGTTAACAATGACCTGTTGGTTATTGTTGTCTATAAGTTTATCTAAATTCTGTTCAATCATAACCAGGTCATCATGATCTGGACTACCCGCTATGTACTTCCAACCTGACCCTAGCCAATTTAAGGATCTAGTTTTCGGATTTTTGGGAGTGGTTGAATTGTCTGGAATGTGTGAATAGTTGTATTTATCTCATGGTGCAGGGTAGAGTATAGTGGACTGTGTTTAAGGCTGTTTTCCGTATGTTCGTTTAAAATGTCTAAAGCGGTTTGGATTTGGTCTAGGTTAACGAGATGAATTAGTTTGGTCGTTGAGGTTTGTAATTTTCCGATCCCTTTGGTTATTGTCAGTATCTGTGCATTCGTATAGTTTGTAAAATTAATTGTTCCACCGACATTGTCGTAATCCATAGTCATATCCTGAAAAATTTTAGATTTTGATATGGCTTTTATGTACTATTTTTCCTGATTCTGTTATTATGGTAGTGTGCTTGTTTTCTTTAACTGTTTTTTTTTATATCTTGGGGAAAGCTTCTTTTAACGAATATTTCTTCTCCAGGCTGATAATTACGTATTTCCTTTTTATTTTTATTGTGGTTTCTACGGTCCGTTTTCTGTTTATCTTTAAGTCTTTCAATGTTATCTTGTCTGGCTGTTTCGTATTGGTCTGGGTCTGTTGTCACTCTCCTGCCAAAGAATACTTCTAGTGGTCGTTTCTTGGTAACTGAATGAAAGCTGTAATTGTACTCGTAAACTGCCCTTTCTAAAAGTTCCTTGAAATTCCTTTCTGTGCCTTCCTTCTTGAGGCATCTCATTATTTCTGAAAGTGTTGAATGGAAGCGTTCTATCTGACCGTTAACGGTACTCTTATATGGTGGGGCGGTGTAAACTATTATTTGTAGCTGTTCCAGCATGAACTTAATTGATTGGGAATTGAAAGCTTTTTCGTTGTCCATAACGATATGTTTAGGGACTCGAAATAAAATATGATATCACGCAGAGGAGTTCTGATGTCCTCTATCGCTTTAGAATTTATAATTTTAGCTTGCGCTAGTTTAGAGAACTTATCTATTGCAGTGAGTACTAAGTGTCGTTCAGTAGAGTAGATGTCGATGTGCAATATGTGACCGGGGTATTCTGGAATAGGAGTTTCTTGAAGTTCGGGATTTGGGGGGTGTCTGTCATATTTAGCTTCTTTGCAAACTTTACATTGCTTGACTAAATTTATAATTTTTTGTTTCATTCTTGGGAAGTAACAGGTTTCTGCTAGTTGTTTTTGGTTTTCTAGAGCATTTCGATGTGCTCTCCTATGTATTTGAAGAATTCTTTCTTCCTGTTCAGTTTCGTCTGTCAAGTCTTCTACCCTAGACTGGGTGTATCGAGTTTTGGTTCCTTTAAAGTGACTTCTATAGATTTTCTGTATTTTCCCCATTATATCTTCAGTCGTGTGAATACCGTTAATAACGGATGGGTTGATGGGTCGTCTGTAGTGTATTCGCGCCGGTATATTTCATGTCTATGGAAAGTAGGAAATGGGATGGTAAACTTGTAATCGTATTTATCTGATTTGTAAAAGAATATTTGATTTCTGAAAACGTTTATTGGGGCTTCGACGATAAAGATTAAGTCATGGCTAGAACTTTCGGCGCTATGTTGTGTAGAGGCAACAGAGTTAATCTGCTCTAAAGGTATTCTTGAGAGTCCGTCTGCAACAACATTTTCTTTTCCCGGTTTGTAAAATATTTCATAATCATATTCCTCTAGATAAGCCTTCCATCTCTTGATTCTGGCATTTCCATTCCAGCTACTCAGAGAATGTTCAGAGGTTGATGGTCTGTAAAGATCTTAACCTTTGCTTTACCGTACAGGTAATTTTTAAGGGCCATGAGTGCCCAAATTATGGCTAGCATCTCTTTCTCGTTGGCCGCATAATTCTCTTCGGCTTTGGAAAGTGTTCTAGAGAGAAATGATATAGGGTGATTGTCTTGCGATAGAACTGCTCCGATCGCGAAATTGGAAGCATCAGTAGTTAAATGGAACTGTTTATTGAAATCTGGATAACGGAGAATTATTTCTGATGACACCAAGCTGCTTTTAAGCTTCTTAAAAGAGTCTAGAGCTTCATTGTTTAGCGAAATTAATTGTTTTGATGACATTCTTTTGGACACGTGTCCATCTTCCCCTCTTAAAAGTGAAGTTTGGCATAGTTTTGTATAAATCTTCTATAGTAGCCGGAAAGCCCTAGGAAGGATCTTAGATCCCTCAAAGTTTTAGGGCAGGGATAATTTGCTATCGCTGCCACTTTACTCGGGTTTGTTTCTATTCCCCTATCGGAGATAACAAATCCGAGGAATTCGACTTTGTTTTTCATGAACTCACATTTGTCTAGCTGACATTTCATGTAAGCGTTCTGTAAAGTTTGAAAAATTTTAGCCAAGTTCTCAATATGCGTATCATCATCTTTGCTAAATATGATGATATCGTCTATATAAATAAAACATATTTTTCCAATATGTTCTCGAAGTATGTCATCTAATGCGCGTTGGAAAATTGAGGACGCATTCTTTAGACCGAATGGGAGTCGGGTAAACTCATATTTTCCGTTGTTTACGGAGAAGGCGGTCTTTTCTATGTCACTATTTTTCAAAGAGATTTGATGGAAGCCACTTTTCAAATCTAAAACAGAGAATACTTTATTGTCCCCTAGTTGGGTAAGTACCTCATTTATCTCGGGAATGGGATATTTATCTGCAATGGTTATTTCCTTTCGCCTGAAGCGTCTGCCTTTTTAGATACAATCCACACTGGTGAATTGTATGGGGACCTAGAAGGTCGAATTATACCATCTTCTAAAAGTTCTTTTATCTGTTTGTTTACTTCATCTTTCAGCGTCATTGGATACTGATAGAATTTCGAGTAAACCGGAGTATCGGACGAGGTTCGGATCGCTGCCTTCACATTTGTTGTGTAGGTCAGTTTCTGGTTTGGGTTTGCGAACAAGTCTGGAAATGACTTGAGTAATTCGCTTAGCTTGGCTTTTTGTGTATCGGACAAGTGGGACGTTCTCGGAATAATTGTGTTGACTGCTTCAAATGTTTTTTCTTGAATGGGGATCGAGATGCCGTTTTTTAACGTCATAATATTTTTGCTGGTTTTTATCTCAGCCCCTAATTCTTTTAAACTGTCGTTGCCCAAGATGGCATCAAAAGATTTCAACGTGGGCAACAGGAAAAACTTTTTTTTAACATCCTGAATATTGAAAAGGTTCGCTACTTTATGGTGTGTAACTACTGTACTACCGCCTACTACTGAGACAGCATTGAAAGGTGATTTGTTCGGTATAGGGTTGTTGACGAATTTAGGTTGAATGTAGTTCCTGTTTGAACCGGTGTCTATAAGTATTTTAATAAATTTGCCATTCCTCATCTTACATACGAAATATGGAAGAGAGGAATTCTTTATTCTAAAAAATTCAGTGCAGCGTCATCGTAGTAGTCGTAACAGTTATTGTCATCGTCGGCTTCATCTATCTGATCTACATAATCGTCCAGGTCGTCGTCAAGGTTGTTGTGATCCTCGTACTCTGCCATAGCTTGTTCATAGTCCGTCATTGTTAATGGAGTCTCAGTGGGTCGCGTCTCGTTTCCTTCCGTTGTAGTCTGTATGTTAAAGTTTCTTTCTTCGCTTCATTCCCTCTGGTATTGGACCGGGTGGTCTTTTGCCTGGTTCCAAGCGAGGTCTGTTCATATAATTTACCATTCTGGTCTGAACACTGGGATCCACATCCATGGGTTCTGGACGAGGCAGTGGCTTTGGGGCCTGTGGCCTAGGTGGCGCTGACTGTTGTGGCGGGAATTGCCTATTTTGAAAAGGTCGAGGTGCAGCTGCTGGCTGATAGCTGAAGTTGTTTGAATTTTGTCGTGGTACAGCGGTCGGTGGTTGTTGTCCGAATTGGTAATATTGAGTTCTTGGGGGCGGAATTGGTGGTTGTCTATTAATAAATGAATTACTACGAGGAGCAGGGGAAGGCTTTGAAGTTTGGTTCCTAAACTGTCTTGTCTGTCCCATGTTTGTTGCATGTCTTGCCCTGAAGTTCTGGTTTTCTAACTTGAGGCAAAGGTGCAATGCTGAGGGTAAGTCTACTGGTTCTTTGATTCCCAGTAGTCGAGGCAAGTCGCCTTGTAATCCTCGTACAAAGGTGTTTAGAGCCTTGTCTTTGTACATTTTGGTCATTAACAATTCTGCTTCTCTTCCTAACCCCATACAACCTATCTTGTTAAGGATTAGGGATAGGTGTTTAAAAACCGTTTGATGGAACTCTTCCACCGATTGGTTAGCACCCTGTATAAGCATTGTCATTTGGTATTCTAATGTGTTAATGTCGCGTTTGTCTGCGTAGTGCAGAGTCAGACATTTAGAGATCGCTGACCAGTTCAATGGAGAATTGTAGGACTCTAGTGCCATGTCAGCGTGTCCTACAATCTTATTACGTATGGTATGTAAGATACCATAGTATTTTGGGGTACCCTGGTAAGCACTGTGCGCTTCTAAGATACGGTCTACTCCCTTTTTCCATGAGCTGAACTCTGAAGGATCTCCTGAAAAGTCTCGGATAGTTTTCACTATATCCGGCAGTCTGTCCAATTCACCTAAGTTCCCTGCATGCTCTGGGGCAATTACCTGGTCTGTTACGTTTGCGAATTCTTCTGGAGAATTGTGACGTCTCAACAAACCTGGCAATTGTTGTGTTAGGATTTCGCTCACTGTTGCTGCTAATGCAGCTCTATCTATATTTTCAAGCATACTTCTATTGAGTTCTTGTTCTTCCTGTCGTCTAAGGCGTTGTCTACAAGCTTCTGCACTAAGTATCGAGGGCCTGATTAGGTTGTTCACGTTAGCCATAAAACACTAAGTGAATCCGAGTTAAGAATGGGTCGAGTTTTAGATGAGTCAAGGGATCAAATGATGGAGCTTATTTCGAATTTTTTTTTGAGGTGGATTAGTAAGATGTTGTGTTTTCTTAAATATAATTCGTTGTTTGCGTATGTGTGTGTGTGTTTGAGTTTTTTTTTAAGTTTTATAACCAGAGGCTGGTTTTTTCCTTTTACTTTAGAGGGTCCCTTGGGAATCGTAAAGTTGGAATAAGTTATATCACTTTTGTGATCTTTTTGTTTGATTTATCGTTTTACGGGGTTTTATAACAATATCCGTGTTTACTTAAGTCTACTTGTATTTCTTTTAGTTTTTGTTACTTTTTTTTTTTAAATTGGTTTGTGTAATCTTACAGTACTATAGACAGCTTTGATGATGTGGCTCCTCCCTCCGACGATCCAGATTTCATCCTTTTTGTCCCACGACTACTAGGGATCCTGCGATGCGTACAGGGTTGAGGGGTGGTATGTGGCCCTGCCTTCAGTCCTTGGAGTCCCACCGATGGGCATATGAACAAGTTAAGTTCAATTTGCCGGAGTTGATTTGAACGAACGAAAAATGTTCTCGGAGTTGCACGTTCACTATCACTCGCGTTTAGACCGGTTGCAGCAAATGTAATTGCTAGCCACGAACTTACAAGACGTTTTGCTGTATCCTACGCGTACCGGTCCCTGCTCGGGCGCCAGTTAATTTACTTGCAAGGCGCAAAGTAAAAAATAAAAAGATTTTTTAGTTCAATTAAGAACAACGACTTTATTTATCTAAATCCAATTTGCAACTGATTACCCTAAGCTGTCCCTAACAAGCTGTGAGTCTTGGCTGTGAGCTGCGCTGCCCTTGGTGGCAGAGGATCGACGTCGGCTTCGCTGTTTTCAATAGGCAACGACATCGGCTGGTGTTATGTTGGTCGAAATGCTGCAGTCTTCTTGGAATCACATGCATTGGTGGGAGCGGAAGCCAAACAGATTCTTAGAATTCTGCTTGGTAGCTCGGCGCGTGCAGGAAATTATGCAGACGCTGAGCTTGCTAAATTAATTAATAAGAATTTTATTTTTAACATATATATTATTTTAAAACTTATATATTAGAAGATGCCTAGACTTAAGAGAAAGTCAGCTTGCAATAGGAGTCAAACACAGCGAAAAAGAAATCGTTTGAATAGGTCAGATATAGATTTTTCTGAATTTTCGAATTTAGGAAAGCTGAAAGGGTTAGAGATAGTCAACAGCATCGAGTCCGCAGAAGTAATAGAACATTTAGGGCCGTTGAGCAATTACCGGACACAATTCGTCACTCTACTCTTCGGGCTTCTTCGCCAATCAGATTACAAGAACAACTTGCCAACACTTCGCGTCGCTCGAGGCGCAGGCAAGATGCAGAGTTTTGATCTCAGGAAAGAGAGCAGGATGCAGTTCGTCGCCGTGTACGTCGCAGTGATTCTGAAATTAAAACAGACGAACAACTTGCCAACTCGCCGTGTTCGACGAACTGAACATTCAACTAGAAATTCCGAACAACTTGCCAATACTTTGCGTCGATCGAGGCGCAGGCAATGTCCACAATTCAGGTCCAACGAAAGCGGACGAGATACTGTTAGAAGGGCGATTCAGCGACAAAATCAGGAGACGCGAATCTTAGAAAGGGCAATAGATAGAAGTCAAAGGTCTCAGGTTAGAAACAATCCTATTCGCAGGATTGTTGAGCAGGCACGCAATACTAGTGCATGCCGCAGTGCTCGAATTCGAGCTCAACGGGAGGCCTTTGGAGCCCATAGGAATATGTCGCAAAGAGTGAGTCTACGTGTATATAGGAGTAGTTGCACCAATAGGATAGCAGAGAATAGGAGAAACGCGTCCCGCAATAGAGTGGAACGTGCGAATACCCTTCCAGATGATAGGATATCGCAGGTTAAAACGAGGGCAACAGTCGAGCGGCACGCGACAGTGGGATACCCTTAGACGTATGTTACCATAAAAAGTATCTAATTGTATAATACTAATCGCATGCTACAAATTAATCATAACACTGCAGTGCGCTGCCACCTTGCATCAATTTCGATACGTTGTCAATAATTTATCGCTGCAATTTTCCTAGCGCAAGACTGGAAAAAGCGGTGTGAGCAGTATATATCGGTATTTCTTTATAAATTTTGAATTGGCCAATATGGATAACTTGGAATATATCGTGTAATCAAAATTAATATTTATTTAATTGCATTTTATAGTTTTGTATTTTTTACTGCCCCTAAAATATGAATTATTCAATAATAATCATATGTGCACGTGAGCATATTATGAATATTAAGAATATGTACACAAGTATGTAAATACTTGCAAACACTGATATTCATTTACCACGCCACCTATTTGTTAAGTATTAGTATATATTTATGCACATGTATTTTCGGTAATTGATAACTTCAAAAAGTTAGAAATGATTAGCATTAGGAATAGCACATCAATTTGCTTAATAAGCACTCTGCCACTCAAGGCATTTCGGCTGCTGAAGTGCGTAATGATGAAACTTTAAATAGTTTAATACTTCATGATGATGGCTATAGGCTTTTAAAAGGTATTCGCACGTCTCCTGCTCATTGGGAGGACGAGAAAAAGAAAGTGATGGCTATGATTAAGCAGGTAGGGCTCCCAATTTTTTTTATAACATTTTCCGCAGCGGAAATTATGTGGCCGGAGCTTTTAGACTTACTATGTAAAAATGTAGACAAGCTAGAAGTATCCGAAGAAGAAGCGTTAAATTTGGGGTTTAATGAGAAAGTTCGTCTCATTAGAGCAGACCCAGTGACCTGTGCCAGATATTTCGATTTTCGATATAGACAGGTTTTAAAACTGATGAAAAAGGAAGGCGGTGTCTTTGGTTGTCACCAGGTCATCAAGTTTTATTGGCGAGTGGAGTTTCAGCAAAGAGGCTCTCCACAAATACTTGGCATATTCTGGCTGAAAGATGCCCCCAAGCTCGACCTAAAGAATGAGTCCACATTTAAGCCTGTGAAGTCCTTCATTGATCAGTTTATTACTGCTGATTCTAGTTGCTCGGACGTTGCTCCATATTTGGAGTATCAACTCCATAGTCACGGGGAATCTTGCAGGCGAGAAATTAGGTCAAAACAAATTTGTAGATTTGGTATCCCATACTCTCCCATGCCTCAAACAGAAATTCTCCTCCCATTAGAAGATTTTAAGAATTTTTTGTCCCACGATCAACATCACCTTAGTTATGACGGCTACATCAATGATATCTTTTTCAGCAATCAAGCTTAACGCTTATAACAAGCACCTCCTTTTGTTGCAGCGATCAAATATGGATATTCAGTTTATTTTAGACCTCTATGCTTGCTGCAGCTATGTCGATAATTATATGAACAAGTCTCAGAGAGGTATCTCAATGTTGATACGTGAGGCAATCAATAAGATTAAAGACAACAATGTAACTACTAAGCAAAAGTTACCACATTTTGGTAACAAATTTATATTTGGCACTGAGATATCCACACAGGAAGCCGTCTACTGCTGTTTAGGTATGTATTTGTCAGCCAGCAGTAGTGCCAGTGTGTATACTAATACACAAGTTCCAGAAAAATGGGTCAGAATGCTGAAATCTAGACAGCAACTTCAAAATCTTCCCGAAGACTCTAGGGACATTTTTTACTTAGCACTTCTAGATCATTATATTCAGCGCCCAGACGCTTTAGAGAGCTTATGCCGATGTGTCTAGGGCCTCAGAATCATTAGTTACCGCTCTTCGCGATAATAGTGGCTTCATTAAAAATAAGCTCACTGGGTGCATAATTAGGTATAGGAGATTTAATGTCAATACCGAAAAAAGTGACTATTTCAGAGAGCTAAAAATTCTCTACGCCCCATGGCGAGATGAGCATTTGGATTTAGTCACACATGACTGTGAATTGTTCTGTAGGGAAAATCAGGAGTTAGTAGACAACAATCGCAGAATATGTAATTTACTAGATGATAGGGAACTAGGAGATGCTCTGAGCCACTTAAGAGGGAAAGCAGAAAATGAGAATAATCAAGTAGGAGAACAGGAAGTAGTAGATGATGGCTTCACAGTTTTAGGATTGCCTGAAATAGATCCACATCTAAATGTTTTAAATGTGGATGGAAATATTGATATGAATGATGAAGATAGTAATGTCCGTTTTATTAAGCTTCCAGCCTTAGTTTCTCAGGAAAGCTTAGCTAATATAGTTAGATCTCTTAATTTAAAGCAGAAGTGCTATTTCGCACATACTTTGCATTACGCCAAAATCAATAGTCTTTTATGAATTTGTTGGAGGCGGTGCCGGAGTCGGAAAGAGTCGACTTATATCAGGAATTTTTCAGTCATTATCCGTAATGTATAACAGTATACCAGGAGCTGATCCGACATCTGTTAAAATCCTCTTATGTGCACCAACAGGAAAAGCAGCATTCGGAATTAGTGGTCCGGCACTGCATTCCATGTTTTCACTTCCTGTTAATTAATCTCGCTCAGCACCTCTAAGAGCCTTAAGCCATGATTTAGTTAATACCCTTCATTCAAGGTTAATCGATCTTAAATTAATTATTATTGATGAAATATTAATGGTTAGCTCTCTAATTTTTTCATATTTAGATTCTTGTTTGAAGTAAATTTTCAAAAATACTTCTCCTTTTGGTGGTGTTTCTATCATCGTATTCGGTGATTTTAGACAGGTACAGCCGGTAGGAGGTTGTTGGATTTCCGATCCAAAAACCACTGACCCTTACCATGAAATATTTGGTACGTATCTACCTATTTTGAGCTCACAGAGATAATGCGTCAATGTGACGATCACCTTTTCGCTTCTGCCTTAAATAATTTTGCATCGGGTTTTATGACAGCCGATGATATTGTCCTTTTCTAATCTAGAATATGCGAGCCATCGGCAGTGCCCGATGATGCAATTAATCTGTTTAGTAATAATAATGAGGTAGATTTATTCAATGTAACGAAACTTAACTCAATTGCTACTGAGCAATTTTTCTCTACTGCTGAAGATTTTATTAAGGCGGGCCATTTGGAACCAGCTAGGAAACAAAGAATATTAGAAGAAGTGAAAGGTTTTATAACTTCGCTACACAAGGACTCTGTACGTCCCTTCTCCTAAAAAAGACTGCAAAGTACATGATGACGGTCAATGTAGACACAGGGGATGGATTAGTAAACGGGGCATCAGGTGTGTTGATGCAAATAGATTTCAATACATCCAACACTCCTAACATTTTATGGATAAAATTTACAGAGGAAACTGTAGGAGAATCTGCGCGTTCGAAGTGTACACATCGTACAGATCCTTCATGGACTCCTATTCAGAAAATTGTTCGCAGTTTTCAATATTCAAATAACGCACAAATTAACATTGACCGTAGGCAGTTTCCAATTGTGCCTGCTGAAGGCATCACAATTCATAATAGTCAGGGAGCTACGTATGGCAAAGTAGTAGTTCATGCTAATTCTAGAATGCAGCGTGCTGCATTATACGTAGCTTGCAGTAGAGCAACTACTGCTTTAGGATTATTCATTATTGGGAACTTTGTTACTTTGAACTTTGTTAGAATTTGAGGAGATAATTCAGCCATTTTCTCGTTTAAGCGATTTAGGGAATAGCTTGCTAGTTTTAGGAGACTTTAATTTGTGCCTCAAAACCTTTAACAGGTGTAGGAGTATTTAGAATTCTTTGATTAGCAAAGGATTTAGGAGTTTATTAGATTTGAAAACGTCCACTACCAATATGGATACCCATATTGATTGTGCGTTTTCAAATATATTAAATAATGAAAAGATTAGTGCTAGGACTTTTGAGGTTTTGCATAGCCATCACAATGGGATATCTGTTAGTATTCAGGATAGCATGAGTTTGTAATGTTTGGAATAGGTTAGAAATTAAGAAATCTAAATGACAGGATATATGTAAATATGTATGTAGGCATATTTTAATAATACTTTAATTTAATTATCTAATAGTTAAGTATAACCATTGAATGGAAAATTGGTTTGATAATTAATATTATTTTTATATTTATTTATTTATTTATAATATTTTTATATTATTTTTATACTCTTGGACCTTGATATCAATATTGGCCAATTTATAATTTATAAAGAAATACCGATATATACTGCTCACACCGCTTTAGGAAAATGCGGCGATAAATTATTGGCAAAATATCGAAATTGAAGCAAGGTGGCACGTTGTGCGTAGTGTTGATGGTACGTATTTCCTGATTTGTAAATCTAAGTTTGTCACCTTTATAAAATTGAATTTCTTGAAATTTTGTTAATAGGTTCGTTAATTTGCGTCTTTCCTCTGTGTCGGAATAAGATTTCTTGAAATGTGGAGATTTCTAAAAAGGTGGGGTCTTGTGGGAATGGACGGTCTATTTGGTCATGGTTCTGTTCTGTAGTATTGTTAGTGTCTTTTATCTTGTATATTTTATTAAACAGGGTAGCAGTTCCTTTTTGATAATCTAATACTGCTTTGGCCTGGGACAACAACTTGCGTCCAATCAGCATGTCGTAATGATATGAGAATTTATGGATCAAGAACTCTTGAGCAACGGGGAAAGTAGTTATTAGATGATATATTTGTAGTTTCGTTAAAAATTAATGGCCCATTACTCGTATGGATTAGATTGGTTTTTTGAATGAGCGTATTTATTGTGGATCCGGTGTCAATTAGACACTTTAATTCACCATTATTATTGTATGTTGGATTGTTACATACAATACATATTGGCTTGATTCGGGGCTAGCCGAAAAAATTCTGCTTGTTCGGTATTCTCTGGTTCGTTTAGTATTGTTTTCTCTTCTTCCGTTGTGTCTGAATTGTCATGGTTGTGTTCAGGAGGATATTGGATTGGATCTGGGGTGTAGCTCATTTGGTAGGGATAGGGCTGAGGTTGAGAGTAATCTGGGTAATAGAGATACTAGTAGTTGTATGGGTATTCAGGCTGATTTGGTGTCACTTCCTGGTATCTTAATTCTTCTATGCTCATCTTGGATTGTCCACTGTCCGATGGTCTCTGTCTTTTAACAGGTTTGTGTTGGCCGTCAGCCGTCAGAGGTAGCAAGGGGAACCACATGTAGCCCTAGTTTTGGCTGAGGTACGTGCCGTCCTTGCTCCAACTGTCGGAAGTGCGGCTACACACTCCACGCGAGGGCGGCTGGAAGCAGGCACCTAGCACGGTCATATCTCTGCTGGGGGTGCTGACTATGTTAATTGTAATTGGGCGAAGATTGCGAAGCTATGTATCCCCCAATCCAAGGCGGAACGGCATACGCCAAGAGATGCATGGCCGGGGGGTAGCCTGGTCGTTAGTATAAGGAATCTGGATAACTGTCGTGGGCTATGCCGTGGGCGACCTTCCCTTCCCGCCTACTCGTGGGACCAAAGAATGGATAAACTTCTAAAACAAGATAAGTCTGATGCGACTTTTATAGCATACACCCAGGGCGAAGCCTTAACGGTCGACCCCAACAACAGCACTGCAGCCAGTGGGCTGCTGGCTTCCACCCCCAATAACACGGGTCTTGGCCCTGGTACTCTAAGGGACCCGGACATGCCACGGACTCCCTTGGACGATGAGTTCGTTAGTGCTGCCGTGTCGTCCAATAGCTGCTCAGGCAGGCAGCAACTCGTCGAGGTGATGTCGTCTGACGCGGAAGCTGACGCTGACCTGATCAGCCTCGCTGACGACGCTTCCGTGGCCTCTAAGAGGTCAGGTCTCACGGAAGCAGGCTCTCAGATCCAGATGCTGCGACTGGAATCTGAGAACGCCTTCGTGAAATTGAAGACACGCGAGAAGAGGCTATTCAAAGCCGCACTCGCGAAGGGTTCGAGCAGAGCGGAGGCTATAGCTATCGCCACCGCGCCCCCCGTGGAAACCAAGGCCAAACGGACGCGCGCTGACGATACTGTCCTCGAACCCCAAGGGTCTTCAAAGAAGCCCAAAAAGACTCATGTGGAGTCCACAAAGCCACCTCACAGCCAGGTGGCAAGCAGCGTGAAACTGGGCTTCACGTCGGCTGACCCCAAAAATCCGCTTTCACCGGAGCAGGTGGCTACGGTGAAAGCAAGCATCGCCAAGGCTTTGCTGCTTTATCCCACACCGGGCGCCAGTCCAGGTTTCGAGGGTTGCATACCCCGAAATGAATGGCTGCTCCTGGTGTGCGAAGACAGCCGCACTGCTGACTGGGTCAGGGGAGCCGTTGGACACATCAGGTCCATCAGCTCCCTTGACATCAAACTACTGGAGGAGACTGAGTTTCTTAAAGCTCACCTCATCCGAGGATATTTCCCCAGTAGTGCTGACCTGACTCCCGCCGCCATTCTGGGATACCTTGGCATCCAAAATGCGGACTGCTTCTCAACGAAGCAGTGGCGAGTGGTCCAGCACACCCTCAACGGCACCACGACTCACCTCGCGATGTTGGTCGACGAGGAGTCGTATAAGGCACTGACTGAGTGCAACGGGAAGGTGAAACTCGTCTTTGGCAGAGTTAAACTTCTCCTGAAGAACTCCGTCCCCAGAGCCTCCCCCTCTCCTGCCAGTCCCTCTTCCCCTTCTCCAACCATTCCCCCCCAACCGACGTCCCTCCGGAAGCGACGAAGGTTGCCCCCACCTACGACACGGCAGTAGCTGCCGCCCCGGTGGCGTCCACCAGCGCTGCAGCCGCAGTGGCGCGGCAAGACCAGAGTTCCGAAGGGCATCCGTGGCAACGACTCTCGGGGTGGCAAGGCATGTGGCCTTGTCACTAAAGCGCTACGAGAGGATGCGGAGCGCAACTAAGCTGCTCCAGGCGAACCTGCACCACGCCAGAGGAGCGTCAGCCACCCTGTGCAGGGTCGTCTGTAAAGACGAGATTGACCTGGCCTTCGTCCAAGAGCCATGGTTAATAGGTGGCCTCGTCCGTGGATTATCATGCGGATCATGTAAGTTACTATATGACCGTATGGGAGGTGCTCCTCGCACTGCTATATTGGTTAATAACAGTGTGAGACACTTCCCTCTAACTAACTTCATTCACAGAGACCTGGTGGCAACGGCTATGGAGGTAGCCACTGGTGACAGCGTCCGGGAAGTAGTGATCGCCTCTGCATATTTCCCGGGCGATGTGGATGATGTACCCCCCGCAGAGGTGCAGCTGCTTGTGGACTTCTGCCGTCTTCACAACAAGCCGCTTGTGATCGGCTGTGATGTCAACGTCCACCATACAATCTGGGGGAGCAGCGACGTCAATAAACGTGGTGAGTCTCTCTTAGATTATCTAATGTGTTGTCATTTAGATATAGCTAAAGTAGGGTGTAAATCCACGTTTATTAACTCTATTAGGGAAGAGGTTTTAGATCTTACCCTAGTCAGCAATTCAATTGCGAGTTCGCTTGTAAACTGGCGGGTCACAGACGAAGCCACCTTGTCGGACCATCAGCACATCAGGTTCGACCTTCCTGCCCAAGTAGAGATCAGCCATGACTCCTTCTGTCCCAAAAAGACAAACTGGGAACTCTTCAAAGCCTCTGTGGCTTTTAAAGCAGACCTGTTGATCAGCAAACCAAACTCTATCAGTGAGATAGAACTTGCTGCCAACCTACTCCAAGATGTGCTTATTACGTCCTTCGAAGCCAGCTCAGTTCGGAAAACTCTAACGGTCAACCGTAAAGTTCCATGGTGGAACGAAGAGTTGGCTGCACAAAGAAGGAAGGTTAGGAGCTTTTTCAACAAGGCCAGATCCAACCGTATAAGTTGGGACGCTCTCACAAACTATAACAAGAACCTTAGACGTCCCAAACGCGATACGTGGCGCAGCGAGATACTGCCAGAGGCAGCGAGACTCCACAATGTATTAGCCAAAGGGTCGTCTAATGGAATAGGGCTTCTCAAAAGAGCAGATGGCACTTTTACTCAAGATCGTAGGGAAGCACTTGACCTTTTTTTAATAATTCACTTCCCAGGTTCCGTGGCGAACCCAGATCTCTCCAGTCACGTTGACGCCACCTTGTCACCTGACTCACTTGGAGCCAGTCTATCTGAAACCTTCTTTGATCCTAAAAAGTTCAAACGGGCTGTAGAGTCCGCTCCCTTTAAGGCCCCAGGGGGTGATCAAATCTTTCCAGCCCTTCTCCAAAATAGCCTGGATCATATCCTCGATCTACTGGTCGGCCTTCTTAGAGCTAGTCTCACGTGGGGACACATACCCAACTCTTGGAGGAGAGTCAATGTGGTATTCATTCCCAAACAGAGGAATCGTTGACCAGTCTAAGTCATATCGGCCGCTCAGCCTTACCTCCTTTCTGCTCCTCCTTTCGGTTGTTATTTGAGATGATGGTAAGACCTTTCGTAACCTACACTGCTATTGTGTGGTGGCCAAAGGTTACGCAGGTCACTGTCATCAGCAAATGCACGAAACAGCACAGGCTGCTCTGCCTTTCTTTGACGGGTGCACTTCGCACCTGTCCTACCGCAGCAATGGAATCGATTTTGAATCTGACTCAGCTGCACATCCGCATAAAAGAAGTTGCTGCGATGAGCCTTCTTAGAATCAAGCTTCAATCTGGCTTCTAGCTACCGAATCAGGGCATGCTTTTTTAGTCAAAGATATTCCTTACTTAGAGATCTGCACCAGATCAGATTCTATGACCAAGGAACTCTTCTTTGGTGCAAAATTTAGAACCCTCATCCCGGACCGTAGGGAACCCTCATCTCAATGGTATACATTGGTACACCGACGGGTCAAAGACTTATCAGGGGGTTGGAGCTGGGATATATGGTCCCAACTCCAGAACCTCGATTGCTATGGGCAACTGGTCGACAGTTTTTCAATCAGAGGTTCACACCATTGAGTTCTGCTGCCGTCTTATCCTTGAGAAGGGGATTAGAGGAGCGAATATATACATCTTCTCGGACAGCCAAGCGGCCATACTAGCCCTCTCCTCAAAAAGAGTAAGCTCGCGTATAGTGGCTGACTGCTGAAACTGTCTCCAGCGGCTGTCGAAAAAAAAAATAAAGTTACCCTAACTTGGGTACCTGGACAAGCTACTCTGTAGGAGGGACCTCTACCTCCTTGTTGGCTACCTTAATGACCAACACTTGGTGAAACACATTTTGTGTGATTGTCCGGCCTTGGTATGGACAAGGAGGAAACATCTGCACGTGTAAATCGCAAGCCCCGAGCATATTGTCCGTTCCTCGACGAAAGATCTGTTAGGCTTCATTAGGGAAGCCGAACAGCTTTTGTCAAGATAGGGAGAGCATTTTAGGTACAAAAGATCATTATGGTCGCAGTGCCTCGCGCCTTCTCCGCTGGGAGACTCCCTCTTTTATAATAATAATAATAATACTTATTTATAGTCCGATTTAAATGAAATTTTCACAAAACGCTCGTGGCAAGGCATTTCTTATGTGAGATATTAAATTTGTTGAGTTAATATTGTTGCTTCCAAACAGTTATTACTGATTTACAGAGGCAAGAATAGGCGTGTCGCAATTTCAAAAAAAAGATGAAACACTGCAATATACACAATCGTTGTTACAAAATTTGATGGCTTACAGCTTACATAGTTTCTGAAATATACGCGTTCATACAGACAAACAGACGGACAGACAAACATAGCTTAATCGACTCGTCTGATCCTGATTCAGAATATAGATTATGGGGTCGGAGATGCCTCATTCTGCCTGTTACGCACATTTCGTTCCGACAAACACAATAGTCCATGAATGTTATTAAAATCCATGGCCTAAAAAAATAATAATCCTTAAAAAATGTACATATGTGTATTAAGTAAAGCAAAGTAAAGAAAATGTTGTTGTTTTTTGGCCAATATCGATAACTCGTAATATATCGAGGAATCGAATTTTATATTTGATAATAATGATTGGAAATTAATGGTTCCTTATTGACCCTGAACTAAAATATTAATTATTAAATTAAATAATAATATATGCACGTCCGAATACTTATAACCAGACGAATACTACAGTCAGCTGCTGGCTTTAATTTGTTACCGATTACCAAAAATAAAAAGATGTCAATAAAGAAAATGGTTGGTGTAGCAAACGAAATCCGCAAGCACTCCCAACACAATACACCTTTAGCCGGCAACTTTTATAAAAGTTTATTAATAAAAGTTAACAGAAATCATCACGACTATTTTACTGTCGGTTATTGATTAAAATTCGCAATGAAAATTGCGCTTCATTTGGATTTAAATTTCGCATTGTTATACTATGTTTGAACGACACGCACAAATTTATTTGACGAACAGAAGAAAAATCCATAGACAAGGCAAAAGCGAATGGACAAGTGACGTAAGCATTAGATTAAGTGAGAGGGCAAGAAGAATTTGTATGCATTTTTAGCGCGTGCCAAAATTTTTTTTTTAGGTTTCCTTCTTCTTGATTTCTTGGCACGATCTAAAAAAATGTCGCATTATGAATGTATTTTGACCACTGTACTTGTCTGTCACATTATTAACCTACTTTGACCACTGCGCTTGCAAGACGCTGCTGCGCAATGAGTTTGGTATATTGTGAAATCATGCTCAGAGTTTGATTACAACGTAGAATATGACTGTCGCCAAAATACCAAAATACAACCTAGATCATCAAAAATATACAGACACCAAAGGCATTGGCCACTGATGAAAAGGGAATTCATATAACTCTGCCAAAATTTTATCCTGAGGGAACTGGTGCAGATGCCTCAGCTTGGTGTACAACAGTGGATCTAATTTTTGCTGATAAAATGCCCGAAGGTAGCAGCCTGATGATAACTTTAAGTAAGGCGCTATAGGGAGTGCATCACAATGGCTATCCCAAATATGCTTGGCTGGAATCACATGGCCACAATTTAAAGAACTCTTCGTTCAACGCTTTATTGGCATCGAAACGTCTGCTACCACACTGATGGAAATTGTGAACGGGCGACCGAAGTATGGAGAAAGTTACACCGAATATGGGAGCCGAATCGTCACCTTACTTACATATGTTAAAATTTAAATCTATTAATCTGAAGGAAATTGCGGTTTCACTAGCTCTCGCCCACATGGCACAAATTGATGACAAACTGTCGCGCTGGGTCTTTACAAACAATATTAAAACACGAAATGACATGCAACAACAACTACAAGTGCACACTTTTAAAAAACGGAACCTTGAAGACGACACATCTACAACAGGCCCGGAGCGTAAAAAGTCTAAGTATCTCTCTCAAGTGAAATGCAATTATTGTGGAAAGTCTGCACATAAATATGCCTAATGTTGTATTTCAAATATGACGTACTAATTGGTCGTGAAATTTTAGGCCAGGGCTTTGGCGTAACCATGGACGCTCACAAATTTCAAATTTACACAACCAAAAGAGTAGAATTCTTAGTAATTACCAATTATGATGATGTCATAGAATCAAATCGTGAACTAGATGATCTTGATAAGGCAGCCTTGGAAAAAATTTTAAAATGTTATTCAGATAGGTTTATTGATGGAATACCAAAGACTCGGGTCACCACAGGGCAGTTGGAAATGAGATCAATAGATCAGCAAAAGACGGTATAACCTCGGCCATATAGGCTTAGTGAAGAATAGAAAAACAAAGTGCGGGGTAAAGTTGACGAATTACTAAAAGCTAAGATTATTCGTGCAAGCTGTTCACCTTTCGCTAGTCCCATGATGCTAGTTAAAAAAAAAAATGGCACCGATCGACTGTGTGTGGACTATCGCATGCTAAACGAAAATACAGTGGCTGACAAGTTCCCATTGCCCCTCACCTCAGACCAAATTGCTAGACTTCGGGGTGTTAAATATTTTTCATGCATAGTTATGGCAAGCGGCTTTTACCAAATTCCAGTCCATGAGGACTCAATCGAACGAACTGCATTTGTAACGCCAGAGGGTCAATACGAGTTCTTGACAATGCCGTTTGGTTTGAAGAACGCACCATCTGTGTTCCAGCGGGCTACAATGAAGGCCTTAGGTGCTTTAGCTAAGACTTATGCGATTGTGTATATTGATGATGTTCTCATCATAGCAGAAAGCAAAGAAGATGCGCTAGTTACATTGCAGACAGTATTGGAGACATTAAGTAAGGCTGGATTTTCATTTAATGTCACAAACTGCTCCTTTCTCACCACAAAAATAGAGTATCTCGGATTTAAATTAAGCAACGGAGAAGTCACGCCAAATTCACGAAAAATTCAAGCTTTACCACCACCCCAAAATGTCTCACAGCTAAGACAATTCATTGGTTTAGCCACATATTTTCGGAAATTTGTGTTAAATTTCTCCCAAAAACTTAAACCTCTGTATCTTCTCACATCTAAGAAAAACACTGACTTTGTTTGGTTACCAGCGCATGAACAGGTACGAATAAAAATAATAGCTATATTGACTCAGACGCCAGTTTTAATCATATTCGATCCGCAATACCCAATAGAGCTACATACTGATGCAAGTTGTATTGGGTATGGAGCGATTCTGTTACATAAAATTGACAATAAACCTCATGTGGTAGAGTATTACAGTAAGTGTACGTCTCCCGCCGAATCTAAATACCATTCATACGAACTGGAGACGTTAGCAGTAGTAAATGCTATTAAACACTTCCGACATTATTTGCAGGGACGTAAATTTATAGTTTATACTGACTGTAATTCATTAAAGGCCAGTCGCACAAAACTAGATTTAACACCGAGGGTGCATAGATGGTGGGCGTTTTTACAGGTATTTGATTTCGAAATAGAGTATAGAAAAGGCGAGCGAATGGCGCATGTCAATTTTCTTTCTCGGAATCCAGTGCTTGAACAACACAAAAGTTTGAAAAAGATACCAGAGTTACGATTTAATTTAACCAAGGTATCTGATAACTGGTTGGTTTCAGAACAACAGCGAGATACCGAGATACAAGAAATAATTTTAGAGTTATAGAATAATGAGTTACCAGGAAATCTGGACAAAACATATGAATTGCAAAAGGGAATACTACATAGAAAAATACAACGAAATAGTAAACCCAAATGTTTGCCGGTAATACCAAGAGCTTTTCGATGGGCCGTCATAAATCACGTTCATGAATCTAATATGCATCTGGGATGGACGCTGGACAAAGAATATTGTTTTAACTGTGTTGAAAATATGTCTAAATATGTGCGTAGATTTGTAGAAAATTTCATCATATGTAAAGTATCTAAGCCACTTGTGGCTATTCCACCATGGTTTAAAAATATTAAAAAAAAACGAGAGCAACAGTCGAGTTACACACGACAGTAGGATACCCTTGGACGTATGTTGCCATAAAAAGTATTTAATTGTATAATACTAATTGTAAGATATAAATTAATAATAACACTGGAGTGCGCTGCCACCTTGCTTCAATTTCGATATTTTGCCAATAATTTATCGCCGCAATTTCCTAAAGCGATGTGAAGAGTAGATATCGATATTTCTTTATAAATTTTAAATTGGTTAATATCGATAACAAGGTCCAAGGGTATAAAAATAATAAAAATAATAATAATTATCAAACCAATTTTCCATTCAATGGTTATACTTAACTATTAGATAATTAAATTAAAGTATTATTAAAATATGCCTACATACATATTTACATATATCCTGTCATTTACATTTCTTAATTTCTAACCTATTCCAAACATTTCAAACTCATGCTATCCTGAATACTAACAGATATCCCATTGTGATGGCTATGCAAAACCTCAAAAGTCCTAGCACTAATCTTTTCATTATTTAATATATTTGAAAACGCACAATCAATATGGGTATCCATATTGGTAGTGGACGTTTTCAAATCTAATAAACTCCTAAATCCTTTGCTAATCAAAGAATTCTAAATACTCCTACACCTGTTAAAGGTTTTGAGGCACAAATTAAAGTCTCCTAAAACTAGCAAGCTAGGAACTACACAAGGGACTACACAAATGATAGGTTAATTATGTGTTAAAGGAACTACACAAATTTATTTGGTTTAAAAATATTAAAAAAAAACGAGAGCAACAGTCGAGTTACACACGACAGTAGGATACCCTTGGACGTATGTTGCCATAAAAAGTATTTAATTGTATAATACTAATTGTAAGCTATAAATTAATAATAACACTGGAGTGCGCTGCCACCTTGCTTCAATTTCGATATTTTGCCAATAATTTATCGCCGCAATTTCCTAAAGCGATGTGAAGAGTAGATATCGATATTTCTTTATAAATTTTAAATTGGTTAATATCGATAACAAGGTCCAAGGGTATAAAAATAATAAAAATAATAATAATTATCAAACCAATTTTCCATTCAATGGTTATACTTAACTATTAGATAATTAAATTAAAGTATTATTAAAATATGCCTACATACATATTTACATATATCCTGTCATTTAGATTTCTTAATTTCTAACCTATTCCAAACATTTCAAACTCATGCTATCCTGAATACTAACAGATATCCCATTGTGATGGCTATGCAAAACCTCAAAAGTCCTAGCACTAATCTTTTCATTATTTAATATATTTGAAAACGCACAATCAATATGGGTATCCATATTGGTAGTGGACGTTTTCAAATCTAATAAACTCCTAAATCCTTTGCTAATAAAAGAATTCTAAATACTCCTACACCTGTTAAAGGTTTTGAGGCACAAATTAAAGTCTCCTAAAACTAGCAAGCTAGGAACTACACAAGGGACTACACAAATGATAGGTTAATTATGTGTTAAAGGAACTACACAAATTTATTTGGTTTAAAAATATTAAAAAAAAACGAGAGCAACAGTCGAGTTACACACAACAGTAGGATACCCTTGGACGTATGTTGCCATAAAAAGTATTTAATTGTATAATACTAATTGCAAGCTATAAATTAATAATAACACTGGAGTACGCTGCCACCTTGCTTCAATTTCGATATTTTGACAAAAATTTATCGCCGCAATTTCCTAAAGCGAATTGAAGAGTAGATATCGATATTTCTTTATAAATTTTAAATTGGTTAATATCGATAACAAGGTCCAAGGGTATAAAAATAATAAAAATAATAATAATTATCAAACCAATTTTCCATTCAATGGTTATACTTAACTATTAGATAATTAAATTAAAGTATTATTAAAATATGCCTACATACATATTTACATATATCCTGTCATTTAGATTTCTTAATTTCTAACCTATTCCAAACATTTCAAACTCATGCTATCCTGAATACTAACAGATATCCCATTGTGATGGCTATGCAAAACCTCAAAAGTCCTATCACTAATCTTTTCATTATTTAATATATTTGAAAACGCACAATCAATATGGGTATCCATATTGGTAGTGGACGTTTTCAAATCTAATAAACTCCTAAATCCTTTGCTAATCAAAGAATTCTAAATACTCCTACACCTGTTAAAGGTTTTGAGGCACAAATTAAAGTCTCCTAAGACTAGCAAGCTATCCCCTAAATCGCTTAAACGAGAAAATGGCTGAATTATCTCCTCAAATTCTATTTTAAATGCAGACAGAGTCTGGACTTTTATATAATATAAGAAAACTTATGGCATCAAACCTAAATATGCCGAACTCAAAAACTACTGAGCCAAAAGTTTTTCTACTACTAAAGGTATGGGAAACTCTATCTACTAGCTCGTTCTTCACATAAATAATGATGCCTGTTAAAGGCCTAATTAATTCAAGTTGAACCATAATAGTGAACCCAGGTATTTCTACATTTTCATTGCTTATGGAAGTTTCCACGAAGCATAATATTGATGACTGAAGCATCAGATTGTCCGATCGAACATCTTCAAGATGGGAATTCAAGCTCTGAGTATTATGGAAGAAAATGTTAAGGGCAGAACTGTTAATTAAAAAATCGTAATGAGTACACAGTAGTTTTTCAGTCCGCAATTTCTTCAATTGGGCTTTTACTTTATCATTATTCTGGGGAGACTTAGGAGTAACAAAGTTCCCAATAATGAATAATCCTAAAGCAGTAGTTGCTCTACTGCAAGCTACGTATAATGCGTATAATACTTTGCCATACGTAGCTCTCTGACTCTTATGAATTGTGATGCCTTCAGCAGGCACAATTGGAAACTGCCTACGGTCAATGTTAATTTGTGCGTTATTTGAATATTGAAAACTGCGAACAATTTTCTGAATAGGAGTCCATGAAGGATCTGTACGATGTGTACACTTCGAACGCGCAGATTCTCCTACAGTTTCCTCTGTAAATTTCATCCATAAAATGTTAGGAGTGTTGGATGTATTGAAATCTATTTGCATCAACACACCTGATGCCCCGTTTACTAATCTATCCCCTGTGTCTACATTGACCGTCATCATGTACTTTGCAGTCTTTTTTAGGAGAAGGGACGTACAGAGTCCTTGTGTAGCGAAGTTTTAAAACCTTTCACTTCTTCTAATATTCTTTGTTTCCTAGCTGGTTCCAAATGGCCCGCCTTGATAAAATCTTCAGCAGTAGAGAAAAATTGCTCAGTAGCAATTGAGTTAAGTTTCGTTACATTGAATAAATCTACCTCATTATTATTACTAAACAGATTAATTGCATCATCGGGCACTGCCGATGGCTCGCATATTCTAAATTAGAAAAGGACAATATCATCGGCTGTCATAAAACCCGATGCCAAATTATTTAAGGCAGAAGCGAAAAGGTGATCGTCACATTGACGCATTATCTCTGTGAGCTCAAAATAGGTAGATACGTACCAAATATTTCATGGTAAGGGTCAGTGGTATTTCGATCGGAAATCCAACAACCTCCTACCGGCTGTACCTGTCTAAGATCACCGAATACGATGATAGAAACACCACCAAAAGGAGAAGTATTTTTGAAAATTTACTTCAAACAAGAATCTAAATATGAAAAAATTAGAGAGCTAACCATTAATATTTCATCAATAATAATTAATTTAAGATCGATTAACCTTGAATGAAGGGTATTAACTAAATCATGGCTTAAGGCTCTTAGAGGTGCTGAGCTAGATTAATTAACAGGAAGTGAAAACATGGAATGCAGTGCCGGACCACTAATTCCGAATGCTGCTTTTCCTGTTGGTTCACATAAGAGGATTTTAACAGATGTCGGATCAGCTCCTGGTATACTGTTATACATTACGGATAATGACTGAAAAATTCCTGATATAAGTCGACTCTTTCCGACTCCGGCACCGCCTCCAACAAATTCATAAAAGACAATTGATTTTGGCATAATGCAAAGTATGTGTGAAATAGAACTTCTGCTTTAAATTAAGAGATCTAACTATATTAGATAAGCTTTCCTGAGAAACTAAGGCTGGAAGCTTAATAAAACGGACATTACTATCTTTATCATTCATATCATTATTTCTATCCTCATTTAAAACATTTAGATGTGGATCTATTTCAGGCAATCCTAAAACTGTGAAGCCATCATCTACCACTTCCTGTTCTCCTACTTGATTATTCTCATTTTCTGCTTCCTCTGTTAAGTGGCTCAGAGCATCTTCTAGTTCCCTATCATCTAGTAAATTATATTTTCTGCGATTGTTCTCTACTAACTCCGAATTTTCCCTACAGAACAATTCACAGTCATGTGTGACTAAATCCAAATGCTCATCTCGCCATGGGGCGTAAAGCATTTTTAGCTCTCTGAAATAGTCACTTGTTTCTGTATTGACATTAAATCTCCTATACCTAATTATGCACGCAGTGGTCCTCTTTCTGATGAAGCCACTATTATCGCGAAGAGCGTAAATTATTGATTCAGAAGTCCTAGGCACATCATCGTCAAAGTCATCTGCATTTTCTTGGCGAGCTCCTCGTTCTGATTTGCTGTAGCTATAAAAAGCTGCAAAATCGGCTAGGCATAAGCTCTCTAAAGCGTCTGGGCGCTGAATATAATGATCTAGAAGTCCTAAGTAAAAAATTTCCCTAGAGTCTTCGGGCAGATTTTGAAGTTGCTGTCTAGATTTCAGCATTCTGACCCGTTTTTCTGGAACGTGTGTATTAATATACACACTGGCACTACTGCTGGCGGACAAATGCATACCTAAACAGCAGTAGACGGCTTCCTAAGCGGATATCTCAGTGCCAAATATAAATTTGTTACCTAAATGTTGTAACTTTTGCTTAATAGTTACATTGTTATTGTCTTTAATCTCATTGATTGCCTCACGCATCAACATTGACATACCTCTCTGAGACTTGTTTATATAATTAACGACGTAGCTACAGCAAGCATAGGGGTCTAAAATAAACTGAATATCCATACTTGCTCGCTGCAACAAAAGGAGGTGCTTGTTTAGAAGCGTTAAGCTTGATTGCTGCAAAAGATCGCTTCAAAAAAACTTTTGGTTTCTTTATACTTGATCTTACAGCATTAATGTAGCCCTCATAACTAAGGTTAAGTTGATCGTGGGACAAAAAGTTGTTAAAATCGTTAAAATTATCTACGCTTTCACGATCAAATGGGAAGTCGAGCAGACTTTGAATTTTTTCGAAATTCCTACGATGCTCGGCCAAATTTGGAGCATTTTCTTCTAAAGGGAGAAGAATTTCTGTTTGAGGCATGGTAGGGTATGGGATACCAAATCTACAAATTTGTTTTGACCTAATTTATCGCCTGCAAGAGTGCCCGTGACTATGGAGTTGATACTCCAAATATGGAGCAACGTCCGGGCAACTAGAATCAGCAGTAATAAACTGATCAATAAAGGACTTCACAGGCATAAATGTGGACTCATTCTTTAGGTCGAGCTTTGGGGCGTCTTTCAGCCAGAACATGCCATGTATATGTGGAGAGCCTCTTTGCTGAAACTCCACTCGCCAATAAAACTTGATGACCTGGTGACAACCAAAGACACCGCCTTCCTTTTTCATCAGTTTTAAAACCTGTCTATATCGAAAATCGAAATATCTGGCACAGGTCACTGGGCCTGCTCTAATGAGACGAGCTTTCTCATTAAACCCCAAATTTAACGCTTCTTCTTCGGATACTTCTAGCTTGTCTACATTTTTACATAGCAAGACTAAAAGCTCCGGCCACCTAGTTTCCGCTGCGGAAAATGTTATAAAAAAAGTTGGAAGCCCTACCTGCCTAATCATAGCCATCACTTTCTTTTTCTCGTCCTTCCAATGAGCAGGAGACGTGCGAATACCTTTTAAAAGCCTATAGCCATCATCATGAAGTATTAACCTATTTAAAGTTTCATTATTACGCACATCAGCAGCCGAAATGCCTTGAGTGGCAGAGTGCTTACGTAAGCAAATTGATGTGCTATTCCTAATGCTAATCATTTCTAACTTTTTGAAGTTATGAAATAATTTATCAGTTCTACAACCTCTTCTATCAAAATTCCTAAGTTAAACCTGCAAATATTGTGGGAAAAGCCAGCTCCTCTGAATCACAATCGGTTATCATGTCAAGAGGTCGCTGACAGTCTCCTGGTGCTATAGCAATTCGAGGAATATCTATGTTTTCAACAGGGACATTTTCCATGAAGGTTTCTTGACCTCCTGGATTCAACTCTACCTCTTCTTCTACTACTCTATGCTCATTAGGTTGTGCTGCCTTTTCTAACATTTGACACACAATGTCCCTGTCGTCTGCTGACGCAACAAATGGTACAGTCTCAGCTGAGTAAGAAGACAACCACTGCTCATTGATAGTAACCTGGTGCTTCTTATAAAGTTCTGTGTTCACTAAATACCGAATTGCATCAACTATCTTTGAGGGCCTTATGGTTTCAGCCATGAAATCATGGTTATACTCCATCCTACGCTTAAGATGAATCTGAACTACTTCGGCTTCATTAAATGCCCTGGGAAGGGAAGTTACAACATTTGCAACTGGAATTAGCACATTGATCACTGCTCCTTTAATGGCACTTTGACGTCCATATCCAAGAGACTTTATGATCATAAAAGGAAGACGGGGAGAAATCAGCCTTTCTTCTAGAGGCGTCAAGCCTTTCAGGCATTCCGGAAGCTCCGGAAAATTTAGGCCATTTGTAATAGAAGCCTTTGGTTTTTTCCATAACTTAATACTGCGGCTGCAGGTTTTGCAAAAGCTAAACCTATTATTATGGGATGGAAACATAGAGGAAAGATACAAAATATCAACACTATCTGCCTCACTACACTTTTCCTCTATGACCTGACGCGAAATTTTGTCCACTTGATGTGGAAACCACAAACCTTTGCAACATATGCAAACCTGATCGGGTCCCTGCTTGACTGTCTAATGAAAAATTGGCTATTAGGCAATCTAAACTAGTTTAAACCTTTTTTATATTTAATATCGAAAATACAAATGTTAATCGACAATCGACGACGACACCGAACACGCCAATCGCAAACTACAAATTAACATAACACTGAAGCGCGCTGCCACCTTGCAACAATTTTGATACCTTGCCAATAATTTATCGCCGCAATTAAAAAGTGCGCGAAACCTTAAATTTATAATAATGATCTAAAGAATCTAATATACATACAAAATATACATATATTAAAAAAACAAAGTAGATGAAATGTGTTTACGTCGAAACGCAGCCGCCAAGAAGTAGGCAACGTTGCGGCGTAAACAGTGCGAGAGTCACCGAGGGCTCTCGCGCTCTTTTATCCGCTTTTTTCATGTAATGTAATAATATAGTAATATGTAATAACATAAGTCTAATTGTCAATAAATTCTTGAAGTGAACGGATCACGCGCCCCGAATTGTTTCTTTTATCTCGAATTGTTTTATCGCGTCGGTCAAATCGTCAGTGAATAATAATTATACACAGCGATCCCTAAACCAGGAATTCTACTGTTGCCGCCACTACATTCATTGGTCCTTCGAGCCGGATATTGTAAAACATTGGACTCACGTCGCTGGATTTTTTCATCCCCTCAACCGCTCGAACCGCTACTTCGGCAACAACACATCGTCAGGAACCCAGATAAGTACCAAATTTTTCTACTTATTCTATTTGGCAGAGGGCTGTGTATAATTCCTCCTCTGATAAAAAAGAAGAAATTTCTTTTTTGTCATAACCTCGCAATTTGCGCTACCGGCATCTCTATACGTGCGTACATACATACATATGTTGCTGCATTTGTAAGTACATACGTACCTATAGACGACTGCCATATTTGAATGTTGTAAATACATACATACAATTGCACACAGTTTCCTCCACATAAATTATATTTATTAACCTCTGCCATGTATGTACCTTCTCCTACATTTTCTATCTAAGAAAGGTACATACAGAGTTGATTCAAATTGTATGTTAATATATGCAAATACATACATACTGACATTATATATTTGCACATATTACATACTTACGTTGCCCATTAAAATACATTGCCAAGGTCCAAACCTCAACCGGCAATTGTATTTCCAAAAAAACTCCAAAAAAAGATAACACATAATCTCCTCGTAAATTTCTTTTTACTATCGACTATAAATTTTCATTTACAATATAAATATAGTTATATTATTTACAAATTTATAAATTCTAAAACCTTTGTTTACATTTTTGCCGGACCTTAGTGATCGCAGTCCGTCTTAGTGATCGCAGTTCGATAACAATCGACCGACCACCACTTTTTTCCGACCACAGTGTTAGCGTTCCAGGGCTGCACTATCTCAAATATTAAAATATCTTTTCGTGGGCAACCGTGACTTTTAAAAGTCACTTATTTTTGAAAATATCGTCTCATTGTGCACTGTGTTGTGATATTACAAGGCGCATTGTACATTGTAAAGGAATTATCGAATATATTTTCCTCCGTCTGAGAAAATTCATCCTAATAATAAATAATTATTTATTTATTTCATACAATATAATTTATTATATCTAAATAAATTATATTGCGTCTTTTCTCAGAATTTCACGCTGAGTATAATAATTGTTTCGATAATTATTATTACTCAATAAAATATTTCGATTCTTTTAAATAATATTTATATTATTTTTTTTGCAACTGTTTTTCCAAAAAGTGTTTCCTTGTAATTTAGCAACATATTCCTCGCTCAATTGATTCGATAAGGTTCCGATCGATTTACCTCATCCTTTCTGTTGTTTATTATTAAAATAATAATAATCAACTTTTGCGTCCAATTTCGTATTTACCTTTCTGGTTCCTTCATCACCATCAATTGCATCTTTCTCGCCTTTTAAAGGTTCGGTTATGCCAATTGATAGCGGTAAAGACACCAAGAAACACCTTATTGTACAAGCGACTCAGCATAGACGATCAAGTTCTCTTCCAAGTTCCCATCTTGACAGAACATCCTCTCCCGCCACACAAAGGAAAGTTTCAACTCCGGCCACATCCAAGGCTAGTCAGGTACCAAAAATTTCGGTGCACGCTCCTCCAGTCACTCGCTCAGTTGGTCATCAAATTTCCCAGGCAATAAAAATGGCCCTACAAGAGTTCATTAACGCTTCAGATAAGCTCACGCAATTCGAAGCTAGGATTCAAAATTCTCCTACAGCCTCACTTCACACTCACAGAGTGCGTCTTGAGCAGCATATGGAGTCTTGTAGAACTCAAATATGAACTCTGTTCCAACGCATTGTCTCAACCAGAGACAAATGCTGAGGACAAAATCGCCATGCAAGCCCGATATGACCACTGTTATTTAGTTTACGAGGAACTTGCCTCTCAGTTAAATGAGAATATAGAGACCGCAACGGCTCCCTCTCCAGCACCTGCAGTAGCACAAGTAGCCTTCCAGCCACGAAGCTACAGGTCACCACCCTTCGATGCTGAAGTTTTCAGCGGTGACTATTTAAAATGGCCAACTTTCCGAGATCTCTTCTCAGCGGTCTACATTTCCGATCCTGGCTTGAGTCAGATAGAAAAACTTTTCCATCTGAATGCCAAAACAAGTGGCGAAGCGAAGGCAATCGTTTCCAAATCCCCTCTCACGAATGAGGGTTTCTCTTCTGCTTGGAAGAATTTGACGGATAGGTTCGAAAATAAGCGACTGTTAGTAAACAGCCAGCTTAGAATCCTCTTCAACCTTCCGTCAGTTCCTCACGAGTCTGGAGCCGCCATCCAAGTCCTTCAAAGCACCATACAAAGTTGCTTAACGGCTCTAGACCACTCCAAAATCAGCACAGAGAACTGGGATTGCCTTCTAGTTTTCCTATGTTCGTCTAAACTCCCAAGGCTGACGTTGTCACTTTGGGAACAGTCCGTACAGAATAAGGCTGAAATTCCGTTGTGGAAGGAAATGTCCGATTTCCTTTCAGAGCGCTATCGCACATTAGAAGCGATAGAGGACGTACTCCCTACAACAAGCGCACAGACAAGTTCCAAAACTGCTCGAAAAGAGCCTCCTACAAGGAAGGTCAACTCTTTTGAGGCAAAGGTTGTAGGCAAACCACAAACTTGCAAACTTTGCTCAAAGGAGAACCATCCTATACGTCTGTGTCCGCGCTTTCTCCAAATGGCTGTTGATGAAAGGTCCAATTTCATCAAACAGCAAAAGTTGTGTCTGAACTGCTTCGCAAGAGGACATATCCTCAAAGATTGCACAAGTCAACATAACTGTTTCACGTGCAAGGGTCGCCACAATACACTCCTGCATCGTGGCACCCCTCCTACTGCGCCCTCTTCAGCAGATTCTGCAACAGCTCCCCATAATTCGAATATACAGTCCACTTCTTCTACGACTAATATTCAGAATTACTTCACGGCGAACACACAAGGTGTTCTTCTTGGCACTGCTCTTATAAATGTGTGCCATTTGGGCATGACTTATAAAGCACGTGCACTGATCGATCCTGGATCAGAGGCTACGTTCATCTCCGAACGGATGTTTAACATCATAAAGCCATCCTACCAAGCCGTGCAAGTTAAAGTAGCTGGCTTAAATCAAGCCATCTCAGCCAATCCACAAAAGTTGTGTCATTTCCAGATTGGCTCCCCGATCACTCCCAGGTTACAGCTAGAAACTGCAGCCTTTGTTCTCCCTCAATTGGCAGGTAATCTTCCATCCTACACTATTTCCAAGGACCTTCTAAAGGACCTGCCAAATCTCCAACTAGCTGATCCGCACTTCCACCAGAGCTCTCAGATAGACGTGCTCCTAGGAGCCGATATCCTTCCGTCTATCATAAAGAGTGGCTCTGTATCCCAAATTTGTGGAACCCTGCTCGGTCAAGAGACCATATTCGGCTGGATCCTCACAGGACCAGTAGCCAAGTCGAATCCTACGACAGTTTCGTCCTTCACGACGAGGATAAAGATCAGCAATGAACAAAGGCTTGATGATCTTCTCACCAAGTTTTGGGTTGTGGAAGATCTACCAGCAAAGCTGGTAAATGTTTCTGATTCAGTGTGTGAAAACAACTTTCTTCGCACTACTTCCAGAACAAAAGAGGGCAGATATGTCGTTACGCTTCCTTTCAGAAATCCTGAAATCTCCGAATTAGGACATTCTAGGTCCATCGCACTCGCTCAGTTCCTCAGGAACGAATGTCGTTTAAAGAGGAACTTTCCTTTAAAAGAGCAGTACGACTCGATTATTCAGGAGTACTTAGATTTAGGCCATATGAGGCCAGTCTCCCCAAGTAACGACTGCAACAATTTTTATCTCCCTCATCATGCTGTGTTCAAACCTGAGAGCACCACGACCAAAGTTCGCGTTGTATTCAACGCCTCCAGTCCGTCCTCCAATGGGAAGAGCTTGAATGATATCCTATATCCAGGACCCGTTTTGCAATCCGATCTGACCATGCAGATCTTGAAATGGCGTTTTTTCCGTTACGTGTTCAATGCTGACATCACAAAGATGTACCGGCAGATACTCGTCCACACGAGTCACACGCCATTTCAACGAATCCTTTTCAGGAATCCAAATGGTGAAGTATGTGATTATGAACTTAACACAGTCACTTTTGGAGTAAATTGCGCTCCATTCTTAGCCATTCGGGTTCTTCGACAGCTTTCCCAGGATGTTAGCAAACATTTTCCTCTCGCCAGCGACATCATATCCAACTACATGTACGTAGACGATGTCCTTGCTGGCGCGCACTCCATAAAGCGCGCCACAGTGTCTATTGAAGAGTTACGCAAAGCTCTTGAGACAGCTGGTTTTCCTTTAAGAAAGTGGACCTCCAACCACAAAGATGTGTTAGCCAACATCCCTAAGGACCATCTATTGAACGCTGATTTCCTCGAACTTGAGGAAGCGAGCTTAGCAAAGACTCTAGGTATACGCTGGCAATCGCCAAATTATTCGATCCAGCAGGCTGGCTGGCACCATTTGTGGTCCGTGCCAAAATTTTCATGCAGGAGATATGGCTGCAAAATCTTGGATGGGATGAAACATTGCCAAGCGAACTCCAACAACGCTGGCAGGATTTCTTATCCAGTTATTCATCCCTCCATAACCTTCGGATCCCTAGATGGATCCAATATACCCCAATAGCTAAGCTCCAAATCCATGGTTTCTGCGACGCATCTCAGCGCGCCTACGGAGCAGCTATATATATCCGTGTTGAAAATCAACACAAGACTTCAAGCCATCTTCTTGTAGCCAAGACCAGAGTAGCTCCTGTGAAGACCATCTCCTTGCCCCGTTTAGAACTTTGCGGTGCATTACTGCTAGCCGAGTTATCAGCAACACTCCTCCCTCAGCTTCCAGTCAATAGCTACGAAGAGTACTATTGGACTGATTCCACAATTGTGTTAGCCTGGCTTAGTAAGCCTCCATGTAAATGGACGACTTTCGTGGCTAACAGAGTGGCTAAGATAGCTCAGCTCACTAGTTCGAGCAAATGGTCTCACGTCAGATCTGAGCAGAACTCTGCCGATCTTGCCAGTAGAGGCGTCTCGTCAGAGGACCTCATTGGTAATAGACTCTGGTGGCATGGACCCGATTGGCTGATCCTTCCAGCAGAGCAGTGGCCTGTTGCGATCGAAATCGCTCACGAGACAGACGAAGAGCTTCGTCCTGTCAAATGCAACTTAACAAAGTTGCCTCCTTCATCCATTTGTATCTTGGAGAGATTTTCCGAGCTTAACAGAGCACTGCGAGTGATGGCTTATGTATATCGTTTCATTCAGAGGTGTCGCAAGCCTGATCTTACACTCTCTCCAGATATCAGCAGCTCTGAACTCTCCAACGTTCAAGATTTGCTCATCCGGAGCACCCAACGTACTCAGTTCCATAAAGAGTACAACTGTTTGTTGAACAAGGAACAGATTGCAAGGAGTAGCGACATCGCTAATTTGAATCCGTTCATCGACGCCAGCGGAGTCATGAGATCATGCGGTCGTGTGAGAACATCCGCTTCTTTAAGCTATGACGAGAGGCACCCGCTTATCCTTCCGTACTCATGTACTTTCTCACACCTCCTCGTCCGTTTTACGCATCGTATCTCCCTCCATGGTGGGAACCAATTAGTGATGCGTCTCATTCGATCACGCTACTGGATTCCAAAGCTCCGTACTTTAGTGAAAGCCACCATTAATTCCTGTCGAGTTTGCATCCTCCATCGAAAGAAGTTGCAAACTGAACTCATGGGCACTCTGCCCTCTGCGAGAGTTTCCTTCTCTCGACCTTTCACCCACACGGGACTCGATTTCGCTGGTCCTTTCGAAATCAAGAATTTCACTGGTCGAGCCTGCCTCATAACCAAGGGCTATGTATGTGTGTTTGTGTGTTTCAGCACAAAGGCCATACATTTAGAAGCAACTTTGGACCTAACAACCGAGAAGTTTCTCGCCGCCTTCGCACGTTTCATCGCGAGACGCGGCTGCCCTCACCACGTTTACTCTGACAACGGAAAGACATTCGTAGGAGCCTCCAAGGTCCTTACTTCAGAGTTTATGAAGGCAGTGAAGGCTGATATATCCACAAAATACAGCCATCAAAATCTCGCATGGCACTTCAATCCTCCCAGTGCGCCGCACATGGGTGGCTTATGGGAAGCTGGAGTAAAGAGCTTCAAAACGCTCTTCTACAAGTCCACTTCTTCATTAAAGTATACTTTCGAGGAACTATCCACACTCCTTTGCAAGGTCGAAGCGTGCCTTAACTCCAGGCCGATTTCTCCTATGTCTGAGAGCCCCACCGATCTTTTAGCCTTGACTCCTGGCCACTTTCTGATCGGCGGTCCGCTCATGTCCGTCGCAGAGCCTGAAATCCAAGAAGACGCTGTATCCATCATCAACCGATGGCAGCGACTTAAGGCTCTGCATCAACAGTTTTGTTTCCGTTGGAAAGAGGAATACCTCAAAGAGTTGCACAAACGCTCCAAGTGGCAACTCCCAACGCGAAACCTCCAAGTCGGCGACATGGTGGTTGTCAAGGAAGACAACCTACCAGTCAACGAATGGCGTCTGGGCCGCATCCACGCCACCTATCCTGGCGCTGATGACATTGTCCGAGTAGTGGACATCCTCACCACCCGTGGCGTCATCAAAAGGCCAGTGGCAAAATTAGTCCTACTTCCTTTAGAGGACAAGGTCCAGACACCCTCCTAACCTTGTGTTGTCCATCAGTGGATATATGTTCTCCAAAAACTAATCCATATATCCACATTGTTCTTTCAGATTAGTGAGATGGCACCACGCAAGGCACAACCACCAGCCAAGCCAAAGGGAGTGAACTCCTTCAGATGCCGCGTCTGCAGAGGAGTCCACGCCTTGAAGAAGTGCCAGAGGTTCCTGCGGCTGGCTGCGGAAAAGCGTCTTCGGGCAGTATTAATCAACAAATACTGCCCGAACTGTCTGGCCCATGAGCATTCTAAGGGTTCATGTCGCAGCGGCGGCACCTGCCGCACATGTGGTGAGGGCCACCACACACTGCTCCACCTCCCAGGCACCCCGCAATCCAAGATTAATGCAACCTCGCCATCCGTGACGCCTCTTCCACCTTCGGAATCCCTGGCGACTTCCCCCTCTGTGGCGATCAGCATGATGCCGACCGCCATAGTCAACCTGGACATGGCGGGCAAAATCTTCGAGGTGCGCGTGCTGTTGGACGCGTGCAGTCCATGTAGCCGCATGCCCACCTCACTGGCAAAGGCCTTTGGCCTCTCCGCCGAAAATGGGTTTTGCCGCGCCTTGTTCAGGTCAAGGGCGTCGCCAGAGTTTTCCGTTATAGTAAATCTGAAGATGGAAGATGTGCAGATCAGGACTCCGGCACAGAAGGTCAAGAAGGAGCTGCTAACCAGCTATCCGGGCATCACGTTGGCGGACACTCGGTGCCATGTGCCAAGCAGAGTCTCCATAGTTCTGGGGGCCGACGTCTATGGAGACGTACTCCTTCCAGGGCTTGTTCCATCCCACGGTGGACTGCCGTTGGCCCAGAACACTCTGTTTGGGTGGGTCCTATCCGGTGTCTTCAAGACATAGTCCGCCAACGCTCCTAAGGCCCCTCCAGCGGCATCCAAAGGATCCCGTCTCCACCCTCAAGTTGCAATAGTATTGCAAGGGAGGCGGGATGTTTACGTCGAAACGCAGCCGCCAAGAAGTAGGCAACGTTGCGGCGTAAACAGTGCGAGAGTCACCGAGGGCTCTCGCGCTCTTTTATCCGCTTTTTTCATGTAATGTAATAATATAGTAATATGTAATAACATAAGTCTAATTGTCAATAAATTCTTGAAGTGAACGGATCACGCGCCCCGAATTGTTTCTTTTATCTCGAATTGTTTTATCGCGTCGGTCAAATCGTCAGTGAATAATAATTATACACAGCGATCCCCAAACCAGGAATTCTACTGTTGCCGCCACTACATTCAAAATGTTAGTAAATTTTTTTCAAACATAGATTCAATAGACGTGGGGATATAATATAATTTACACATATTAATATAATTTATATGCAAAACATATGAAATATATATCGATATGTTTAATATATATTAAAAGCTATCGATATGATAGCTCATAATATATCGTGAAACCTAAATTAATATTTATTTAAAAAAAAGTCAATATATAAATTATTAAATAATAATAATAATATGTCTATATTATAAATCTAGTAAATACCTGCATTCATGCATGCCGATCAACCACGCTATTGGTTGTATATAATTATACCCTTGGACCATTGAAAATGGTCAAAAAAGGGTATACTAACTTTGTGCAAATGTATGTAACAGGCAGAAGGAGGCGTCGGAGACCCCATAAAGTATATATATTCTTGCTCAGGATCAATAGCCGAGTCGATTGAGTCATGTCCGTCTGTCTGTCCGTCTGTCTGTCTGTCTGGATGAACGCGCCGATCTCAGCTATTACAAAAGCTACGGACACCAAATTTAGCATGAAGATTCCTGTATACCATACGCAGATCAAGTTTATTTTCAATTTGCAATAACACGCCTACCGCCCCCGCAAACCGCCAATTTTGGTTTACATTGCTATTTACATTCGAAGAACTCATTTCTTAACGTTCTGCTTTAGCATATATATAGATAAATAATATATGAACTTATCCTCCAAATTGCAATCCGATCAGACAATAAACACTGAAGTTATTAGATAAACCATTTCGACACTTCGACCAGCAAAGAACTTGTCGATGACGTCCGAACTAAATTCCTTATGCATGAAAGAAAAGGACAACGATGCGAGCGCGAAGCGCGTGCTGTTTCTCGACTCTTCTTTTCCATGCACATGTCAATTACCGAAAATACATGTGCATAAATATAAGCTAACACTCAATCAATAGGTGGCGTATATATGAATATGAAGAAAGCAAAGAAGTTGTCGATGACGTCAGAACTAAATTACTTGTGCATGAAATAAAAGGATAAACGATGCGAGCGCGAAGCGCGAGCTGTTTCTCGACTCTTCTTTTTCATGCACATGTCAATTACCCAAAATATATGTGCATAAATGCAAACACTTATACATACTTAATTTGTGTTCACACATACATATGTAAAATTATATACAACCAATAGCGTGGTTGATCGGCATGCATGAATGCAGGTATTTACTAGATTTCTAATATAGACATATTATTATTATTATTTAATAATTTATATATTGACTTTTTATTAAATAAATATTAATTTAGATTTCACGATATATTATGAGCTATCATATCGATAGCTTTTAATATATATTAAACATATCGATATATATTTCATATGTTTTGCATATAAATTATATTAATATGTGTAAATTATATTATATCCCCACGTCTATTGAAACTATGTTTGAAAAAAATGTACTAACATTTCTTCTACTTTGTTTTTTTAATATATGTATATTTTGTATGTATATTAGATTCTATAGATCATTATTATAAATTTAAGGTTTCGCGCACTTTTTAATTGCGGCGATAAATTATTGGCAACGTATCAAAATTGTTGCAAGGTGGCAGCGCGCTTCAGTGTTATGTTAATTTGTAGTTTGCGATTGGCGTGTTCGGTGTCGTCGTCGATTGTCGATTATCATTTGTATTTTCGATATTAAATATAAAATAATATATAATTAATTCGCGTGTTCGTGATACATTTAACATTTAATGCAAATTAATATAAGTCGAGTATATAATAAGTAAATCCTCGTGTGTGATTGTTATGCGTTAACGGAACATTTTTTATGCGTGTGAATGATTGCGCCCTGCCCGGAACGTGGCGCGCAATTTTAGAAAAGTGCGGTACACAGCGTAACGTATTTTTGTGCATGCATACATATATGTGTATAGACTCTTCTGAAGTGTGTGTGATTGTACGTGAACATCGGTATCGGTTCGTTTCCGCGATTCAAATTGGAATTTTCGCTGGAATTTCTTGCAGGTTTAATTTATTATTTCTTTGATTTATATTTATTCTTTTTTCCACATTTTGTTTATTTTTATTTTCCTTATTAAATTTTATTATTATTTGTTCTTTCATTAGATATTTATTTTCATTTATAATATAATTATTTTAAATAATATACATATATTTATTTAAATATATGAATATAATTATAATATATATATATCTATTTAAATATATGAATATATTTATATATATAAATAAATATACTAACTTTATTTTATATATATAACTATATATTAATTTTTGATAAATATATATTCAAATTAAATTAATTTATAAGAATTTTATTTTTAACATACCTATATATTATTTTAAAACTTATATATTAGAAGATGCCTAGACTTAAGAGAAAGTCAGCTTGCAATAGGAGTCAAACACAGCGAAAAAGAAATCGTTTGAATAGGTCAGATTTAGACTTTTCTGAGCAGGAACGCGTAAATAATCTAGAGGCACATAGAGAACGTAGGCAAAATTTCGAATTTAGGGAAGCTGAAAGGGTTAGAGATAGTCAACAGCATCGAGTCCGCAGAAGTAATAGAACAATTAGGGCCGTTGAGCAATTACCGGACACAATACGTCACACTACTCTTCGGGCTTCTTCGCCAATCAGATTACAAGAACAACTTGCTGACACTTCGCGTCGTTCGAGGCGCAGGCGAGATGCTGACCTTCGATCTCAGGAAAGAGAGCAGGATGCAGTTCGTCGCCGTGTACGTCGCAGTGATTCTGCAATTAAAACAGACGAACAACTTGCCAACACTTCGCGTCGTTCGAGTCGCAGGCAAGATGCTGAGTTTCGATCTCAGGAAAGAGAGCAGGATGCAGTTCGTCGCCGTGTACGTCGCAGTGATTCTGCAATTAAAACAGACGAACAACTTGCCAACACTTCGCGTCGTTCGAGTCCCAGGCAAGATGCTGAGTTTCGATCTCAGGAAAGAGAGCAGGATGCAGTTCGTCGCCGTGTTCGACGAACTGATCATTCAACTAGAAATGCCGAACAACTTGCCAATACTTTGCGTCGATTGAGGCGCAGGCAATGTCCACAATTCAGGTCCAACGAAAGCGGACGAGATGCTATTCCGCGACAAAATCAGGAGACGCGAATTTTAGAAAGGGCAATAGATAGAAGTCAAAGGTCTCAGGTTAGAAACAATCCTATTCGTAGGATTGTTGAGCAGGCACGCAATACTAGTGCACGGCGCAGTGCTCGAATTCGAGCTCAACGTGAGGCCTTTGAAGCCCATAGGAATATGTCGCAAAGAGTGAGTCTATATAGGAGTATTTGCACCAATAGGATAGCAGAGAATAGGAGAAACGCGTCCCGCAATAGAGTGGACCGTGCGAATACCCTTCCAGATGATAGGATATCGCAGGTTAAAACTAGTTTAGATTGCCTAATAGCCAATTTTAATAAGACAGTCAAGCAGGGACCCGATCAGGTTTGCATATGTTGCAAAGGTTTGTGGTTTCCACATCAAGTGGACAAAATTTCGCGTCAGGTCATAGAGGAAAAGTGTAGTGAGGCAGATAGTGTTGATATTTTGTATCTTTCCTCTATGTTTCCATCCCATAATAATAGGTTTAGCTTTTGCAAAACCTGCAGCCGCAGTATTAAGTCAGGGAAAAACCAAAGGCTTCTATTACAAATGGCCTAAATTTTCCGGAGCTTCCGGAATGCCTGAAAGGCTTGACGCCTCTAGAAGAAAGGCTGATTTCTCCCCGTCTTCCTTTTATGATCATAAAGTCTCTTGGATATGGACGTCAAAGTGCCATTAAAGTAGCAGTGATCAATGTGCCAATTCCAGTTGCAAATGTTGTAACTTCCCTTCCCAGGGCATTTAATGAAGCCGAAGTAGTTCAGATTCATCTTAAGCGTAGGATGGAGTATAACCATGATTTCATGGCTGAAACCATAAGGCCCTCAAAGATAGTTGATGCAATTCGGTATTTAGTGAACACAGAACTTTATAAGAAGCACCAGGTTACTATCAATGAGCAGTGGTTGTCTTCTTACTCAGCTGAGACTGTACCATTTGTTGCGTCAGCAGACGACAGGGACATTGTGTGTCAAATGTTAGAAAAGGCAGCACAACCTAATGAGCATAGAGTAGTAGAAGAAGAGGTAGAGTTGAATCCAGGAGGTCAAGAAACCTTCATGGAAAATGTCCCTGTTGAAAACATAGATATTCCTCGAATTGCTATAGCACCAGGAGAGGGTCAGCGACCTCTTGACATGATAACCGATTGTGATTCAGAGGAGCTGGCTTTTCCCACAATATTTGCAGGCATTAAAAGGAAATGTCAGGAAAGTTTTACAACTATAGTTAGATCAGAGCTTAGGAATTTTGATAGAAGAGGTTGTAGAACTGATAAATTATTTCATAACTTCAAAAAGTTAGAAATGATTAGCATTAGGAATAGCACATCAATTTGCTTACGTAAGCACTCTGCCACTCAAGGCATTTCTAATACTTCATGATGGTGGCTATAGGCTTTTAAAAGGTATTCGCACGTCTCCTGCTCATTGGAAGGACGAGAAAAAGAAAGTGATGGCTATGATTAGGCAGGTAGGGCTTCCAACTTTTTTTATAACATTTTCCGCAGCGGAAACTAGGTGGCCGGAGCTTTTAGTCTTGCTATGTAAAAATGTAGACAAGCTAGAAGTATCCGAAGAAGAAGCGTTAAATTTGGGGTTTAATGAGAAAGCTGGTCTCATTAGAGCAGACCCAGTGACATGTGCCAGATATTTCGATTTTGGATATAGACAGGCTTTAAAACTGATGAAAAAGGAAGGCGGTGTCTTTGGTTGTCACCAGGTCATCAAGTTTTATTGGCGAGTGGAGTTTCAGCAAAGAGGCTCTCCACATATACATGGCATGTTCTGGCTGAAAGACGCCCCAAAGCTCGACCTAAAGAATGAGTCCACATTTATGCCTGTGAAGTCCTTTATTGATCAGTTTATTACTGCTGATTCTAGTTACCCGGACGTTGCTCCATATTTGGAGTATCAACTCCATAGTCACGGGCACTCTTGCAGGCGATAAATTAGGTCAAAACAAATTTGTAGATTTGGTATCCCATACCCTACCATGCCTCAAACAGAAATTCTTCTCCCTTTAGAAGAAAATGCTCCAAATTTGGCCGAGCATCGTAGGAATTTCGAAAAAATTCAAAGTCTGCTCGACTTCCCATTAGATCGTGAAAGCGTAGAAAATTTTAACGATTTTAACAACTTTTTGTCCCACGATCAACTTAACCTTAGTTATGAGGGCTACATTAATGCTGTAAGATCAAGTATAAAGAAACCAAAAGTTTTTTTGAAGCGATCTTTTGCAGCAATCAAGCTTAACGCTTATAACAAGCACCTCCTTTTGTTGCAGCGAGCAAATATGGATATTCAGTTTATTTTAGACCCCTATGCTTGTGCAGCTACGTCGTTAATTATATTAACAAGTCTCAGAGAGGTATCTCAATGTTGATGCGTGAGGCAATCAATGAGATTAAAGACAATAACAATGTAACTATTAAGCAAAAGTTACAACATTTAGGTAACAAATTTATATTTGGCACTGAGATATCCGCTTTTTATAGCTACTGCAAATCAGAACGAGGAACTCGCCAAGAAAATGCAGATGACTTTGACGATGATGTGCCTAGGGCTTCTGAATCAATAGTTTACGCTCTTCGCGATAATAGTGGCTTCATCAGAAAGAGGACCACTGCGTGCATAATTAGGTATAGGAGATTTAATGTCAATACAGAAACAAGTGACTATTTCAGAGAGCTAAAAATTCTTTACGCCCCATGGCGAGATGAGCATTTGGATTTAGTCACACATGACTGTGATTTGTTCTGTAGGGAAAATTCGGAGTTAGTAGAGAACAATCGCAGAAAATATAATTTACTAGATGATAGGGAACTAGAAGATGCTCTGAGCCACTTAACAGAGGAAGCAGAAAATGAGAATAATCAAGTAGGAGAACAGGAAGTGGTAGATGATGGCTTCACAGTTTTAGGATTGCCTGAAATAGATCCACATCTAAATGTTTTAAATGTGGATGGAAATATTGATATGAATGATGAAGATAGTAATGTCCGTTTTATTAAGCTTCCAGCCTTAGTTTCTCAGGAAAGCTTAGCTAATATAGTTAGATCTCTTAATTTAAAGCAGAAGCTTTGCATAATGCCAAAATCAATACAGTCTTTTATGAATTTGTTCGGCACTGCATTCCATGTTTTCACTTCCTGTTAATCAATCTCGCTCAGCACCTCTAAGGGCCTTAAGCCATGATTTAGTTAATAGCCTTCATTCAAGGTTAATCGATCTTAAATTAATTATTATTGATGAAATATCAATGGTTAGCTCTCTAATGTTTTCTTATTTAGATTCTCGTTTGAAGCAAATTTTCAAAAATACTTCTCCTTTTGGTTGTGTTTCTATCATCGTATTCGGTGATCTTAGACAGTTACAGCCCGTAGGAGGTAGTTGGATTTTCGATCCAAATACCACTGACCCTTACCATGAAATATTTGGTACGTATCTCTGGGACCTTTTTTTGTATTTTGAGCTCACAGAGATAATGCGTCAACGTGACGATCAGCTTTTCGCTTCTGCCTTAAATAATATGGCATCGGGTTGTATGACAGCCGATGATATTGTCCTTTTCCAATCTAGAATATGCGAACCATCGGCAGTGCCCGATGATGCAATTCATCTGTTTAGTAATAATAATGAGGTTGATTTATTTAATGTAACGAAACTTAACTCAATTGCTACTGAGCAATTTTTCTCTACTGCTGAAGATTTTATTAAGGCGGGCCATTTGGAACCAGCTAGGAAACAAAGAATATTAGAAGAAGTGAAGGGTTTTAAAACTTCCGCTACACAGGGACTCTGTACGTCTCTTCACCTAAAAAATACTGCCAAGTACATGATGACGGTCAATGTAGACACAGGGGATGGATTAGTAAACGGGGCATCAGGTGTGTTGATGCAAATAGATTTCAATACATCCAACACTCCCAACATTTTATGGATGAAATTTACAGAGGAAACTGTAGGAGAATCTGCGCGTTCGAAGTGTACACATCGTACAGATCCTTCATGGACTCCTATTCAGAAAATTGTTCGCAGTTTTCAATATTCAAATAACGCACAAATTAACATTGACCGTAGGCAGTTTCCAATTGTGCCTGCTGAAGGCATCACAATTCATAAGAGTCAGGGAGCTACGTATGGCAAAGTGGTAGTCCATGCTAATTCCAGAATGCAGCGTGCTGCATTATACGTAGCTTGCAGTAGAGCAACTACTGCTTTAGGATTATTCATTATTGGGAATTTTGTTCCTCCTAAGTCTCCCCAAAATAATGATAAAGTGAAAGCCCAATTGAAGAAATTGCGGACTGAAAAGCTACTGTGTACTCATTACGATTATTTAATTAACAGTTCTGCCCTTAACATTTTCTTCCATAATACTCAGAGCTTGAATTCCCATCTTGAAGATATTCGATCGGACAAGCTGATGCTTCAGTCATCAATATTATGTTTCGGGGAAACTTTCATAAGCAATGAAACTGTAGAAATACCTGGGTTCACTATTGTGGTTCAACTTGAATCAATTAGGCCTTTAACAGGCATCATAATTTATGTAAAGAACGAGCTAGTAGATAGAGTTTCCCATACCTTTAGCAGTAGAAAAACTTTTGGCTCAGTAGTTTTTGAGTTCGGCATATTTAGGTTTGATGCCATAAGTTTTCTTATACGAGGGTCGTTTGATAAGTCCGTGACTTTTTGTATTTGCCGCGCACCTGCTCTAAATACAACACTGCTCCTGTCAGCAGTTATCGATTAACAGCTGACTGTAAAATTTTGAGAAAGCTGCGTTTCTTAGTTTGCGTTTTATAGGCATTGAAAGCAGACGATCTCGTGAATTTTAACGAAAATGGAAAAAGTGAATTTCGTGTGCTAATTAAGCATTATTTTTTGCGTAAAAAATCCATCACCGAAACCAAGGAAAGACTTGATAAATATTATGGGGACTCTGCACCATCAATTTCAATGGTTAAGAAATGGTTTACTGAGTTCCGTTGTGGTCGTACCAGTACAAGTGATGCCGAACGTTCAGGTCGCCCAAAAGAGGTCGTCATGCCAGAAATCGTCGACAAAATCCATGGAATGATATTGGATGATCGGAGAATGAAAGTGCGTGAGGTAGCTGAGGCTGTAGGCATCTCAACTGAACGGGTACATCACATTTTACATGAATATTTGGACATGAAAAGCTTTCCGCGCGATGGGTGCCGCGATTGCTCACACACGACCATAAGCGCAACCGTGTGACCATTTCAAAGGAGTGTTTGGCGATGTTCAACCGCAATCCAAACGAATTTTTGCGCCGTTTCGTTACCGTAGACGAAACATGGATCCACCACACCACACCAGAGACCAAAGAACAATCAAGACAGTGGGTTTCTCCGGGTGAACGTGCACCAAAGAAGGCCAAGGTGGGTCTGTCGACCAACAAGGTCATGGCCACAGTTTTTTGGGATGCACAAGGTATCATTCACATCGATTACCCTGAAAAGGGTAAAACGATCACCGGCGAATATTATTCAGAGCTTTTGGACAGATTCGATATTGATTTGAAGCAGAAACGACCGCATTTGGCGAAAAAAAGTGCTGTTCCATCAGGACAATGCACGGGTGCACACGTGTGTAGTCAGCATGGCAAAATTTCATAAATTGGGCTACGAACTGCTACCCCATCCAGCATATTCTCCAGATTTAGCCCCCTGTGACTATTTTTTGTTTCCAAACATGAAGAAATGGCTCGGCGGTAAGAGATTCGGGTCAAATGAAGAGGTCATCACAGAAACAAACGACTATTTTGAGGGCCTTGAGAAAACCTATTATTTGGAAGGAATAAAAAAATTGGAAAAACGCTGGACTAAATGTATAGAGCTAAAAGGAGATTATGTTGAGAAATAAAACGCTTCTTTGACGAAAAAAATATATTTTATTCAAAAAGTCACGGACTTATCAAACGACCCTCGTATTATATAAAAGTCCAGACTTTCCTCTGTCCACATTTAAAATAGAATTTGAGGAGATAATTCATCAATTTTCTCGTTTAAGTGACTTAGGGGATAGCTTGCTAGTTTTAGGAGATTTTAATTTGTGCCTTAAAACCTTTAACAGGTGTAAGAGTATTTATAATTTTTTGATTAGCAAAGGATTTAGGAGTTTATTAGATTTGAAAACGACCACTACCAATATGGATACACATATTGATTGGGCGTTTTCAAATATACTAGATAATGAAAAGATCAGTGCTAGGACTTTTGAGGTTTTGCATAGCCATCACAATGGGATATCTGTTAGTATTCAGGCATGAGTTTGTAATGTTTGGAATAGGTTAGAAATTAAGAAATCTAAATGACAGGATATATGTAAATATGTATGTAGGCATATTTTAATAATTTAAATTTAATTATCTAATAGTTAAGTATAACCATTGAATGGAAAATTGGTTTGATAATTATTATTATTTTTTTATTTTTATACCCTTGGACCTTGTTATCGATATTAACCAATTTAAAATTTATAAAGAAATACCGATATCTACTGCTCACACCGCTTTAGGGAATTGCGGCGATAAATTATTGGCAAAATATCGAAATTGAAGCAAGGTGGCAGCGCACTCCAGTATTATTATTAATTTATAGCTTGCAATTAGTATTATACAATTAAATACTTTTTATGGCAACATACGTCCAAGGGTATCCTACTGTCGTGTGCAACTCGACTGTTGCTCTTGTTTTACATATGTATGTGTGAACACAAATTAAGTATGCATAAGTGTTTGCATTTATGCACATGGATTTTCGGTAATTGGCATGTGCATGGAAAAGAAGAGTCGAGAAACAGTTCGCGCTTCGCGCTCGCATCGTTTGTCCTTTTCTTTCATGCAGAAGGAATTTAGTTCTGACGTCATCGACAACTTCTTTGCTGGTCAAAGTGTCGAAATGGTTTATCTAATAACTTCAGTGTTTATTGTCCGATCTGATTGCAATTTGGAGGATAAGTTCATATAGTATTTATCTATATATATGCTAAAGCAGAACGTTAAGAAATGAGTTCTTCGAATGTAAATAGCAATGTAAACCAAAATTGGTGGTTTGCGGGGGCGGTAGGCGTGTTATTCCAAATTGAAAATAAACTTGATCTGCGTATGGTATACACGAATCTTCATGCTAAATTTGGTGTCCGTAGCTTTTGTAATAGCTGAAATCGGCGATTTCATCCAGACAGACAGACGGACAGACAGACGGCCATGGCTCAATCGACTCCGCTATTGATCCTGAGCAAGAATATATATACTTTATGGGGTCTCCGACGCCTCCTTCTGCCTGTTACATACATTTGCACAAAGTTAGTATACCCTTTTTTGACCATTTTCAATGGTCCAAGGGTATAAAAAATGTGTTAAAGGAATTATACGAATGGTATGATTTATTAAATTTAAATTATGTTACGAAAATTGAAATAATTTAATTATGTTATAATAAGAAAAAGATAAGAATGAAGTTGAAACTGATTTGAATCAGTAATAAATTTAATGAAAATAATTCTTTGAAATATCCAGAGAGTTTTTGAATCCTGAAGTATTGTCACTTATGTGGTAGAGTTAAGACAACACACGAGGACGTGTATTATGTCAGGAAGGCCGTGTCGCATTTTGAATGTATTTTGACCACTGTACGTCTCTGTCATATTATTAACCTAGTTTGACCACTGCGCTTGCAAGACGCTGCTGCGCAATGAATTTGGTATATTATGAAATCATGCTTAGAATTTGATTACAACGTAGAATATGACTGGCGCCAAAATACCGATACAAGTGAGGTGACGGCGTTGTCGCGCTGTCGCCGAGTGTGGTCCAGCTAGCGTGTGTAAAGCATATATCGATGCGTTAGTAGAAAATGCGAGCAGTTGCATGCAGACGATTGCACACGCCGGTTGGAATTCGCTTCACTCGAAAAGTTTGTGTGTCAACATGGCAGACAAGCCACAAGAAAATAACAACTCTGCGACAAATACATATTGTGTCTTCTCGCTCTGTCTAATGTCTCCACGCATGTGTAAATGCTTAATGTCATATGTATGTAAATGTGTACCAATATATATTTATGTACATTTACATAAGTAAATGTAAATTAAGGGAAAAAATTAAAAAAGGTATAAAATTAAATATATCAAAATATATAAAATAAAAAAAATGTGAACCTTTCCACTCTGGTAATCAAACCCCACATTTCGGCAGTCGCAAGACTTGTACAGTGGCTGAGTGAGCTACGAGTACATATGTATATCCCGGACTCTAATGCCAATGATTTTGACCATATTCACATGGACATGCGAAATGTTTCTGATGATTTTAATTAAATAAAATCAAGAAATTTTTTAAAAATAATCATTTATATTAAATGTAAAATAATTATTATAATTTGTTTGTCTTTAATATTGTATAATAAATAAATTAAAATCAATGAAATCAAAATGAAGAAAAACTATTTTTAATTTAAATTTAATTTAACAGCCCCCTCGTCTGCTGCTATCGTTTTAGTTTATTAGATTACAAAAAAAAAAAAGAATAATAATAAATAAAATGAAATGATGCAACACCATTGCAAATGGAAATCTAACGCGCGAGTTACCAACCGTGGCTTAGAGGGTAACAATATTTTAATTAGAGACATACGAGTATCTTGTCTGCGAAACTATTCAGTGAAAACACGTCTACTCTCGTTGAACATCACAATAAGAATGGATTTTATTCGCATATGTATATGCTTCATTATATGTATGTATGCTGTTCGCAGACAGCCCTTATATATATATGTATATGTTTGTGTGTATGTGTAACGTTGCTGTTCTGCACCGTGTTTTCGCGAAAGAAGCCTTTTCTGTGGCGTTGAATGTCGATCCCATTGTAATCAGTGTTGCTGCTGTCCAGAGTGCAATGGGGTACGCCCGAAGTGGTAACTCCTCCCCTCCTTGAATGAAGTGACAGCCAGAGAGATGAAACGCATGGCGGAACGAATTGCGGTGTAGCTAGTGTACTTATAATTAGGTGTTCGTACTAAAAATAATTATTATTATTAACATTAGTATAGTCATCCTTATATACTAATCCTTATATATATAAATGTAATATACTCGTGTTGTGTGTTCTGTTTTCGTGTAATTTCTGGAAATTGAGTACAATAAGTGTGTGACTTATAGCTATTTGTTCATGTTCATTTGTTTTTATACCCTTGGATCATTGAAAATGGTCAAAAAAGGGTATACTAACTTTGTGCAAATATATGTAACGGGCAGAAGGAGGCGTCGGCGACCCCATAAAGTATATATATTCTTGCTCAGGATCAATAGCCGAGTCGATTTAGCCATGTCCGTCTGTCTGTCCGTCTGTCTGTCTGGATGAAATCGCCGATTTCAGCTATTACAAAAGCTACGGACACCAAATTTAGCATGAAGATTCGTGTATACCATACGCAGATCAAGTTTATTTTCAATTTGGACTAACACGCCTACCGCCCCCTCAAATCGACATTTTTCATTTACATTGCGATTTACATTCGAAATACTCATTTCTTAACGTTTTGCTTTAGCATAAATATAGATAAATACTATATGAACATATCCTTCAAATTGCAATCAGATCGGACAATAAACACTGAAGTTATTAGATAAACCATTTCGACACTTTGACCAGCAAAGAAGTTGTCGATGACGTCAAACTAAATTACTTGTGCAGGAAAGAAAAGGACAAACGATGCGAGCGCGAATCGCGAGCTGTTTCTCGACTCTTCTTTCCCATGCACATGTCAACTACTGAAAATACATGTGCATAAATATATGCTATCACTCAACCAATAGGTGGCGTGGTAAATGAATATGAATGTATGCAAGTATTTACATGCATTTGTACATATTCATAATATTCATAATATGCTTACGTGCACATATGATTATTATTTAATAATTCATATTTTAGGGTCAGTAAAAAATACAAAACCATAAAATGCAATTAAATAAATATTAATTTTGATTACTCAATATATTGCAAGTTATCGATATTGGCCAATTCAAAATTTATAAAGAAATACCGATATATACTGCTCACACCGCTTTTTGCAGTCTTTCGCGCGCTAAGAAAATTGCGGCGATAAATTATTAACAACGTACCGAAATTGATGCAAGGTGGCAGCGCACTGCAGTGTTATGATTAATTTGTAGCTTTAGTATCATACAATTAGATACTTTTTATGGCAACATAAGTCCAAGGGATCCCACTGTCGCGTGCCGCTCGACTGTTGCTCTCGTTACTCATTATTATCTTTTTGTTTCGACTTACTAAACTGTTTGCCTATCTTTAATTTTCCTTTTTATTTTTTCTTTATGTACTTTTTGTCCTTTCTTTGGTTCAAAAGTTACTCCGTGATCTGCTCTAACTATGTGTTTTGAAAATCTTGGTGTTATCTTATTTCTTCGGTTCTCTTTTCTAAATACTATGTCTTCTGCTGTTAACGGTATTGGGTCTGTTCTTGTTCCATTCAGTTTCTGTATTCTTTCTTTTGCTTTTGCTGTCATTTCTGTCTGTACTTGGGTGTATAATTTTGTTTTAAATTCGCTAAGTTTTTGTAAATAATCATGTTGGTCTGAATATTCGATCGTTAGCATGGTTTTATTATTGATGAAATACACATCAATGTGAACAATATCTAACGGAAGTGCTGGGATTTCTGGTAACTGAAATTTCAATTTTTGTGGGTTGCGATCATATTTCATTGTGTGATATATGTCGCAATCATTAATTATTCTGGATGTAGTTTGTTTCATGCATGGGAAGTAATAGTGTCTTCAAATGTAGCGTCGTTTCGTCTATTCCCCTGTGATTGTTATTCCTATGGTCGTTGGATTATTAACGTTTCTTGGTCTTTCTGTTCGTAAATTTCATTTAGTAATATAGTTGCTCTTATGATTGTGTATTTTTGTTCCGAAAAAAAAAAGTTTTGTACGTTTCTTGTATTATCTTAAAAATGTCGTTATTTGCCATAACCGCTGTAGTTCGTCCAGGTTTCAAGATTTCTTTTAAAATCCTGATAATTTTGTCCTCAGTGAATTCTTTGTCTGTAAACGTTGTCCAAGTTTTTAACTTAAATGGGATCTTTACCGTTCTATTTGTTCTTTCTCCTACCTTCAATACCACTTGAGTTTTAAAATCATTCATAGGTTTTTCCGTGGTTTGTATGTTGCTTGCGTCCTCTGCACTTTGTGCTGTTTCTCCATTTGTTGCTCTTGTCGATTCTGTATCTGCCATGAATATTTCCGGTTGCATTCTACTTAATGCGTCAGCATTCGTGTTAAGCTTTCCTTTTGTATACACGATGTCGTACTCATACTCGGCTAACTGTAATCGCCATATTATTAATTTTGGGTTATTTTTGCTGTTGTTAATGTAGATGAGTGGCTGATGATCTGTGTATACCGGAAACCTTGTCCCATACTATTGCTAGCATTTCCTTTTCAGACGCTGAATAGTTAGTTTCCATATCGATCAGTGTTCTACTAGCGTAAGCTACTGGTCTGTCCTTTCCCACTTGCCCTTGTGATAATACTGCACCTAGTGCATAATTGCTTGCATCTGTAGTTAGAATGAATGCTTGTTCATAATTCGGATATGTTAAGATTGGGTCGTTGCAAAGTAATGTTTTTGCATGTTCGAATGCGTTTTAATAGTCTTCCGATATCTCGACGGTTTTGTTTCCTTTTAGTGGCTTCGTCAGTGGTTTTGTTATTTTAGCTAAATCCTTAATATATTTTCTATAGTAGCTTAGGTGTCCGATAAAAGATTTTATGTGTGTTCTTGTCGTGGGTAATGGGAATTTCTTTACGGCTTCTATCTTTTTGACTTGTCTTGCTGCATTTTTAAATTAGACATTTTGAGTTTTTTGAATACAACCTTTAGATCTTGAATGTGTTGTTGGAGCGACGCCGAGTATATTATGATGTCGTCCATATACACTTAACAATATTTTCCTACTATATCTCCTAACAAGTTGTTAATGAACCTTTGGAATGTTGCGGGGGCATTTGTCAACCCAAATGGCATTCTCAAGAATTCAAAATGCCCCCCTACTGCCGTGAAAGCTGTTTTCTCTATGTCTTTTTAAGTCCAGCGTAGAGAAATATTTTGCTTTTCCTAGCGAATCCAGTACTTCGTCAATTAATGGTAATGGGTATTTGTCCTTAATAGTTTTTTCATTCAATTTTCTGAAATCTACGACTAACCTCCATTTTCTTTGTCCAGAGGCGTCGCTTTTCTTGGGTACCAACCAATCGGGTGCACTCCATGGTGAGCGACTATTTCTGATTATACCTTGATCTAATAATTCGGAAACTTGCTTCTTGATCTCTGCGTTTTCCTTTATAGAGTACCTAAAGGGTCTTACGAATATGGGTTGTTCGTCTGATAGTCTAATATCATGCTTTGTTCCTTTTGTTACTGACAATTGGTCCCCGTCGTTATAAAATAAGGTTCTATATTGTTTACAAAGTTCTAAAATTTTAGCTTTTTCTTCTTTGTTATGGTGTTCTGTTCTTATGTTGAGTCTAACTTTATTGTCGTTCTTTTCACTGTTTGTATGCCGTGTATATTTCTGTAAAAGTCTCTGCATTATATACTTCTACCTGTATCGGATAATTATCATTTATCATTCTGTCTTGATCGGTTTCATTTATTATTTCTACTTTGGCTGTGTAATTATTTGTTCTGTAAATGCCCTCGTTAATATATATTCCCTCTTGTATTACTATTTCGTTTATATATATTTCTCCTTCCCTTTCTGTTACTGGTATTTTTACTAATGTTCCTTGCATATAGTTTTATTGGGGATTCTGATCTCTTTTCTCTTTGAAGTATCTCAATTTTTGTATTGGGGGTTACTAAGATTAGATTTTCGAAATCAATTTTTGCGTTTAAAAACGTTAAAAGGTCTATTCCGATGATTCCGTCAAAAATTGCGTGGAATTTAAATAAGAAAAAGGTAAATTCGCCACTTTGCTTGAATTCCTTGAATAGTTTGTACGTAATTTTTTTGTATATATTATGTGTGTTTAGGACTGTTTTAACTTGCATTGGCTGCTGTAAATTTTGTTGATTGCTTAGGGGTACGAACTCTGGGTTAATAAATGAAACATTTCTATTTGTCTATTAAGAATTTTAACGGTCTACCAAATGGCGATTCAATTAAAATATAGATTAGTGCTCCTCTACATTTTGATTTTGTGGTATAATCAGGGGAATGTCCGAGGCATTTATTGAAAAATTTGGGACGTCTTCTACATTGTTAAGTTCAACATATCCCCTACTGGTGCTTTGCTGTGTTTATCTGAGTTTACGGATCCTTCCGCTCCTACGGACCCTCCTTGGCTCCGCTCTGGTCCAGTAGATCCTGAATAACTACCTCTTTTATACTGTTGTCCCCTGTTGTTGCTATAATTTCTATAATTATTTTGTTCTTCTTGGTTTCTCATGGTGTTGTTGTAGTTTCCGTTGTTGGTTCGTTGTCCCCGGTTACTGTTCCCTTGTTCTTGTCGGTTCGTTTTGTGGTTGTTATTGTAATTTGTGTTAGTTGGTTGTTGTGTGTTTGTGTTATAACTTTTGTCGTTTCGCTGTCATGCATCATAAGTTGGTCCATTACTGTTATTGTTATAGCTGTAACGTACCCGTTTTTGGTTTTGTCTCTCATAGTCTTGCCTAGCTCTATCTCATCTTCATCTCTGAACTCTTTTGCTATTTCATTTGCCTGTCTTAATGTTTTTGGATTTTGAGCTTTTACCGTCCATTTTAACGGGTTTTTCAGTCCGGCTATGAACTTCTGTACGCAAGTCTTTTCATATGAATTTTCTTTTATTTTGCGTATTTCATCGTCTAGTTCTTCTCTTTCTAAAATATCTAGTATCGCTGCTCTTATGCCTGATATTTCTTGGTATAGCAATTTGATAGATAACCCTTTATATGGGATTTCACGAAGGTCGTTCAATAAATGTTCTTCACTTCTTGACTCCCCGAAATTATCGAATAATGCTTGCTTAATATTCACCCAATTGAGGTTTACTCTCTCCCTAATTAATGTCCTGCCTGCTTGTCCAACTATTTTGTCTCTAATTACTCCTAATAGTAATTCTCCGTATTCTGTCTTTTCTACGTTGGTGACCAACTTCATTACTCGCTCTACGCTTGTAATAAACTTTGTTAGTAATTCTTTGTCTCCATCATACGTGGGTAATAGTTTAATTGCATCGGGTATTTGAAGTTCATCCATTACGTCTCTATTGGTTCTTTGCGTCATGGTGGTCTGTTCAGTTCGTATTAGAATGTTTTCCTCTACTTCTGTTTCTAGAGGCTGCAAAACTCTAATCGCACTTGCTCTTTCCGCTGCTCTAGCTAAGCGTCTCGTTATGGGTGTGTTTCTTCCTTGATTAATAATATCGATACTTACTCGTGGTGGTTGGACGTGTTTCGCTTTTGCTCCCTGTGTTTCTTAATAATTCTGTTTAATTGATCTGCTTATGTGCTTTCATTATTACTGCTGTATTTTACTAGTGCTAACCCTGTGAGTAAAAGCTTAAAGTAGCATACTAATCCTGCCCTATTAGTGAATTCGCTTACAAAAATTTTAATTCTTTTCACTTGCGCGTCTTGGCGTCAAGTTTTTTTTGTTTTTGTTTTTACTAATATTCTTACACTTTCCTGCTCTCCCGCTCACGAAAGTAAATTTCGCTCTCTGAGTAAGTTGTGTAGTGCTTTTGTTGTAGACGTAACAGCTGCTGTTGTTTTGTTTACCTCGAGTGCTCGCTATATTTGTTTTTTTCTTTTCGTTCTCGTTTGCTTGCCTGTTTTCGGCGCTGTAACTGTTTCTTGCTCTCTCAAGAAATTTGTCTTAATATTCTATTGCTCTCTTCGTTGTCCCGTACTATTCGAAGGCATATCTATTTTATTAACATGGTGTCGTGATCTGCAGCAAATTGCAAATGCTCTTCAGATGCTAATGACTACATTGGATGCTGGCTCTGTGACAATTTTAGTCACTTAAAATGCTGTGGCCTAACTGTGCGGGTTAGAGATGCCGTCAACGCCAATGTAGGCCTTAAATGGTCGTGCGAAGCGTGCCGTGTGGGTGAATCCGATCTACGGAAAATCCACAATAAAACCAAACTCGGGTTTTATCGGATACGCACAGCTTTCTCTAATCTCCAATCTGAATTTTTGGAGATGGAGACCCAATTCAACGCCTTTACGGCTCTTAGTAAGCCACCTGCTCCTCTTAATATTCCTTTAGATTCAGTTACTACGAATCTAAAGACCACCAATCTACCTTCTTCCAAGGCTTCTTCTTCTGATCTTCTAAGCCTAATTTCCCCTATACCGTGTTGCTCTTCTAGTTGCACAAAAAAAAAAAAAAATTAGCAGCAATGTTACCGCACCGAAACCTCTTGCTGCCCCTCTTGTGCCTACTCTGATTACGAGCAATGATAACAACGTAACGGGTAATGTTCCCGCAATCATGCCTGCTAGTCAGGCACCGAGTATAAAACCTCTGATTGCGATTAAACCCAAAAAATTGGTGTTTATCTCTCGCTTGGCTCCAGACACAACCATAGAAGATGTACAATCGTACATTCTCGAAAGGATGCCTGTAAATGATTTGATGGTTAAAAAATTCAACTTCAAATTAAAGCGCGACATTTCTTCTTTCAAAATATTCTCCGCAGAACAGTTTAAAGACGTTTGGGACTCTTTCTGGCCGCCCGACCTTATTGTTAAGGAGTTCACTCCAAAACAAAAAAGCCGAACGACCGTCACTCTTCCCACATTGGCCGTTACATCGCCAAGTGGACCTACAACAAGTGCAAAGTCCTCAAAAAACTGAAGTTCTCTTCTCTTCATGCCTTTGAAAATGCTAGGGGACACACAAATATTCTTTCTTCCTTAATTCTTTCCTATCAAAATGTTAGAGGCCTCTGTAGTAAAATCTCTAGTCTTTATCTTCATAGTCTTGCCTTTACTTCCCAAATTATTGCCTTTACCGAAACCTGGTTAAAACCAGAGATTCTAAGCTCTGAAGTCTTTCCAGATAGGTATACAACTTACAGGCTTGATCGACCTGACCGACGGGGTGGTGGAGTACTGATTGCAGTAGACTCCTCCATTATTTCGGACCTCTTACAGCCGGAGTTTCAATTCGACATCGAATTAATCTGTGTAAAACTACACTTTCCCGGTTTTTTCTTGTATATAACCTGCTCCTATATTCCGCCGTCATCGGAATTATCAGTCTACTCGCAACATTTGTCTGCAATTAAGACTATTTTTAATCTGTTATCAGACAGAGATCATTTCATAGTCCTGGGTGACTTTAATATCCCGGAATGTAATTGGACATCCATTGCAGAGGGAAACTTCCTTCTGCCCTCCCGGCAACATGATCTGTTTGACGGTTTGTTTGACATGTCTTTGTCGCAGGTTAATCATGTCAAAAACACTTTAAACAGATCGCTTGATCTATGTTTCGTCTCAGATCCTTCCAGGGTGATTTTAGACAGGGCACAACCTCTTTCCCTACCTGAAGATCCTTATCATCCCACTTTCGAAGTGAATCTCGACTTGGGTATTAGCTTGTGGGTAAAAGGGTAAAGGCGGGGAATCGCGTGCGCTGCTTTAAGAAAGCAGACTTTGAACACTTAAATTATTTAATTTCATATTCTGATTGGTCTGACTTTTATCTATCAACTGATATGTCAGTGGCTATCAATATATTTTATAAAACCCTTAACTCTGCTTTTGATATCTGTGTTCCGTTTTTCTATCCGACAAGCTCAAGTAGGCCTCCTTGGTTTACAAAAGAGTTGTCTCGCTTAAAAAACTTAAAGAGTAGCTTATTTAAGAAATACAAGCTGAAAAACTCACCGTTTGTCTTTTCCCGCTACCTAACTGCTCGGGCAAATTTTACCGTGCTTAACGCGAAGTGTTATAAAAACTATTTGACCAGATGTAGGATTCAGTTCTTTCAGAATCCTAAACAGTTTTATAGTTTTGTTAACATGAAGCGTAGGTCAGCGGGCTTTCCTTCTAAACTTATGTTCGATAACGCTGAGGCGAACACAGATCAGGCCATTGCCGATATGTTTGCCAAGTTTTTTCAAACAACTTATTCTTCCTCTACGCCAAACATTCACTCCTATCCATATAGCGTACCAAGCTCGAATGGCATCTTCACACCTTTACTGAATGAAAGTTCACTTATTAGGGATCTTCGATTGGTTAAACCAGTCTTCTCACCAGGTCCCGATGGTATCCCCGCCTGTGTACTTCGATACTGTGCCAACTCCTTATGTAAGCCATTGCTCAAACTATTTTCGCTGTCCTTAGTAACTGCCTCGTTTCCATCCATATGGAAGGAATCCTTTATCATCCCTTTACATAAAAAGGGCAGCAAGTCTGATGCAAGCAATTATAGAGGTATCTCTAAATTGTCGGCTATACCGAAATTCTTCGAGAATGTTATTACTCCTCACTTGCAGCATTTTAGTAGATCCGTTATATCCCCTTTTCAACACGGATTTGTGAAGCGTCGTTCTACCACGACAAATCTGCTTGAGCTGACATCCTTTGTGGTAAAAGGATTTCAGGAAAATCTTCAAACTGATGTCATTTATACTGATTTCAGTAAGGCATTTGACTCAGTCAACCATTCCCTTCTTGCACATAAACTAAATCTTCTCGGTTTCTCACCAAAACTTCTTAGTTGGATTGTGAGCTATTTGAGTGACAGAACCCAACGAGTCCTCTTTAAAAATACTCGTTCCTATCCCGTTCATGCCACATCTGGTGTTCCTCAGGGAAGCCACTTAGGTCCCCTGCTTTTTACACTTTTCATCAATGACCTCCCAACGGTCATACTTAACTCACGTACTCTCATGTACGCGGATGATGTCAAGCTCTGTTTTCAATTTAGAGACGACTCCTGTCATTCTCGCCTTCAATCTGACCTAGATTGTTTCTTTTCTTGGTGTCGTGCAAATCTCCTTAATCTGAACAGCTCAAAATGCAAGCTGATGACATTCTCACGTGCCTGCCCAAAGTACGTATCATACTCTCTTTGTGGTTGTACCTTGGAAAGAATTTCCCTGGTTGATGATCTAGGTGTCCGTTTGGACCGAAAACTCAAGTTTTCTGAACATATATCATCAATGGTTAATAAAGCTATGGGTGTACTCGGCTTTATTAAGAGATGGTCCAAGGAGTTTGACGATCCTTACTTAACTAAGACTCTCTTCACTTCGCTTGTTCGTCCAATTCTCGAGTACGGATCATGTGTCTGGAACCCTCAGTACACAGTTCATAGAGACCGCATTGAATCCGTACAAAAAAACTTCTTAATGTTTGCCTTGCGAGGCCTTAACTGGGATGTAAATTCAAGACTTCCTTCCTATCCTAGTAGACTTTTGTTACTTAATCTGCCTTCTCTAGCTAATCGTAGAACCATGCTTGGTGTTATATTTATTAACAACCTTATCCAAGGTGACATAGATAGTAGCGACTTACTTAGTAGACTACACTTTTCTGTCCCTGGTAGAATCACCCGTAATTACCTTCCTCTAAAACTTCCCAATTGTAGCTCGAACTATGCCCTGCATGAGCCATTCAGGGTATTATGTTCGGACTATAATAAACTATACTTAATTGTAGCTAACAATAACAACTTGATATCTAGCTTAAAATTACAACTCCTCGCCCACTTATCTAGAATTTAGTCAAACACATAATTGTCTTCTTTGTATTCATAGTAGTACTTTCAACATACTGCATGCTTTAACACTCTACTCATAATTTTATTTACATTTGGTTACTAACACTAACTCTCCTGATCTGATTGGGTTTTTCTGGGTTTTCTTTATCCCAGTTTGCACATTTGCACAATTTTGAATTTTTTCTTTTTTTTTACATTTAAGGTTTTACCCTTAATTTAAAATTACCTCTAGTTTAAAATTCAATTTAAATAATTTAAATCTAATTTTAATTGTTTCTTTACTTTTAAAAAAGTCGACTGATCATAGTTCGACTATAAACTAAATAAATAAATAAAATAAATAAATAAAAAACTTGTCTGGGCGTCCAATTTAAAAATAAGTTGTATATTAAAATCGTTAAGAGGTATATTTGGATGCTTGGGCATTTAAATATTATTTTGTATAAGAGACCAACTTTTTATATATTACTTCAAATGTATCATTATGTAAAAATTGTTGCCGATATCGAACGATTTTGGATATCGGTTCTTTAAAGCCAAATTAATGGTTTCATGACCCAGTCACAAAGATAAAATTGTAGCCAAACAGGTCACAAGGCCTGAAGTATTTAACAGCCACATACGATGGCTAGCATTTGCTACTCGAAAGTAAAATACATTTATTTCCGTATCGCATAAGGTCAACTACCCACGCGTAGAAGTGACCCCACTCGTCAGTTGACACAAGCTATTCAAATCATAAACGTCCAAATGTCCGATCAAAGTTTTAATCGGAAAGTCGGGGTCCAATTGGAGGATTGATCACCATTGGCGAGTAAAGCCCTTACAATAAGTCGAAGGTTTTAAGGACATCCGTGCCCATCTATAGTAATGGGTTTCCCACCTTTTAATTGTTTGGTCAGGGGTTTAGTTATTCGTGCGAAATCTTTTAAGAACTTTCTATAATACCCCAAAAGTCCAAGAAAAGATTTGATAGCTGTCCTGTTTTTGGGGCTAGGGAATTTATTTATTGATTCAATTTTATTCGGGTTTGGTTTTACTCCCTCTTCTGTAACTATATGGCCCAGGAATTCAATTAATTTTCTGAGGAAATTAGATTTTGTCAATTGTATTTTAAAATTTGCAGCTGAAAGTTTTTTGAATACTAATTTTAGGTGTTTTGTAGTGAAGCTGAGAAAATGATAATATCGTCAAGACATACTAGACAAATGTGTCCAACCAGGTCGCCTAGAATGTTGTCCATTACTCTTTGAAAGGTAGCTAAAGTGTTTTTTATTCCAAAGGGCATGCGCACAAATTCATAATGCTCTCGCTCTACAATGAAAGCTGTTTTGGTTGTATCTTCTGGGTTCATTTCGATTTGGTGAAATCCGCTAGCCACATCTAGTGTAGAAAAATATTTAGCTTTCCCGATGCGGTCTAATATGTCAGTGATATTGGGAATGACAAAACGCCATTTTAGTTTTTCCGTCGGGGTAGTTTTTTCTGGGCGCTCCTAGGAGAATCACTGGATTTAATAATGTCTTGATCTAACATAGATTGAATTTGTTTTTAACTTTACTAGTCCGTCTTTTTCCTCGGAAGTAAGGTGATCTACTTTGAGGTTTTCCAAAGAGCGAGGTAGCTTTTCTGCTCGATTACAGTCGGAAGTAATATGGAAAAGTTCGAGATGGTCTGCTTTGGAATAAGGCGTACCTTCAATAGCGGTTTCAAGGTATAGCAATTTGTCGGAGTCAGAGTAGTTTATTACTTCGAAGTTTGTAACATTATTTTCTGAGTAGTAAAGTCCACCTGATATTAATAGGTCTTTGTCAATCTGAATAGTATTATAATGAAATTCGCGTTTATGTTTTTTACAGGTAGTGGCATTATAGCTTTGGTGTGGGCGGAAATGTTAAGAATATTTGAAGATCGATTATTATACATTAATATAGGTATAGTAACGTTGAAAATGTTAAATTGTAAATTATGCAAATCAATTTTGGCATTGAAATGTGAAAGTAGATCCATACCTATCAAGCCGTCGAAATATGAATGAAACTTGAAAAGTAGTAAGTCCATGATACCGTCGGTTTTAAATTATAGGGGTAATGGACAATATATTTTTTTTGATTATCGTGTGTGTATTTAATGCGGTTTTAAGGTTTATTGGGGTTTTTAAATGTTCTGAGTCAACTATGTTAATGCATTTGGGGTCTGTAAAAGAGTTGGTTGATCCTGTGTCAATTAAAAATTTCGTGGCACTTGTATGCTGCCAATTTATTTTAAACCGAGAGCAACAGTCGAGCGCCACGGGACAGTGGGATACCCTTGGACGTATGTTGCTATAAAAAGTATCTAATTGTATAATACTAATCGCAAGCTACAAATTAATCATAACACTGCAGTGCGCTGCCACCTTGCATCAATTTCGATACGTTGTCAATACAATAATTTATCGCCGAAATTTTCCTAACGCAAGACTGCAAAAAGCGGTGTAAGCAGTATATATCGGTATTTCTTTATAAATTTTGAATTGGCCAATATCGATAACTTGCAATATATCGAGTAATCAAAATTAATATTTATTTAATTGCATTTTATAGTTTTGTATTTTTTACTGACCCTAAAATATGAATTATTAAATAATAATCATATGTGCACGTAAGCATATTATGAATTTTATGAATATGTACACAAGCATGTAAATACTTGCATACATTCATATTCATTTACCACGCCACCTATTGGTTGAGTATTAGTATATATTTATGCACATGTATTTTCGGTAATTGAAATAATTGTGGCGGGTCACAGACGAAGCCACCTTGTCGGACCATCAGCACATCAGGTTCGACCTTCCTGGCGAAGTCGAGATCCGCCAGATATCTCCTGTTTGTCCTTAAACAGACAACGTCGGGAAACCACTTTCAAAGCCTCTGTGGCTTTGAAAGCAGATATGTTGATCAGCAATCCTAACTCAGTCAGTGAGATAGAACTTCGCTTACCAACCTGCGTCCAAGATGTGCCTTATTACGGATCCTTCGAAGCCAGCTCAGGTTCGGAAGACACTAACGGTCAACCGTAAAGTTCCTTGGTGGAAAAAAGAGCTGGCTGCTAAAGAAGGAAGGTTAAAAGCCTTTTCAACAAGGCCAGATCTAACCGTATAAGTCTGGGACGTCTATAGGGACGCTCTCACAAACTATAATAAGAACATTAGACGCTCCAAACGCGATACGTGGCGCAGCTACTGTGGTAGCATAGAATCTCTGCCAGAGGCAGCGAGACTCCACAAGGTATTAGCCAAAGGATCGTCTAATGGTATAGGGTTTCTAAAAAGAGCAGATGGCTCTTTCACTCAAGATCGTAGGGAAGCACTTGAACTCTTACTACAAGTTCACTTCCCAGGTTCCGTGGCCAACCCAGATCTATCCAGTCACGTTGACGCCACCATCTTCGATCCTGAAAAGGTCAAATGGGCTGTAGATTCCTTCGCTCCCTTCAAAGCCCCAGGGGGTGATCAAATCTTTCCAGCCCTTCTCCAAAACAGTCTGGATCATATCCTCGATCCACTGGTCGGCCTTCTTAGAGCCAGTCTCACGTGGGGACACATACCCAACTCTTGGAGGAGAGTCAATGTGGTATTCATTCCCAAACAGGGGAATCGTCCTCTTGACCAGCCTAAGTCCTACCGACCGATCAGCCTTACCTCCTTTCTGCTTAAGACTGCGGAAAGGCACCTAGACTTGCACATTCGGTGCTCTCTGCAGGAAAACAACCCTCTGCACCCCACGCAGTTCGCGTATATAGCCGGTAGATCGACAGAGGTCGCTCTCCACAAATTAGTGAGTAAGATCGAAAAGGCCTTCGTATCAAAGAACATTGCTCTGTGCTCTTTTCTTGATATAGAGGGTGCTTTCGATAATACCGGCTACGGGTCTATCTCTACTGCGCTTGAGCGCAGGAACATTGCCCGTCCCATAATCCGGTGGATTGACGCCATGCTCAAACACCGGACTATCTCCTCTACCCTGGACACGACGACCGCCCATATTAGTGCGGTAAAAGGGTGTCCCCAGGGAAGGGTTCTATCCCCTTTGCTCTGGTCCCTAGTAGTTGACGAACTACTAATCATACTCGCAGAACAGGGCGTGGAAGCGATTGGCTATGCCGACGACCTGGCTCTCGTAGTGAACGGGAACTATGCCAACACCGTGACAGAGCTGATGCAATCAGCTCTGAACACGGTCAGTAGATGGTGCGATGATGTAGGTCTTAGCATCAATGCTCAAAAGGCAATCATTGTTCCCTTCACTAAGCGTTACTCTATTGACATTGGTCAATTACATATTGGCGGCTCTCCTGTGGAACTTTCCAACGAAGTCAAGTATCTAGGGGTAACCCTTGATAAGCGACTAAACTGGAACTCCCACCTGCATAACACTCTATCAAAGGCCACCCATGCCATGTGGGCATGTAGAAGGCTTTTCGGTAGAATATGGGGTCTCAAATCCTGCACCATTTGGTGGCTTTTTGAGATGATGGTAAGACCGATCGTAACCTACGCTGCTATTGTGTGGTGGCCCAAGGTTACGCAGGTCACTGCCATCAATAAATGCACGAAATTGCATAGGCTGCTTTGCCATGTGGCATGTAGAAGGCTTCGGTAATTGGTCTAAATGCACCATTGGGGCTTTTTGAGATGATGGTAAGACCGATCGTAACCTACGCTGCTATGTGGCCCAAGGTTCGTCCGCCATCAATAAATGCACGAATCATACTTCGTGGACTCCGCACTCCCATTGCAGTGAATCGATTTTGAATCTGACTCCCGCTGCATATCCGTATAAAAGAAGTTGCTGCTATGAGCCTTCTTAGAATCAAGCTCCAATCTGGGCTTCTAGCTACCGAATCTGGGCATGTTAGCCTACTCAAAGACATTCCTGGCTTAGGAGATCTGCACTAGATCAGATTCTATGACCAAGGAACTCTTCTTTGGTGCAAAATTTAGAACCCTCATCCCGGACCGCAGGGTTTGGGATGCTGGCAACCCCATCAGAGACCCAAATGGTATACATTGGTACACCGACGGGTCAAAGACTGAACAGGGGGTCTTATCCTTGAGAAGGGGACTATAGGAGCGAAAATATACATCTTCTCGGACAGCCAAGCGTCCATACTACCCCTCTCCTCTAAAAGAGTAGGCTCGCGTATGGTGGCTGACTGATGGAACTGTCTCCAGAGGCTGTCGAAAAATAATAAAGTCACCCTAATTTGGGTACCTGGGAACTCTGGCTTCCAGGGCAATGAGCTGGCGGACGAGGGCTGGGTCATCAGCCACCTTGCTCGGCCCCGAACCCTTCTGTGGCGTGGGGTGGTCTACTATCTCCTCCACTGGCTGGAAGATTGACCTGAACCACGTTCTTCCAACCAGGGATGCGGCAGGCTAAAGAGCTTACCAATCCCAAAGTTGATCGAAGGACCAAGCTACTCTCCAGGAGAGACCTCTATCTCCTTGTTGGCTACCTAAGTGGCCATCACTTGGTGAACTACCACCTCAAAAAAATGCGTTTGTCCTCGGACGCAGAGTGAAGGCTCTGCAAAGAGGACGACGAAACTACTAAACACATTCTATGTGACTGTCCAGCCTTGGTATGGACAAGGAGGAAACATCTGCACGTGGAAATCGCAACTGCAGAGCAGATTGTCCGTTCCTCGACGAAAGATCTGTTATGCTTCATTAGGGAAGCAGAACAGCTTTTGTCATGACAGGGAGAGCATTCTGGGTAGAAAAGATCATATTGGTCGCAGTGCCTCGCGCTTTCTCCGCTAGGAGACTCCCTCTTCTATAATAATAATAATAATAATCGTTATTATATATATTTTGTATGAACTTTTGAATTATATATAGTATATTAATTTGCTTGTACTATTTATTTTGTGTAATATTTTTTGTTTTTGTATAGTGTGTGTGTTTAGTGTACTTAACAGTTAATACTTAAAAATATTTGTTGTGTTTGGTTGTGGTAAACGGGAAAGAATTTAGTTTTGACTTTTGTATTTTATATACTATATATATTTTGTATGAATATTTGTAAGCTGAATTTTAATTATATATTAATTTTCTATGTTTTGTGTGTAATATTTTTGTTTTTTTGTATAGTGTATGTGTTTAGTGTACTTAACAGTTAATGCTTACAAGAAAATGTTTGTTGTGTTTGGTTGTGGTAAGTGGCAAAGAATTTCGTTTTGGCTTTTGTAATTGGGTATCTCTGCTACGTTATTCCTTCCTGGTTGTTAATGCATGTTGATTCACCAGCAGGGTATGTACATACGTCTGTGTGTACCTTTTCGCAGCTTTCACGTGCATATGCAAAAATGTCTATTATATGGTTATATGTATGTACTTTTATATGTATTATTATATTAAATGTTTGCGTCACTATTGTTGTTCCAGTTTTTGTTTATGTATACAGTATGTCACTTATAACTTTTCACTTTTGTATAATATACTGTAGATCTGCGTATCAAATGTTGTTTTGTATATATTATGCGTATTATATGTAAAATTACTACTTTCGATTTCAAGATGCAGTTTCACTAGAGGACAATTGTGGACTGACTCAAAGAAATTTGACATTGTCTTTATATAGGCTCTGGCTATTGCGTCGTCGACGCTGTGCCGACATATAATTTTTTTGCTTTGGTGCAAAAATTCATAGAAATTATTACCGTTGCAAATGCTGTTGTAGCGCTAGGGCTTGATCGAAAAACGTCGCAACGCGTCGTCGACGACCAGCCAGGCGCCAGAGCTGTTGAACCGACAGTCGAATTGAACACCAAAAAATTCTTCAGAATTATTGCTTTCGCTGGAATTATTGCCTTTGCAAACTCTGCAACAGAACTTGGGTAATGCATGTGATCGGGCGAATGTATACAGCTTCTAGCTATCGGCGACAGCGACGTCGTCGACGCTGGTTAGACGCCAGACCAGCCGCGACGTCCGAACTGCAGAATCGACTTGAACTCATTGGAATTATTGCTGATGAAAACTAAAACTAATACGCATGTTTTATATACTTGTACATTTTGTATTGTATGTATGTATGTTCAAATCAGCTATCGTAATGTAAGCGAACTATTCGACCAATATGATGGCGGCACCACACACTGCCATATAGAGGATAGCGTGTGAACAAATAGAACACGGCGAACAATACAATTGCTAATTGAACACTTCGTTGCGGATGGGCATAGGCGCCTGTTTCATCCGTGAGCCTATTTGGCCCATTATTGAACGTTGCGAGTGGGCATAGACGCCTGTTTCACCCGTGAACCTAGTTGGCTCTTTATTTATGTATGCGTATACATATCGTACATATGTATGTAAGTTGCTAGGCGGCACTTTATATTGCCAAAATTTCACTTTGATTTTTATCAAATCCAACACTTTCTTTGTTATTAACATTACCCCGATCTGCATTGCGTGGGGTCTTCGTCATCGGCTCTTCTTCTAGTCCAATGACGAGTCCGGCTGCGCCAGTTACCAACCGTGGCTTAGAGGGTAACAATATTTTAATTAGAGACATATCTTGTCTGCGAAACTATTCAGTGAAAACACGTCTACTCTCGTTGAACATCACAATAAGAATGGATTTTATTCGCATATGTATATGCTTCATTATATGTATGTATGCTGTTTGCAGACAGCCCTTATATATATATGTATATGTTTGTGTGTATGTGTAACGTTGCTGTTCTGCACCGTGTTTTCGCGAAAGAAGCCTTTTCTGTGGCGTTGAATGTCGATCTCATTGTAATCAGTGTTGCTGCTGTCCAGAGTGCAATGGGGTACGCCCGAAGTGGTAACTCGCGCCACAACAAACACAAGCCTTTAAAATTCCCGTTTGCCACTGTAACCACTCAGGTTTTGGATCATCTATTGATTAGTCGTCACGGTTGCATGTTAAACCATTTCTGTTACCACCGTCCGAAAGCAAATAAAAAGATTAATTGCTGTGTGTCTTATTTATAGTTCGATTTAAATTCAATTTTCAAAATACGCCCGAATCATGTGTAAAATTTAACTTTGGTTGTTGCTTCTAAATAGATATTACTGATTTACAGAGGCGGCAATTTAAGAAAAATTTCGTCACACGTTTTTATTTTTAATTTTTTTAAAATTCATGGCCGAAGTATCGAATTGCGGTGCCACTTTTACAATTTCTCGCGCCTTTTCTTCTAATGGTACAATCAAAAAACCAGTAGAAATATGCTATTTATTTATATATTTATTTAACGTCAACTAAATCAGTCGACTTAAAATTAAAATTAAAATTAGATTATATTTTTTAAATTAAAATTGGAAATATGAAAAAGAATATAATAAAAGTTTCCGATTTAGATTTTAAAATTAAATTTTGCAATAAATCAAAAATTTTAAATTAATTAAAAATATAATTTAAATATATATATTTGTAAATTTAGGGATAACAAAACAAGAATTCCCGATCCAACATTTACTGCAAAGGATTGGAGAAAACCCAGTAAAACTCAATCAGATCGGTAGATCAATATTAGTTGTTAGGATGTAGAGTTAATTGATTAAGGATAGACAGTTTAACAGAGTAAAGGGAGGACTCGGAGTTGAAAACTCTGGACAGTCTGTTGTAGTCAGCACAGAGAACTCGGAAAGGGTAATGCAAGCTGTAGTTAGTATTACAAAAGGCCAAGGATAGTGGCATAAAATTATGAGTAACTCAAGAAGGAATACAGAAATTAATTTGAGTAAGCAGAGAAGGGGAATCTATATTGTAATTTATTAGCTTTACAATAAACATAATGCCTAACATAATTCGACGGTTAGCTAAAGAAGGTATGTTAATTAGAAGGAGTCTACTAGAGTATGGTGGTAAGTTTACACCCGGAACCCAATTAAAATTGCGCAAGTCAAAGAGTAGAAACTGCTTTTGAACAGACTCAATTCTATCTTGGTGAATATGGTATTGCGGCGACCACACGCAAGACCCATATTCAAAAGTTGGACGAAAAAGAGAAATGTAAAGCAACTTTGTCGTGTAAGGATCCTCGAATTTTTTGGCCCATCTTTTGATGAACCTGAGAAGTCGAAATGCCTTACTGACAATTTGTGTAACATGACGATCAAATTTTAATTTATGATCAAAGAGGATACCTAAAGGCTGATATGACTTAGGCTGGTCAAGAGGACAATTCCCCTCTAAGAGTTGGGTATGTGTCCCCACGTGAGACTAGCTCTAAGAACGCCAACCAGTGGATCGAGGATATGATCCACGTTATTTTGGAGAAGCGCTGGAAAGATTTGATCACCCCCTGGGGCTTTGAAGGGAGCGAAGGAATCTACTGCCCATTTGGCCTTTTCAGGATCAAAGATGGTTTCAGATAGACTGGCTCCACGTGAGTCAGGTGACAAGGTGGCGTCAACGTGACTGGTGAGATCTGGGTTCGCCACGAAAAATGGGAAGTGAACTTGTAGTAAAAGTTCAAGTGCTTTCCTACGATCTTGAGTGAAAGAGCCATCTGCTCTTTTGAGAAGCCCTATTCCATTAGACGACCCTTTGGCTAATACCTTGTGGAGTCTCGCTGCCTCTGGCAGCGATTCTATGCTACCACAGTAGCTGCACCACGTATTGCGTCTAATGTTCTTGTTATAGTTGGTGAGAGCGTCCCTATAGACGTCACAAGTTATGCGGTAAGATCTGGCCTTGTTGAAAAGGCTTCTAACCTTCCTTCATTGTGCGGCCTTCATTCGTTCCACCAAGGAACTTTACGGTTGACCGTTAGAGTCTTCTGAACTGAGCTGGCTTCGAAGGACGTAATAAGCACATCTTGGAGCAGGTTGGCAGCAAGTTCTATCTCACTGATAGAGTTTGGTTTGCTGATCAACAGGTCTGCTTTAAAAGCCACAGAGGCTTTGAAGAGTTCCCAGTTTGTCTTTTTGGGACAGAAGGAGTCATGGCTGGTCTCGACTTGGCCATGAAGGTCGAAACTGATGTGCTGATGGTCCGACAAGGTGGCTTCGTCTGTGACCTGCACTCTACGTTAGCTCCATCTAGATGACTACACATTAGATATTCTAAGAGAGACTCACCACGTTTATTAACCGTAGCCACCTGCTCCGGTGAAAGTGGGTTTTTAGCGTCAGGCGAAGTGAAGCCCAATTTCACACTGCTTGGCACCTGGCTGTGAGGTGGCTTTGTGGAATCCACATGAGTCTTTTTGGGCTTCTTTGAAGACCCTTGGGGTTCGAAGACGGTATCGTCAGCATGCGCCCGTTTGGCCTTGGCTTCCACGGGGGGCGCAGTGGCGATAGCTAGAGCCTCAGCTCTGCTCGAACCCTTCGCGAGTGCGGCTTGGAAAAGCCTCTTCTCACAGGTCTTTAGTTTTACAAAGGCGTTCTTAGACTCCAGTCGCAGCATCTTGATCTGAGAGCCTGCTTTCGTGAGATCTGACCTCTGAGAGGCCACGGAAGCGTCGTCAGCGTTGAAGGACATCACCTCGACGAGTTGCTGCGTGCGTGAACAGTTATTGGACGAGAAAGCAGCACTAACGAACTTATCGTCCAAGGGAGTCCGTGGCCTGTCCGGGTCTCCTAGAGTACCAGGACCCAAGACCCGTGGTATTGGGGGTGGAAGCCAGCAGCCCACTGGCTGCAGTGCTGTTGTTGGGGTCGGCCGTTAAGGTTTCGCCTTGGGTGGATGGTATTGAAGTCGCATCAGACTTATCTTGCTTTAAATGTTTATCCATTTTTTGGACCCACGAGTAGGCGGGAAGGGAAGGTCGCCCACGGCATAGCCCGCGTACCGTGGGAAGTCTAGATGAAACTAGAGGGCGACAGGTATCCAGAGTCCGCATACTAACGACCGGGCTACCCCCCGGCCATGCATCCCTTGGCGTATGCTGTTCCGCCTTGGATTGAGGTGAATTATGGAATCACAATCTTCGCCCGACTACAATTAGTCAGCACCTCTAGCAGAGATATGACCGTGCTAGGGGCCTGTTTCCAGCCGCCCTAGCGTGGAGAGTATTCTTACTTTCGACAGTAGGTGCAAGGACGGCACGTACCTAGACTTACATTTGGTTCCCCTTGCTACCTCTGACGAAAATAAGTATGATATGATAAGAATTAAATTCGTTTTGAACGTATATACAGTACTCAGACACACAGCAATAAAACATTGTATTTGCTATCGGCCGGTGGTAACAGAAATGGGTTACCATGCAACCTAGACAACCAAGCAAGAAAAGAGCTAATAGATGAGTGGTAAGAGTGGCCGACGGAATTTTGCAGGCTTGTTTGTGTGTTGTGGATTGAGTTCATTCTTGCCATTTTATTTATTATTAATCTTATTAATTTCTTTTATTCTAATAAATCAAAAAAAAGTAGCAGCCGAGGGGGCTGTGATGTACAATACAAATCCGCTACTACTATTATTTATTTAACTTCAACAAAGACAATCGTATTGAAATCATAATTAAATTATATTTTTAAATTAAAATTACATATAACTAAAAGTAAAAAAATAAAATAATAACAGTTTAAAATTTAGGTTTTAAAATTAAATTTGGTAATAAATCAAAAATTTTAAATTAATTAAAAATATATATTTTTAAATTTAGGCTGGGGAATAAAACAACACGATGTATTGGGGAAAACCCAGTAAAACCCAATCAGATCGGTAGATTAGTCTTAGTTGTTAGGATGTAGAGTTCATTGATTAAGGATAGACAGTTTAACAGAGTAAATGGAGGTCTCAGAGTTAAAAACTTTAGACAGTTTGCTGCAGTCAGCACAGAAAACTCGAAAAGGGTCATGCAAGCTGTAGGCGAGTAACTCTAGAAGGAATACAGAAATTAATTTGAGTAAGCAGAGTAGGGGAATCTATATTGTACCTAATTAGTTTTACGATAAACATAACGCCTAACGAAGGTAGGTTATTTAGAAGGAGTCTACTAGAATAAGGTGGTAATTCTACACCCGAAACCCAATTGAAACTACGCAAGGCAAAGAGTAGAAACTGCTTTTGAACAGACTCAATTCTATCTTGGTGAATATGGTATTGCGGCGACCACACGCAAGACCCATATTCAAGAATTGGACGAACAAGAGAAGTATAAAGCAACTTTGTCGTATAAAGATCCTCGAATTCTTTGGCACATCTTTTGATGAACCCGAGTAGTCGAAATGCCTTATTGACAATTTGTGTTATGTGACGATCAAATTTCAATTTATGATCGAAGAGGATACCTAAATCAGTTATTTCAAATATTCTTAAGAGTGGGGTTAAGTTAAGATTATAATTGATGACATGATAGTTACATTTGTAAAATGACATAACCTTAAACTTCAAACAGTTAAGATGCAGCAGACTATGACTGCACCATACAAAAAAACAAAGTCAGTATAGACCACATCAGTTTGCATTTTGTTCCGAAATCCTAGATTAATGTTAATGATTCTAAAAGATTAGTAGCTGTTGATCTTGCCTTTATAAACCCATGTTGATGGGGTGAAATTTACACATAAAAGTTAACTGTGCCTTAAAATTTTATTCAAAAATCTTAGGAATTGCGGACAATTTGGAAATACATCTATAGTTCTTCACATCATGGTTAGAACCACTTTTGTGAAGAGGAATGGAAAAAGAGTTTTTCCAAATACGTGGGAAATAACTATTGGATAGTGACAAGTCAAGTAGCTTATGAATTGGCTTCAAAATCGAATCAGCACAAAATCTAAGTACGCATACTGGAATTCCGTCAGGACCAGGAGAGAACACGGGTTTTATCGATTTAAGATCATTAAGTAAAGAGGTTTTGTCAATAGAAGGACAGAAGACAGTGTTAAAATTTTGTATACTATAAGGTTATGGATGTAAGGGGGAACTATAAGGTTCAGTTGAATAAGTGTATTGAAAAAAGTCTGCAAACAAATCGGCGGCTGCCTGATCATCAGTTGTTTCCTTATTTTCGTATGATAGAGACGGAGGAAATCTACTTAATTTACGTTTTAAGTTGAAAAAGTTATAAAACTGCTTTGGATCCTTTTTAAAATACCGCGATTTCAAATTTTTCAGCCTTACTTTCTTACGTGAAACCCAAGGAGGCCAATTGAACTTTACGAGAAAAGTAACTGGAACACATTGATCAAAAAATGAGTTCATAGAGATTAGATCAGAACATGAATAAAGAATAAAATGACCAATGACCAAAATTAAACAATTCAATTTTTGAAAATCAGTCCTACGGAAACAACGTGATTTTACTTAAGGGGAAATAATTGCAGTTTGCATAGAAGTAGGCACAGTTAGAACCACGTCCAATGTAGGGTGATAAGGATCTTCGGGATGAACCAAGGAATTCATTCTAGAGATAGTATTTATTTAAATGTCGGAAGAGAATATTAAATCAAGCATTCTACCACTACAATTATGAATAGTCTTTCTTTGATAAAAAGGAGCTATCTTTTAAAGGCCATTTAAAATTAAATTTCAATTAAAAATTGTTTTTCCTCAATTTGATTTCATTGATTTTGATTTATTTATTATGCAATATTTAAGATTTTAAGACAATTTATTTTAATATTTGTTCAACATTTAATGTAAATAATTATTTTTACATTTATTTTAATGAATATTTATTCATTATTTATTTTTTAATATTTATATTTTTTATTTTTTATCTTATATTCATTTTACCTTTTCTTTTGTTTTTAACGTAAACTTTTCCAAATTTATAAGGTTACATTTATACTAATATTATTTATATTAACAAGTTTATTTAAACAAAATGTATTATATAATATATACATTTTTATGTTAATGACTCTTTATTTTGGTTTAAATAATTCAATTTCATTTGTTTTTATTTTTGTAGTTGTCAGTTTAAAGTCTTATTTTGTTTAGGTTGTGTTCGATGTTGATGTGGAATCCGGATCTGTAATGTTGCTACCCTTATTGACAATTCTATTAATATTCCTTCTTAACTTTGATTTATGAAGTTTTTGCTTTTTCTTAGTTTGCCACGTTGGGCCTGCGTCAGCGTGAACTATTTGTTGAGTGAATCTTGCCGTTCATTTATTTCTCCTTTTTTTTTCTGTGTATAGTTTGATTTGGGGTAACCGGGAGTGGTTCGTGTCTATCCTCGTTAAGTTTTTGTATTTTAGTTATTTTTGCCTGGTCTACTTGTTTCTTAATTTAAGGGTATAGGTCTTTACGAAATGTATTTAATTTAGTCAAATAGTCATGATAGGTACTTCCCGAGAAAAGTTCGAATGGAGTTAATTTAGTAGCAGAATGGACTGCGTTATTATATGTGATTTATGTTTCCGATAAAATTTCCTCGTGATTGCATTCGAGCTTTTCTTTGGTACAAATTTACATACATATGACATTAAGCATTTACACATGCGTGGAGACATTAGACAAAGCGAGAAGACACAATATGTATTTGTCGCAGAGTTGTTATTTTCTTGTGGCTTGTCTGCCATGTTGACACACAAACTTTTCGAGTGAAGCGAATTCCAACCGGCGTGTGCAATCGTCTGCATGCAACTGCTCGCATTTTCTACTAACGCATCGATCTATGCTTTACACACGCTAGCTGGACCACACTCGGCGACAGCGCGACAACGCCGTCGCTTCACTTGTATCGGTATTTTCAAATTTTCAAATTCTAAGCATGATATCACAATATACAATACCAAATTCATTGCGCAGCAGCGTCAGTGCAGTGGTCAAACTAGGTTAATAATGTGACAGAGACGTACAGTGGTCAAAATACATTCATAATGCGACACGGCCTTCCTGACATAATACACGTCCTCGTGCGTTGTCTTAACTCTACCACATAAGTGACAATACTTCAGGATTCAAAAACTCTCTGGATATTTCAAAGAATTATTTTCATTAAATTTATTACTGATTCAAATCAGTTTCAATTTCATTCTTATCTTCTTCTTATTATAACATAATTAAATTATTTCAATTTTCGTAACATAATTTAAATTTAATAAATCATACCATTCGTAGAATTCCTTTAACACATTGTTTTTTTTTGTAATATTTTTAAACCAAACAAATTTGTGTAGTTCCTTTAACACATATTTAACTTATCATTTGTGTAGTTCCTTTTACACATAATTAACTTATCATTTGTGAAGTTCCTTTTACACATATATACGACCCTCGCCATAACAAGTGTCTTCTGCTATGGTGCGGTCTTCAGTTTCTCTATTGGGCAACAGACACAACTTCTATTGTGCTGTCTCTATCTTTACATAACTCATCGAGTATCTGATTATTTGGTATTGCTTTTAAACATTCATGAGAATACTTATACTTTCGTTTATATGTTAAAGATTTCAGTGTATATCTATCTCCATCCAATACTTCAATTATCTTAAGTGGCCCTTTAAATTTAGTATCAAGTTTAATTTGATGACGTTCTTCGTTTTTGAGTAAAACGTGATCACTCACTTTTAAATTTAGTATTTTAGCTTTATTTTTATCAAACCTATTTTAGTCGTATTTTGCTTGAGTTTCCATATTCTTTTTAGCCTCCTTTCTCAAATTTTCTTTGCAACAAGCCAAAGGTCGACCTTCCTTACCAATCAATAATTTTAAAAGGCTAAACTTAGTCACACGATTAATCGTGCAATTCATTGCTAGCTGCACTTCAGCTAACCCATCCTGCCATGATCTCTGACTAGTTTCTACAGCCGTCAGCATACTCTTCAGGGTACTCATGACCAGTAGCAATTAAATGTAGATTAATTTTTTGAGAGGAGCAAAATTCGAGAAAACTTTTACTTGCGAAACTACGTCCTTGATCCGCTATAATTCGATTGGGTAAACTAAATAAGGACACGGCTGATTTTACAGCATTAATGTAGCTTTTAGAATCTATATTTAGTGTGTGATAAAAGTAAATAAACTTGGTGAAGCAAGGACGATGACGTATTCCTTCAAATCATTTTTACCACTTAATTAGCCTGTGATGTCAATTTGAATCTTATACCACGGTATTTCTATTTTAGGAATAGGATGCAGCTCAGCCTGCACTTTTCCCACAAGTGGCTTAGATACTTTACATATGATGAAATTTTCTACAAATCTACGCACATATTTAGACATATTTTCAAACCAGTTAAAACAATAGACTTTGTCCGTGATTTATGTCGGCCCATCGAAAAGCTCTTGGTATTACCGGCAAACATTTGGTCTAACTATTTCGCTGTATTTTTCTATGTAGTATTCCCTTTTGCAATTTATATGTTTTGTCCAGATTTCCTGGTAACTCATTATTTTTAAACTCTCAAATTATTTCTTGTATCTCGGTATCTCGCTGTTGTTCTGAAACCAACCAGTTATCAGATACCTTGGTTAAATTAAATCGTAACTCTGGTATCTTTTTCAAACTTTTGTGTTGTTCAAGCACTGGATTCCGAGAAAGAAAATTGACATGCGCCATTCGCTCGCCTTTTCTATACTCTATTTCGAAATCAAATGCCTGTTAAAACGCCCACCATCTATGCACCCTCGGTTTTAAATCTAGTTTTGTGCGACTGGCCTTTAATAAATTACAGTCAGTATAAACTATAAATTTACGTCCCTGCAAATAATGTCGGAAGTGTTTAATAGCATTTACCACTGCTAACGTCTCCAGTTCGTATGAATGGTATTTAGATTCGGCGGGAGACGTATACATACTGTAATACTCTACCACATGAGGTTTATTATCAATTTTATGTAATATGTTATGGATCGCTCCATACCCAATCCAACTTGCGTCAGTATGTAGCTTTATTGGGTATTGCGGATCGAATATAATTAAAACTGGCGTCTGAGTCAATATAGTTATTATTTTTATTCGTACCTGTTCATGCGCTGGTAACCAAACTAAGTCAGTGTTTTTCTTAGTTGTGAGAAGATACAGAGGTTTAAGTTTTTGGGAGAAATTTAACACAAATTGCCGAAAATATGTGGCTAAACCAATGAATTGTCTTAGCTGTGAGACTTTTTGGGGTGGTGGTAAAGCTTGAATTTTTCGTGAATTTGGCGTGACTTCTCCGTTGCTTAATTTAAATCCGAGTTACTCTATTTTTGTGGTGAGAAAGGAGCACTTAGTGACATTAAATGAAAATCCAGCCTTACTTAATGTCTCCAATAATGTCTGCAATGTAACTAGCGCATCTTCTTTGATTTCTGATATGATGAGAACATCATCAATATACACAATCGCATAAGTCTAAGCTAAAGCTCCGAAGGCCTTCATTATAGCCCGCGGGAACACAGATGGTGCGTTCTTCAAACCAAACGGCATTGTCAAGAACTCGTATTGACCCTCTGGCGTTACAAATGCAGTTCGTTCGATTGAGTCCTCATGGACTGGAATTTGGTAAAAGCCGCTTGCCATAACTATGCATGAAAAATATTTAGCACCCCGAAGTCTAGCAATTTGGTCTGAGATGAGGGGCAATGGGTATTTGTCAGCCACTGTATTTTCGTTTAGCATGCGATAGTCCACACACAGTCGATCGGTGCCATATTTTTTTTTAACTAGCATCATGGGACTAGCGAAAGGTGAACAGCTTGCCCGAATAATCTTAGCTTTTAGTAATTCGTCAACTTTACCCCGCACTTTGTTTTTCTATTCTTCACTAAGCCTATATGGCCGAGGTTATACGGTCTTTTGCTGATCTATTGATCTCATTTCCAACTGCCCTGTGGTGACCCTAGTCTTTGGTATTCCATCTTGCCTTATCAAGATCATCAAGTTCACGATTTGATTCTATGACATCATCATAATTGGTAATTACTAAGAATTCTACTCTTTTGGTTGTGTAAATTTGAAATTTGTGAGCGTTCATGGTTACGCCAAAACCCTGGCCTAAAATTTCACGACCAATTAGTACGTCATATTTGAAATACGACAATAGGCATATTTATGTGCAGACTTTCCACAATAATTGCATTTCACTTGAGAGAGATACTTAGACTTTTTACGCTCCGGGCCTGTTGTAGATGTGTCGTCTTTAAGGTTCCGTTTTTTAAAAGTGTGCACTTATAGTTGTTGTTGCATGTCATTTCGTGTTTTAATATTGTTTGTAAAGACCCAGCGCGACAGTTTGTCATCAATTTGTGCCATGTGGGCGAGAGCTAGTGAAACCGCAATTTCCTTCAGATTAATAGATTTAAATTTTAAGTAATTTTTTTATGTAAGTAAGGTGACGATTCGGCTCCCATATTCGGTGTAACTTTCTCCATACTTCGGTCGCCCGTTCACAATTTCCATCAGTGTGGTAGCAGACGTTTCGATGCCAACAAAGCGTTGAACGAAGAGTTCTTTAAATTGTGGCCATGTGATTCCAGCCAAGCATATTTGGGATAGCCATTGTGATGCACTCCCTCTAATTAGATCCCCTGTTGTACACCAAGCTGAGGCATCTGCACCAGCTCTCTCATGATAAAATTTTGGCAGAGTTATATGAATTCCCTTTTCATCAGTGGCCAATGCCTTTGGTGTCTGCATATTTTTGATGATCTATGTTGTATTTTGGTATTTTGGTGCCAGTCATATTCTACGTTGTAATCAAACTCTAAGCATGATTTCACAATATACCAAACTCATTGCGCAGCAGAGTCTTGCAAGCGTAGTGGGCAAAGTAGGTTAATAATGTGACAGACAAGTACAGTGGTCAAAATACATTCATAATGCGACATATTTTTAGCTCGTGCCAAGAAATCAAGAAAAAGGAAATATAAAAAAAAAATTTTGGCACGCGCTAAAATTGCATACAAATTCTTCTTGCCCTCTCACTTAATCTAATGCTTACGACACTTGTCCATTCGCTTTTGCCTTGTCTATGGGTTTTTCTTCTGTTCGTCAAATAAATTTGTGCGTGTCGTTGAAACATAGTATGCGAAATTTAAATCCAAATAAAGCGCAATTTTCATTGCGAATTTTAATCAATAACCGACAGTAAAATAGTCGTGATGATTTCTGTTAACTTTTATTTATAAACTTTTATAAAAGTTGCCGGCTAAAGGTGTATTGTGTTGGGAGTGCTTTCGGAATTCGTTTGCTACACCAACCATTTTCTTTATTGACATCTTTTTATTTTTGGTAATCGGTAACAAATTCAAGCCAGCAGCTGACTGTAGTATTCGTCTGGTTATAAATATTCGGACGTGCATATATTATTATTTAATTTAATAATTAATATTTTAGTGTCAGTATACATCAGGGTCAATAAGGAACCATTAATTTCCAATCATTATTATCAAATATAAAATTCGATTCCTCGATATTTATTTAGTTTAGTTTATAGTCGAACTATGATCAGTCGACTTTTTAAAAGTAAAGAAACAATTAAATTAAGTGTATGTCGAAACGCAGCCGCCAAGAAGTAGGCAACGTTGCGGCGTAAACAGTGCGAGAGTCACCAAGTGCTCTCGCGCTCTTTTATCCAGTTTTTTCTTAATGTTAAGTAGTGTAATAATAACATGTAATAACATAAGTTTAGTATTCAATAAAACAGTGAAGTGAACGGATCACGCGGCCCGAATTGTCTCTTTCTTTATTCGAATTGTTTTTTCTCGCGTCGGTTCACAACTCGTCAGTGATCTCCACAGTGATCCCCTCCATGAGCAAGAATTCTCCTGTTTCCGCCGACACAAACATTGGTCCTTCGAGCCGGATTATTGTAAAATTACACATAGGACTCACGTCGCTGGATTTTTTCATCCCCTCGCACCGCTCGAACCACTACTCCGCCAACAGCACATCGTCAGGAACCCAGATAAGTACTAAACTTTTACCTATTCTATTCGGCAGAGGGCTGTGTGTAATTCCTCCTCTGAGAAAAAAGAAGAAATTTCTTTTTTTTTGCCATAACCTCGCAATTTGCGCTACCGGCATCTCTATACGTGCATATATACATACATATGTCGCTGCATTTGTAAGTACATACGTACCTATAGACGACTGCCATATTTGAATGTTGTAAATACATACATACAATTGCACACAGTTTCCTCCACATAAATTATATTTTTTAACCTCTGCCATGTATGTAGCTTCTCCCACATTTTCTGTCTAAGAAAGGTACATACAGAGTTGATTCAAATTGTATGTTAATATATGCAAATACATACATACTGACATTATATATTTGCACATATTACATACTTACGTTGCCCATTAAAATACATTGCCAAGGTCCAAACCTCAACCGGCAATTGTATTTCCAAAAAAACTCCAAAAAAGATAACACATAACCTCCTCGTAAATTTCTTTTTATTATCCACTATAAATTTTCATTTACAATAAAAATATAGTTATCATTTACAAATTTATAAATTCTAAAACCTTTGTTTACATTTTTGCCGGCCCTTAGTGATCGCAGTCCGTCTTAGTGATCGCAGTTCGATAACAATCGACCGACCACCACTTTTTTCCGTTCAGTCAGTGTTAGCGTTCCAGGGCTGCACTAGCTCAAATATTAAAATATTTTTCCGTGGGCAACCGTGACTTTTAAAAGTCACTTTTGAAATATCGTCTCATTGTGCCCTGTGTTGTGATATTACAAAGCGCAGCAACATTGCAAGGGAATTATCGAATATATTTTCCTCCGTCTGAGAAAATTCATCCTAATAATAAATAATTATTTATTTATTTCATACAATATAATTTATTATATCTAAATAAATTATATTGAGTAATAATAATTATCGAAACAATTATTACACTCAGCGTGAAACTCTGAGAAAAGACGCAATATAATTTATTTAGATATAATATTTAGATATAATAAATTATATTGCGTCTTTTCTCAGAGTTTCACGCTGAGTGTAATAATTGTTTCGATAATTATTATTACTCAATAAAATATTTCGATTCTTTTAAATAATATTTATATTATTATTTTTTTTTTTTTTTGCAACTCTTTTTCCAAAAAGTGTTGCCTTGTAATTTAGCAACATATTCCTCACTCAATAGACTCGATAAAGTTCCGATCGATTTACCTCATCCTTTCTGTTGTTTATTATTAAAATAATAATAATCAACTTTTCCGTCCAATTTCGTATTTATCTTTCTGATTTCTTCATTACCATCAATTGCATCTTTTTCGCCTTTTAAAGGTTCGGTTATGCCAATTGATACTCGATACTTACTCGTGGTGCTTGGACGTGTTTTGCTTTTGCTCCCTGTGTTTCTTAATAATTCTGTTTAATTGATCTGCTTATGTGCTTTCATTAATACTGCTGTATCTTACTAGTGCTAACCCTGTGAGTAAAAGCTTAAAGTAGCATACTAATCCTGCCTTATTAGTGAATTCGCTTACAAAAATTTTAATTGCGCGTCTTGGCGTCAAGTTTTTTTTTGTTTTTGTTTTTACTAATATTCTTACACTTTCCTGCTCTCCCGCTCACGAAAGTAAATTTCGCTCTCTGAGTAAGTTGTGTAGTGCTTTTGTTGTAGACGTAACAGCTGCTGTTGTTTTGTTTACCTCGAGTGCTCGCTATATTTGTTTTTTTATTTTCGTTCTCACTTGCTTGCCTGTTTTCGGCGCTGTAACTGTTTCTTGCTCTCTCAAGAAATTTGTCTTAATATTCTATTGCTCTCTTCGTTGTCCCCTACTATTTGAAGGCATATCTATTTTATTAACATGGTGTCGTGCTCTGCAGCAAATTGCAAATGCTCTTCAGATGCTAATGCAGACTACATTGGATGCTGGCTCTGTGACAATTTTAGTCACTTAAAATGCTGTGGCCTAACTGTGCGGGTTAGAGATGCCGTCAACGCCAATGTAGGCCTTAAATGGTCGTGCGAAGCGTGCCGTGTGGGTGAATCCGATCTACGGAAAATCCACAATAAAACCAAACTCGGGTTTTATCGGATACGCACAGCTTTCTCTAATCTCCAATCTGAATTTTTGGAGATGGAGACCCAATTCAACGCCTTTACGGCTCTTAGTAAGCCACCTGCTCCTCTTAATATTCCTTTAGATTCAGTTACTACGAATCTAAAGACCACCAATCTACCTTCTTCCAAGGCTTCTTCTTCTGATCTTCTAAGTCTAATTTCCCCTATACCGTCTTGCTCTTCTAGTTGCACAAAAAAAAAAAAAAGCAGCAATGTTACCGCACCGAAACCTCTTGCTGCCCCTCTTGTGCCTACTCCCATTCCGAGCAATGATAACAACGTAACGGGTAATGTTTCCGCAATCATGCCCGCTAGTCAGGCACCGAGTATAAAACCTCTGATTGCGATTAAACCCAAAAAATTGGTGTTTATCTCTCGCTTGGCTCCAGACACAACCATAGAAGATGTACAATCGTACATTCTCGAAAGGATGCCTGTAAATGATTTGATAGTTAAAAAATTCAACTTCAAATTAAAGCGCGACATTTCTTCTTTCAAAATCATTCTCCCTGCAGAACAGTTTAAAGACGTTTGCGCAGCTTTTTCTGGCCGCCCGACCTTATTGTTAAGGAGTTCACTCCAAAACAAAAAAGCCGAACGACCGTCACTCTTCCCACATTGGCCGTTACATCGCCAAGTGGACCTACAACAAGTGCAAAGTCCTCAAAAAACTGAAGTTCTCTTCTCTTCATGCCTTTGAAAATGCTAGGGGACACACAAATATTCTTTCTTCCTTAATTCTTTCCTATCAAAATGTTAGAGGCCTCTGTAGTAAAATCTCTAGTCTTTATCTTCATAGTCTTGCCTTAACTTCCCAAATTATTGCCTTTACCGAAACCTGGTTAAAACCAGAGATTCTAAGCTCTGAAGTCTTTCCAGATAGGTATACAACTTACAGGATTGATCGACCTGACCGACGGGGTGGTGGAGTACTGATTGCAGTAGACTCCTCCATTATGTCGGACCTCTTACAGCCGGAGTTTCAATTCGACATCGAATTAATCTGTGTAAAACTACACTTTCCCGGTTTTTTCTTGTATATAACCTGCTCCTATATTCCGCCGTCATCGGAACTATCAGTCTACTCGCAACATTTGTCTGCAATTAAGACTATTTTTAATCTGTTATCAGACAGAGATCATTTCATAGTCCTGGGTGACTTTAATATCCCGGAATGTAATTGGACATCCATTGCGGAGGGAAACTTCCTTCTGCCCTCCCGGCAACATGATCTGTTTGATGGTTTGTTTGACATGTCTTTGTCGCAGGTTAATCATGTCAAAAACACTTTAAACAGATCGCTTGATCTATGTTTCGTCTCAGATCCTTCCAGGGTGATTTTAGACAGGGCACAACCTCTTTCCCTACCTGAAGATCCTTATCATCCCACTTTCGAAGTGAATCTCGACTTGGGTATTAGCTTTGTGGATAAAAGTGTAAAGCCGTGCAATCGCGTGCGCTGCTTTAAGAAAGCAGACTTTGAATACTTAAATTATTTAATTTCATATTGTGATTGGTCTGACTTTTATCTATCAACTGATATGTCAGTGGCTATCAATATATTTTATAAAACCCTTAACTCTGCTTTTGATATCTGTGTTCCGTTTTTCTATCCGACAAGCTCAAGTAGGCCTCCTTGGTTTACAAAAGAGTTGTCTCGCTTAAAAAACTTAAAGAGTAGCTTATTTAAGAAATACAAGCTGAAAAACTCACCGCTTGTCTTTTCCCGCTACCTAACTGCTCGGGCAAATTTTACCGTGCTTAACGCGAAGTGTTATAAAAACTATTTGACCAGATGTAGGATTCAGTTCTTTCAGAATCCTAAACAGTTTTATAGTTTTGTTAACATGAAGCGTAGGTCAGCGGGCTTTCCTTCTAAACTTATGTTCGATAACGCTGAGGCGAACACAGATCAGGCCATTGCCGATATGTTTGCCAAGTTTTTTCAAACAACTTATTCTTCCTCTACGCCAAACATTCACTCCTATCCATATAGCGTACCAAGCTCGAATGGCATCTTCACACCTTTACTGAATGAAAGTTCACTTATTAGGGATCTTCGATTGGTTAAACCAGTCTTCTCACCAGGTCCCGATGGTATCCCCGCCTGTGTACTTCGATACTGTGCCAACTCCTTATGTAAGCCATTGCTCAAACTATTTTCGCTGTCCTTAGTAACTGCCTCGTTTCCATCCATATGGAAGGAATCCTTTATCATCCCTTTACATAAAAAGGGCAGCAAGTCTGATGCAAGCAATTATAGAGGTATCTCTAAATTGTCGGCTATACCGAAATTCTTCGAGAATGTTATTACTCCTCACTTGCAGCATTTTAGTAGATCCGTTATATCCCCTTTTCAACACGGATTTGTAAAGCGTCGTTCTACCACGACAAATCTGCTTGAGCTGACATCCTTTGTGGTAAAAGGATTTCAGGAAAATCTTCAAACTGATGTCATTTATACTGATTTCAGTAAGGCATTTGACTCAGTCAACCATTCCCTTCTTGCACATAAACTAAATCTTCTCGGTTTCTCACCAAAACTTCTTAGTTGGATTGTGAGCTATTTGAGTGACAGAACCCAACGAGTCCTCTTTAAAAATACTCGTTCCTATCCCGTTCATGCCACATCTGGTGTTCCTCAGGGAAGCCACTTAGGTCCCCTGCTTTTTACACTTTTCATCAATGACCTCCCAACGGTCATACGTAACTCACGGATGATGTCAAGCTCTGTTTTCAATTTAGAGACGACTCCTGTCATTCTCGCCTTCAATCTGACCTAGATTGTTTCTTTTCTTGGTGTCGTGCAAATCTCCTTAATCTGAACAGCTCAAAATGCAAGCTGATGACATTCTCACGTGCCTGCCCAAAGTACGTATCATACTCTCTTTGTGGTTGTACCTTGGAAAGAATTTCCCTGGTTGATGATCTAGGTGTCCGTTTGGACCGAAAACTCAAGTTTTCTGAACATATATCATCAATGGTTAATAAAGCTATGGGTGTACTCGGCTTTATTAAGAGATGGTCTAAGGAGTTTGACGATCCTTACTTAACTAAGACTCTCTTCACTTCGCTTGTTCGTCCAATTCTCGAGTACGGATCATGTGTCTGGAACCCTCAGTACACAGTTCATAGAGACCGCATTGAATCCGTACAGAAAAACTTCTTAATGTTTGCCTTGCGAGGCCTTAACTGGGATGTAAATTCAAGACTTCCTTCCTATCCTAGTAGACTTTTGTTACTTAATCTGCCTTCTCTAGCTAATCGTAGAACCATGCTTGGTGTTATATTTATTAACAACCTTATCCAAGGTGACATAGATAGTAGCGACTTACTTAGTAGACTACACTTTTCTGTCCCTGGTAGAATCACCCGTAATTACCTTCCTCTAAAACTTCCCAATTGTAGCTCGAACTATGCCCTGCATGAGCCATTCAGGGTATTATGTTCGGACTATAATAAACTATACTTAATTGTAGCTAACAATAACAACTTGATATCTAGCTTAAAATTACAACTCCTCGCCCACTTATCTAGAATTTAGTCAAACACATAATTGTCTTCTTTGTATTCATAGTAGTACTTTCAACATACTGCATGCTTTAACACTCTTACATTTGGTTACTAACACTAACTCTCCTGATCTGATTGGGTTTTTCTGGGTTTTCCCCAATCCTCTGCAACAAATGTTGGATCGGCTTTTCTTTATCCCAGTTTGCACATTTGCACAATTTTTAATTTTTTATTTTTTTTTTTTACATTTAAGGTTTTACCTTTAATTTAAAATTACCTCCAGTTTAAAATTCAACTTAAATAATTTAAATCTAATTTTAATTGTTTCTTTACTTTTAAAAAAGTCGACTGATCATAGTTCGACTATAAACTAAACTAAATAAATAAATAGATAGCGGTAAAGACACCAAGAAACACCTTATTGTACAAGCGACTCAGCATAGACGTTCAAGTTCTCTTCCAAGTTCCCATCTTGGCAGAACATCCTCTCCCGCCACACAAAGGAAAGTTTCAACTCCGGCCACATCCAAGGCTAGTCAGGTACCAAAAATTTCGGTGCACGCTCCTCCAATCACTCGCTCAGTTGGTCATCAAATTTCCCAGGCAATAAAAATGGCACCACAAGAGTTCATTAACGCTTCAGATAAGCTCACGCAATTCGAAGCTAGAATTCAAAATTCTCCTACAGCCTCACTTCACACTCACAGAGTGCGTTTTGAGCAGGTTCGCTGCATATGGAGTCTTGTAGAACTCAAATATGAACTCTGTTCCAACGCATTGTCTCAACCAGAGACAAATGCTAAGGACAAAATCGCCATGCAAGCCCGATATGACCACTGCTATTTAGTTTACGAGGAACTTGCCTCTCAGTTAAATGAGAATATAGAGACCGCAACGGCTCCCTCTCCAGCACTTGCAGTAGCACAAGTAGCCTTCCAGCCACGAAGCTACAGGTCACCACCCTTCGATGCTGAAGTTTTCAGCGGTGACTATTTAAAATGGCCAACTTTCCGAGATCTCTTCTCAGCGGTCTACATTTCCGATCCCGGCTTAAGTCAGATAGAGAAACTTTTCCATCTGAATGCCAAAACAAGTGGCGAAGCGAAGGTAATCGTTTCCAAATCCCCTCTCACGAATGAGGGTTTCTCTTCTGCTTGGAAGAATTTGACGGATAGTTTCGAAAATAAGCGACTGTTAGTAAACAGCCAACTTAAAATCCTCTTCAACCTTCCGTCAGTTCCTCACGAGTCTGGAGCCGCCATCCAAGTACTTCAAAGCACAATACAAAGTTGCTTAACGGCTTTAGACCATTCGAAAATCAGTACAGAGAACTGGGATTGCCTTCTAGTCTTCCTATGCTGGTCTAAACTCCCAAGGCTGACGTTGTCACTTTGGGAACAGTCCGTACAAAATAAGGCTGAAATTCCGTTGTGGAAGGAAATGTCCGATTTCCTTTCAGAGCGCTATCGCACATTAGAAGCGATAGAGGACGTACAACCCACAACAAGCGCACAGACAAGTTCCAAATCTGCTCGAAAAGAGCCTCCTACAAGGAAGGTCAACTCTTTTGAGGCAAAGGTTGTAGGCAAACCACAAACCTGCAAACTTTGCTCAAAGGAGAACCATCCTATACGTCTGTGTCCGCGCTTTCTCCAAATGGCTGTTGATGAAAGGTCCAATGTCATCAAACAGCAAAAGTTGTGTCTGAACTGCTTCGCAAGAGGACATATCCTTAAAGATTGCACAAGTCAACATAACTGTTTTACGTGCAAGGGTCGCCACAATACACTCCTGCATCGTGGCACCCCTCCTTCTGCGCCCTCTTCAGCAGATTCTGCAACAGCTTCCCATAATTCGAATATACAGTCCACTCCTTCTACGACTAATATTCAGAATTATTTCACGGCGAACACACAAGGTGTTCTTCTCGGCACTGCTCTTATAAATGTGTGCCATTTGGGCATGACTTATAAAGCACGTGCACTGATCGATCCTGGATCAGAGGCTACGTTCATTTCCGAACGGATGTTTAACATCATAAAGCCATCCTACCAAGCCGTGCAAGTTAAAGTAGCTGGCTTAAATCAAGCCATCTCAGCCAATCCACAAAAGTTGTGTCATTTCCAGATTGGCTCCCCGATCACTCCCAGGTTACAGCTAGAAACTGCAGCCTTTGTTCTCCCTCAATTGGCAGGTAACCTTCCATCCTACACCATTTCCAAGGACCTTCTGAAGGACCTGCCAAATCTCCAACTAGCTGATCCGCACTTCCACCAGAGCTCTCAGATAGACGTGCTCCTAGGAGCCGATATCCTTCCGTCTATCATAAAGAGTGGCTCTGTATCCAAAATTTGTGGAACCCTGCTCGGTCAATTGACCATATTCGGCTGGATCCTCACAGGACCAGTAGCCAAGTCGAATCCCACGACAGTTTCGTCCTTCACGACGAGGATAAAGATCAGCAATGAACAAAGGCTTGATGATCTTCTCACCAAGTTTTGGGTTGTGGAAGATCTACCAGCAAAGCTGGTAAAAGTTTCTGATTCAGCGTGTGAAAACAACTTTCTTCGCACTACTTCCAGAACAAAAGAGGGCAGATATGTCGTTACGCTTCCTTTCAGAAATCCTGAAATCTTCGAATTAGGACATTCTAGGTCCATCGCACTCGCTCAGTTTCTCAGGAACGAAGGTCGTTTAAAGAGGAACTTTCCTTTAAAAGAGCAGTACGACTCGATTATTCAGGAGTATTTAGGATTTAGGCCATATGAGGCCAGTCTCCCCAAGTAACGACTGTAACAATTTTTATCTCCCTCATCATGCTGTGTTCAAACCTGAGAGCACCACGACCAAAGTTCGCGTTGTTTTCAACGCCTCCAGTCCGTCCTCTAATGGGAAGAGCTTGAACGATATCCTAATTCCAGGACCCGTTTTGCAATCCGATCTGACCATGCAGATCTTGAAATGGCGTTTTTTCCGTTACGTGTTCAATGCTGACATCACAAAGATGTACCGGCAGATACTCGTCCACACGAGTCACGCGCCATTTCAACGAATCCTCTTCAGGAATCCAAATGGTGAAGTATGTGATTATGAACTTAACACAGTCACTTTCGGAGTAAACTGCGCTCCATTCTTGGCCATTCGGGTTCTTCGACAGCTCTCCCAGGATGTTAGCAAACATTTTCCTCTCGCCAGCGACATCATATCCAACTACATGTACGTAGACGATGTCCTTGCAGTGCCCATTGAAGAGTTACGCAAAGCTCTTGAGACAGCTGGTTTTTCTTTAAGAAAGTGGACCTCCAACCACAAAGATGTGTTAGCTAACATCCCCAAGGACCATCTATTGAATGTATTTCCTCGAACTTGAGGAAGCGAGCTTAGCAAAGACTCTAGGTATACGCTGGCAAGCGCATACGGATGAGTTCCTCTTTGCCCCCTCCGAAGCCGATTTGAAACAGTCCTACACGAAACGTGAAGTTCTCTCTCACATCGCCAAATTATTCGATCCAGCAGGCTGGCTGGCACCATTTGTGGTCCGTGCCAAAATTTTCATGCAGGAGATATGGCTGCAAAATCTTGGATGGGATGAAACATTGCCAAGCGAACTCCAACAACGCTGGCAGGATTTCCTATCCAGTTACTCATCCCTCCATAACCTTCGGATCCCTAGATGGGTCCAATATACCCCAGTAGCTAAGCTCCAAATCCATGGTTTCTGCGACGCATCTCAGCGCGCCTACGGAGCAGCTATATGTATCCGTGTTGAAAATCAACACAAGACTTCAAGCCATCTCCTTGTAGCCAAGACCAGAGTAGCTCCTGTGAAGACCATCTCCTTGCCCCGTTTAGAACTTTGCGGTGCATTACTGCTAGCCGAGTTATGAGCAACACTCCTCCCTCAGCTTCCAGTCAATAGCTACGAAGAGTACTATTGGACTGATTCCACAATTGTGTTAGCCTGGCACAGTAAGCCTCCATGTAAATGGACGACTTTCGTGGCTAACAGAGTGGCTAAGATAGCTCAGCTCACTAGTTCGAGCAAATGGTCTCACGTCAGATCTGAGCAGAACTCTGCCGATCTTGCCAGTAGAGGCGTCTCGTCAGATGACCTCATTGGTAATAGACTCTGGTGGCATGGGCCCGATTGGCTGATCCTTCCAGCAGAGCAGTGGCCTGTTGCGATCGAAATCGCTCACGAGACAGACGAAGAGCTTCGTCCTGTCAAATGCAACTTAACAAAGTTGCCTCCTTCATCCATTTGTGTCTTGGAGAGATTTTCCGAGCTCGACAGAGCACTGCGAGTGATGGCTTATGTATATCGCTTCATTCAGAGGTGTCGCAAGCCTGATCTTACACTCTCTCCAGATATCAGCAGCTGTGAACTCTCCAACGTTCAAGACTTGCTCACCCGGTCACCCAACGTACTCAGTTCCATAAAGAGTACAACTGTTTGTTGAACAAGGAACAGATTGCAAGGAGTAGCGACATTGCTAATTTGAGTCCGTTCATCGACGCCAGCGGAGTCATGAGATCATGCGGTCGTGTGAGAACATCCGCTTCTTTAAGCTATGATGAGAGGCACCCGCTAATCCTTCCGTACTCATGTACTTTCTCACACCTCCTCGTCCGTTTTACGCATCGTATCTCCCTCCATGGTGGGAATCAATTAGTGATGCGTCTCATTCGATCACGCTACTGGATTCCAAAGCTCCGTACTTTAGTGAAAGCCACCATTAATTCCTGTCGAGTTTGCATCCTCCATCGAAAGAAGTTGCAAACTCAACTCATGGGTACTCTGCCCTCTGCGAGAGTTTCCTTCTCTCGACCTTTCACCCACACGGGACTCGATTTCGCTGGTCCTTTCGAAATCAAGAATTTCACTGGTCGAGCCTGCCTCATAACCAAGGGCTATGTATGTGTGTTTGTGTGTTTCAGCACAAAGGCCATACATTTAGAAGCAACCTCGGACCTAACAACCGAGAAGTTTCTCGCCGCCTTCGCACGTTTCATCGCGAGACGCGGCTGCCCCCACCACGTTTACTCTGACAACGGAAAGACATTCGTTGGAGCCTCCAAGGTCCTTACTTCAGAGTTTATGAAGGCAGTGAAGGCTGATGTATCCAGAAAACACAGCCATCAAAATCTCGCAAGGCACTTCAATCCTCCCAGTGCGCCGCACATGGGTGGCTTATGGGAAACTGGAGTAAAGAGCTTCAAAACGCTCTTCTACAAGTCCACTCCCTCATTAAAGTACACTTTCAAGGAACTATCCACACTCCTTTGCAAGGTCGAAGCGTGCTTTAACTCCAGGCCGATTTCCCCTATGTCTGAGAGCCCCACCGATCTTTTAGCCTTGACTCCTGGCCACTTTCTGATCGGCGGTCCGCTCATGTCCGTCGCAGAGCCTGAAATCCAAGAAGACGCTGTATCCATCATCAACCGATGGCAGCGACTTAAGGCTCTGCATCAACAGTTTTGTTTCCGTTGGAAAGAGGAATACATCAAAGAGTTGCACAAACGCTCCAAGTGGCAACTCCCAACGCGAAACCTCCAAGTCGGCGACATGGTGGTTGTCAAGGAAGACAACTTACCAGTCAACGAATGGCGTCTGGGCCGCATCCACGTCACCTATCCTGGCGCTGATGACATTGTTCGCGTAGTGGACATCCTCACCACCCGTGGCGTCATCAAAAGGCCAGTGGCAAAATTAGTCCTACTTCCTTTAGAGGACAAGGTCCAGACACCCTCCTAACCTTGTGTTGTCCATCAGTGGATATATGCTCTCCAAACACTAATCCATATATCCACATTCTCCTTTCAGATTAGTGAGATGGCACCAGGCAAGGCACAAACACCAGCAAAGCCCAAAGGAGTGAACTCCTTCAGATGCCGCGTCTGCAGAGGAGTCCACGCCTTAAAGAAGTGCCAACGGTTCCTGCGGCTGGCTGCGGGAAAGCGTCTTCGGGCAGTGTTGATCAACAAATACTGCCCGAACTGTCTTGCCCATGAACACTCCAAGGGTTCATGTCGCAGCGGCGGCACCTGCCGCACATGTGTTGAGGGCCATCACACACTGCTCCACCTTCCAAGCACCCCTCAATCCGAGATGCGTGCAACCTCGCCATCCGTGACGCCTCTTCCATCTTCGGAATCCCTGGCGACACCCCCCTCTGTGGCAATCAGCATGATGCCGACCGCCATAGTCAACCTGGACATCGCCGGCAAAATCTTCGAGGTGCGCGTGCTGTTGGACGCGTGCAGTCCATATAGCCGCATGCCTACTTCACTGGCAAAGGCCTTTGGCCTCTCCGCCGAAAATGGGTTTTGCCGCGCCTTGTTCAGGTCAAGGGCGTCGCCAGAGTTCTCCGTTACAGTGAATCTGAAGACGGAAGATGTGCAGATCAGGACTCCGGCACAGAAGGTCAGCAAGGAGCTGCTAACCAACTATCCGGGCATCACGTTGGCGGACACTCGGTGCCATGTGCCGAGCAGAGTCTCCCTAGTTCTGGGGGCCGACGTCTATGGAGACGTACTCCTTCCAGGGCTTGTTCCATCCCACGGTGGACTGCCGTTGGCCCAGAACACTCTGTTTGGCTGGGTCCTATCCGGTGTCTTTAAGACATAGTCCGCCAGCGCTCCTAAGGCCCCTCCAGCGGCATCCAAAGGATCGCGTCTCCACCCTCAAGTTGCAATAGTATTGCAAGGAGGGCGGGATGTTTACGTCGAAACGCAGCCGCCAAGAAGTAGGCAACGTTGCGGCGTAAACAGTGCGAGAGTCACCAAGGGCTCTCGCGCTCTTTTATCCAGTTTTTTCTTAATGTTAAGTAGTGTAATAATAACATGTAATAACATAAGTTTAGTATTCAATAAAACAGTGAAGTGAACAGATCACGCGACCCGAATTGTCTCTTTCTTTATTCAAATTGTTTTTTCTCGCGTCGGTTCACAACTCGTCAGTGATCTCCACAGTGATCCCCTCCAAGAGCAAGAATTCTCCTGTTGCCGCCGCCACAAACAATAAGATTTAAATTATTTAAGTTGAAATTTTAAACTAGAGGTAATTTTAAATTAAGTGTAAAACCTTAAATGTAAAGAAAAGAAAAAAATTATTTAAAAATTGTGCAAATGTGCAAACGTGCAAACTGGGATAAAGAAAAGCCGATCCAACATTTGTTGCAGAGGATTGGGGAAAACCCAGAAAAGCCCAATCAGATCAGGAGAGTTAGTGTTAGTAACCAAATGCAAATAATAGAGTGTTAAAGCAAATTCTAGATAGGTGGGCGAATAGTTGTAATTTTAAGCTAGATATCAAGTTGTTATTGTTAGCTACAATGAAGTCTAGTTTATTATAGTCCGAACATAATACCCTGAATGGCTCATGCAGGGCATAGTTCGAGCTACAATTGGGAAGTTTTAGAGGAAGGTAATTACGGGTGATTCTACCAGGGACAGAAAAGTGTAGTCTACTAAGTAAGTCGCTACTATCTATGTCACCTTGGATAAGGTTGTTAATAAATATAACACCAAGCATGGTTCTACGATTGGCTAGAGAAGGCAGATTAAGTAACAAAAGTCTACTAGGATAGGAATGAAGTCTTGAATTTACATCCCAGTTAAGGCCTCGCAAGGCAAACATTAAGAAGTTTTTCTGTACGGATTCAATGCGGTCTCTATGAACTGTGTACTGAGGGTTCCAGACACATGATCCGTACTCGAGAATTGGACGAACAAGCGAAGTGAAGAGAGTCTTAGTTAAGTAAGGATCGTCAAACTCCTTGGACCATCTCTTAATAAAGCCGAGTACACCCATAGCTTTATTAACCATTGATGATATATGTTCGGAAAACTTGAGTTTTCGGTCCAAACGGACACCTAGATCATCAACCAGGGAAATTCTTTCCAAGGTACAACCACAAAGAGAGTATGATACGTACTTTGGGCAGGCACGTGAGAATTTCATCAGCTTGCATTTTGAGCTGTTCAGATTAAGGAGATTTGCACGACACCAAGAAAAGAAGCAATCTAGGTCCGATTGAAGGCGAGAATGACAGGAGTGGTCTCTAAATTGAAAACAGAGCTTGACATCATCCGCGTACATGAGAGTACGTGAGTTAAGTATGACCGTTGGGAGGTCATTGATGAAAAGTGTAAAAAGCAGGGGACCTAAGTGGCTTACCTGAGGAACACCAGATGTGGCATGAACGGGATAGGAACGAGTATTTTTAAAGAGGACTCGTTGGGTTCTGTCAGCCAAATAGCTCACAATCCAACTAAGAAGTTTTGGTGAGAAACCGAGAAGATTTAGTTTATGTGCAAGAAGGGAATGGTTGACTGAGTCAAATGCCCAACTGAAATCAGTATAAATGACATCAGTTTGAAGATTTTCCTGAAATCCTTTTACCACAAAGGATGTCAGCTCAAGCAGATTTGTCGTGGTAGAACGACGCTTCACAAATCCGTGTTGAAAAGGGGATATAACGGATCTACTAAAATGCTGCAAGTGAGGAGTAATAACATTCTCGAAGAATTTCGGTATAGTCGACAATTTAGAGATACCTCTATAATTGCTTGCATCAGACTTGCTGTCCTTTTTATGTAATGGGATGATAAAGGATTCCTTCCACTTGGATGGAAACGAGGCAGTTACTAAGGACAGCGAAAATAGTTTGAGCAATGGCTTACATAAGGAGTTGGCACAGTATCGAAGTACACAGGCGGGGATACCATCGGGACCTGGTGAGAAGACTGGTTTAACCAATCGAAGATCCCTAATAAGTGAACTTTCATTCAGTAAAGGTGTGAAGATGCAATTCGAGCTTGGTACGCTATATGGATAGGAGTGAATGTTTGGCGTAGAGGAAGAATAAGTTGTTTGAAAAAACTTGGCAAACATATCGGCAATGGCCTGATCTGTGTTCGCCTCCGCGTTATCGAACATAAGTTTAGAAAGAAGGCCCGCTGACCTACGCTTCATGTTAACAAAACTATAAAACTGTTTAGGATTCTGAAAGAACTGAAACCTACATCTTGTCAAATAGTTTTTATAACACTTCGCGTTAAGCACGGTAAAATTTGCCCGAGCAGTTAGGTAGCGGGAAAAGACAAGCGGTGAGTTTTTCAGCTTGTATTTCTTAAATAAGCTACTCTTTAAGTTTTTTAAGCGAGACAACTCTTTTGTAGACCAAGGAGGCCTACTTGAGCTTGTCGGATAGAAAAACGGAACACAGATATCAAAAGCAGAGTTAAGGGTTTTATAAAATATATTGATAGCCACTGACATATCAGTTGATAGATAAAAGTCAGACCAATCACAATATGAAATTAAATAATTTAAGTATTCAAAGTCTGCTTTCTTAAAGCAGCGCACGCGATTGCACGGCTTTACACTTTTATCCACAAAGCTAATACCCAAGTCGAGATTCACTTCGAAAGTGGGATGATAAGGATCTTCAGGTAGGGAAAGAGGTTGTGCCCTGTCTAAAATCACCCTGGAAGGATCTGAGACGAAACATAGATCAAGCGATCTGTTTAAAGTGTTTTTGACATGATTAACCTGCGACAAAAACAAGTCAAACAAACCGTCAAACAGATCATGTTGCCGGGAGGGCAGAAGGAAGTTTCCCTCCGCAATGGATGTCCAATTACATTCCGGGATATTAAAGTCACCCAGGACTATGAAATGATCTCTGTCTGATAACAGATTAAAAATAGTCTTAATTGCAGACAAATGTTGCGAGTAGACTGATAATTCCGATGACGGCGGAATATAGGAGCAGGTTATAAGAGCTTAGAATCTCTGGTTTTAACCAGGTTTCGGTAAAGGCAATAATTTGGGAAGTAAAGGCAAGACTATGAAGATAAAGACTAGAGATTTTACTACAGAGGCCTCTAACATTTTGATAGGAAAGAATTAAGGAAGAAAGAATATTTGTGTGTCCCCTAGCATTTTCAAAGGCATGAAGAGGTTTCGGTGCGGTAACATTGCTGCTAGTTTTTTTTTTTTTTGTGCAACTAGAAGAGCAACACGGTAAAGGGGAAATTAGGCTTAGAAGATCAGAAGAAGAAGCCTTGGAAGAAGGTAGATTGGTGGTCTTTAGATTCGTAGTAACTGAATCTAAAGGAATATTAAGAGGAGCAGGTGGCTTACTAAGAGCCGTAAAGGCGTTGAATTGGGTCTCCATCTCCAAAAATTCAGATTGGAGATTAGAGAAAGCTGTGCGTATCCGATAAAACCCGAGTTTGGTTTTATTGTGGATTTTCCGTAGATCGGATTCACCCACACGGCACGCTTCGCACGACCATTTAAGGCCTACATTGGCGTTGACGGCATCTCTAACCCGCACAGTTAGGCCACAGCATTTTAAGTGACTAAAATTGTCACAGAGCCAGCAACCAATGTAGTCCGCATTAGCAGCTGAAGAGCATTTGCAATTTGCTGCAGACCACGACACCATGTTAATAAAATAAATATGCCTTCGAATAGTAGAAGACAACGAAGAGAGCAATAGAATATTAAGACAAATTTCTTGAGAGAGCAATAAACAGTTACAGCGCCGAAAACAGGCAAGCAAGCGAGAACGAAAATAAAAAAACAAATATAGCGAGCACTCGAGGTAAACAAAACAACAACAGCTGTTACGTCTACAACAAAAGCACTACACAACTTACTCAGAGAGCGAAATTTACTTTCGTGAGCGGGAGAGCGGGAGAGCAAGGAAAGTGTGAGAATATTAGTAAAAACAAAAACAAAACAAGAGCAACAGTCGAGTTGCACACGACAGTAGGATACCCTTGGACGTATGTTGCCATAAAAAGTATTTAATTGTATAATACTAATTGCAAGCTATAAATTAATAATAACCTTGCTTCAATTTCGATATTTTGCCAATAATTTATCGCCGCAATTCCCTAAAGCGGTGTGAGCAGTAGATATCGGTATTTCATTATAAATTTTAAATTGGTTAATATCGATAACAAGGTCCAAGGGTATAAAAATAAAAAAATAATAATAATTATCAAACCAATTTTCCATTCAATGGTTATACTTAACTATTAGATAATTAAATTTAAATTATTAAAATATGCCTACATACATATTTACATATATCCTGTCATTTAGATTTCTTAATTTCTAACCTATTCCAAACATTACAAACTCATGCCTGAATACTAACAGATATCCCATTGTGATGGCTATGCAAAACCTCAAAAGTCCTAGCACTGATCTTTTCATTATCTAGTATATTTGAAAACGCCCAATCAATATGTGTATCCATATTGGTAGTGGTCGTTTTCAAATCTAATAAACTCCTAAATCCTTTGCTAATCAAAAAATTATAAATACTCTTACACCTGTTAAAGGTTTTAAGGCACAAATTAAAATCTCCTAAAACTAGCAAGCTATCCCCTAAATCACCTAAACGAGAAAATTGATGAATTATCTCCTCAAATTCTATTTTAAATGTGGACAGAGGAAAGTCTGGACTTTTATATAATATAAGAAAACTTATGGCATCAAACCTAAATATGCCGAACTCAAAAACTACTGAGCCAAAAGTTTTTCTACTGCTAAAGGTATGGGAAACTCTATCTACTAGCTCGTTCTTTACATAAATTATGATGCCTGTTAAAGGCCTAATTGATTCAAGTTGAACCACAATAGTGAACCCAGGTATTTCTACAGTTTCATTGCTTATGGAAGTTTCCCCGAAACATAATATTGATGACTGAAGCATCAGCTTGAACGATCGAATATCTTCAAGATGGGAATTCAAGCTCTGAGTATTATGGAAGAAAATGTTAAGGGCAGAACTGTTAATTAAATAATCGTAATGAGTACACAGTAGTTTTTCAGTCCGCAATTTCTTCAATTGGGCTTTCACTTTATCATTATTTTGGGGAGACTTAGGAGGAACAAAATTCCCAATAATGAATAATCCTAAAGCAGTAGTTGCTCTACTGCAAGCTACGTATAATGCAGCACGCTGCATTCTGGAATTAGCATGGACTACCACTTTGCCATACGTAGCTCCCTGACTCTTATGAATTGTGATGCCTTCAGCAGGCACAATTGGAAACTGCCTACGGTCAATGTTAATTTGTGCGTTATTTGAATATTGAAAACTGCGAACAATTTTCTGAATAGGAGTCCATGAAGGATCTGTACGATGTGTACACTTCGAACGCGCAGATTCTCCTACAGTTTCCTCTGTAAATTTCATCCATAAAATGTTGGGAGTGTTGGATGTATTGAAATCTATTTGCATCAACACACCTGATGCCCCGTTTACTAATCCATCCCCTGTGTCTACATTGACCGTCATCATGTACTTGGCAGTATTTTTTAGGAGAAGAGACGTACAGAGTCCCTGTGTAGCGGAAGTTTTAAAACCCTTCACTTCTTCTAATATTCTTTGTTTCCTAGCTGGTTCCAAATGGCCCGCCTTAATAAAATCTTCAGCAGTAGAGAAAAATTGCTCAGTAGCAATTGAGTTAAGTTTCGTTACATTAAATAAATCAACCTCATTATTATTACTAAACAGATGAATTGCATCATCGGGCACTGCCGATGGTTCGCATATTCTAGATTGGAAAAGGACAATATCATCGGCTGTCATACAACCCGATGCCATATTATTTAAGGCAGAAGCGAAAAGCTGATCGTCACGTTGACGCATTATCTCTGTGAGCTCAAAATACAAAAAAAGGTCCCAGAGATACGTACCAAATATTTCATGGTAAGGGTCAGTGGTATTTGGATCGAAAATCCAACTACCTCCTACGGGCTGTAACTGTCTAAGATCACCGAATACGATGATAGAAACACAACCAAAAGGAGAAGTATTTTTGAAAATTTTGCTTCAAACGAGAATCTAAATAAGAAAACATTAGAGAGCTAACCATTGATATTTCATCAATAATAATTAATTTAAGATCGATTAACCTTGAATGAAGGCTATTAACTAAATCATGGCTTAAGGCCCTTAGAGGTGCTGAGCGAGATTGATTAACAGGAAGTGAAAACATGGAATGCAGTGTCGAACAAATTCATAAAAGACTGTATTGATTTTGGCATTATGCAAAGCTTCTGCTTTAAATTAAGCGATCTAACTATATTAGCTAAGCTTTCCTGAGAAACTAAGGCTGGAAGCTTGATAAAACGGACATTACTATCTTCATCATTCATATCAATATTTCCATCCACATTTAAAACATTTAGATGTGGATCTATTTCAGGCAATCCTAAAACTGTGAAGCCATCATCTACCACTTCCTGTTCTCCTACTTGATTATTCTCATTTTCTGCTTCCTCTGTTAAGTGGCTCAGAGCATCTTCTAGTTCCCTATCATCTAGTAAATTATATTTTCTGCGATTGTTCTCTACTAACTCCGAATTTTCCCTACAGAACAATTCACAGTCATGTGTGACTAAATCCAAATGCTCATCTCGCCATGGGGCGTAAAGAATTTTTAGCTCTCTGAAATAGTCACTTGTTTCTGTATTGACATTAAATCTCCTGTACCTAATTATGCACGCAGTGGTCCTCTTTCTGATGAAGCCACTATTATCGCGAAGAGCGTAAACTATTGATTCAGAAGCCCTAGGCACATCATCGTCAAAGTCATCTGCATTTTCTTGGCGAGTTCCTCGTTCTGATTTGCAGTAGCTATAAAAAGCGGATATCTCAGTGCCAAATATAAATTTGTTACCTAAATGCTGTAACTTTTGCTTAATAGTTACATTGTTATTGTCTTTAATCTCATTGATTGCCTCACGCATCAACATTGAGATACCTCTCTGAGACTTGTTAATATAATTAACGACGTAGCTGCAGCAAGCATAGGGGTCTAAAATAAACTGAATATCCATATTTGCTCGCTGCAACAAAAGGAGGTGCTTGTTTTAAGCGTTAAGCTTGATTGCTGCAAAAGATCGTTTCAAAAAAACTTTTAGTTTCTTTATACTTGATCTTACAGCATTAATGTAGCCCTCATAACTAAGGTTAAGTTGATCGTGGGACAAAAAGTTGTTAAAATCGTTAAAATTTTCTACGCTTTCACGATCAAATGGGGAGTCGAGCAGACTTTGAATTTTTTCGAAATTCCTACGATGCTCGGCCAAATTTGGAGCATTTTCTTCTAAAGGGAGAAGAATTTCTGTTTGAGGCATGGGAGGGTATGGGATACCAAATCTACAAATTTGTTTTGACCTAATTTCTCGCCTGCAAGAGTGCCCGTGACTATGGAGTTGATACTCCAAATATGGAGCAACGTCCGGGTAACTAGAATCAGCAGTAATAAACTGATCAATAAAGGACTTCACAGGCATAAATGTGGACTCATTCTTTAGGTCGAGCTTTGGGGCGTCTTTCAGCCAGAACATGCCATGTATATGTGGAGAGCCTCTTTGCTGAAACTCCACTCGCCAATAAAACTTGATGACCTGGTGACAACCAAAGACACCGCCTTCCTTTTTCATCAGTTTTAAAACCTGTCTATATCGAAAATCGAAATATCTGGCACAGGTCACTGGGTCTGCTCTAATGAGACGAGCTTTCTCATTAAACCCCAAATTTAACGCTTCTTCTTCGGATACTTCTAGCTTGTCTACATTTTTACATAGCAAGACTAAAAGCTCCGGCCACCTAGTTTCCGCTGCGGAAAATGTTATAAAAAAAGTTGGAAGCCCTACCTGCCTAATCATAGCCATCACTTTCTTTTTCTCGTCCTTCCAATGAGCAGGAGACGTGCGAATACCTTTTAAAAGCCTATAGCCATCATCATGAAGTATTAACCTATTTAAAGTTTCATCATTACGCACATCAGCAGCCGAAATGCCTTGAGTGGCAGAGTGCTTACGTAAGCAAATTGATGTGCTATTCCTAATGCTTTTAACTTTTTGAAGTTATGAAATAATTTATGAGTTCTACAACCTCTTCTATCAAAATTCCTAAGCTCTGATCTAACTATAGTTGTAAAACTTTCCTGACATTTCCTTTTAATGCCTGCAAATATGGTGGGAAAAGCCAGCTCCTCTGAATCACAATCGGTTGTCATGTCAAGAGGTCGCTGACCCTCTCCTGGTGCTATAGCAATTCGAGGAATATCTATGTTTTCAACAGGGACATTTTCCATGAAGGTTTCTTGACCTCCTGGATTCAACTCTACCTCTTCTTCTACTACTCTATGCTCATTAGGTTGTGCTGCCTTTTCTAACATTTGACACACAATGTCCCTGTCGTCTGCTGACGCAACAAATGGTACAGTCTCAGCTGAGTAAGAAGACAACCACTGCTCATTGATAGTAACCTGGTGCTTCTTATAAAGTTCTGTGTTCACTAAATACCGAATTGCATCAACTATCTTTGAGGGCCTTATGGTTTCAGCCATGAAATCATGGTTATACTCCATCCTACGCTTAAGATGAATCTGAACTACTTCGGCTTCATTAAATGCCCTGGGAAGGGAAGTTACAACATTTGCAACTGGAATTGGCACATTGATCACTGCTACTTTAATGGCACTTTGACGTCCATATCCAAGAGACTTTATGATCATAAAAGGAAGACGGGGAGAAATCAGCCTTTCTTCTAGAGGCGTCAAGCCTTTCAGGCATTCCGGAAGCTCCGGAAAATTTAGGCCATTTGTAATAGAAGCCTTTGGTTTTTTCCCTGACTTAATACTGCGGCTGCAGGTTTTGCAAAAGCTAAACCTATTATTATGGGATGGAAACATAGAGGAAAGATACAAAATATCAACACTATCTGCCTCACTACACTTTTCCTCTATGACCTGACGCGAAATTTTGTCCACTTGATGTGGAAACCACAAACCTTTGCAACATATGCAAACCTGATCGGGTCCCTGCTTGACTGTCTTATTAAAATTGGCTATTAGGCAATCTAAACTAGTTTTAACCTGCGATATCCTATCATCTGGAAGGGTATTCGCACGGTCCACTCTATTGCGGGACGCGTTTCTCCTATTCTCTGCTATCCTATTGGTGCAAATACTCCTATATAGACTCACTCTTTGCGACATATTCCTATGGGCTTCAAAGGCCTCACGTTGAGCTCGAATTCGAGCACTGCGGCTTGCACTAGTATTGCGTGCCTGCTCAACAATCCTACGAATAGGATTGTTTCTAACCTGAGACCTTTGACTTCTATCTATTGCCCTTTCTAAAATTCGCGTCTCCTGATTTTGTCGCTGAATCGCCCTTCTAACAGCATCTCGTCCGCTAGTTGAATGATCAGTTCGTCGAACACGGCGACGAACTGCATCCTGCTCTCTTTCCTGAGATCGAAACTCAGCATCTTGCCTGCGACTCGAACGACGCGAAGTGTTGGCAAGTTGTTCGTCTGTTTTAATTGCAGAATCACTGCGACGTACACGGCGACGAACTGCATCCTGCTCTCTTTCCTGAGATCGAAACTCAGCATCTTGCCTGCGACTCGAACGACGCGAAGTGTTGGCAAGTTGTTCGTCTGTTTTAATTGCAGAATCACTGCGACGTACACGGCGACGAACTGCATCCTGCTCTCTTTCCTGAGATCGAAACTCAGCATCTTGCCTGCGACTCGAACGACGCGAAGTGTTGGCAAGTTGTTCGTCTGTTTTAATTGCAGAATCACTGCGACGTACACGGCGACGAACTGCATCCTGCTCTCTTTCCTGAGATCGAAGGTCAGCATCTCGCCTGCGCCTCGAACGACGCGAAGTGTCAGCAAGTTGTTCTTGTAATCTGATTGGCGAAGAAGCCCGAAGAGTAGTGTGACGTATTGTGTCCGGTAATTGCTCAACGGCCCTAATTGTTCTATTACTTCTGCGGACTCGATGCTGTTGACTATCTCTAACCCTTTCAGCTTCCCTAAATTCGAAATTTTGCCTACGTTCTCTATGTGCCTCTAGATTATTTACGCGTTCCTGCTCAGAAAAGTCTATATCTGACCTATTCAAACGATTTCTTTTTCGCTGTGTTTGACTCCTATTGCAAGCTGACTTTCTCTTAAGTCTAGGCATCTTCAAATATATAAGTTTTAAAATAATATATAGGTATGTTAAAAATAAAATTCTTATAAATTAATTTAATTTGAATATATATTTATCAAAAATTAATATATAGTTATATATATAAAATAAAGTTAGTATATTTATTTATATATATAAATATATTCATATATTTAAATAGATATATATATATTATAATTATATTCATATATTTAAATAAATATATGTATATTATTTAAAATAATTAAATTATAAATGAAAATAAATATCTAATGAAAGAACAAATAATAATAAAATTTAATAAGGAAAATAAAAATAAACAAAATGTGGAAAAAAGAATAAATATAAATCAAAGAAATAATAAATTAAACCTGCAAGAAATTCCAGCGAAAGTTCCAATTTGAATCGCGGAAACGAACCGATACCGATGTTCACGTACAATCACACACACTTCAGAAGAGTCTATACACATATATGTATGCATGCACAAAAATACGTTACGCTGTGTACCGCACTTTTCTAAAATTGCGCGCCACGTTCCGGGCAGGGCGCAATCATTCACACGCATAAAAAATGTTCCGTTAACGCATAACAATCACACACGAGGATTTACTTATTATATACTCGACTTATATTAATTTGCATTAAATGTTAAATGTATCACGAACACGCGAATTAATTATATATTATTTTATATTTAATATCGAAAATACAAATGATAATCGACAATCGACGACGACACCGAACACGCCAATCGCAAACTACAAATTAACATAACACTGAAGCGCGCTGCCACCTTGCAACAATTTTGATACGTTGCCAATAATTTATCGCCGCAATTAAAAAGTGCGCGAAACCTTAAATTTATAATAATGATCTATAGAATCTAATATACATACAAAATATACATATATTAAAAAAACAAAGTAGAAGAAATGTTAGTACATTTTTTTCAAACATAGTTTCAATAGACGTGGGGATATAATATAATTTACATATATTAATATAATTTATATGCAAAACATATGAAATATATATCGATATGTTTAATATATATTAAAAGCTATCGATATGATAGCTCATAATATATCGTGAAATCTAAATTAATATTTATTTAATAAAAAGTCAATATATAAATTATTAAATAATAATCGACGTGTTTTGCTTTTGCTCCCTGTGTTTCTTAATAATTCTGTTTAATTAATCTGCTTATGTGCTTTCATTAATACTGCTGTATCTTACTAGTGCTAACCCTGTGAGTAAAAGCTTAAAGTAGCATACTAATCCTGCCTTATTAGTGAATTCGCTTACAAAAATTTTAATTCTTTTCACTTGCGCGTCTTGGCGTCAAGTTTTTTTTGTTTTTGTTTTTACTAATATTCTTACACTTTCCTGCTCTCCCGCTCACGAAAGTAAATTTCGCTCTCTGAGTAAGTTGTGTAGTGCTTTTGTTGTAGACGTAACAGCTGCTGTTGTTTTGTTTACCTCGAGTGCTCGCTATATTTGTTTTTTTATTTTCGTTCTCGCCTGCTTGCCTGTTTTCGGCGCTGTAACTGTTTCTTGCTCTCTCAAGAAATTTGTCTTAATATTCTATTGCTCTCTTCGTTGTCCCCTACTATTCGAAGGCATATCTATTTTATTAACATGGTGTCGTGCTCTGCAGCAAATTGCAAATGCTCTTCAGATGCTAATGCGGACTACATTGGATGCTGGCTCTGTGACAATTTTAGTCACTTAAAATGCTGTGGCCTAACTGTGCGGGTTAGAGATGCCGTCAACGCCAATGTAGGCCTTAAATGGTCGTGCGAAGCGTGCCGTGTGGGTGAATCCGATCTACGGAAAATCCACAATAAAACCAAACTCGGGTTTTATCGGATACGCACAGCTTTCTCTAATCTCCAATCTGAATTTTTGGAGATGGAGACCCAATTCAACGCCTTTACGGCTCTTAGTAAGCCACCTGCTCCTCTTAATATTCCTTTAGATTCAGTTACTACGAATCTAAAGACCACCAATCTACCTTCTTCCAAGGCTTCTTCTTCTGATCTTCTAAGTCTAATTTCCCCTATACCGTCTTGCTCTTCTAGTTGCACAAAAAAAAAAAAAAACTAGCAGCAATGTTACCGCACCGAAACCTCTTGCTGCCCCTCTTGTGCCTACTCCCATTACGAGCAATGATAACAACGTAACGGGTAATGTTTCCGCAATCATGCCTGCTAGTCAGGCACCGAGTATAAAACCTCTGATTGCGATTAAACCCAAAAAATTGGTGTTTATCTCTCGCTTGGCTCCAGACACAACCATAGAAGATGTACAATCGTACATTCTCGAAAGGATGCCTGTAAATGATTTGATAGTTAAAAAATTCAACTTCAAATTAAAGCGCGACATTTCTTCTTTCAAAATCATTCTCCCTGCAGAACAGTTTAAAGACGTTTGCGCAGCTTCTTTCTGGCCGCCCGACCTTATTGTTAAGGAGTTCACTCCAAAACAAAAAAGCCGAACGACCGTCACTCTTCCCACATTGGCCGTTACATCGCCAAGTGGACCTACAACAAGTTGAAAGTCCTCAAAAAACTGAAGTTCTCTTCTCTTCATGCCTTTGAAAATACACACAAATATTCTTTCTTCCTTAATTCTTTCCTATCAAAATGTTAGAGGCCTCTGTAGTAAAATCTCTAGTCTTTATCTTCATAGTCTTGCCTTTACTTCCCAAATTATTGCCTTTACCGAAACCTGGTTAAAACCAGAGATTCTAAGCTCTGAAGTCTTTCCAGATAGGTATACAACTTACAGGATTGATCGACCTGACCGACGGGGTGGTGGAGTACTGATTGCAGTAGACTCCTCCATTATGTCGGACCTCTTACAGCCGGAGTTTCAATTCGACATCGAATTAATCTGTGTAAAACTACACTTTCCCGGTTTTTCTTGTATATAACCTGCTCCTATATTCCGCCGTCATCGGAATTATCAGTCTACTCGCAACATTTGTCTGCAATTAAGACTATTTTTAATCTGTTATCAGACAGAGATCATTTCATAGTCCTGGGTGACTTTAATATCCCGGAATGTAATTGGACATCCATTGCGGAGGGAAACTTCCTTCTGCCCTCCCGGCAACATGATCTGTTTGATGGTTTGTTTGACATGTCTTTGTCGCAGGTTAATCATGTCAAAAACACTTTAAACAGATCGCTTGATCTATGTTTCGTCTCAGATCCTTCCAGGGTGATTTTAGACAGGGCACAACCTCTTTCCCTACCTGAAGATCCTTATCATCCCACTTTCGAAGTGAATCTCGACTTGGGTATTAGCTTTGTGGATAAAAGTGTAAAGCCGTGCAATCGCGTGCGCTGCTTTAAGATAGCAGACTTTGAATACTTAAATTATTTAATTTCATATTGTGATTGGTCTGACTTTTATCTATCAACTGATATGTCAGTGGCTATCAATATATTTTATAAAACCCTTAACTCTGCTTTTGATATCTGTGTTCCGTTTTTCTATCCGACAAGCTCAAGTAGGCCTCCTTGGTTTACAAAAGAGTTGTCTCGCTTAAAAAACTTAAAGAGTAGCTTATTTAAGAAATACAAGCTGAAAAACTCACCGCTTGTCTTTTCCCGCTACCTAACTGCTCGGGCAAATTTTACCGTGCTTAACGCGAAGTGTTATAAAAACTATTTGACCAGATGTAGGATTCAGTTCTTTCAGAATCCTAAACAGTTTTATAGTTTTGTTAACATGAAGCGTAGGTCAGCGGGCTTTCCTTCTAAACTTATGTTCGATAACGCTGAGGCGAACACAGATCAGGCCATTGCCGATATGTTTGCCAAGTTTTTTCAAACAACTTATTCTTCCTCTACGCCAAACATTCACTCCTATCCATATAGCGTACCAAGCTCGAATGGCATCTTCACACCTTTACTGAATGAAAGTTCACTTATTAGGGATCTTCGATTGGTTAAACCAGTCTTCTCACCAGGTCCCGATGGTATCCCCGCCTGTGTACTTCGATACTGTGCCAACTCCTTATGTAAGCCATTGCTCAAACTATTTTCGCTGTCCTTAGTAACTGCCTCGTTTCCATCCATATGGAAGGAATCCTTTATCATCCCTTTACATAAAAAGGGCAGCAAGTCTGATGCAAGCAATTATAGAGGTATCTCTAAATTGTCGGCTATACCGAAATTCTTCGAGAATGTTATTACTCCTCACTTTCAGCATTTTAGTAGATCCGTTATATCCCCTTTTCAACACGGATTTGTAAAGCGTCGTTCTACCACGACAAATCTGCTTGAGCTGACATCCTTTGTGGTAAAAGGATTTCAGGAAAATCTTCAAACTGATGTCATTTATACTGATTTCAGTAAGGCATTTGACTCAGTCAACCATTCCCTTCTTGCACATAAACTAAATCTTCTCGGTTTCTCACCAAAACTTCTTAGTTGGATTGTGAGCTATTTGAGTGACAGAACCCAACGAGTCCTCTTTAAAAATACTCGTTCCTATCCCGTTCATGCCACATCTGGTGTTCCTCAGGGAAGCCACTTAGGTCCCCTGCTTTTTACACTTTTCATCAATGACCTCCCAACGGTCATACTTAACTCACGTACTCTCATGTACGCGGATGATGTCAAGCTCTGTTTTCAATTTAGAGACGACTCCTGTCATTCTCGCCTTCAATCTGACCTAGATTGTTTCTTTTCTTGGTGTCGTGCAAATCTCCTTAATCTGAACAGCTCAAAATGCAAGCTGATGACATTCTCACGTGCCTGCCCAAAGTACGTATCATACTCTCTTTGTGGTTGTACCTTGGAAAGAATTTCCCTGGTTGATGATCTAGGTGTCCGTTTGGACCGAAAACTCAAGTTTTCTGAACATATATCATCAATGGTTAATAAAGCTATGGGTGTACTCGGCTTTATTAAGAGATGGTCTAAGGAGTTTGACGATCCTTACTTAACTAAGACTCACTTCACTTCGCTTGTTCGTCCAATTCTCGAGTACGGATCATGTGTCTGGAACCCTCAGTACACTGTTCATAGAGACCGCATTGAATCCGTACAGAAAAACTTCTTAATGTTTGCCTTGCGAGGCCTTAACTGGGATGTAAATTCAAGACTTCCTTCCTATCCTAGTAGACTTTTGTTACTTAATCTGCCTTCTCTAGCTAATCGTAGAACCATGCTTGGTGTTATATTTATTAACAACCTTATCCAAGGTGACATAGATAGTAGCGACTTACTTAGTAGACTACACTTTTCTGTCCCTGGTAGAATCACCCGTAATTACCTTCCTCTAAAACTTCCCAATTGTAGCTCGAACTATGCCCTGCATGAGCCATTCAGGGTATTATGTTCGGACTATAATAAACTATACTTAATTGTAGCTAACAATAACAACTTGATATCTAGCTTAAAATTACAACTCCTCGCCCACTTATCTAGAATTTAGTCAAACACATAATTGTCTTCTTTGTATTCATAGTAGTACTTTCAACATACTGCATGCTTTAACACTCTTACATTTGGTTACTAACACTAACTCTCCTGATCTGATTGGGTTTTTCTGGGTTTTCCCCAATCCTCTGCAACAAATGTTGGATCGGCTTTTCTTTATCCCAGTTTGCACATTTGCACATTTGCACAATTTTTAATTTTTTCTTTTTTTTTACATTGAAGGTTTTACCTTTATTTTAAAATTACCTCTAGTTTAAAATTCAACTTAAATAATTTAAATCTAATTTTAATTGTTTCTTTACTTTTAAAAAGTCGACTGATCATAGTTTGACTATAAACTAAATAAATAAATAAATAAAAAATAATAATATGTCTATATTAGAAATCTAGTAAATACCTGCATTCATGCATGCCGATCAACCACGCTATTGGTTGTATATAATTTTACATATGTATGTGTGAACACAAATTAAGTATGTATAAGTGTTTGCATTTATGCACATATATTTTGGGTAATTGACATGTGCATGAAAAAGAAGAGTCGAGAAACAGCTCGCGCTTCGCGCTCGCATCGTTTGTCCTTTTATTTCATGCACAAGTAATTTAGTTCTGACGTCATCGACAACTTCTTTGCTTTCTTCATATTCATATATACGCCACTTATTGGTTGAGTGTTAGCATATATTTATGCACATGTATTTTCGGTAATTGACATGTGCATGGAAAAGAAGAGTCGAGAAACAGCACGCGCTTCGCGCTCGCATCGTTGTCCTTTTCTTTCATGCATAAGGAATTTAGTTCTGACGTCATCGACAAGTTCTTTGCTGGTCGAAGTGTCGAAATGGTTTATCTAATAACTTCAGTGTTTATTGTCTGATCGGATTGCAATTTGGAGGATAAGTTCATATATTATTTATCTATATATATGCTAAAGCAGAACGTTAAGAAATGAGTTCTTCGAATGTAAATAGCAATGTAAACCAAAATTGGCGGTTTGCGGGGGCGGTAGGCGTGTTATTGCAAATTGAAAATAAACTTGATCTGCGTATGGTATACAGGAATCTTCATGCTAAATTTGGTGTCCGTAGCTTTTGTAATAGCTGAGATCGGCGCGTTCATCCAGACAGACAGACAGACGGACAGACAGACGGACATGGCTCAATCGACTCGGCTATTGATCCTGAGCAAGAATATATACTTTATGGGGTCTCCGACGCCTCCTTCTGCCTGTTACATACATTTGCACAAAGTTAGTATACCCTTTTTTGACCATTTTCAATGGTCCAAGGGTATAAAAACTTGACGCCAAGACGCGCAAGTGAAAAGAATTAAAATTTTTGTAAGCGAATTCACTAATAAGGCAGGCTTAGTATGCTACTTTAAGCTTTTACTCACAGGGTTAGCACTAGTAAGATACGGCAGTATTAATGAAAGCACATAAGCAAATCAATTAAACAGAATTATTAAGAAACACAGGGAGCAAAAGCGAAACACGTCCAACCACCACGAGTAAGTTACGAGTTATCGATAATGGCCATTTTAAAATTTACAGATGAGCGTAAAGAGTAAATGGACACACTGTTCTTTGCATATATATCACGTGTTTTTATGTATTGGTGTGTGTGCATTGCCTTGTTTAAAATCATATGTTTATACATATGTATGTATAAATATGTCTCTAATATTGTGGAAGTAAATTAATTAAACACATATGTCAGTATGTACAAATGAACTTATGTAGGTGAATAAAGTTCAGTTGGTTTTAATATAATATATTAATATATATTTAATGCAATATGTATGTATATACGAGGGTCGTTTGATAAGTCCGTGACTTTTTGTATTTGCCGCGCACCTGCTCTAAATACAACACTGCTCCTGTCAGCAGTTATCGATTAACAGCTGACTGTAAAATTTTGAGAAAGCTGCGTTTTTTAGTTTGCGTTTTATAGGCATTGAAAGCAGACGATCTCGTGAATTTTAACGAAAATGGAAAAAAGTGAATTTCGTGTGCTAATTAAGCATTATTTTTTGCGTAAAAAATCCATCACCGAAACCAAGGAAAGACTTGATAAATATTATGGGGACTCTGCACCATCAATTTCAATGGTTAAGAAATGGTTTACTGAGTTCCGTTGTGGTCGTACCAGTACAAGTGATGCCGAACGTTCAGGTCGCCCAAAAGAGGTCGTCATGCCAGAAATCGTCGACAAAATCCATGGAATGATATTGGATGATCGGAGAATGAAAGTGCGTGAGGTAGCTGAGGCTGTAGGCATCTCAACTGAACGGGTACATCACATTTTACATGAATATTTGGACATGAAAAAGCTTTCCGCGCGATGGGTGCCGCGATTGCTCACACACGACCATAAGCGCAACCGTGTGACCATTTCAAAGGAGTGTTTGGCGATGTTCAACCGCAATCCAAACGAATTTTTGCGCCGTTTCGTTACCGTAGACGAAACATGGATCCACCACACCACACCAGAGACCAAAGAACAATCAAGACAGTGGGTTTCTCCGGGTGAACGTGCACCAAAGAAGGCCAAGGTGGGTCTGTCGGCCAACAAGGTCATGGCCACAGTTTTTTGGGATGCACAAGGTATCATTCACATCGATTACCTTGAAAAGGGTAAAACGATCACCGGCGAATATTATTCAGAGCTTTTGGACAGATTCGATATTGATTTGAAGCAGAAACGACCGCATTTGGCGAAAAAAAAGTGCTGTTCCATCAGGACAATGCACGGGTGCACACGTGTGTAGTCAGCATGGCAAAATTTCATAAATTGGGCTACGAACTGCTACCCCATCCAGCATATTCTCCAGATTTAGCCCCCTGTGACTATTTTTTGTTTCCAAACATGAAGAAATGGCTCGGCGGTAAGAGATTCGGGTCAAATGAAGAGGTCATCACAGAAACAAACGACTATTTTGAGGGCCTTGAGAAAACCTATTATTTGGAAGGAATAAAAAAATTGGAAAAACGCTGGACTAAATGTATAGAGCTAAAAGGAGATTATGTTAAGAAATAAAACGCTTCTTTGACGAAAAAAATATATTTTATTCAAAAAGTCACGGACTTATCGAACGACCCTCGTATTATATAATCTGATCATTTCTTTTAAGTCTGTGCACAAAAAAAACAACATTTTGTTTACTTTGCTTTACTTAATATATGTACATTTTTTAAGGATTATTATCTTTTTTTAGGCCATGGATTTTAATAAAATTCATGGACTATTGTGTTTGTCGGAACGAAATGTGGGTAACAGGCAGAATGAGGCATCTCCGACCCCATAATCTATATTCTGAATCAGGATCAACAGACGAGTCGATTAAGCTATGTTTGTCTGTCCGTCTGTTTGTCTGTATGAACGCGTATATTTCAGAAACTATGTAAGCTGTAAGCCATCAAATTTTGTAACAACGTTTGAGTATATTGCAGTGTTTCATCAATTTTTTGAAATTGCAACACGCCTATTCTTGCCTCTTTTCTACCTAGAATGCTCTCCCTATCTTGACAAAAGCTGTTCGGCTTCCCTAATGAAGCATAACAGATCTTTCATCGAGGAACGGACAATATGCTCGGGACTTGCGATTTACACGTGCAGATGTTTCCTCCTTGTCCATACCAAGGCCGGACAATCACACAAAATGTGTTTCACCAAGTGTTGGCCACTAAGGTAGCCAACAAGGAGGTAGAGGTCCCTCCTACAGAGTAGCTTGTCCAGATACCTAAGTTAGGGTAACTTTTTTATTTTTCGACAGCCGCTGGAGACAGTTCCCACAGTCAGCCACTATACGCGAGCTTACTCTTTTTGAGGAGAGGGCTAGTATGGCCGCGTGGCCGTCCGAGAAGATGTATATATTCGCTCCTCTAATCCCCTTCTCAAGGATAAGACGGCAGCAGAACTCAATGGCGTGAACCTCTGATTGAAGAACTGTGGGCCAGTTGCCCATAGCAATCGAGGTTCTGGAGTTAGGACCATATATCCCAGCTCCAACCCCCTGATAAGTCATTGACCCGTCGGTGTACCAATGTATACCATTGAGATGAGGGTGCCCTACGGTCCGGGATGAGGGTTCTAAATTTTGCACCAAAGAAGAGTTCCTTGGTCATAGATAGAGATCTGAACCAGAATAAGGAATAAGTAAGGAATATCTTTGATTAAACTAGCATGCCCTGATTCGGTAGCTAGAAGCCCAGATTGAAGCTTGATTCTAAGAAGGCTAATCGCAGCAACATCTTTTATGCGGATGTGCAGCTGAGTCAGATTAAAAATCGATTACATTGCTGCGGTGGGTCAGGTTCGAAGTGCACCCGTCAAAGAAAGGCAGAGCAGCCTGTGCAGTTTCGTGCATTTGCTGATGACAGTGACCTGCGTAACCTTTGGCCACCACACAATAGCAGCGTAGGTTACGATCGGTCTTACCATCATCTTAAATAACAACCGAAAGGAGGAGCAGAAAGGAGGTAAGGCTGAGCGGCCGATATGACTTAGACTGGTCAAGGGGACGATTCCCCTGCTTGGGAATGAATACCACATTGACTCTCCTCCAAGAGTTGGATATGTGTCCCCACGTGAGACTAGCTCTAAGAAGGCCGACCAGTAGATTGAGGATATGATCCAGGCTATTTTGGAGAAGGGCTGGGGCCTTAAAGGGAGCGGACTCTACAGCCCGTTTGAAGTTTTCAGGATCAAAGAAGGTTTCAGATAGACTGGCTCCACGTGAGTCAGGTGACAAGGTGGCGTCAACGTGACTGGAGAGATCTGGGTTCGCCACGGAACCTGGGAAGTGAACTATTAGAAAAAGGTCAAGTGCTTCCCTACAATCTTGAGTAAAAGTGCCATCTGCTCTTTTGAGAAGCCCTATTCCATTAGACGACCCTTTGGCTAATACACTGTGGAGTCTCGCTGCCTCTGGCAGTAACTCGCTGCGCCACGTATCGCGTTTGGGACGTCTAAGGTTCTTCTTATAGTTTTGTTGAAAAGGCTCCTAACCTTCCTTCTTTGTGCAGCCAACTCTTCGTTCCACCATGGAAATTTACGGTTGACCGTTAGAGTCTTCTGAACTGAGCTGGCTTCGAAGGACGTAATAAGCACATCTTGGAGCAGGTTGGCAGCAAGTTCTATCTCACTGATAGAGTTTGATTGCTGATCAACAGGTCTGCTTTCAAGGCTACAGAGGCTTTGAAGAGTTCCCAGTTTATCTTTTTGGGACAGAAGGAGTCATGGCTGATCTCGACTTGGCCAGGAAGGTCGAAACTGATGTGCTGATGGTCCGACAAGGTGGCTTCGTCTGTGAAACGCCATTTTACAAGCGAACTCGCAATTGAGTTGCAAACTAGGGTGAGATCTAAAACTTCTTCCCTAATAGAGTTAATAAACGTAGGTTTGCACTCTACGTTAGCTCCATCTAGATGACTACACATTAGATATTCTAAGAGAGACTCACCACGTTTATTAACCGTAGCTACCTGCTCCGGTGAAAGTGGGTTTTTAGCGTCAGGCGAAGTGAAGTTTCACACTGCTTGGCACCTGGCTGTGAGGTGGCTTTGTGGACTCCACATGAGTCTTTTTGGGATTCTTTGAAGACCCTTGGGGTTCGAGAACGGTATCGACAGCGCGCGTCCGTTTGGCCTTGGTTACCACGGGTGGCGCGGTGGCGATAGCTAGAGCCGCCGCTCTGCTGGAACCCTTCGCGAGGGCGGCTTTGAATAGCCTCTTCTCGCGTGTCTTCAATTTCACGAAGGTGTTCTCAGATTCCAGTCGCAGCTTCTGGATCTGAGAGCCTGCTTCCGTGAGACCTGACCTCTTAGAGGCCACGGAAGCGTCGTCAGCGAGGCTGATCAGGTCAGCGTCAGCTTCCGCGTCAGAGGACATCACCTCGACGAGTACCAGGGCCAAGACCCGTGGTATTGGGGGTGGAAGCCAGCAGCCCACTGGCTGCAGGGCTGTTGTTGGGGTTGGCGGTTAAGGTTTCGCCTTGGGTAGATGGTATTGAAGTCGCATCAGACTTATCTTGCTTTAAATGTTTATCCATTTTTTGGACCCACGAGTAGGCGGGAAGGAAAGGTCGCCCACGGCATAGCCCGCGTACCGTGGGAAGTCTAGATGAAACTAGAAGGCGACAGGTATCCAGAGTCCGCATACTAACGACCGGGCTACCCCCCGGCCATGCATCCCTTGACGTATGCTGTTCCGCCTTGGATTGAGGTGAATTATGGAATCACAATCTTCGCCCGACTACAATTAGTCAGCACCTCTAGCAGAGACATGACCGTGCTAGGGGACTGCTTCCAGCCGCCCTAGCGTGGAGAGTATTCTTATTTTCGACAGTAGGTGCAAGGACGGCATGTACCTCAGCCAAAAATAGAGTTACATTTGGTTCCCCTTGCTACCTCTGACGGCTGACAGCCAAAAATAAGTATGATATGATAAGAATTAAATTCGTTTTGAACGTATATACAGTACTCAGACACACAGCAATAAAACTTTGTATTTGCTATCAGCCGGTGGTAACAGATATGGGTTACCATGCAACCTAGACAACCAAGCAAGAAAAGAGCTAATAGCTGAGTGGTAAGAGTGGCCGACGGAATTTTGCAGGTTGTTTGTGTGTTGTGGATTGAGTTCATTCTTGCCATTTTATTTATTATTAATCTTATTAATTTCTTTTATTCTAATAAATCAAAAAAAAAGTAGCAGCCGAGGGGGCTGTGATGTACAATACAAATCCGCAACTACTATTATTTATTTATTTATTTATTTAACATAAATAAAGACAATCGTATTGATTTCAAAATTAAATTATATTTTTAAATTAAAATTATATATAATTAAAAGTAAAAAATAAAATAATAACAGTTTAAAATTTAGGTTTTAAAATTAAATTTGGTAATAAATCAAAAATTTTAAATTAATTAAAAATATATATTTTTAAATTTAGGCTGGGGAATAAAACAAGAATCCACGATGTAACATTGCTGCAAAAGATTGGGGAAAACCCAGTAAAACCCAATCAGATTGATAGATTAGTCTTAGTTGTTAGGATGTAGAGTTCATTGATTAAGGATAGACAGTTTAACAGAGTAAAGGGAGGACTCAGAGTTAGAAACTTTAGACAGTTTATTGTAGTCAGCACAGAAAACTCGAAAAGGGTCATGCAAGCTGTAGTTAGTAGGACAAAAGGCGAGTAACTCTAGAAGGAATACAGAAATTAATTTGATTAAGCAGAGTAGGGGAATCTATATTGTACTTAATTAGTTTTACGATAAACATAACGCCTAACGAAGGTAGGTTAATTAGAAGGAGTCTACTAGAATAAGGTGGTAATTCTACACCCGAAACCCAATTGAAACTACGCAAGACAAAGAGTAGAAACTGCTTTTGAACAGACTCAATTCTATCTTGGTGAATATGGTATTGCGGCGACCACACGCAAGACCCATATTCAAGAATTGGACGAACAAGAGAAGTATAAAGCAGAGAAGTATATATAAGATCCTCGAATTCTTTGGCACATCTTTTGATGAACCCGAGTAGTCGAAATGCCTTATTGACAATTTGTGTTATGTGACGATCAAATTTCAATTTATGATCGAAGAGGATACCTAAATCAGTTACTTCAAATATTCTTAAGAGTGGGGTTAAGTTAAGATTATAATTGATGACATGATAGTTACATTTGTAAAATGACATAACCTTAAACTTCAAACAGTTAAGATGCAGCAGACTATGACTGCACCATGCAAAAAAACAAAGTCAGTATAGACCACATCAGTTTGCATTTTGTTCCGAAATCCTAGATTAATGTTAATGATTCTAAAAGATTAGTAGCTGTTGATCTTGCCTTTATAAACCCATGTAGATGGGGTGAAATTATAGATTTACACATAAAAGTTAACTGTGCCTTAAAATTTTATTCAAAAATCTTAGGAATCGCGGACAATTTGGAAATACATCTATAGTTCTTCACATCATGGTTAGAACCACTTTTGTGAAGAGGAATGGAAAAAGAGTTTTTCCAAATACGTGGGAAATAACTATTGGATAGTGACAAGTCAAGTAGCTTATGAATTGGCTTCAAAATCGAATCAGCACAAAATCTAAGTACGCATACTGGAATTCCGTCAGGACCAGGAGAGAACACGGGTTTTATCGATTTAAGATCATTAAGTAAAGAGGTTTTGTCAATAGAAGGACAGAAGACAGTGTTAAAATTTTGTATACTATAAGGTTATGGATGTAAGGGGGAACTATAAGGTTCAGTTGAATAAGTGTATTGAAAAAAGTCTGCAAACAAATCGGCGGCTGCCTGATCATCAGTTGTTTCCTTATTTTCGTATGATAGAGACGGAGGAAATCTACTTAATTTACGTTTTAAGTTGAAAAAGTTATAAAACTGCTTTGGGTCCTTTTTAAAATACCGCGATTTCAAATTTTTCAGCCTTACTTTCTTACGTGAAACCCAAGGAGGCCAATTGAACTTTACGAGAAAAGTAACTGGAACACATTGATCAAAAAATGAGTTCATAGAGATTAGATCAGAACATGAATAAAGAAATGAAATGACCAATGACCAAAATTAAACAATTCAATTTTTGAAAATCAGTCCTACGGAAACAACGTGATTTTACTTAAGGGGAAATAATTGCAGTTTGCATAGAAGTAGGCACAGTTAGAACCACGTCTAATGTAGGGTGATAAGGATCTTCGGGATGAACTAAGGAATTCATTCTAGAGATAGTATTTATTAAAATGTCGGAAGAGAATATTAAATCAAGCATTCTACCACTACAATTAGGAATAGTGTTTCTTTGATAAAAAGGAGCTATCTTTTAAAGGCCATTTAAAATTAAATTTCAATTAAAAATTGTTTTTCCTCAATTTGATTTCATTGATTTTGATTTATTTATTATGCAATATTTAAGATTTTAAGACAATTTATTTTAATATTTGTTCAACATTTAATGTAAATAACTATTTTTACATTTATTTTAATGAATATTTATTCATTATTTATTTTTTAATATTTATATTTTTTATTTTTTATCTTATATTCATTTTACCTTTTCTTTTGTTTTTAACGTAAACTTTTCCAAATTTATAAGGTTACATTTATACTAATATTATTTATATTAACAAGTTTATTTAAACAAAATGTATTATATAATATATACATTTTTATGTTAATGACTCTTTATTTTGGTTTAAATAATTCAATTTCATTTGTTTTTATTTTTGTAGTTGTCAGTTTAAAGTCTTATTTTGTTTAGGTTGTGTTCGATGTTGATGTGGAATCCGGATCTGTAATGTTGCTACCCTTATTGACTATTCTATTAATATTCCTTCTTAACTTTGATTTATGAAGTTTTTGCTTTTTCTTAGTTTGCCACGTTGGGCCTGCGTCAGCGTGAACTATTTGTTGAGTGAATCTTGCCGTTCATTTATTTCTCCTTTTTTTTTTCTGTGTATAGTTTGATTTGGGGTAACCGGGAGTGGTTCGTGTCTATCCTCGTTAAGTTTTTGTATTTTAGTTATTTTTGCCTGGTCTACTTGTTTCTTAATTTTAGGGTATAGGTCTTTACGAAATGTATTTAATTTAGTCAAATAGTCATGATAGGTACTTCCCGAGAAAAGTTCGAATGGAGTTAATTTAGTAGCAGAATGGACTGCGTTATTATATGTGATAAATGTTTCCGATAAAATTACCTCGTGACTGCATTCGAGCTTTTCTTTGGACTTTCGATCTATAATGATTCTATAGATTTCGGTCAGTGTGGAATGCAACCGTTCAACTGGAGCATTGCTTGAAGATTGCTGAAAAGAAGTAGTGTGTAAATCTATATTATATTGTGAACAAAAACTTTTGAAAAGGTTAGCTTGAAATTCGGCACCTTGGTCGCAAAATTGCAAAATAGCCCTTGTGGTATTTATACTATCTCTGGTTGGGATCGTATAAGCTGCCGCAAATTTCGAGAACTTATCTATTATTGTAACCACGTATAGGCCGTTAATATTTAATGGTCCATCCGGGCTTTCTGTTTTTTGATAGGCTTGTTTAGGTGGGTTTCTGTCATATTTCAAATTTCTGCATACATTACAGTTTTGAATTATTTGTTTTACTTTTTCATTCATGTTTGGGAAATAGAACTTTCTTTTGAGTTTTAGGGTCACTTCATCCGCCCTATGATTGGAATTTTCGTGTTGCGTACGAATTTTATCTTCTTGGTTGTCGATGCCTATCAGGTCTGTTAAAAATATTTTGCATTTAACAAGTTTATAAATGTTACTGTAAGCAAAATATTGTGAGTACGCCTTCTGAACTAAATTAAATATTCTGTCTGTTGTATATACTGCGCAGATTTTGTTGGGTTTTAGAAGAGTTTTTAATGTTTTGGCTATGCTTTCTAAGTTGAACTCTGGGTTTATGCCTTCCAATGTTTCAATGTCTTTACAGTTATTTTTTACATTTATTCTGCTTAACGCATCTGCAACGACATTTTGTGAACCTTTTTATAAACAATTTCAAATTCGCATTCTAGTAGTTTAAATCTCCAGTGGACAAGTTTACTGCCCGGTTTTTAAAATTCATTAACCAAATCAGGGGTCGATAGTCCGTTACAATTTTGAATTTTTTACAAAATAAATATGGTCTAAAATATTTAACTGCCTAAATAATCGCCAGCATTTCTTTCTCTACTGTATTATGATTCTGCTAGGTATCGTTCAAAGTTCTGCTGGCGAAGAATATAGGTTTGTCGCGTCCTAAACTGCCTTGAAACAGTACCGCTCCCAATGCTACATTGCTAGCGCCTGTTGTCAGAATAAATTGTTTAGAAAAGTGTGGATATTGTAGGATAGGATCATTACATAGAACAGTTTTGCATATTTCGAATGTATCGACGAAATTTTGGTCAATTTTAGCCGTATTCTTTCCTTTCAATTGTGCTGTTAAGAGTTTGGTTATCCTTGCGTAATCACGAATAAACTAGCAATCCTAAAAATGATTTAATTTCCTTCCTTGTTTTGAGGAGTGTAAAATTTTTTATTGCTGTTAATTTGTTTGGGTTAGGCTTAATGCCATCAGCTGATATAACATGTGAAAGGTATTCGATTTCTTTTCTTAAAAATTCTGATTTTTTAACTTGCAGCTTGAGGTTTGTGGACTTTAGTTTGGAAAAAACCTTATGTAGGTCTTGCATATGCTCTTGTAGCGAAGATGAGAAAACTATAATATCGTCTAAATATATTAAACAACATTTGCCAATTAATTCCTTAAACACATTATCCATCACTCGATGAATTGTTGCTGGAAAATTCGTAATGGCCACCTTCCGCAGAAAAAGGTGTTTTTGCCATGTCTTCGGCAGTCATTTCGATTTGATAATAGCCACTAAAAATAATAAAATTTAATATATATATATTTACGCACATAAATAAATAAATTTAATTTAAATGTATAATGAAATAATTTAATCTTTATACAAAAACTTTAATATTATTAAATTAAATATTAATTATTATTTTACCCCAAATTTTTTTTTTATTCTAGTTTATAATATATAGATAATATATATATATAAATAAGTATTTAATATATTATTATATGACTAATAATTAAAACAAAAAAATTAAAATTCAAAAATATAAACATATAAATTAAACATTTATTATATAATAATTTATCTGAATATTCTTTTATTTTATAAATATATAGTTTATATATAAAAAATTATATATTTTGATATTTATATATATGTAAATTATTTTATAATACATAAATATATAGAAAAATTTAATTATTTATAAAAATATTAAAATATATTTTTAAAAATTACTATATTTTATTATTAACTTTAAAAAATTATTAAAATTAATAAATGTATAATTTAAAAAAAAAAACTGTTGGTTATTTCAGATAATAAAACACACGCGCAATGTTGAATTGTGAACGTTTAATGAAGAAATAACTTCAGTAAGAGTACATAAGAATGTGTAGTAAAAGCAAAAAGATATTACAAAGTTGCCAGATAGTTGGTATGAAGCTTACAAACAAAAGATACTCGAATATCATCATAATCGATATTCAACTTTCCTTCTTAAGCTACATACATTTTTTTTAATTTAATCCAAGATATTTTATTAATTATTTATTTTATGTTTTTGCTTTTCTAAGCCTTTTGTAAAGATATCAGCAACATTTTCATTAGTTGATACATATTTTAATTCAATTTCTTTACTTTCGACTTTCTCTTATTTAATATCTATGTGTTTAGTGCGCTTGTGATGTACAGGGTTTTTAGCGATATGCTGCGCACTAATGTTATCACCTAATAAGACAATTTTATCCTGATCTAAACAGCCAATTTCTTTTAGCAGTCTGCGAAGATAAACGACTTCTTTGGCAGCAGTCGACAAAGCGATATACTCAGCTTCAATGCTGCTTTGGGCAACTACGCTTTGTTTTGAAGTTGCCCAGCAAAACGCGTTGCCGCCCAACATAAACGCATATCCTGAATACGATTTCCTATCATTCTGATCATTTGCCCAATCAGCATCAGCAAAGCTTTTTACTGACTCTCCGGTTTTGTGATATGTGATGCTCAGATCCATGGTTCCAGATAAATATCGTAAAATATGCTTGGCTGCAGTTTGGTGCTCGACGTGAGGATTCGTGTTCCGTTGAGATAACTTGCAAACGGCGTGCAATATATCAGGTCGGCTCAATGCTAAGTACATAAGGGAACCTATTAGCGATTGATATTCTGTTGTATTTACCTTGGCGCAATCGTCATCTTGGCAGGAAACTTTAAATCCAGGCTCAAGTGGGGTGGACGCAGATCGGCAGTTCTGCATCCCATAAGTGGCTAATAAAGATTCTATGTAATTCATTTGCGACATGGTTACAGGTCCTCGTTCACCTCTTCGCTTAACTTCCATTCCCAGGAAGTATTTTAGGGGGCCGCCGTCATGTGTCTCGAACTTGTCAGCAATCTTTTTTTTTATTTTATCAATGTCTCTCTCGGTAGGTCAAATGATAATTAAGTCATCTACGTAAACTGCAATGTACTTTTGCACAGTAAGATGTACGTAAAGACACGGCTCGCTTTTACATCTTTTGAAATCTAAACTTCTCAAAACCTCATCCAGTGTATTATTCCAGGATCGTCCAGATTGTTTTAGCCCATAGATTGCCTTTTGCACCTTCAATACTCTCGTTGGGTGATCCTCGTCAACAAAGTTCTCCGGCTGCTTATTGTAAACCGTTTCTTCCAAAGTACTGTTTAAGTATGCATTAGAGATGTCCACTTGGTGCATACATAGCTCCTTCTCTGCGGCGATAGCAATAAGCATGCGAATTGTTTCGTAACGTATTACTGGAGAGAATGTTTCCCTGTAATTGACACCAAACTGCTGCCCGCATCCTTTGGCAACTAGTCTAGACTCGAATCGCTCGATTTCGCCATCTTTGTTTCGTTTTATACGAAACACCCATTTTGATGCAATGGCCTTTTACTTGGGAGGTAGGTCCACCATGTCCCATGTCTCGTTCTTTCTTAAAGCGCCCATTTCCGTTTGCATCGAATCTTGCCAGTTACGAACATACTGACTGCTCAACGCTTCTGCAACTGATTTCGGTGTTTCAATGTCATCCGAACTATCCAGGTAACTTAGTACATTGTACTGCTTTCGGGGCCTGCCGCGTTGGCCTGTCCGTAGAATTCTTGGTCTTCCTGGTCCATAACGTGCAGAACTTTCCGCCTGTTCCAATGGCTTTTCTGCGTCGTTGGCGCTGACAAACTCTTCTCCTTCTTCTTCTGGATCACTGCGCTCCGTGTCCCGATCTCTTGATTTACCGGCTCCGGCTGTAAGACTTCGACAGGTGGCTCGAGACGAATAATGTTTGTCGCAAAATCAATTCTTGTGTTCTGTGCAGCTGACTTAAACTCACCCTCGAAGAATTTTACGTCACGACGTACCACTACTGACCGTTTTTCGGGATCGTAGACACGTTTCGCTTTTGTCTCAAATGAATATCCAACGAACACATACTCGCTTCCTTTTGCCTGAAACTTCCCCTTCTTTGGTTTTTCCAGTGCAAAAACGCGTGATCCAAAGGTGCGAAGATGCTTTACAGATGGCCTTCGCCCTTTCCATAACTCAAAGGGAGTCCCTCCGTTGAGAACTTTAGTTGGACGGCTTCAGTCCACAGAAATTCCGGAAAATTTTCGTGAATTAGGAGACTTTTTGCCATTTCTACTAACGTGCGATTTGCTCGTTCAGCAATACCATTTTGCTGCGGCGTGTAAGGAACCGTCAAGTGTCTTTTAATTCCGCACTTTCCCAAAAATTCGTCAAATTGTTTGTTTTTATATTCGGTGCACTACGCAATACCTTTATTTTCTTATTTGTTTGACATTCAACATAATTTTTGATTAAATCGAATTTTTCAAACATTTCATTCTTCGTGCGCATAAAGTAAACAAAGTTCTTTCTTGTGTAATCATCGATAAAACTACACGTACACGTCGCTTTGAACTAGTTCAAGAACACTTTTTGTTATTTGTTAGAGCAGCATAGTTTTATTTAGTTTTATTATTATTATTATTATTATTATTATCTATATTAATTGAATGAAATTATTATTATTGTAGATTAATTTGAAATTGACATTGAAGTCATAGGCTAGCATAAAGTAAGAGAAAATTGTGGATTTTAAATGTAGTTGAGCATGCTCTCTTTATAATGCTCTCTTAAGCCCTTTGACGATCGGCAAATGCCGACGGTGAATTCGGGGAGTGTGGTCGGATTGTGGCCCTCTCGCTAATGAAAAAAGCATTCGTTGTTAAGCAATCGTAGAAGCCAGCAGCAGCAATAAATTGTCAATGTGGAAATTATTAATCGAGCCACCGCGTCCTTTTTATTTCTTTTGTTTTTCGCTCTCTAAAAAAGCTTAGAGAATTTTTCATTGGTGCCCGAGCAGGGACTTCGGTGTAGTGGTAAATAATTTGTTTTCGGTAACAATTTATTTTGTGCTGTTTGTGGCAATTGCTTCGCGCGTTTCGTGTGCGGGTGTGAATAAAATATAATAAAGAAAAACATTGACACTTGTTCTCGTGGGAGTCATCATCCTATCAACTGGACCAAAAGCTGCAAAGCCGTCTTCATCGTCGCCGCTGGTCCATATGGATAATAATCGTCGTTCCATGTCTATTGATTCGCTAGACAGTCTCCAGGTATTCAGTGTCAAAAATTGAGCGTACACGTAAATAGTGTTTTGTGTACTGTCGCTTTGATCGACATTAAATTATTTAAGATATTACATAGCTCAATTCCTGACACTCTTTTTATTACACACAAAAATATATAGTTATATATATGTATATATACTAAAGAACAAAACTGTTAGGACGTACATATACATACCATATGTATAGACACACACATATGAAGTTTAGTTTACATATGAAGTTTAGCTTTTACTAACAATTTGTTATTCACATTATAACAAATAATAATAAACAAAAACGGCAATATTTACCTTACATTGAAATATAAAATTGGTGGCTTACATATTAATTATTTTAATAATTAAGTGTGTGTGTAAATGCAAATTATCTCCTTTCGATCTTCGGTTAGCACACATATTTACATATTGACCGCTAACTTGGAGATGTGAATACATAACTACATACGTACATATTGGCGCTTGCATATACACACATACATTTGTCGTTGCGTCCGTTCACCTCGGACTTTTCTTTGCGCTCACATAATTTCGTTGTTTCGCTTGCGCCTGAATTTAGCGCCACTTACATATCGTCACCCCGCACCCCGCATATGCTATTGCTGTCTACAAACGTAGTTACCGCAAACGTTTGTTTGATTCTCTTTTCGCTTGTTTTTTCTCTTGTTTGTTTGATAAATATACCACTAAAAGTGCGTGTGTATATATTTTCTCATTTGCATTGCAGGCCCCGCACCCCGCATTTTACATTGCTGCCTACAAACGTAGTAACAGTAATGTGTGTAGTGTGTAGCAAGTTAGACTTACATAGTCAGCGTCGTTGCGAGGGTAGCTCACAAAGTTTGTGACACATTCTATTTTGTTAACTTAGTAAGCCTTTTTATTAAACATGTCTGAGTCCGAAAAAATGATTGAAAAGCCATAAATCAGCAAGACAAATGCAAAATTATCACTATGCTTGCAAAGATTTGACAGGGTTAGTGCTGATATTGCTCGTATGCAAACAGCAATTAAAGCAAAAACCATCTCGACTGATAAAACAGAGATAGCGTGCCGATTAGAGCTTTTAGAAGGATACATAGGAAAGGCAATGGAGTTACAGGCTGAGATAGATAATTTAAGCCCTCTTAATGATTCTAGAGGTCCATTAGAGGATTTGTGTGTCGTCACAAGGGCACTTTATATAAATGCATCCAAGCCAACGTCAGAGCCTAGACCTGAGCATAATTGCTCCGTAGTTTCAAGCCAGCGTTCTCAGTTGCCGAAAATGCGTTTGCCAAAATTTAGTGGCAAACATTCAGAGTACAAAAATTTTATGTGCCTGTTTAAAATTTTAGTCGATGATGACAATTCCTTGTCAAATGTCGAAAAGTTCAATCATCTAGTCTCGTGTTTGTCAGATGAAGCATTGGGGGTAGTAAAGCCGTATCAATTAACGGATTGTAACTACCCAAAGGCCCTCGCTAGTCTCAAAGCAGTATGACAACAAATGTCTTATATTCTTTGATACAGTTTCACAATTGTTTGACATACCTAGCATGACAAAACCATCTGAGTTTGAGTTCGATCATAAATACGGTGTCTGCTATTTATTCTTCGTTGTCGTCGTTAGGAAACGACAAAGACTTTGCTAATGCAATGATAATTCACATGGCAAAGGTAGACCATGTTACCTAATCTCGTTTCGAAGAGCAGCTTGACTATGATACTAGACAACTGAATAAACGGTATCAGTATCTGTATGCAGAAGAGTCAACGCGGGACAAAACAAAGTCGCGAGTTGACGCTAAGAAGCCCCATCAGTCTAAATCGTCCTTTGCTTGTACTGATGGAGGACGTTCATCATCGTCTGTGTGCATTTTCTGCAAGGCAGAAACGCACAATATTTATTCGTGTTCATCGTGTGCTGCAGTCTCAGTTATGCAGCGTTTTGAATTTGTCAAAACACAAAAGCTCTGCCTTAATTGTTTAGTGGAGGGGCATACGGTGTCAAAGTGTAAGGCATAAAAATGTAGAATTTGTTCGAAACCTCACCATTCCTTGATTCACAGGTATAGTACACCTGTTCAAGGTGAGACGCCTTCTCTTCACGCGACTGCTTCAGAGGCATATTTAGGACATGTGCTCAATATTGAGCAAGTCGTTCTTGCCACAGCTGTCGTAAATGTACGGGATAGATTCGGTCAGTTGCATCCTGCCAGAGCCTTGCTCGATAGTGGTTCCCAAATAAATTTGTCTGAAAGCATGGCTCAAATGCTACGACTCAAGCGGGAGCCAACTTCCCTAGCTATCTCAATGGTTGGTGGTGCAACAATAGATAGCAAAAATAAGATATGTGCTTCTATTGAGCCATAATTTCTTGAACTTTCACAGTGAACGGACGTGTTTTTTTTGTGCGCTTCGATCTTATTTTGATTTGAATTCAAAACAACCGGTGTTTTGTTTAAATATCTAAATTTAAATATCTCCTTTTGCTAGCCCGTTCACGACGCCTGTGCATGCCTTATATTGTAGATTAGTCAAACTAAACTTTGTTTGCTAATTTTACATTTGTTGTGCATTGGTTCTGCTTGTCCAGTGTTTTGTTTTTGTCTTCTTATTTTCGGTAAGCGACGTTGTTGTAGTTAGTTCACCGCTATAGCTCTCTCTCCTTATCTCTCCTAATTCTTTGAGTGCGCCTAAGCAGCTCTCTCACGCTTTGCCGCTCTCTTTGCTGCACTGTTGTTGTTCTATCTTTCTGCTCTCTGTGCTCACTGCTCTTTACGCGCGCTAATTTCTTTCTCTCACGCACATACCTCTTCTTGTTTTTGTTCGTTTTCTTTTTGGCATTTCTCGTTTTACAGTAGGTGTCCACTATAATGGACGGTTGTTTCAAAAAATCCTGCCTTAAGCAGGTGACTGCCGCCCAGGCTAGTACACGCGAAATGTGCTGGATTTTCTGGCCCGATGGCTGACGCCGTAGCCAAGCGCACTGGTTTGCGTTATTGCTGCGATGTGTGTAGGGAGGTGGAGAACGACATGTGTTCGTTTATGCGTCAAACGAAGACTGGATTTAAGGAACTGCTTGGAAGTTTTCGTAAACTTTCCGACCAGTTCTCGGCGCTTGATTCTTCTTTCAATAACCTTAAGTTATTGAATGAATCCCCAAAGCGCAAGAAATCCACACGGGTAGAGAAGTCTTCTGTTAGCGCCACCCAGCTCCCTCTAATTGACCAGCCAGGTACGCCAGTGACACAGCCGCTGATGCCGTTCACCAATCCTCCGATGGTAACGAGTTCTGCGGTTCTTCTAGAGAATGTCATTGGGGGTGTGCAATCAGTGACGCCTAAACCATCCGATATGTCTGCTGAAGTCTCGTTGCCTGTGCCACAGTTATTAGATTTTCAAAGGGCGTGTTCAAGTTCTGGATTACCAGAAGAGAACCTCTGCTCTGGTATTATACCGGCGGCGCCAAAAAAGCTTGTAGGTGTTCCACAAAAGAAACAAATTTTTGTTTCGAGGCTTGCCCCTGAACTCACATCAAACGATGTTACTGCTTATATTCAAGCAAAAATTCAAGCCTTGGATATAAAAGTGGAAAAATTTAAGTTTTTTTATGAGAGGGACATATCGTCCTTTAAAATAAGTGTCCCCATCGAACTCTTTGGCATTATATGTTCCGCACAATTTTGGCCGGAACACGTAATTTTTAAAGAGTTCGAAGCAAAGAAGAAAAAAAACCGCCCACCGATTAAACTTCCTTTGCTTAGAGGTCTTTGTACTAAACTTTCAACTTTATATTTAAACAGTCTCTCTTTTTCTTCTAAAATTGTTGTGTTTACTGAGCCTAGGTTAAAACCGGAGATCCTTAACTCCGAAGTCTTTCCAAATAAGTACACAACCTACAGGTGTGATCGACCTGACCGTCGTGGTGGTGGAGTTCTTATTGCAGTTGCTTCCACCATCAATTCGGAACTTTTACAACCGGAGATTCAATCTGCTATCGAATTACTCTGTGTAAAATTACACTTCCCCGGCTTCTTTCATTATATAACCTGTTCTTATATTCCGCCGTCATCGGAATTATCAGTCTATTTGCAACATTTGTCGGCAATAAAGACTATATTTAATCTGTTATCAGACAGAGAACACTTTTCAGTCCTTGGGGACTTTAATATTTCTAATTGTAATTGGACAACAAGTGTTGACTCAAATACTCTGTTGCCTTCACGACAACATGACCTTTTCGACGGTCTGTTTGATATGTCATTGTCACAGGTCAATCATATCTTAAACTGTAGTAACAGATCGTTAGATTTATGCTATGTCTCCGATCCATCTAGAGTGAGTCTAAACAGGACACAACTACTTTCTCTTCCTGAAGATCCTTACCATCCCACTCTTGAAGTTACTTTTGAGTTTGTCGCATGTATGGATAAACATGAAAAACTGTGTAATCGTGTACGCTGCTTTAGAAAAGCAGATTTTAACTTATTAAATTCGTTAATTTCTACTCGTAATTTTGATTGGTCGGAACTATATATGTCTACAGATATCTCAGTAGCGACCAATATTTTTTATAACACAATTACTTCATTTTTTGATATGTGTGTTCCGTGCTTTTATCCAACTTCCTCGAGTAAGCCGCCATGGTTCACAAGAGAGTTGTCACGGTTAAAAAATTTAAAGTCGAGTCTATTTCTATATAAAAACAATAATTCGCCTTCAGCCTTTTCTCGCTACTTAAGCGCGCGGTCAGATTTTACAGTCTTAAACACGAAATGTTATAAGACCTATTTAACTCGTTGCAAGGTTCAGTTTATTCAGAACCCCAAACAGTTTTATAGTTTTGTTAACACGAAGCGTAAGTCTACCGCATTTCCAACTAAATTAACGTTTGAAAATGCTTGTGCAGATACCGACCAAACCATGGCCGATTTGTTTGCAAAGTTTTTTCCAACGACATATTCACCTTCTACACATCACACTCACTTTTATCTAATACAACATTCCAAGTTCGAATGGTATCTTCACTCCCTTTCTAAACGAAAGCTCACTTGTCAACGATCTTTATTTAGTTAAGCCAGTTTTCTCACCAGGCCCTGACGGTGTTCCCGCTTGTATACTTCGGTTCTGTGCCAACTCCTTAAGTAAGCCATTGCTCAAACTATTTTCGCTGTCCTTAGAAACGTCACTTTTCCTTCTATTTGGAAAGAATCTTTTATTATTCCCCTTCTTAACAATGGCAGCAAGTCTGATGCAAGCAATTATAGAGGTATCTCTAAATTGTCGGCTATACCTAAATTTTTTGATAATGTTATAACTCCTCAATTGCAACATTCCTGTAAGTCCGTTATTTCTCCTTTTCAACACGGATTTATAAAGCGTCGTTCAACTACGACAAATTTACTTGAGCTGACATCCTTTGTGCTAAAAGGATTTCAGGAAAATCTTCAAACTGATGTTATTTATACTGATTTCAGTAAAGCTTTTGACTCAGTGAATCATTCCCTTCTGGCACATAAGCTTGACCTTCTAGGTTTCTCACCAAAAATACTTAGTTGGATTGATAGCTATCTGACTGACAGAACTCAAAGAGCCCTCTTTAAAACAACCCTTTCAAACCCACTTCATGCCACATCTGGTGTTCCTCAAGGGAGTCACCTCGGTCCCCTACTTTTTACGCTTTTCATCAATGACCTTCCTTTGGTCATACGTAACTCCCGTACTCTCATGTATGCGGATGATGTAAAGCTTTGTTACCAATTTAAAGACGACCACTGTCACTCACTCTTACAAGCCGACCTAAATAGTTTTTATTTTTGGTGTTGTGCCAATTTTTTAAACCTGAACAGCTCTAAATGCAAGCTGATGACATTCTCTCGAGCCAGTCCAAAGTATGCTTCTTATACTCTTTGTGGTTGTGCCTTGGAAAGAATCACCCTAGTTGATGATTTGGGGGTTCTTTTGGACCGAAAACTTAAGTTTTCCAATCATATTTCTAATATTGTCAATAAAGCCATGGGTGTCTTAGGCTTTATTAAGAGATGGTCTAAGGAATTTGACGATCCTTATCTTACGAGGACCCTCTACATCTCACTTGTTCGTCCCATTCTCGAATACGTGTCATGCGTATGGTGTCCCAGTACACTATTCATAAGGAACGCATCGAATCTGTACAGAAGAACTTTTTACTTTTTGCCTTACGTGGCCTTAACTGGGATGAAAATTTAAGACTGCCTTCCTATACTAATAGACTTCTATTATTAAACCTGCTTTCCCTAACCAATCGCAGAACCATGCTAGGCGTCTTATTTATTAACAACCTTATGCAAGGTGACATTGACAATGAGGCCCTGGTAAGGCAGCTACACTTCTCTGTCCCTTGCAGAACTACACGTAATTACCTTCCACTAACTCTTCCTTATTGTAGATCGAACTATGCACTGCACGATCCGTTCAGGGTATTATGTTCGGACTACAATAAACTTCAACACGTCATAGCTAGCACTAACTCTATCGCTGCTATGAAGTCTTTAATTCTTGTCTATCTAGCACGTAATTAGTATTAGTATTAATTAGTAATAGTATTAATTCTCACAACTTTTCTGCTGACTGTTGGGTATTGAAATCCATTTCAACAACACAGCCTGCACATTCAATGGGTATTTCAAATTGGAGAATTCCCAACAATATAAATCTTGCAGATCCAGAATTTTATAAGCCAGCTAAAGTTGACATTCTTTTGGGAGCAGAATTGTTCTACGAATTATTGTGCGTTGGGCAAATACAATTAGGTTCTGAACTTCCTATAATGCAAAAAACGCTGCTAGGATGGATAGTAGCAGGCAAATGTACTGGAAAAATGCCTAGGTATCAGTTCAGTGGGTGTTTAATGGCCCAAACTAATTGTTCTCTCGATTCGTTAGTTAACCGTTTCTGGGAATTGGATCAATCTCCATTCGAATCGAAGGCTGTTCGCCAAACAGCTGACCAACAGGCTTGTAAACTGTTCTTCGAGAAAACTGTAAAGCAGTTATCTTCTGGTCGTTTCCAAGTGGATCTCCCTTTCATGACCGATCCAAAAGTTCTTAGCCTGTCCTTTCAAAGGCGTTTTTTGCAACTTGAGCGTAAAATATCAAAGGATGCAGTTCTTAAAACTATGTGCAATGACTTTATGAAAGAGTATTTAGATTTGGGACACATGTCCATATTGAAGTCACCTCCTCTAGAACAGCATTATTATATTCCTCATCAATGCGTTCTTAGGCCTGAAAGTTCCTCCACCAAGCTTCGTGTAGTTTTCGACGCATCTAGTAAAACGTCAACAGCTGTTTCACTTAACGAAACAGTGATGGTGGGGCCGACAATTCAGAGGGAGCTATATTCAATCCTGATTAATTTTCGTTTGAATAAGTATGCCGTAACTGCTGACATTTCAAAAATGTATAGGCAGATAAATGTTTCTGAAAAAGACAGAAATTTCCAACTTATTCTGTGGAGAGAAAATACTTCACAAAATATTCAGGCATACCGACTTAATACAGTCACATACGGTACAGCTTCTGCACCTTTTCTGGCGATACGCTGCTCTTTTAAACTGGCCAACATGCAAGCACAATCACATCCTATTGGATCAGATGTGATTAAGAGGTGCTTTTATGTTGATGATATGTTGGCAGGAGCAGATAGTATACAAGAACTTAACACTATTTGCAATGAAGTTCAAAAGATATTGGAATCAGGATGTTTTCCCCTTGCCAAGTGGCAACCAACTTTAGTGATCTGTCGTTTAAAACAAAGGATAGCGGAGAAGTGACTCTCAAAATTGATGACCAGAGTTCCGTGAAAACTCTTGGGATGCGCTGGGCACCTCAAGAGTGTATTTTTAAATATCATCTCGATGTGGACAGTTTTGCCTCGGCTAAGCCAACGAAACGCAACATATTGTCTGCAGCTTCTCGTTTGTTTGACCCTCTTGGTTTGCTGTGTCCAATTGTTACCAAGGCCAAAATGTTGTTGCAGGAGTTGTGGAGACTGAAGATAGACTGGGATGAAGCTATTCCAATGAGTCTTCACACAACATGGAACAAGTTTACCATGACATTGCGCGATTTACATAAAATCCGCATCCCTCGGTACGTATGTCTTAATACGTATCAAAGGGGTCAGATACATGGCTTTGCCGATGCATCCAGTTATGCATATGGTTGTTGCATATACGTTCGAACTTGCAACAACCAAGACGTTGGCATTACATTGCTCACTGCAAAGTCTAGGGTAGCTCCACTAAACGTGAAAACAATACCCCGACTAGAGCTATGTGCAGCGCTCTTGCTGGCCAAGCTCTGGCACCAAATTGCGACAACCTTATCAAAATGTAATATAGAAAGTTTAAATTTCTGGTCGGATTCACAGATTGTGCTGTATTGGTTACAACGCGATTCTGGCACATTGGGCACATTTGTGGCAAAAAAAGTTGCAGAAATTCAGGAGTTGTCGAAAGGTATTGTGTGGCGTCACGTTCCAACAGATGCTAATCCGGCGGATTTAGTATCGAGAGTAACCGACATAGACGAGATTGTTAGCTCGTTATGGTTCGATGGGCCAAGTTTCTTGAAACTGGAGGAAGACCAATGGCCTCAGCTTCACCTGGTTGAAATAGCGTTGGAAATCAAATCTTCCGAGGACAAAAAAAGTTCTGTTGTATGTACTTTGGCAGAAGCTAAGCCAAATTGTTTTGTTGAGCTAATTAATCGTCATTCCAACTTTCCAAAATTGATTCGCATAATGGCTTATGTGCTTCGATTCTGTTATAAAGGGCTCAAATAAGACTCTCTCGTGGTGTCGGCATCAGAAAGAAATATTTCATTTTTTAAACTGAACGCCGTAGTACAAAGCACATCGTTCAAAAGCGAATTGAAATTATTGAGACAATCAGTAGTTCTAGCACCAATGTTGCAATCGCTGAATCCATTTATTGATAAATTTGACAAAAATGGAATAAAATTTGAGCTCATTCGAGTAGGAGGACGTTTGTTACACGGGCCTCTCTCTTATGACGCTAAGTTTCCGCTGCTAATGACAAAGAGTTCAGAAATTATTCAACTATTTGTCAGATATTTGCATCGTAGGCACTATCATGCTGGTCCAAAAGTTCTAGTTGGACTTCTGAGGCAGCAGATTTGGGTAGTAAATGCTCGAAGTTTATGCACTACAGTTGTTCGGAAATGCGTACACTGTTTTCGATATAAACCAAAATTGTTGGGGAAAATAATGGGAAATTTGCCTGCTGATCGCCTTCAAGAAGGTCGGCCATTTAGAGTATGCGGAGTAGACTTCTGTGGGCCGTTCTATGTTAGCTATAGAATCAGGGGTAGACCACCTGTAAAAATGTATGTTGCCGTTTTTGTTTGTTTTGCCTCAAAGGCGGTCCATTTAGATCTGGTAACCGATCTATCAACTGATGCTTTTTTGAATGTTCTTAAAAGGTTCATCGGAAGACGCGGATTACCGGAGACGATATTCAGCGACAACGCGACGAATTTCGTTGGAACGAGCAACGTTTTGAGGGAGCTGCAGACGGCGTTTCACAACAACGAGGCAAGGCTGGTGAACTTCGCAGCGGAGAGAGGAGTGCAGTGGAGGTTCATTCTCCCCCGCGCCCCGCACTTCGGAGGACTGTGGGAAACCGCAGTAAAGTCTGCCAAGCAATGGCTTCTGCGAGGAGCGAGCAACGCCAACATGACGCAGGACGAGTTGAGCACCCATCTGGTGGACGTCGAGGCGCTGCTCAACTCCAGGCCGTTGCTCGTCGACAGCAGCGATCCGAGCGATGGAGAGGTACTGACGCCAGGCCACCTACTCATCGGTCAGCCTTTGTTGGCGCAAGTGGTCCAAGGATTACCTGCTCAGCCTCCAGCAGCGAACTCAATGGGCCAAAGGCGAGGACAATCTCGAGGGAGGGGCGGTCGTGCTAGTTCACGACGACAACACGCCCCCTCAGCAGTGGATATCCGGGCGCGTAACGCGCACAATTCGAGGGGAGGACGGCAAGGTTCGGGTAGGCGAAATAAAAACACCAGCAGGCGCAATTAAGCGACCAATTCATAAGCTGGCCCGACTCCCGATGTGTTAAAGACCGGAGCTCTTCAACGGGGCCGGAATGTTGGAGCATTATAGTTTTATTTAGTTTTATTATAATTATTATTATTGTAGATTAATTTGAAATTGACATTGAAGTCATAGGCTAGTATAAAGTAAGAGAAAATTGTGAATTTAAATGTAGTTGAGCATGCTCTCTTTATAATGCTCTCTTAAGCCCTTTGACGATCGGCAAATGCCGACGGTGAACTCGGGGAGTGTGGTCCGATTGTGGCCCACTCTCGCTAATGAAAGTATTCGTTGTTAAACAAGCGTAGAAGCCAGCAGCAGCAATAAATTGTCAATTTGAAAATTATTAATCAAGCCACCGCGTCCTTTTATTTCCCTTTGTTTTTTTTTCGCTCTCTAAAAAATCTTAGAGAATTTTTCTCTATAGATAATATATATATATGTATATATGTGGGACTTGGGTTAAGTTTAGTCCCAGTTGTTGTGTAAAATACACGTCGGTTTTTAAGTATTAAAATTTATGGTTTTATTTGTAATACTTCAATGTATGTTTCTTATAATTAGTTAGTTATAGTCATTGTAGTTAATCGTTTTATTCTTTAGTGTCGTCGTTATTTAATAATTGGTTGAGCGTCAGCCTTGCTCTTTTTCGTCTGTACTCGTCACGTCTTTTCTCTTCGCGTCTTCCTCAAGAACTCCCCGCTCTTCTTCTTCTACATCTACGTCGTTGCCAGTCCGTCGACTGTTGCTTAGGCCTGACTGACTCGGCGTTGCCAGATCATTCCCACAACACGAATGCGTCGTCGTTCATGCTCATCCAGGGCTTCATATATTCAGCACACGTCGTCGTCTTCTTTGGTCCATCGCAAAATGCTGCATCTTTAATTAAAGGTGTTGTTCGTCTTTACATTGATGATTTTATACGGGCCTAGGTATTTGGGCTTCAGCTTAAGTCCACCACCTAGTTGTGTACGCTTGATCGCAACTAGCTCTCCTAGCTTGTATGTGTTGGCCGTCTTGCGTAGTAAATTATATGAATGTTTATTTTCGTTCTGCATTTTGATTATATGCTGTTTTGCTTGTCGTCGGATTTCTTCTCGGTTGTCATCAAATATCTGGATCATCTCCGCGTGTATTATTTTTTGTATATCCACATCAGCTTTTGTCCGCATTTTGGTACCAATAAGGAGTTCGAACGGCATCTTTTGGGTACTTCGACAAAATGTTGAATTTATATTTTGCTGAACCTTATCAACAAACTTGTACCATTTACAGGGGTCGTCTATAGCAAGCTTAGCTAAAACAGGTACAATGATCGCATTGAGTCTCTCCACTTGTCCGTTAGCACGTGGTAATCCTGTTGTAACTACGTGATGTTTAATTCCTTCATCTTCGCAGTATTGCTTAAACTCTTCTGAAGTGAAAGCAGCTCCTCGGTCGGAAATTATAAGCGTTGGATTCCCAAAGATCATACTCTGCGTTTTAAGAATCGTCGTAACTTCAATCGCTGTCGTCGTCTTTGTAGGATACAACCAACAGAACTTGGTAAATCCATCTATTATCGCAAGTATGTGCTTATACTGCTTGTGCGTAGATTCCAAAGGTCCAAGAAAGTCTTTCGGAATTGGATTAAGTTCACCTTCCTTCTTGCCTTGTTTCCTATTAGACACAATACAGGGTATACAGTGACTAATATGCTTTTGGATTTTTTCGTCAAGTCTGGGAATATAAAAGTCTTTAGTTAACAGCTCTTTTGTTTTTTTTAACGGAAAAGTGTCCTCTTTCATGCGCTTGCTTTATGATTTCGTTTTGCATCCCAAAAGGCACTACAATTAGCTCGTCGTCGTTGACCACCTTGTGCAAAATACCAAATTTCATTAAATATCCATTGTGTGATGTCTTCTCTGTAAGGATGTCCATAATCGCACGTAATTCGTCATCTTGATTTTGCACATATTTTATTTTGCTATGTACAGTGTCGTCTTTATAATCATAATCGGGTGACGGATTAAAGCATCGACGTGTCGTATTCGTGTTCCACTCCTGTGTTCAATGTCGTAATTAAATTCCTGTAGCAAAAGAACCCATCGAGCAACTCGTGTAGATAAAAGATTCTTTTTGTCCAACGTTTTGGCAAAGGCGTTACAGTCTGTTAAAAGTTTGAAACGAATACCTAGAAGATAAACACGAAACCTGTTTAGTGCTTCTACAACTGCAAGAATCTCCAAATGATAACTAGACAGCTTTTTATCAGCTTCGGACGTTTTTTTGCTCATATAATATACAGGGTGCATTATCATCGTCAGGTGATTTTTGTAAAAGGACCGCTCCATATCCTTCCATCGAAGCATCTGTGTGCAATTCCGTCTCGTGTTGTTGGTGATAAATCTTTAATACCGGCTTCTTTGTTATAATATCTTTTAAGTTGTTCATTGCAAATAAAGCTTGATCCATTTGAAACTTTGCATCTTGCTTTGTAAGATAGGTAAGAGGTTTCGCAATACTTGCAAATCCTGGTATGAATCTTCGAAAATAAACAACAAGTCCTAGAAAACTCAACAATTCTTTATTTATTTATTTATTTATTTATTTAGTTTAGTTTATAGTCGAACTATGATCAGTCGACTTTTTTAAAAGTAAAGAAACAATTAAAATTAGATTTAAATTATTTAAGTTGAATTTTAAACTGGAGGTAATTTTAAATTAAAGGTAAAACCTTAAATGTAAAAAAAAAAGAAAAAATTAAAAATTGTGCAAATGTGCAAACTGGGATAAAGAAAAGCCGATCCAACATTTGTTGCAGAGGATTGGGGAAAACCCAGAAAAACCCAATCAGATCAGGAGAGTTAGTGTTAGTAACCAAATGTAAGAGTGTTAAAGCATGCAGTATGTTGAAAGTACTACTATGAATACAAAGAAGACAATTATGTGTTTGACTAAATTCTAGAGAAGTGGGAGAGGAGTTGTAATTTTAAGCTAGATATCAAGTTGTTATTGTTAGCTACAATTAAGTATAGTTTATTATAGTCCGAACATAATACCCTGAATGGCTCATGCAGGGCATAGTTCGAGCTACAATTGGGAAGTTTTAGAGGAAGGTAATTACGGGTGATTCTACCAGGGACAGAAAAGTGTAGTCTACTAAGTAAGTCGCTACTATCTATGTCACCTTGGATAAGGTTGTTAATAAATATAACACCAAGCATGGTTCTACGATTAGCTAGAGAAGGCAGATTAAGTAACAAAAGTCTACTAGGATAGGAAGGAAGTCTTGAATTTACATCCCAGTTAAGGCCTCGCAAGGCAAACATTAAGAAGTTCTATGAACTGTGTACTGAGGGTTCCAGACACATGATCCGTACTCGAGAATTGGACGAACAAGCGAAGTGAAGAGAGTCTTAGTTAAGTAAGGATCGTCAAACTCCTTAGACCATCTCTTAATAAAGCCGAGTACACCCATAGCTTTATTAACCATTGATGATATATGTTCAGAAAACTTGAGTTTTCGGTCCAAACGGACACCTAGATCATCAACCAGGGAAATTCTTTCCAAGGTACAACCACAAAGAGAGTATGATACGTACTTTGGGCAGGCACGTGAGAATGTCATCAGCTTGCATTTTGAGCTGTTCAGATTAAGGAGATTTGCACGACACCAAGAAAAGAAACAATCTAGGTCAGATTGAAGGCGAGAATGACAGGAGTCGTCTCTAAATTGAAAACAGAGCTTGACATCATCCGCGTACATGAGAGTACGTGAGTTAAGTATGACCGTTGGCAGGCCATTGATGAAAAGTGTAAAAAGCAGGGGACCTAAGTGGCTTCCCTGAGGAACACCAGATGTGGCATGAACGGGATAGGAACGAGTATTTTTAAAGAGGACTCGTTGGGTTCTGTCACTCAAATAGCTCACAATCCAACTAAGAAGTTTTGGTGAGAAACCGAGAAGATTTAGTTTATGTGCAAGAAGGGAATGGTTGACTGAGTCAAATGCCTTACTGAAATCAGTATAAATGACATCAGTTTGAAGATTTTCCTGAAATCCTTTTACCACAAAGGATGTCAGCTCAAGCAGATTTGTCGTGGTAGAACGACGCTTTACAAATCCGTGTTGAAAAGGGGATATAACGGATCTACTAAAATGCTGCAAGTGAGGAGTAATAACATTCTCGAAGAATTTCGGTATAGCCGACAATTTAGAGATACCTCTATAATTGCTTGCATCAGACTTGCTGCCCTTTTTATGTAAAGGGATGATAAAGGATTCCTTCCATAAGGATGGAAACGAGGCAGTTACTAAGGACAGCGAAAATAGTTTGAGCAATGGCTTACATAAGGAGTTGGCACAGTATCGAAGTACACAGGCGGGGATACCATCGGGACCTGGTGAGAAGACTGGTTTAACCAATCGAAGATCCCTAATAAGTGAACTTTCATTCAGTAAAGGTGTGAAGATGCCATTCGTGGTTCAATGAAATTAGTAACAGCTTTCGTTTTTTCGTCGGAAAGACTTATTTTTTGGTTTTCGATTATATTGCCAAGAAATTCTATTTAACTCTTTAGGAAATGACTCTTTTTTATGTTTAGCATCAGACCATATTCTGCACATCTTTGAATAACTATTTCCAGGTTTTTAATCGCTTCGTCATCGTCTTTCGCTGGTATAATGACATCATCAATATAAGGTAAAGCTATACCTTGACTTGTCAGATCTCTAAATACTGTATTAACGTAACGTTGAAAAACACTCGGAGAGTTGGATAAACCAAACGGAACTCTCTTGAACTCAAACTGACCATTGTGAGTTACGAATGAAGTAAACTTACGACTGTTCTTTTCTACGTCAACATGAAAAAATCCGTTTTTGAGATCAATTGTGCTAAAAATTTTAGCCTCTTGTAGTCGATCCAGCTGATCTTCGATAAGCGGCAAAGGGAAATGGTCTCGTATAATCACTTTATTGATGCGTCTGTAATCTATGCAGAGTCGTGGTGATCCATCGCGTTTTCGCACCAATACTACTGGGCTGTATTCTGATTCCGATGTCTGAATAATATCGTCTTTGAGCCATTCTTCAATCTGGTTGTCCACAATGCGTCTCTCGGAGTAGGGCAATCGATGAGGTCGTGAAAATATCGGCGTGTCTTCGTTTAATGTTATGCGCATTTGGATTTGAGTTGTTTTAGTTTTAATCGGTTTATAATTGTTTATTAGGTTAACTTTACTTTTTATTTGTGGACTTGCCCTTTCGTCGATATTAAGTTCAATCTCTTCACTACTATCTATTTTCATTAGAAAGATTTCTTCTTCTTTTTCGTCTTTAATCTTTTTAATCGTTATTCTATTACGCGTTATTTTGATTTCTGCTTGTTTGCAAAACTGTTCACCGAGAATTATATCAATGTGTAGAAGCTCTGTGCTTACTACCATAAAATTACTGATAAATTCTTCATTGTCTATTATAAAAGATTGTTCAAATTCACCAAAAGGTTTCACTCTGTCTTTATTATTCTTATTCCCAAATCCAATAAGATATACGTTAGTTTTAGCAAGTTTAACATTTAAGTTTTTATAAGTTTCCACCGTCATTATATTATGTTTACTTCCCGTATCAATAAGCGCTTTAAATTCATTTTCTTTAATTTTCACAGTCTTACACATCATTGAATCATCAGCTATCTTGTTCATATTTGCAACGTTAGAATTATTTTTTGAACTTTGACATTCTTTGGAAATGTGCCCGAAATTGTTGCACTTGAAACACTTTTTTCTTTTTAGTTTATCGGCGCAGATATTAGATTTGTGTCCTTTCTCACCACAATTAAAACATTTTATTTCATGATCATTTTTATTTACTGTATTTTCTTTTTCATTGTCAATTTTATTTTTATTGTAACGGCGGTTCGACTGGTATTTCTTACGCATTGTTTCGTAGCACTTGAGTTTTTGTTTAAATTCTTTTAGATTATTTGCATCATATAAAATTGATTTATTAACACTTAAATCGTTTATGCCATCAATCACATATTCCATTAATGAATTATTGTCAATATCACCGCGAGATGATAGTTCTTTCATTATCAAAAAAAATTCTTGAATGCTTTCACCTTTCTTTATTTTACGATCACTCATTAGTTTATGTAGTTGAGCACTGTTTGTTGTTGTTTTAAATTCGTTTAACAAGGCTTTTCTTAAATTGTGACAGCTTGATATACCGCGTTCACTAGCTACAAACATTCGTGCCAGTCCTTTCAACGATCGTTTGGCAAAAATATATTTTTGTAAATCATCCCATTGCATTACTTGTGCAGTGTCTTCAAAGTCTTCTAACCATACTTCAATCGAAAGTGTGTCATCACCACCGAATTTACGAATCGAGTCTTCAATGTCATGAAAGTTTAAAGCGAACCTCGGAGTCGCTAAACTATTTTGTATACCAGCATCACTATTTTGTGCCATCGCTGTAGAGTTCACTCGTTCTCCTTTGTTTCTGATATTCGCTTGTTCCAATTCCACCGTTTCGCACTGATTGTCACAACCTACCAGCCTACTTTGTGCGTGCTCGTAGTCTTCACTTTGATCGTCTTCGTTATCATCGTATTCGTTTTCGTCTTCATCTTCATCGTCGTTGGCTTTGAAATTGGCGTCCCTCAGTAAATTTCCTTTTTTCAAATTGCAAAAAATATGCAAGGCAACGTTACTTTTATTATGTGGAATGTTTAATAAATGACATATTATTTTTTTTAATAAATTTTTCATTTATTTCGTCATATTCAAATCCTTCAAACTCTCGTAGCCGATTTCGATTTTGTCTGTCACCATTTTTTTCGAATACAAATTTATGAAGAAGTTCAACATTCTCTTTTCTTTCTTTCCTTAGCATCTGCTTTATTACATCGTATTCTGCAAGTCGCGACATTTTTCACTTTTCTCGTTTCTTGTTTTTTAGTTCTTATTTTTTATTTCTTATTTCGCGCGCGACGCCTAATGTACATGCGTTTTTCGTTTCTCTTTAAACCGTTATTCTTGACGTCGTTGCAAACGCAATATGATGAAATTATTCTTGAAACTTTATGTTTTTATACCACGGATTTTGAATTATTGTTTTTCTTATTGTTGAGTCTTTAAATTATTGTGTTTTTTAGGTTGAGCCCCCAAATTTGTGGGACTTCGGTTAAGTTTAGTCCCAGTTGTTGTGTAAAATACACGTCGGTTTTTAAGTATTAAAATTTATGGTTTTATTTGTAATACTTCAATGTATGTTTCTTATAATTAGTTAGTTATAGTCATTGTAGTTAATCGTTTTATTCTTTAGTGTCGTCGTTATTTAATAATTGGTTAAGCGTCAGCCTTGCTCTTTTTCGTCTGTACTCGTCACGTCTTTTCTCTTCGTGTCTTCCTCAAGAACTCCCCGCTCTTCTTGTTCTACATCTACGTCGTTGCCAGTCCGTCGACTGTTGCTTAGGCCTGACTGACTCGCCGTTGCCAGATCATTCCCACATATAAATATTTAATATATTATTATATGACTAATAGTTAAAACAAAAAAATTAAAATTCAAAAATATAAACATATTAATTAAATATTTATTATATAATAATTTATCTAAATATTCTTTTATTTTATAAATACAGGGGTGGTAAAAAGTATTTACAAAACGTGCTTTTTTTTTAATTGTCAACTTTGATCGCTTATTGCTGCTGCTTTTGTACTCAGAAACGAACATAACGGTATTTGTCGTGCTTCTACATCTATACAGAAGCAAACGAAAGAAGAAGTGGAAAAAATAACTGGTCATGGGCTAAAAATAGAAGCATTGAACTGATGCTTGTCTGTTGTCAGAAGTATTTACACACAATTTTTACGCGTGAAAATTATTTACACACAACTTTTTTAATTGATTTTTGCGTTTTTTATTGAATTTAAACTAAATATTTTATATTATATTAATATATGATTATGTTAAGCCAACTAATATCTAGTTACTCCGCCTTTGGCATCAATGACTGCTTGGAGCCTTGCTGGTATTGACCGGACCAAGTTGTGCGCAAACTCAAGAGGTAATTTGGACCAAATTTCCGTAATTTTGGCTATAGTTTCATCGCGCTGGCGATCTCTTTCAAATGTCCTCTGATTCTTAACATAAGCCCAGACATTTTCGATAATGTTCAGATCGGGGCTTTGTGCGGGCCATGGAAGTACCGCCTGATTTATGTCTTTCAAGAACTTGGTTGGTACTCGGCCCTTGTGGCATGGAGCATTGGCCTGCTGCAAGATCCAGTCATTCGTGGAGAACAGTCTATTTCCTGAGCTGAATGCGTGCTCATTCAAGATATGGAGGTATCCTGTTTGATTTAGTGTACCCTCTACATGGTACCATGTCTCCAAATCCATAGTAGCTTAAACAGCCCCAGAACATCACCGTGCCACCACCAAACCGATTGATTGGCTGGACGGTATTACCCTTTAGTTGTTTTGGGAGATGCATAAATTGCTTACTAAAGGATCCCTTTGTTTTTTTTTTTTTTTCTAGTTTGGAGCTTTTATTTGTTGAATCTTTTCAGTACCGAAAACTAACAACAAGTTAACAAATCTTAAGTGTAAATAATAATTACCAGTACATTTCTTGAACTGTCTTATAAAAGCGGCCCTAAATAAAATTACTGCTGGGTTGGCAAGTCGTTTCGACGTAGGCGTGATCGGCTGCTTAGCCTTGTTAGACTCCTCGCGAGCGGGTTAGGATGCGTTGATAGCTTGTTAAGGTACTTTTCCTTTTTTTCCGCAATTTCGTCTTTTACAGGTGGCACGTTTAGATCTTTGTGAATGTTGGCGTTTCGAACATACCACGGTGCCCCGGTGATAGTTCTCAATATCTTCGTCTGGGCTCTCTGAACGATATCGATGTTGCTGTTGCTGGCATTTCCCCATAGCTGGCAGCCGTAAGTCCAGATTGGTTTTAGCACTGAGTTGTAGAGCAGCACCTTGAAGTCCAAACTGAGTGGTGAGCGGGAGTTGATAAGCCAATGAAGGCTGTTGGCCTTCAGTTTTAAGTGAGTTCTCTTGGCTTCGATGTGTCGGCGCCAAGTTAGTCTTCTATCGAGGTGTACACCCAGATACGTCACTTCGTTTGCTGTTGGAAGTGCGACGTTGTTCAGCGTGAGCGGTGGACAATCTTGCCTGTTAAGGGTGAAAGTTACTTGCTTGCATTTTTGTTCGTTTACCTTTATACGCCAGTCGGATAACCACTTTTCCACGTCGACCAGGTAGATGGCTAGCTGAGATGATGCTTTGATTGGGCATCTGGAGCGGCTGAGAATAGCTGTGTCGTCCGCAAATGTTGAAACTGTCATGTTGCTGCTTGTAGGGATGTCTGCTGTGAATAGGACGTATAGTGTTGGGCCTAGTACGCTGCCTTGTGGGACACCGGCTTCAATACTGTGTTCGTCGGATATCGCAGTGTTGCACCTCACTACAAACTTCCTGTTGTAGAGGTACGACTCTAGAAGTTTATGAGTGTTGTTTGGAAGCGTTGTTTTGATTTTGTACATCAGACCGTCCAGCCAAACTCTGTCGAATGCCTGCGAAACATCTAGGAATATCGCAGAGCAGTATTCCCGTTTTTCGAATGCGTTACGTATTTCTGATGTTATGCGGTTAACTTGCTCAATAGTTCCGTGTTTTTCACGAAAGCCAAATTGGTGTGCTGGTATTGTGTTGTGCGTGTTCAGGAATGGAGTAATAGTCAGAGACAGTAGGCATTTTTCGAAAAGTTTCGATAAGCAGGATAGAAGGCTTATGGGTCTGTACGACGATGGAACAGTGTGATCTTTTCCCGGCTTTGGTATCATGATTATTATTGACTTTTTCCATCTTCCTGGAAAGTAGCCAAGTTTGTTGATGGCATTGAAGAGTTGGGTAATGCTGCATACGGCACAGTAAGGCAGCTCAATAATCATCTTAGGGGTAATTAGGTCGCACCCTGCTGATTTTTTAGGGTTCAGATGTTCTTTGATGATTTTTGAGATTTCGTTTGACCGAAACACAACTGGAGCATGATGAGGCTGGGAGTCGTCTGTTGCGGGCGGAATTTCGAACGTGTTTGTTGCAGAATTCGGTTGGAAGACTTTTTGTAGATGAGTGGCAAATGTGCTGGCTCTATTTTTGTCGCTACGGGCCCAGCCACCTGTGTGGTTTCTAATAGGGACCACTGGTACTGTGGGTGAGCCAAGAGTTGGGTGAGCTTTCCACAGTGAGTTTTTTGTACTGGATGTTGATAATTTTTCAATATAAGTACGTTGGGTAAGCTCTTCTTCTTGCTTTAAAGCTTTTGTAAGTTTGCGTGTGGCGTCTTTTAACTTTTGTTTTGCCGACGGTGATCTGGAGGACTGCCATTCTCGCCGTAGGCGGCGTTTTTCGAGAACACGTTGTTCGATTTGCAGGTTGGTCTTTTTGTGATTTGTAATTTTGCTTACTGTTTGCGGCGTTGAGCAGCGAGCTGCAGCAACGATGATTGACTCCAGTGAGTTAACAAAACTATCAATGTCAGCTTCAGCTTCGAGAGGTGGGGTAAGCTCAATGTGTGAGCTTATGTATTTTTTGTATTTGAGCCAGTTGGTTTTTTCTGAAGTCAACTTATAAGAGTGGTTTGCTGGTTCTGGGTGTCGGAGCAGATTTATTAGGAGGGGCGAGTGGTCAGATGATAGGTCTGAGAGGCACTCGGCGCTTATCAAATTACGGGGAATGTTTTTGGTGACTGCGAAATCAATTAGATCAGGTAGTTTTTTGGGGTCAGTAGGCCAGTATGTAGGTGTGCCAGGAGAAACGTGGTCGAGCTTGTTGTTTGCTTTTATAATGGCGTTGTAGAGCTGTTTTCCTTTTGGATTCACAAGTCGAGACCCCCAGTGTGTGTGCTTGGCATTATAGTCCCCAGCTGCTATAAAATGTTCTCCAAGTGAGTTGAAGAATTCCATAAATTGGTCTTCGGATAAAGTGAAACGAGGTGGGCAGTAAACAGCGGCTAAAGTAAGCTTGTTACCATTATCCAAGTGAATTTTTACTGATGTTGCTTGTAGATAGTTTTTGGCAGTCTCAATATGACAGTGGTGCTTGAGACGGCTTCTTATCAAAATCCCGGTCCCGCCGTGGGCCTTACCATCAGGGTGATTGGTTCCGTAGAAAATATATCCTCTTATGTTGAAGTTATATTTGTTTGTGAGGTGTGTTTCCGAAAATAGCATTACGTCGATGTGCTTTTCGAGTATGAATTGAGCTAGCTCAAGTTTGTGCTGTGAAACGCCGTTGGCGTTCCACGTAGAGATTCTTAGCGAGGCCATGAAGATGATTATTTTGATTGTTGTGATACAAGCAATTGTATCAACATGTTTTGATTACGCATTAGATCTTGCATGGTTGTCCGCATAAACGCCATAAACTCCGTCATGCTCTGCTGCAAGGTAAATATCATTGCTTCGAAATTGTTTTGTTGTTGTTCCATTGGCTTTTCGTCTTGTACCGAATTGAAGTCCACATAATTGGCTTGTGAACATGGCGCATTGGAGGCTGGGGGCTCTAGACCTGATCTTAGAGCGCTTGCATATGACGCGTTTTTGGTAACGAATCCTGTACCAAGTGAGGATCTGGCTGCGGTAGAGAAGAAAACTTCTGGGTTGTTTTTGGAGGGTATTTTTGTGATCGGTGCGTTTTGTGAGCGTACAGTGGCTACGCGCTGGTTAATGCGGCTTTTGAGATCTTTGTATACTGGGCAGCCTCTGTAGTTGGCTGTGTGATTGCCTCCACAGTTGCCACACCTTTTTCCGCTTGAGTCTTCTTTGGGTGCACTGCAGCTGGCTTTGTCGTGGGGCTCGCCACAGACTACGCACACTGGGCGCAGCTTACAGTAAGACTTTGTATGGCCGTATTCTTGGCAGTTCATACATTGTACCAGATTGTTACGTTTGTGAGGTTCTTCTACGGTGATTCTATGATGTAGTAAAAATTGGAGTTTGTAGATTGGATGCACATCGTTTCTTTTCGGCATCTTTGCTTCTGGTGCAAGTTCCACCTTGAAGAGTGGTTGCGGCTGTCTATTTTTGTTTAAGATGTTGAAGACTGATTTTGCGGTAAATCCTTTATCCTGTAGCGCCAGCTTTATTTCGTCTGGTGTTACATCAGGCTCAATGCCCTTTAGTACGACTTGCAGACCCTTGCAGCTTTTTAGCTGGTATGTGTAATAGCTTTTTTCTCCTTCGTCCAAATACTTTGTTAAGGCTCTAAAGTGTTGTGTAAAGGATCCCTGAAACTGAAACGCAACTTCATCAGTCCATAAAACATCAAACCAGAACTCGAGAGGCTTCTCATTATACTCCAAGGCAAATGCGAGACGTTTTTCCTTGTTTCTTGGGGCAATATCAACTACTGCACGAACAACATAGGTGTTGATGTCAACTTCCTTCATTCTGCGACGCAGTTTACTATCGCTAATATGTTTTCCAATTAAATTTTTCGAAGCTGCGGCAATTTTAACGGGACTTATGGTGGAATTACTTAGTACAACTACTATAATGTGTCTGCAGTCTCTTGGGTTCAATGCAACTTTTCGGCCAGTTCTCTTTTTATTTTCCAAATTTCCCAGTGTGTCCTTTTTATACCTTTGGACCATTGAAAATGGTCAAAAAAGGGTATACTAACTTTGTGCAAATGTATGTAACAGGCAAAAGGAGGCGTCGAAGACCCCATAAAGTATATATATTCTTGCTCAGGATCAATAGCCGAGTCGATTGAGCCATGTCCGTCTGTCTGTCTGTCTGTCGCGTCGATCTCAGCTATTACAAAAGCTACGGACACCAAATTTAGCATGAAGATTCCTGTATACCATATGCAGATCAAGTTTATTTTCAATTTGGAATAACACGCCTACCGCCCCGCAAATCGCCAATTTTGGTTTACATTGCTATTTACATAAAAGTACTCATTTCTTAACGTTCTGCTTTAGCATATATATAGATAAATACTATATGAACTTATACTCCAAACTGCAATCCGATCGGACAATAAACACTGAAGTTATTAGATATACCATTTCGACCCTTCGACCAGCAAAAAAGTTGTCGATGACGTCAGAACTAAATTACTTGTGCATGACAGAAAAGGATAAACGATGCGAGCGCGAAGCGCGAGCTTTTTCTCGACTCTTCTTTTCCATGCACATGTCAATTACCGAAAATACATGTGCATAAATATATGCTAACACTCAACCAATAGGTGGCGTATAGATGCATATGAATGTATGCAAGCAGTTGCATGCATGTGTCCATATTCATAATATTCATAATATGCTTACGTGCAGCTATGATTATTATTTAATAATTCATATTTTAGGGTCAATAAAAAATACAAAACCATAAAATGCAATTAAATAAATATTAATTTTGATTACTCAATATATTGCAAGTTATCGATATTGGCCAATTCAAAATTTATAAAGTAATTCCGATATATACTGCTCACACCGATTTTTGTAGTCTTTCGGGCGCTAGGAAAATTGCGGCGATAAATTATTGGCAACGTATCGAAATTGAAGCAAGGTGGCAGCGCACTGCAGTGTTATGATTAATTTGTAGCTTGCGATTAGTATTATACATTTAAATACTTTTTATGGCAACATACGTCCAAGGGTATCCCACTGTCGAGTGCCGCTCGACTGTTGCTCTCGTTTTTAACTAAATTGTACACAGTTTTACGTGATATTTTGTACAACTCAGCTAATTTGGATGCAGAAATACCAGCCTTAAATTTAGTGACAATCTCGGCTCGATGCTCAACTGATAGCTTCTTTGTTTTTGCCATTTTACAAATTAAATGCTTAGTTTTATCTATTAATTTAACTGTTAACAGTTAGTTTAAGTTCCAATTAAGCGATCAACATCAACTAGAACTTCACTTACTCAATGCAAATCAAAGACTAATTTGTTTATTTATTTAATTTTTTCCACTTCTTCTTTCGATTGCTTCTGTATAGATGTAGAAGCACGACAAATACCGTTATGTTCGTTTCAGCAGCAATAAGCGATCAAAGTTGACAATTCAAAAAAAAACAACGTTATATATGTATATAGTTTATATATAAAATATTATATATTTTGATATTTATATAATATATATATAAATTATTTTATAATATATATATATATAGAAAAATTTAATTATTTATAAAAATATTATAATATATTTTTAAAAATTACTATATTTTATTATTAGCTTTAAAAAATTATTAATATTAATAAATGTATAATTTAACAAAAAAAACTGTTTGTTATTTCAGATAATAAAACACACGCGCAATGTTGAATTGTGAACGTTTAATGAAGAAATAACTTCAGTAAGAGTACATAAGAATGTGTAGTAAAAGCAAAAAGAGATTACAAAGTTGCCAGATAGTTGGTATGAAGCTTACAAACAAAAGATACTCGATATTCATCATAATCGATATTCAACACTTCCTCTTAAGCTACATACATTTTTTTTAATTTAATCCAAGATATTTTATTAATTCACAATGTTTTTGCTTTCCTAAGCCTTTTGTAAAGATATCAGCAACAGTTTCATTAGTTGATACATATTTTAATTCAATTTCTTTACTTTCGACTTTCTTTCTTACGAAATGATACTTAATATCTATGTGTTTAGTGCGCTTGTGATGTACAGGGTTTTTAGCGATATGCTGCGCACTAATGTTGTCACCTAATAAGACTATTTTATCCCGATCTAAACAGCCAATTTCTTTTAGCAGTCTGCGAAGATAAACGGCTTCTTTGGCAGCAGTCGACAAAGCGATATACTCAGCTTCAATGCTGCTTTGGCAACTACGCTTTGTTTTGAAGATGCCCAGCAAAACGCGCTGCCGCCCAACATAAACGCATATCCTGAATACGATTTCCTATCATTCTGATCATTTGCCCAATCAGCATCAGCAAAGCCTTTTACGGAGTCTCCGGTTTTGTGATATGTGATGCTCAGATCCATGGTTCCAGATAAATATCGTAAAATATGCTTGGCTGCAGTTTGGTGCTCGACGTGAGGATTCGTGTTCCGTTGAGATAACTTGCAAACGGCGTGCAATATATCAGGTCGGCTCAATACTGCTAAGTACATAAGGGAACCTATTAGCGATTGATATTCTGTTGTATTTACCTTGGCGCAATCGTCATCTTGGCAGGAAACTTTAAATCCAGGTTCAAGTTGGGTGGACGCAGATCGGCAGTTCTGCATCCCATAAGTGGCTAATAAAGATTCTATGTAATTCATTTGCGACATGGTTACAGGTCCTCGTTCACCTCTTCGCTTAACTTCCATTCCCAGGAAGTATTTTAGGGGGCCGCTGTCATGTGTCTCGAACTTGTCAGCAATCTTTTTTTTTATTTTATCAATGTCTCTCTCGGTAGGTCAAATGATAAATAAGTCATCTACGTAAACTGCAATGTACTTTTGCACAGTAAGATGTACGTAAAGACACGGCTCGCTTTTACATCTTTTAAAATCTAAACTTCTCAAAACCTCATCCAGTGTATTATTCCAGGATCGTCCAGATTGTTTTAGCCCATAGATTGCCTTTTGCAGCTTCAATACTCTCGTTGGGTGATCCTCGTCAACAAAGTTCTCCGGCTGCTTATTGTAAACCGTTTCTTCCAAAGTACTGTTTAAGTATGCATTAGAGATGTCCACTTGGTGCATACATAGCTCCTTCTCTGCGGCGATAGCAAAAAGCATGCGAATTGTTTCGTAACATATTACTGGAGAGAATGTTTCCCTGTAATTGACACCAAACTGCTGACCGCATCCTTTGGCAACTAGTCTAGACTTGAATCGCTCGATTTCGCCATCTTTGTTTCGTTTTATACGAAACACCCATTTTGATGCAATGGCCTTTTGCTTGGGAGGTAGGTCCACCATGTCCCATGTCTCGTTCTTTCTTAAAGCGCCCATTTCCGTTTGCATCGAGTCTTGCCAGTTACGAACATACTGACTGCTCAACGCTTCTGCAACTGATTTCGGTGTTTCAATGTCATCCGAACTATCCAGGTAACTTAGTACATTGTACTGCTTTCGGGGCCTGCCGCGTTGGCCTGTCCGTAGAATTCTTGGTCTTCCTGGTCCATAACGTGCAGAACTTTCCGCCTGTTCCAATGGCTTTTCTGCGTCGTTGGCGCTGACAAACTCTTCTCCTTCTTCTTCTGGATCACTGCGCTCCGTGTCCCGATCTCTTGATTTACCGGCTCCGGCTGTAAGACTTCGACAGGTGGCTCGAGACGAATAATGTTTGTCGCAAAATCAATTCTTGTGTTCTGTGCAGCTGACTTAAACTCACCCTCGAAGAATTTTACGTTGTTTCGGGATCGTAGACACGATTCGCTTTTGTCTCAAATGAATATCCAACGAACACATACTCGCTTCCTTTTGCCTGAAACTTCCCCTTCTTTGGTTTTTCCAGTGCAAAAACGCGTGATCCAAAGGTGCGAAGATGCTTTACAGATGGCCTTCGCCCTTTCCATAACTCAAAGGGAGTCCCTCCACTGAGAAATTTAGTTGGACGGCTTCAGTCCACAGAAATTCCGGAAAATTTGCGTGAATTAGGAGACTTTTTGCCATTTCTACTAACGTGCGATTTGCTCGTTCAGCAATACCATTTTGCTGCGGCGTGTAAGGAACCGTCAAGTGTCTTTTAATTCCGCACTTTCCCAAAAATTCGTCAAATTGTTTGTTTTTATATTCGGTGCCGTTGTCACTACGTAATACCTTTATTTTCTTATTTGTTTGACATTCAACATAATTTTTGAATAAATTGAATTTTTCAAACATTTCATTCTTCGTGCGCATAAAGAAAACAAAGTTCTTTCTTGTGTAATCATCGATAAAACTAACCACATATTGATTTCCTGCGATCGAATTGACATTCATAGGCCCGTACACGTCGCTATGAACTAGTTCAAGAACACTTTTTGTTATTTGTTAGAGCAGCATAGTTTTATTTAGTTTTATTATTATTATTATTATTATCTATATTAATTGAATGAAATTATTATTATTGTAGATTAATTTGAAAGTGACATTGAAGTCATAGGCTAGCATAAAGTAAGAGAAAATTGTGGATTTTAAATGTAGTTGAGCATGCTCTCTTTATAATGCTCTCTTAAGCCCTTTGACGTTTGATTCAACGAAGATCGCCAACACGAACTCGGCCGAAGAGACATTTGCCAAAAACATACAACTTTTGTAATAAAGAGCTCATTCTCGTTTCATACCCCGAACTACTCAGTTGTTTCCTTGAAAGCTTTCCTCCCTCGGCCACAGGATTGTAACTGACGCAGCCGTACTACGGACAAGGGATTAACAATGCCCACTACGCTTATCGTTCTAATTCTAAAGAGGTGATGAACATGTGACGGCTGTGGTTGTGGGGATTTTAGTAGTGAGTGGTGAAATAATAAATTAAATAAAAAGTTATTGAAACATAATGACGTCCAAGTGCAAATAAAACAAAAGAAACAAATAAAACCAAGTTCAAATTGCTTCACAGGCGACCGTATATGTGTACATCAATCTCTGATAAGGCACCGGGATCGCTTGTGCGGGACAATTTACAATAACTATACCAAAAAGTTGCTGCGTGTGATGACCGTATAAGTGTACATCAATCGCTGATAAGGCACCGGGATCATCCATACACCCCAACTCATAAAATGATACCAATTAAAAATAGTAAATTAATAAAAGAAAAATTTGACATATCAAACTGCTGTGTGTGGTGACCGTTTGTGTGTGTCGGAGAGCACTTGGTGTGCGTATTTGGGAGAGTGTTGGTATGCTTTTTGGTTATTTCACCAGAATAGTAATTTCATCACAATGGTAATATTGCATCAGCCCATATTTGCATTGTGAATGGTTGTTGTAGTTCTGTAGGTCTGAGAACAACCGTTTTTCCGCTGTTTTTTCGCTGTCGCTGACTGTGAGTTGTTATGCACAAAAAAAAAGATATGGTAAAGTGCTAGATCAGTCGAATATTAGACTTCGTTGTGACCAGAACTCGCTGCGCAAGAAGTGAATGTGTACATCAGTCGCCGCCAAGGCAGCGGGATCCTCCGCACAGTGGTTTATAAAAATAAATGTGAGTTGTGTGATTAACGACCGAATATGTGTACAACAATCGCTGTTAAGGTACCAGGATCGTTTTCATTTATCAATTTACATGAACGCAAATTTATTTTACAAATAAAAAAAAAAAAAACAATAATAATAATAAAACTTGGACAATTATTATTCATAACAATAAAAAAATTAAATAATAAATAAAAAATAAAATTTATACACAGTGATACAGTTTCCTTCGGCAAAATCAAGTAAGCATGTATGTGTTTGTGTTGCGCTTGTAAAACCCTTGTGACGTCGGCGCATCACTGTACATTGGCTGCCGCCAAGAGCTGATGTCGCGCCAGAGTGGCGGCGCGATGCTTGACGCCGCGTTCGCTTATACACTATTGAATTCTGTCGAATTCTTTTTGCACACCACGCACTGCAAGAAAAGAACCACTTCAAAAAAAAAATAAGAGCAATAAATTAATAAATTTAATTAAAGAAATATGTTATACATTTATAAAGAGAAAAAGACAAGAAAAATAATAGAAAACAACAAATCAATCGATAAACAACTTAACGTCTATTGTTGTCACATGTTCACTAACCTCTAAAATACACCCTATTGAATACTTATTTAATTTATGCATTACAGTTAAAGTCGAAAACATAAAAAAAAAAAACTACAAAGGTGGAAGGAGGCAAAGCAGCACTACACGAATGACATACAATTAATACTAAACAAGGAAACAAGGAAAAGAGGAAACTGCGTAACAGACACACACATACAGGTTCTCTTTTATTTTGGAAAGAATACACACATATTATAATACACATTTAAACATAGATACATATACATAGTATCACAAAATATAATACAATTTATTACTACATTAATATACAAACGAAAACAATACAAACCAAACAAACACCCAAAATTTTCCCTATACAAAAAAAAAAAGAGAACAAAAAACACATACATATTATTAATATACTTATTTATACCACACATATTAATACTATTTTATATACACATGCACATTATTTGCAAACAAAAATACAATACACGTAAATGTTAAGGAATAAAGCCAATACCAGTAACACAGTTAGGGGCAGATAAGGGTTAAGGAGCGGATCAAGTCTATCTGAGATAAGGGAAGCGACAGGAACAAAAGAGAAAGACCAGTCGGTTCCATCCCAAAACAATATTCCCACCAACGATATGGATTCCGGTAACGCATCAGGGCCACTAAGTCCCACCGTTAGCAAGTCTTCAATAAACACAAACCTTAAGCTACAACAACTACTAACCCTTGTACATCAACTACCAACCTACAAAGGCCCACCTGACAATCTTGATAGATATATAGACAGAGTAGATCAGCTCCTTTTGTTAGTGGACCAAGCAACATGCGGACAGTACTTACTTGGAACTATCCGTGACAAAATTAAAGGCAGGGCAGACGAAGCGCCGAATGTCTGCGATGTACTCCTTGGTTGGGATGACATCAAAGCAAACCTCAAGCGACTATACTCTAGCAAGAAAACAAAAGAAATGCTTGTTCGAGAGCTACACAATTTTCCGGACGGACTCACTATGGGGAAATTGTATTACTCAACCGCAAAAATAAGAAGCGAATTAATGTCACTCGCCAGAGAAGCAGACCCTAGTGGACAGTCTCTCGCGGCCAAACGTGAGCAATACGACAGATTCTGCCTAAATACATTCCTAGTTGGATTAAATGACCCACTTAGGTCAGCCATTAGGTATCAAAGGCCAGAGACAATCGAGAAAGCATACGAGTACGGACAGATTGAATTAAACTTCTCTAGAAGCCTGAACAAACACCAAGAAAACCGACGACGCGACAGCCCAACATACAGGAACATTTAAACGCGACCACAAGAAGATTGGCTAAATTAAACAAGAACAGAGAGACACCAATCCAAGTCGAGCCTAATGATAAAATATTTAGAAAAGAAAACCATAGAAACAAGATAGCACCGAGATTTTCACTACACAAAGTAGATAGAGACAAAGGCGTCACTTTCCTAGCAACTAAAGGTAACAAACAAAAAATTAGAAAAACAGTTAAGAAAACAGTGGAAGAAACATAAGATAGACAAGCACTATTCAATAAATATATTATTATCAAATTAAGTAACATAAAAGCCCACATTAACAAGAAACAATCTACGATAAAAAAAAGAAATCTGAAAAGGCACAAGAATGTTTCTTTAACGAACTTAGAGAAGTCAGAAATAACACTTATTCATTATATAATAGGATAATCTACAATATAGACACTGTCTGATTATGTAAACAAAGTAGTAGCCATTAGACAGCAAACTAAACATTATCCCTAAACTGTTATTTCATAAGGAACAAATAATAATATAAGATAGATAATAAGTAAACAAAGTGTAACTTTAGCATAAGATGTAACGTTTATAAAAACAACACTCATGTTTAACATTTAGATACCTATTTTTAAAAACTGTTAAATTCAAAATGTCGTCAGAGTTCGTGGCATACACCAACAACACGTCGCCTAATCACCTTTCTCCGATCCGGCCATTCCCCTTATGGCCTTCTCTTCGGACTGGTGGGGGAGTTAACATGCCCCTCTCCCCGGCCACAGGGAAACAACACCGACCCGGCAACAAAAACTCAGAGCCGAGGAGATTCAACGAAGATCGCCAACACGAACTCGGCCGAAGAGACATTTGCCAAAAACATACAACTTTTGTAATAAAGAGCTCATTCTCGTTTCATACCCCGAACTACTCAGTTGTTTCCTTGAAAGCTTTCCTCCCCCGGCCACAGAATTGTAACTCGCTCACATAATTTCGTTGTTTCGCTTGCGCCTGAATTTAGCGCCACTTACATATCGTCACCCCGCACCCCGCATATGCTATTGCTGTCTACAAACGTAGTTACCGCAAACGTTTGTTTGATTCTCTTTTCGCTTGTTTTTTCTCTTGTTTGTTTGATAAATATACCACTAAAAGTGCGTGTGTATATATTTTCTCATTTGCATTGCAGGCCCCGCACCCCGCATTTTACATTGCTGCCTACAAACGTAGTAACAGTAATGTGTGTAGTGTGTAGCAAGTTAGACTTACATAGTCAGCGTCGTTGCGAGGGTAGCTCACAAAGTTTGTGACACATTCTATTTTGTTAACTTAGTAAGCCTTTTTATTAAACATGTCTGAGTCCGAAAAAATGATTGAAAAGCCATAAATCAGCAAGACAAATGCAAAATTATCACTCTGCTTGCAAAGATTTGACAGGGTTAGTGCTGATATTGCTCGTATGCAAACAGCAATTAAAGCAAAAACCATCTCGACTGATAAAACAGAGATAGCGTGCCGATTAGAGCTTTTAGAAGGATACATAGGAAAGGCAACGGATTTACAGGCTGAGATAGATAATTTAGCCCTTTTAATGATTCTAGAGGTTCATTAGAGGATTTGTGTGTCGTCACAAGGGCACTTTATATAAATGCATCCAAGCCAACGTAAGAGCCTAGACCTGAGCATAACTGCTCCGTAGTTTCAAGCCAGCGTTCTCAGTTGCCGAAAATGCGATTGCCAAACTTTAATGGCAAACATTCAGAGTACAAAAATTTTATGTGCCTGTTTGAAAGTTTAGTCGATAATGACAATTCCTTGTCAAATGTCGAAAAGTTCAATCATCTAGTCTCGTGTTTGTCAGATGAAGCATTGGAGGTAGTTAAGCCGTATCAATTAACGGATAGTAACTACCCAAAGGCCCTCGCTAGTCTCAAAGCAGTGTATGACAACAAATGTCTTATATTCTTTGATACAGTTTCACAATTGTTTGACATACCTAGCATGACAAAACCATCTGCATCGAGTTTGAGATCGATCATAGATACGGTGTCTGCTATTTATTCTTCGTTGTCGTCGTTAGGAAACGACAAAGACTTTGCTAATGCAATGATAATTCACATGGTCATGGCAAAGGTAGACCATGTTACCAAATCTCGTTTCGAAGAGCAGCTTGACTATGATACTAGACAACTGAATAAACGGTATCAGTATCTGTATGCAGAAGAGTCAACGCGGGACAAAACAAAGTCGCGAGTTGACGCTAAGAAGCCCCATCAGTCTAAATCGTCCTTTGCTTGTACTGATGGAGGACGTTCATCATCGTCTGTGTGCGTTTTCTGCAAGGCAGAAACGCACAATATTTATTCGTGTTCATCGTGTGCTGCAGTCTCAGTTATGCAGCGTTTTGAATTTGTCAAAACACATAAGCTCTGCCTTAATTGTTTAGTGGTGGGGCATACGGTGTCAAAGTGTAAGGCATAAAAATGTAGAATTTGTTCGAAACCTCACCATTCCTTGATTCACAGGTATAGTACACCTGTTCAAGGTGAGACGCCTTTTCTTCACGCGACTGCTTCAGAGGCATATTTGGGACATGTGCTCAATAATGAGCAAGTCGTTCTTGCCACAGCTGTCGTAAATGTACGGGATAGATTCGGTCAGTTGCATCCTGCCAGAGCCTTGCTCGATAGTGGCTCCCAAATAAATTTCGGTTGAATACTGACATTTCAAAAATGTATAGGCAGATAAATGTCTCTGAAAAAGACAGAAATTTCCAACTTATTCTGTGGAGAGAAAATACTTCACAAAATATTCAGGCATACCGACTTAATACAGTCACATACGGTACAGCTTCTGCATCTTTTGAGCTGGCCAACATGCACGCACAATCACATCCTATTGGATCAGATGTGATTAAGAGGTGCTTTTATGTTGGCAGGAGCAGATAGTATACAAGAATATTGGAATCAGGAAATTTCCCACTTGCCAAGTGGGCAACCAACTGTAGTGATCTGTCGTTTAAAACAAAGGATAGCGAAGAAGTGACTCTCAAAATTGATGACCAGAGTTCCGTGATAACTCTTGGGATGCGCTGGGCACCTCAAGGGGATATTTTTAAATATCATCTCGATGTGGACAGTTTTGCCTCGGCTAAGCCAACGAAACGCAACATATTGTCTGCAGCTTCTCGTTTGTTTGACCCTCTTGGTTTGCTGTGTCCAATTGTTACCAAGGCCAAAATGTTGTTGCAGGAGTTGTGGAGACTGAAGATAGACTGGAATGAAGCTATTCTAATGAGACTTCACACAACATGGAACAAGTGACATTGCGCGATTTACATAAAATCCGCATCCCTCGGTACGTATGTCTTAATACGTATCAAAGGAGTCAGATACATGGCTTTGCCGATGCATCCAGTCATGCATATGGTTGTTGCATATACGTTCGAACTTGCAACAACCAAGACGTTGGCATTACATTGCTCACTGCAAAGTCTAGGGTAGCTCCACTAAACGTGAAAACAATACCCCGACTAGAGCTATGTGCAGCGCTCTTGCTGGCCAAGCTCTGGCACCAAATTGCGACAACCTTATCAAAATGTAATATAGAAAGTTTAAATTTCTGGACGGATTCACAGATTGTGCTGTATTGGTTACAACGCGATTCTGGCACATTGAGCACATTTGTGGCAAATAGAGTTGCAGAAATTCAGGGGTTGTCGAAAGGTATTGTGTGGCGTCACGTTCCAACAGATGCTAATCCGGCGGATTTAGTATCGAGAGTAACCGACATAGACGAGATTGTTAGCTCGTTACGGTTCGATGGGCCAAGTTTCTTGAAACTGGAGGAAGGCCAATGGTCTCAGCTTCACCTGGTTGAAATAGCGTTGGAAATCAAATCTTCCGAGGACAAAAAAAGTTCTGTTGTATGTACTTTGGCAGAAGCTAAGCCAAATTGTTTTGTTGAGCTAATTAATCGCCATTCCAACTTTCCAAAATTGATTCGCATAATGGCTTATGTGCTTCGATTCTGTTACAAAGGGCTCAAATCAGACTGTCTCGTGGTGTCGGCATCAGAAAGAAATATTCAGTTCTAAAACTGAACGCCGTAGTCCAAAGCACATCGTTCAAAAGCGAATTGAAATTATTGAGACAATCAGTAGTTCTAGCACCAATGTTGCAATCGCTGAATCCATTTATTGATAAATTTGACAAAAATGGAATACAATTTGAGCTCATTCGAGTAGGAGGACGTTTGTTACACGGGCCTCTCTCTTATGACGCTAAGTTTCCGCTGCTAATGACAAAGAGTTCAGAAATTATTCAACTATTTGTCAGATATTTGCATCGCAGGCACTATCATGCTGGTCCAAAAGTTCTAGTTGGACTTCTGAGGCAGCAGATTTGGGTAGTAAATGCTCGAAGTTTATGCACTACAGTTCGGAATTGCGTACACTGTTTTCGATATAAACCAAAATTGTTGGGGAAAATAATGGGAAATTTGCCTGCTGATCGCCTTCAACAAGAAGGTCGGCCATTTAGAGTATGCGGAGTAGACTTCTGTGGGCCGTTCTATGTTAGCTATAGAATCAGGGGTAGACCACCTGTAAAAATGTATGTTGCCGTTTTTTTTTGTTTTGCCTCAAAGGCGGTTCATTTAGATCTGGTAACCGATCTATCAACTGATGCTTTTTTGAATGTTCTTAAAAGGTTCATCGGAAGACGCGGATTACCGGAGACGATATTCAGCGACAACGCGACGAATTTCGTTGGAGCGAGCAACGTACTGAGGGAGCTGCAGACGGCGTTCCACAACAACGAGGCAAGGCTGGTGAACTTCGCAGCGGAGAGAGGAGTGCAGTGGAGGTTCATTCCCCCCCGCGTTCCGCACTTCGGAGGACTGTGGGAAGCCGCAGTAAAGTCTGCAAAGCAATGGCTTCTGCGAGGAGCGAGCAACGCCAACCTGACGCAGGACGAGCTAAGCACACATCTAGTGGACGTCGAGGCGCTGCTCAACTCCAGGCCGTTGCTCGTCGACAGCAGCGATCCCAGCGATGGAGAGGTGCTGACGCCAGGCCACCTAGTTATCGGTCAGCTTTTGTTGGCGCTGCCTTTAGGATCCGATCCAGACGAGAGCAGCAAGAAACCAGGGCGAGGATATTTGAGGCTGTGGCAGCAGTTGTCGGCGCTCAAACTGCACTTTTGGCGCAAGTGTTCCAAGGATTACCTGCTCAGCCTCCAGCAGCGAACTCAATGGGCCAAAGGCGAGGACGATCTCGAGGAAGGGGCGGTCGTGCTAGTTCACGACGACAACACACCCCCTCAGCAGTGGATAACCGGGCGCGTAACGCGCACAATTCGAGGGGAGGACGGCAAGGTTCGGGTAGGCGAAATAAAAACACCAGCAGGCGCAATTAAGCGACCAATTCATAAGCTGGCCCGACTCCCGATGTGTTAAAGAACGGAGCTCTTCAACGGGGCCGGAATGTTGGAGCAGCATATTTTTATTTACAATAGTTTTATTATTATTATTATTATTATCTATATTAATTGAATGAAATTTTTATTATTGTAGATTAATTTGAAATTGACATTGAAGTCATAGGCTAGCATAAAGTAAGAGAAAATTGTTTATTTTAAATGTAGTTGAGCATGCTCTCTTTATAATGCTCTCTTAAGCCCTTTGACGATCGGCAAATGCCGACGGTGAATTCGGGGAGTGTGGTCGGATTGTGGCCCACTCTCGGTAATGAAAAAAGCATTCGTTTTTAAGCAATCGTAGAAGCCAGCAGCAGTAATAAATTGTCAATGTGGCAATTATTAATCGAGCCACCGCGTCCTTTTTATTTCTTTTGTTTTTCGATCTCTAAAAAAGCTTAGAGAATTTTTCATTATTCGTTCCGCCTTTTGTGGGAATGGCAACCCACATACTTTTGCCTTATTGCAAGTGTTATAATTTGTTTTAATATTAACGTTTTTAATATTTAATCCATGCATAAGCTTTTCTCACTTAAGTCTTTCAAATTTTTGAAATTTAATTGGCCAAACCGATTATGCCATATTGATACCCATGATGAATCTTGAGAGATATGCAATACATTGTGTTCAAATATATTTTCGTATATATAAATTGTTTTCTTGCTTTGCGCGTAACACAATTACACCACTGTTGTTGCATATTACTGCTCCGTTATTTTCAAATTTCGTATGGTGACCGTATTTTGCTGCTTTGCTTATCGATACAAAGTTCATGTTTAACGATGGGACATACAGAACGTCTCTCATTGTTTTTTGCCGATTTTCAGTATGCAAAATCACAGTTCCTACACCAGGCGACTCAACAGATTTCATTCACTCGCGCGATGACCCGGTTTTTGGCAATTGTAGCATTTTCCTTTAAACTTATCTTTGTCTTTTTGGCGATTGTCCTTCTGCTTACTGTTGTTCTGCTTTGTGTACTATATGTGTACACAGCTTCTGCTTTTTCTAGTTTCTCTTCTTTTCTGGCGCCTTCTTCGAGAAATTTGATTTTAACCGTTTCAAATGGCAGCATCTCGTCGCGTGTTTCTATTGCGACTACTAAATTCAGGCAAACTAGACAAAAACATTATGACCTTCAACTCATCTTCCAAAGTTAATTTTTGATTTCTTAATTTAATAGAAGGTTTAACTTGAATTAATTCGCTTTTATTTCTTATCTAGTTTTAAAAAATTTACTTCTAATCAGAGTAATTTTATCTGTATTTATTGGTGCACTAGGAGGATTAAATCAGACTTCTTTACGAAAATTAATAGCTTTTTCTTCAATTAATAATTTAGATTGAATATTAAGAGCATTAATAATTAATGAATCAGCTTGACTTTTATATTTTTTATTTTATTCTTTTTTATCTTTTGTTTTAATTTATATATTTAATTTTTTTAATTTCATTTAAATCAATTATTTTCTTGATTTACTAATAGAAAAACTTGAAAATTTACTTTATTAATAAATTTTTTATCTTTAGGAGGTCTTCCCCCATTTTTAGGATTTTTATGAATCTTAATTGAACAAATAACTTTTAATGGGCAATATTTTCAATTATTTATTTTAATAATATCTACATTAGTTACTTTATTTTTTTATTTACGAATTAGTTATTCTGCATTTATATTAAATTATTATGAAAGTAATTTTATTTTCAATTCTAATTATAATAAATTTAAAACATTTTATTCTATTTTTGGATTATTTTTTACAACTATATTTTATTTTATTTTTTAAGGCTCTAAGTTAAATAAACTATTAGCCTTCAATGCTATAAATATAGGATTCCCTTTAAGCCTTAGTAATATTGTTACTCCTTCAAAATTGCAGTTTGATGTCATTGATGACTATAAAGCCTAATTGATTAAGAAGAATAATTCTTATAAATAGATTTACAATCTATCGCCTATTTTCAGCCACTTAATCGCGACAGTTATTATTTTCAACAAATCATAAAGATATTGGTACATTACATTTTATTTCTGAAGCTTGAGCGGGAATCGTAGGAACATCGTTAAGAATTCTTATTCGAGCTGAATTAGGACATCCTTGGGCATTAATTGGAGATGATCAAATTTATAACGTAATTGTTACAACTCATGCATTTATAATATTTTTTTTTATAGTTTTGCCTATTATAATTGGCTGATTTGGAAATTGATTAGTTCCTTTAATATAAGGAGCTCTTGATATAGCTTTTCCTTGAATAAATAATATAAGATTTTGATTACTTCCCCCTGCCTTATCTCTTTTATTGGTAAGAAGTATAGTAGAAAACGGAGCTGGAACAGGATGAACTATTTACTTACCTTTTTCTTTAGGTATTGCACATGGAGGGGCTTCCGTTGACTTAGCTATTTTTTCTTTACATTTAGCGGGAATTTCTTGAATTTTAGGGGCAGTAAATTTTATTACGACAGTAATTAATATACGTTCTTCAGGAATCACATTTGATCGAATACCTTTATTTGTTTGATTTGTAGTAATTACAGCTTTATTATTACTTTTATCTTTACCTGTACTTGCGGGAGCAATTACTATACTTTTAACAGATCGAAATTTAAATACTTCATTTTTTGACCCGGCAGGAGGGGGTGATCCAATTCTTTACCAACATTTATTTTGATTTTTTGGGAACCCAGAAGTTTATATTTTAATTTTTACCAGGATTTGGAATAATTTCTCATATTATTAGTCAAGAATCGGGAAAAAAGGAAACTTTCGGGTCATTGGGAATAATTTTTGCAATGTTAGCAATTGGATTATTAGGATTTATTGCATGAGCTCATCATATATTCACAGTAGGGATAGATGTTGATACTCGAGCTTATTTTACATCATTGGGGTAAATTTAAAATTTTTTCCTCAACATTTTTCAGGTTTAGCAGGCATGCCTCGTCGTTATTCTGACTATCCTGATGCTTATACTACATGAAATGTAATTTCAACAATTGGGTCCTCAATTTCTTTACTAGTTATTTTATTTTTTTTTTTTATATCATCTGAGAAAGTTTAGTGTCTCAACGACAAGTAATATATCCTATTCAATTAAATTCTTCTATTGAATGATATCAAAATACTCCTCTAGGTGAACATAGTTATTCAGAATTACCTTTACATACTAATTAATTTCTAATATGAAAGATTAGTGCAATAGATTTAAGCTCCATATATAAAGTATTTTACTTTTATTAGAATAAATGTCAACATGATCTAATTTAGGACTTTAAGATAGAGCTTCTCCTTTAAAAGAACAATTACTTTTTTTTCATGATCATGCTTTATTAATTTTAGTAATAATTACAGTATTGGTTGGATATTTAATATTTATGTTATTTTTTAATTCTTACATTAATCGATTTTTATTACATGGTCAATTAATTGAAATAATTTGAAGAATTTTACCTGCAATTATTTTATTATTTATTGCTTTTCCATCCCTTCGTTTATCATACCTTTTAGATGAAATTAACGAACCTTCAGTTACTTTAAAAAGAATTGGACATCAATGATATTGAAGTTATGAATATTCTGATTTTAATAACTTAGAATTTGATTCTTATATAATTCCAACAAATGAACTTTCAAATGACGGGTTTCGTTTATTAGACGTTGATAATCGAATTGTTTTACCAATAAATTCTCAAATTCGAATTTTAGTAACATTCATGAACTATCCCAGCTTTAGGAGTAAAGGTTGATGGAACTCCTGGTCGATTAAACCAAACAAATTTTTTTATCAACCGACCTGGTTTATTTTTTGGGCAATATTCAGAAATTTGCGGAGCAAATCATACTTTTATACCTATTGTAATTGAAAGAGTTCCTGTAAATTATTTTATTAAATGAATTTCTAATAATGTAAATTCTTTATTAGATGGCTGAAAGCAAGTACTCGTCTCTTAAACCATTTTATAGTAAATTACCACTTACTTCTAATGAATTTAAAAAATTAGTTAAATTACATAACATTAGTATGTCAAACTAAAATTATTAAAATATTAATATTTTTTAATTCTTGTGAGAAATACGAGGGTCGTTTGATAAGTCCGTGACTTTTTGTATTTGCCGCGCACCTGCTCTAAATACAACACTGCTCCTGTCAGCAGTTATCGATTAACAGCTGACTGTAAAATTTTGAGAAAGCTGCGTTTCTTAGTTTGCGTTTTATAGGCATTGAAAGCAGACGATCTCGTGAATTTTAACGAAAATGGAAAAAAGTGAATTTCGTGTGCTAATTAAGCATTATTTTTTGCGTAAAAAATCCATCACCGAAACCAAGGAAAGACTTGATAAATATTATGGGGACTCTGCACCATCAATTTCAATGGTTAAGAAATGGTTTACTGAGTTCCGTTGTGGTCGTACCAGTACAAGTGATGCCGAACGTTCAGGTCGCCCAAAAGAGGTCGTCATGCCAGAAATCGTCGACAAAATCCATGGAATGATATTGGATGATCGGAGAATGAAAGTGCGTGAGGTAGCTGAGGCTGTAGGCATCTCAACTGAACGGGTACATCACATTTTACATGAATATTTGGACATGAAAAAGCTTTCCGCGCGATGGGTGCCGCGATTGCTCACACACGACCATAAGCGCAACCGTGTGACCATTTCAAAGGAGTGTTTGGCGATGTTCAACCGCAATCCAAACGAATTTTTGCGCCGTTTCGTTACCGTAGACGAAACATGGATCCACCACACCACACCAGAGACCAAAGAACAATCAAGACAGTGGGTTTCTCCGGGTGAACGTGCACCAAAGAAGGCCAAGGTGGGTCTGTCGGCCAACAAGGTCATGGCCACAGTTTTTTGGGATGCACAAGGTATCATTCACATCGATTACCTTGAAAAGGGTAAAACGATCACCGGCGAATATTATTCAGAGCTTTTGGACAGATTCGATATTGATTTGAAGCAGAAACGACCGCATTTGGCGAAAAAAAAGTGCTGTTCCATCAGGACAATGCACGGGTGCACACGTGTGTAGTCAGCATGGCAAAATTTCATAAATTGGGCTACGAACTGCTACCCCATCCAGCATATTCTCCAGATTTAGCCCCCTGTGACTATTTTTTGTTTCCAAACATGAAGAAATGTCTCGGCGGTAAGAGATTCGGGTCAAATGAAGAGGTCATCACAGAAACAAACGACTATTTTGAGGGCCTTGAGAAAACCTATTATTTGGAAGGAATAAAAAAATTGGAAAAACGCTGGACTAAATGTATAGAGCTAAAAGGAGATTATGTTGAGAAATAAAACGCTTCTTTGACGAAAAAAATATATTTTATTCAACATACATACATATTACTAATTGGCAACGCACTCTTATACTCTTATACGCTGGGAGGGAGTCTCCCAGCGGAGAAAGCGCGAGGCACTGCGACCAATATGATCTTTTGTACCCAGAATGCTCTCCCTGTCATGACAAAAGCTGTTCTGCTTCCCTAATGAAGCATAACAGATCTTTCGTCGAGGAACGGACAATCTGCTCTGGAGTTGCGATTTCCACGTGCAGATGTTTCCTCCTTGTCCATACCAAGGCCGGACAGTCACATAGAATGTGTTTAGTAGTTTCATCGTCCTCTTTGTAGAGCCTGCACTCCGCGTCCGAGGACAAACGCATTTTTTTGAGGTGGTAGTTCACCAAGTGGAGATAGAGGTCTCTTCTGGAGAGTAGCTTGGTCCTTCGATCAACTTTGGGATTGGTAAGCTCTTTAGCCTGCCGCATCCCTGGTTGGAAGAACCAGTAGCGTTCACTCAATCTTCCAGCCCAGGTTTTCACAAGGGAGGAGATAGTAGACCACCCCACGCCACAGAAGGGTTCGGGGCCGAGCAAGGTGGCTGATGACCCAGCCCTCGCTAGTTCGTCCGCCAGCTCATTGCCCTGGAAGCCAGAGTGCCCAGGTACCCAAATTAGGGTGACTTTATTCCTTATTGACAGCCTCCGGAGACAATTCCAGCAGTCAGCCACCATACGCGAGCCTACTCTTTTTGAGGAGAGGGCTAGTATGGCCGCTTGGCTGTCCGAGAAGATGTATATTTTCGCTCCTCTAGTCCCCTTCTCAAGGATAAGACGGCAGCAGATTTCAATGGCGTGAACCTCTGATTGAAAAACTGTGGGCCAGTTGCCCATACCAATCGAGGTCCTGGAGTTGGGACCATGTATCCCAGCTCCTACACCCTGTTCAGTCTTTGACCCGTCGGTGTACCAATGTATACCATTTGGGTCTCTGATGGGGTTGCCAGAATCCCAAACCCTGCGGTCCGGGATGAGGGTTCTAAATTTTGCACCAAAGAAGAGTTCCTTGGTCATAGAATCTGATCTAGTGCAGATCTCTAAGCCAGGAATGTCTTTGAGTAGGATAGCATGCCCAGAATCGGTAGCTAGAAGCCCAGATTGGAGCTTGATTCTGAGAAGGCTCATAGCAGCAACTTCTTTTATACGGATATGCAGCGGAGTCAGATTCAAAATCGATTCCATTGCTGCAGTGGGACAGGTGCGGAGTGCACCCGTCAAGGAAAGGCAAAGCAGCCTATGCAATTTCGTGCATTTATTGATGGCAGTGACCTGCGTAACCTTGGGCCACCACACAATAGCAGCGTAGGTTACGATCGGTCTTACCATCATCTCAAAAAGCCACCTAATGGTGTAGGATTTAAGACCCCATATTCTACCGAAAAGCCTTCTACATGCCCACATGGCATGAGTGGCCTTTGATAGAGTGTTATGCAGGTGGGAGTTCCAGTTTAGTCGCTTATCAAGGGTTACCCCTAGATATTTGACTTCGTTGGAGAGTTCCACAGGAGAGCCGCCAATATGTAATTGACCAATGTCAATAGAGTAACGCTTAGTGAAGGGAACAATGATTGCCTTTTGAGGGTTGATGCTAAGACCTACATCATCGCACCATCTACTGACCGTGTTCAGAGCTGATTGCATCAGCTCTGTCACGGTGTTGGCATAGTTCCCGTTCACTACGAGAGCCAGGTCGTCGGCATAACCAATCGCTTCCACGCCCTGTTCTGCGAGTATGATTAGTAGTTCGCCAACTACTAGGGATCAGAGCAAAGGGGATAGAACCCCTCCCTGGGGACACCTTTTTACCGCACTAATATGGGCGGTCGTCGTGTCCAGGGTAGAGGAGATAGTCCGGTGTTTGAGCATGGCGTCAATCCACCGGATTATGGGACGGGCAATGTTCCTGCGCTCAAGCGCAGTAGAGATAGACCCGTAGCCGGTATTATCGAAAGCACCCTCTATATCAAGATAAGAGCACAGAGCAATGTTCTTTGATACGAAGGCCTTTTCGATCTTATTCACTAATTTGTGGAGAGCGACCTCTGTCGATCTACCGGCTATATACGCGAACTGCGTGGGGTGCAGAGGGTTGTTTTCCTGCAGAGAGCACCGAATGTGCAAGTCTAGGAGCCTTTCCGCAGTCTTGAGCAGAAAGGAGGTAAGGCTGATCGGCCGGTAGGACTTAGGCTGGTCAAGAGGACGATTCCCCTGTTTGGGGATGAATACCACATTGACTCTCCTCCAAGAGTTGGGTATGTGTCCCCACGTGAGACTGGCTCTAAGAAGGCCGACCAGTGGATCGAGGATATGATCCAGACTGTTTTGGAGAAGGGCTGGAAAGATTTGATCACCCCCTGGGGCTTTGAAGGGAGCGAAGGAATCTACAGCCCATTTGACCATTTCAGGATCGAAGATGGTACCGGTTAGATCTGGCCTTGTTGAAAAGGCTTCTAACCTTCCTTCTTTGAGCAGCCAGCTCTTCGTTCCACCAAGGAACTTTACGGTTGACCGTTAGTGTCTTCCGAACTGAGCTGGCTTCGAAGGACGTAATAAGCACATCTTGGAGCAGGTTGGCAGCAAGTTCTATCTCACTGACAGAGTTAGGATTGCTGATCAACATGTCTGCTTTCAAAGCCACAGAGGCTTTGAAGAGTTCCCAATTTGTCTTTTTAGGACAAAACGAGTTCTGGCGGATCTCGACTTGGCCAGGAAGGTCGCACCAAGGTGGCTTCGTCTGTGACCCGCCAGTTTATAAGCGAACTCGCAATGGAGTTGCTTATTAGGGTGAGATCTAATACCTCTTCCCTAATAGAATTAATAAACGTCGGTTTACACCCGACGTTCGCTATGTCTACATGACAACACATTAGATAATCAAGGAGAGACTCACCACGTTTGTTGACGTCGCTGCTCCCCCAGATTGTGTGATGGGCGTTGGCATCACAGCCAATCACGAGCGGCTTGTTGTGGAGGCGGCAGAATCCCACAAGCCGCTGAACCTCTGCGGGGGTGCATCATCCACATCGCCCGGGAAGTAAACAGAGGCGATCACCACTTCCCGGACGCCATCAGCAGTGGCTACCTCCATAGCCGTTGCCACCAGGTCTCTGTGAATGAAGTTGGTTAAAGGAAAGTGTCTCACACTGTTATTGATCAGTATAGCAGTGCGAGGGGCACCGCCCATACGGTCATATAGTAACTTACATGATCCGCATGATAGTCCACGGACGAGGCCACCTATTAACCATGGCTCTTGGACGAGAGCCAGGGCAATCTCCTCTTTACAGACGACCCTGCACAGGGTGGCTGACGCTCCTCTGGCGTGGTGCAGGTTCGCCTGGAGCACTCTAGTTGCGCTCCGCATCCTTTCTCAGCGCCTTGGTGACAAGGCCACATGCCTTGCCCCCCCGAGAGTCGTTGCCTCGGATGCCCTTCGGCAGTCTGGCAGAGCTGCTCGGGGGAGGTCGCTTAGCGATCCCAGTCGCGGGAGGTGCCCTTGCGGGTTGTTTGCGCCCAGCGCTGACTGTGGGTCTGGCAGCGGCCAGGAGGCGCGGGGGTTTGGGGATGGGGCCTTTCAGAGCCACTGCGGCCGCAGCACTGGTGGACGCCACCGGTGCGGCAGCCACTGCTGTCGCAAAGGTAGGGGCCACCTTTGACGCTTCCGGTGGGGCGCTGGAAGGGGTGGGGAATGGTTGGAGAGGGGGATGGGGGACGGGCCGGGGAGGGAGAGGCTCTGGGGACGGAGTTCTTCAGGAGAAATTTGACTCGAAGACGAATTTCACCTTCCCGTTGCACTCCGTCAGAGCCTTATACGACTCCTCGTCGAGGTGGGTCGTAGTACCGTTGAGGGTATGCTGGACCACCCGCCACTGTTTTGTCGAGAACAACTCCTCGTTTTGGATACCAAGGTATCGCAAAATATCGGCGGGTGTGAGTCCAGCACTACTGGGGAAGTATCCTCTAATGAGGTGAGCTTTGGGGAACTCGGACTCCTCCAGTAGGCCGTCAGCCGTCAGAGGCAGCAAGGGGAACTACATGTAACCCTAGCTTTGGCTGAGGTACGTGCCGTCCTTGCTTCTACTGCCGGAAGTGCGGCTATACTCTCCACGTGAGGGCGGCTGGAAGCAGGCCCCTAGCATGGGGTGCATGGCCGGGAGGTAGCCCGGTCGTTAGTATGCGGACTCTGGATACCTGTCGCCCTCCAGTTTCATCTAGACTTCCCACGGTACGCGGGCTATGCCGTGGGCGACCTTCCCTTCCCGCCTACTCGTGGGTCCAAAATGTATGGATAACTTTTTAAAAAAAGATAAGTCTGATGCGAGTTTAACAGCATCCACCCAGGGCGAAGCCTTAACGGCCGACTCCATCAACAGCACTGCAGCCAGTGGGCTGCTGGCTTCCACCCCCAATACCACGGGTCTTGGCCCTGGTACTCTAGGGGACCCGGACATGCCACGGACTCCCTTGGACGATGAGTTCGTTAGTGCTGCCGTGTCGTCCAATAGCTGCTCAGGCAGGCAGCAACTCGTCGAGGTGATGTCGTCTGACGCGGAAGCTGACGCTGACCTGATCAGCCTCGCTGACGACGCTTCCGTGGCCTCTAAGAGGTCAGGTCTCACGGATGCAGGCTCTCAGATCCAGAAACTGCGACTGGAATCTGAGAACGCCTTCGTGAAATTGAAGACACGCGAGAAGAGGCTATTCAAAGCCGCACTCGCGAAGGGTTCGAGCAGAGCGGAGGCTCTAGCTATCGCCACCGCGCCCCCCGTGGAACCCAAGACCAAACGGACGCGCGCTGACGATACCGTCCTCGAACCCCAAGAGTCTTCAAAGAAGCCCAAAAAGACTCATGTGGAGTCCACAAAGCCACCTCACAGCCAGGTGGCAAGTAGCGTGAAACTCGTCTTCACGTCGGCTGACCCCAAAAATCCGCTTTCACCGGAGCAGGTGGCTACGCTGAAAGCTAGCATTGCCAAGGCTTTGCTGCTTCATCCCACACCGGGCGCCAGTCCAGGTTTCGAGGGTTGCATACCCCGAAACGAATGGCTTCTCCTGGTGTGCGAGGACAGCCGCACTGCTGACTGGGTCAGGGGAGCCGTTGGACACATCAGGTCCATCAGCTCCCTTGACATCAAACTACTGTAGGAGACTGAGTTTCCTAAAGCTCACCTCATCAGAGGATATTTCCCCAGTAGTGCTGACCTGACTCCCGCCGCCAGTCTGGGATACCTTGGCATCCAAAATGCGGACTGCTTCTCAACGAAGCAGTGGCGAGTGGTCCAGCACAGCCTCAACGGCACCACGACTCACCTCGCGATGTTAGTCGACGAGGAGTCGTATAACGCTCTGACGGAGTGTAACGGGAAGGTGAAATTCGTCTTTGGACGAGTTAAGCTTCTCCTGAAGAACTCCGTCCCCAGAGCCTCCCCCTCTCCTGCCAGTCCCTCTTCCCCTTCTCCAACCATTCCTCCCCCCCAACCGACGCCCCTCCGGAAACGACGAAGGTTGCCCCCACCTACGCGACGGCAGTAGCTGCCGCCCCGGTGGCGTCCACCAGCACTACAGCCGCAGTGGCGCGGCAAGCCCTCCTCCCCAAACCCTCGACCATCCGGGTCTCCGCCCCCAACCCACCAACGGGCCGCACCAGACCTGTGGCTGACAGCGGGCGCCTCCTGGCCCCTGCCCGACCCACAATAAGCGCTGGGCGCAAGCTACCCGCAAGGGTACCTCCCGCGACTGGGGTCGCTAGGCGACCTCCGCCGAGCAGCTCCGCCAGACTGCCGAAAGGCATCCGTGGCAACGACTCTCGGGGTGGCAAGGCATGTGGCCTTGTCACTAAGGTGCTACGAGAGGATGCGGAGCGCAACTAAGGTGCTCCAGGCGGACCTGCACCACGCCAGAGGAGCGTCAGCCACCCTGTGCAGGGTCGTCTGTAAAGAGGAGATTGACCTGGCTCTCGTCCAAGAGCCATGGTTATGTAAGTTACTATATGACCGTATGGGAGGTGCCCCTCGCACTGCTATATTGGTTAATAACAGTATGAGACACTTCCCTCTAACTAACTTCATTCACAGAGACCTGGTGGCAACGGCTATAGAGGTAGCCACTACTGATGGCGTCCGGGAAGTGGTGATCGCCTCTGTTTACTTCCCGGGCGATGTGGATGATGCACCCCCGCAGAGGTTCAGCGGCTTGTGGACTTCTGCCGCCTTCACAACAAGCCGCTTGTGATCGGCTGTGATGTCAACGCCCACCACACAATCTGGGGGAGCAGCGACGTCAATAAACGTGGTGAGTCTCTCTTAGATTATCTAATGTGTTGTCATTTAGATATAGCCAACGTAGGGTGTAAATCCCACGTTTATAAACTCCATTAGGGAAGAGGTTTTAGATCTCACCCTAGTCAGCAACTCAATTGCGAGTTCGCTTGTTAACTGGCGGATCACTGAGGAAGCCACCCTGTCGGACCATCAGCACATCAGGTTCGACCTTCCTGGCCAAGTCGATATCCGCCATGACTGCTTCTGTCCCAAAAAGACAAACTGGGAACTCTTCAAAACCTCTGTGGCTTTGAAAGCAGACCTGTTGATCAGCAATCCTAACTCTATCAGTGAGATAGAACTTGCTGCCAAACTGCTCCAAGATGTGCTTATTACGTCCTTCGAAGTCAGCTCAGTTCGGAAGAATTTAATGGTCAACCGTAAAGTTCCTTGGTGGAATGAAGAGCTGGCAGCACAAAGAAAGAAGGTTAGAAGCGACTTCAACAAGGCCAGATCTAACCGCATAAGTTGTGACGTCTATAGGGACGCTCTCACACACTATAAAAAGAACATTAGACGCTCCAAACGCGATACGTGGCGCAGCCACTGTGGTAGCATAGAATCACTGCCAGAGGCAGCGAGACTCCACAAAGTATTAGCCAAAGGGTCGTCTAATGGAATAGGGCTTCTCAAAAGAGCGATGGGTCTTTCACTCAAGATTTCAGGGATGCACTTGAGCTTTTATTGCAAGTTCACTTCCAAGGTTCCGTGGCTAGCCCAGATCTTTCCAGTCACGTTGACGCCACCTTGTCACCTGACTCACGTGGATCCAGCCTATCTGGAACCATTTTCGACCCTGTAAAGGTCAAATGGGCTGTAGATTCGCTCCCTTTAAAGCCCCAGGGGGTGATAAAATCTTTCCAGCCCTTCACCAAAACAGCCTGGATCATATCCTCGATCCACTGGTCGGCCTACTTAGAGCTAGTCTCACGTGGGGACACATACCCAACTCTTGGAGGAGAGTCAATGTGGTATTCATTCCCAAACAGGGAAATCGTCCTCTTGACCAGCCTAAGTCATATCGGCCGTTCAGCCTTACCTCCTTTCTGCTTAAGACTGCAGAAAGGCTCTTAGACATGCACATTCGGTGCTCTCTGCAGAAAAACAACCCTCTGCACCCCACGCAGTTTGCGTATATAGCCGGTAGATCGACAAAGGTCGCTCTCCACAAATGGATGGCAACCCCATCAGAGACCCCAATGGTATACATTGGTATACCGACGGGTCAAAGACTGATCAGGGAGTTGCAGCTGGGATATTTGGTACCAACTCCAAAACCTCGATTGCTATGGGCAACTGGCCTACAGTCTTCCAATCAGAGGTTCACGCCATCGAGTTCTGCTGCCGTCTTATCCTTGAGAAGGGGATTAGAGGAGAGAACATATACATCTTCTCGGACAGCCAAGCGGCCATACTGGCCCTCTCCACAAAAAGAGTAGGCTCGCGTATGGTGGCTGACTGCTGGAACTGTCTCCAGCGGGTGTCAAATAAGATCAAAGTTACCCTAACTTGGGTACCTGGACATTCTGGTTTCCAGGGCAACGAGCAGGCGGACGAACTAGCGAGGGCTGGGTCATCAGCCCCCCTGCTTGGCCCCGAACCCTTCTGTGGCGTGGGGTGGTCAACTATCTCCTCTCTGGTGAAAACCTGGGCTGGAAGATTGACCGAACGCTACTGGTTCTTCCAACCAGGGATGCGGCAGGCTAAAGAGCTCACCAATCCCAAAGTTGATCGAAGGACCAAGCTTCTCTCTAGGAGAGACCTTTACCTACTTGTTGGCTACCTTAGTGGCTACCACTTGGTGAACTATCACCTTACCAAAATGCGCCTGTCCTCGGATGCGGAGTGCAGGCTCTGCAAAGAGGACGACGAGTCTACTAAACACATTCTATGTGACTGTCCGGCCTTGGTATGGACTAGGAGGAATCATCTGCAAGTGGAATTCGCAAGTCCCGAGCATATTGTCCGTTTCTCGACGAAAGATCTGTTATGCTTCATTAGGGAGGCAGAACAGCTTTTGTCATTATAGGGAGAGCATTCTAGGTACAAAAGAGCTTCATGGTCGCAGTGCCTCGCGCCTTCTCCGCTGGGAGAATCCCTCTTTTATAATAATATTTATAAGGACCCCAACAGGGAATTACTTGTGGTTTCATTAGGTATGGAAGTAGAAATAATTCAAATCGCACATAAGCAAGGTAACTTCTCGACAAAGAGAACTCAGGATTTATTAGAAAAGTCTTATTATATTCTTAAGATTAAGGAGAAAGTAGCTAGAGTTTTTGGTAGTTGCGTTGAGTGTATTTTGGTAAATGCTAACGCAGGTCGTTTGGAAGGATTTCTTAATCCGATTGATAAGGGAGATACACCATTGGTTATCTATCACATCGATCATGTGTGTCCAATGGAGATCACTCAGAAGCGATACAATCACATTCTGGTTATCGTAAACGCATTTTCTAAGTACGTTTGGTTATATCCAACTCGAAGTACAGGAGTTGAAGAGGTCATCAATTGTTTGGAAAAGCAGGCAGTAAATTTCGGAAATCCATGTAGAATTGTGTCGGACAGGGGAACAGCTTTTACAGGAAATGCTTTTAAAGCATATTGCGAAAAACAAAACATACAACATTTGTTGATAACTACAGGTATTCCACGTGGAAACGGACAGGTAGAAAGGATGCATAGGATTGTGGTGCCCATATTGTCCAAATTGGGTATGGAGAGCCCTGGTTCATGGTATAAGTATGTAGATCGTGTACAACAGCTGATTAACAATACGGAACCACGTAGTACGAATATCACTAAATTCAAGCTATTGACAGGTATTGATATGCGTTACTCTGAGGATCCTGAGATGAAACGGTTAGTGCAGGAGTCATTGTTTGAAGAATTAGATAAAGATCGTCAGGAGCAACGAACACTGGCTAGGAATAATATCACAGAGTTACAAAATGAAAATCAAAAAGCATTTAATCAAAAACGTAAAGCAGAAAAAATCTATAAAGTGAACGATCTGGTAGCTATTAAGGGTACACAATATGGGGTAGGATTGAAGTTAAAAGGAAAATATCTGCTAAAGTCCAGAAAGACGGCAGCTATGATGTTGAGATGATAGGCGAGGGAGATAGCCCATTCAAAACTTCAACTGTGGCAGAATATATGAAGATATTCGGGACGAATATCAGGAGGGCCGGAGGAGGGTTTATTATTAAAATAATAATAATCAACTTTTCCGTCCAATTTCGTATTTATCTTTCTGGTTTCTTCATCACCATCAATTGCATCTTTCTCGCCTTTTAAAGGTTCGGTTATGCCAATTGATATCGGTAAAGACACCAAGAGACACCTTATTGTACAAGCGACTCAGCATAGACGTTCAAGTTCTCTTCCAAGTTCCCATCTTGGCAGAACATCCTCTCCCGCCACACAAAGGAAAGTTTCAACTCCGGCCACATCCAAGGCTAGTCAGGTACCAAAAATTTCGGTGCACGCTCCTCCAATCACTCGCTCAGTTGGTCATCAAATTTCCCAGGCAATAAAAATGGCACTACAAGAGTTCATTAACGCTTCAGATCAGCTCACGCAATTCGAAGCTAGGATTCAAAATTCTCCTATAGCTTCACTTCACACTCACAGAGTGCGTTTTGAGCAGCTTCGCTCCATATGGAGTCTTGTAGAACTCAAATATGAACTCTGTTCCAACGCATTGTCTCAACCAGAGACAAATGCTGAGGACAAAATCGCCATGCAAGCCCGATATGACCACTGCTATTTAGTTTACGAGGAACTTGCCTCTCAGTTAAATGAGAATATAGAGACCGCAACGGCTCCCTCTCCAGCCTCTCCGTTTAGAACTTTGCGGTGCATTACTGCTAGCCGAGTTATGAGCAACACTCCTCCCCCAGCTTCCAGTCAATAGCTACGAAGAGTACTATTGGACTGATTCCACAATTGTGTTAGCCTGGCTTAGTAAGCCTCCAAGTAAATGGACGACTTTCGTGGCTAACAGAGTGGCTAAGATAGCTCAGCTCACTAGTTCGAGCAAATGGTCTCACGTCAGATTTGAGCAGAACTCTGCCGATCTTGCCAGTAGAGGCGTCAAGTCAGATGACCTCATTGGTAAGAGACTCTGGTGGCATGGACCCGATTGGCTGATCCTTCCAGCAGAGCAGTGGCCTGTTGCGATCGAAATCGCTCACGAGACAGACGAAGAGCTTCGTCCTGTCAAATGCAACTTAACAAAGTTGCCTCCTTCATCCATTTGTATCTTGGAGAGATTTTCCGAGCTCGACAGAGCACTGCGAGTGATGACTTATGTATATCGCTTCATTCAGAGGTGTCGCAAGCCTGATCTTACACTCTCTCCAGATATCAGCAGCTCTGAACTCTCCAACGTTCAAGATTTGCTCATCCGGATCACCCAACGTACTCAGTTCCATAAAGAGTACAATTCTTTGTTGAACAAGGAACAGATTGCATGGAGTAGCGACATCTCTAATTTGAATCCGTTCATCGACGCCAGCGGAGTCATGCGGTCGTGTGAGAACATCCGCTTCTTTAAGCTATGATGAGAGGCACCCGCTAATCCTTCCGTACTCATGTACTTTCTCACACCTCCTCGTCCCTCCATGGTGGGAATCAATTAGTGATGCGTCTCATTCGATCACGCTACTGGATTCCAAAGCTCCGTACTTTAGTGAAAGCCACCATTAATTCCTGTCGTGTTTGCATCCTCCATCGAAAGAAGTTGCAAATTCAACTCATGGGTACTCTGCCCTCTGCGAGAGTTTCCTTCTCTCGACCTTTCACCCACACGGGACTCGATTTCGCTGGTCCTTTCGAAATCAAGAATTTCACTGGTCGAGCCTGCGTGTTTGTCTGTTTCAGCACAAAGGCCATACATTTAGAAGCAACCTCGGACCTAACAACCGAGAAGTTTCTCGCCGCCTTCGCACGTTTCATCGCGAGACGCGGCTGCCCCCGCCACGTTTACTCTGACAACGGAAAGACATTCGTAGGAGCCTCCAAGGTCCTTACTTCAGAGTTTATGAAGGCAGTGAAGGCTGATGTATCCAAAAAATACAGCCATCAAAATCTCGCATGGCACTTCAATCCTCCCAGTGCGCCGCACATGGGTGGCTTATGGGAAGCTGGAGTAAAGAGCTTCAAAACGCTCTTCTACAAGTCCACTTCCTCATTAAAGTACACTTTCGAGGAACTATCCACACTCCTTTGCAAGGTCGAAGCGTGCCTTAACTCCAGGCCGATTTCCCCTATGTCTGAGAACCCCATCGATCTTTTAGCCTTGACTCCTGGCCACTTTCTGATCGGCGGTCCGCTCATGTCCGTCGCAGAGCCTGAAATCCAAGAAGACGCTGTATCCATCATCAACCGATGGCAGCGACTTAAGGCTCTGCATCAACAGTTTTGTTTCCGTTGGAAAGAGGAATACCTCAAAGAGTTGCACAAACGCTCCAAGTGGCAACTCCCAACGCGAAACCTCCAAGTCGGCGACATGGTGGTTGTCAAGGAAGACAACTTACCAGTCAACGAATGGCGTCTGGGCCGCATCCACGTCACCTATCCTGGCGCTGATGACATTGTCCGCGTAGTGGACATCCTCACCACCCGTGGCGTCATCAAAAGGCCAGTGGCAAAATTAGTCCTACTTCCTTTAGAGGACAAGGTCCAGACACCCTCCTAACCTTGTGTTGTCCATCAGTGGATATATGCTCTCCAAACACTAATCCATATATCCACATTCTTCTTTCAGATTAGTGAGATGGCACCACGCAAGGCACAAACACCAGCAAAGCCCAAAGGAGTGAACTCCTTCAGATGCCGCGTCTGCAGAGGAGTCCACGCCTTAAAGAAGTGCCAACGATTCCTGCGGCTGGCTGCGGAAAAGCGTCTTCGGGCAGTGTTGATCAACAAATACTGCCCGAAATGTCTTGCCCATGAACATTCCAAGGGTTCATGTCGCAGCGGCGGCACCTTCCGCACATGTGGTGAGGGCCACCACACACTGCTCCACCTTCCAAGCACCCCTCAATCCGAGATGCGTGCAACCTCGCCATCCGTGACGCCTCTTCCATCTTCGGAATCCCTGGCGACATCCCCCTCTGTGGCAATCAGTATGATGCCGACCGCCATAGTCAACCTGGACATGGCCGGCAAAATCTTCGAGGTGCGCGTGCTGTTGGACGCGTGCAGTCCATATAGGCGCTTGCCCACTTCACTGGCAAAGGCCTTTGGCCTCTTCGCCGAAAATGGGTTTTGCCGCGCCTTGTTCAGGTCAGGGCGTCGCCAGAGTTCTCCGTTACAGTGAATCTGAAGATGGAAGATGTGCAGATCAGGACTCCGGCACAGAAGGTCAACAAGGAGCTGCTAACCAGCTATCCGGGCATCACGTTGGCGGACACTCGGTGCCATGTGCCGAGCAGAGTCTCCATAGTTCTGGGGGCCGACGTCTATGGAGACGTACTCCTTCCAGGGCTTGTTCCATCCCACGGTGGACTGCCGTTGTCCCAGAACACTCTGTTTGGCTGGGTCCTATCCGGTGTCTTCAAGACATAGTCCGCCAGCGCTCCCCTCCAGCGGCATCCAAAGGATCCCGTCTCCACCCTCAAGTTGCAATAGTATTGCAAGGGGGGCGGGATGTTTACGTCGAAACGCAGCCGCCAAGAAGTAGGCAACGTTGCGGCGTAAACAGTGCGAGAGTCACCAAGGGCTCTCGCGCTCTTTTATCCAGTTTTTTCTTAATGCTAAGTAGTGTAATAATAACATGTAATAACATAAGTTTAGTATTCAATAAAACAGTGAAGTGAACGGATCACGCGCCCCGAATTGTCTCTTTCTTTATTCGAATTGTTTTTTCTCGCGTCGGTTCACAACTCGTCAGTGATCTCCACAGTGATCCCCTCCAAGATCAAGAATTCTTCTGTTGCCGCCGCCACAAACTTCAGTTAACCAACTATCGAGTCGCTAAGAATTATCGATAAAAGAGACTTTATGCCAGAATCTCGGTCCGTGAACACGTATTAAAAATACACACCATTCATTTTAAAATTGTTAATTATAAGACAAGTAAATATACTACAATAAAAACTATTTGTTCGTACACTAAAAGTGGAAACTACTTTTAATAATACTTTAATTTAATTATCTAATAGTTAAGTATAACCATTGAATGTAAAATTGGTTTGATAATTATTATTATTTTTATTATTTTTATACCCTTGGACCTTGTTATCAATATTGGCCAATTTAAAAGTTATAAAGAAATACCGATATATACTGCGGCGATAAATTATTGGCAAATTATCGAAATTGAAGCAAGGTGGCAGCGCACTGCAGTATTATTATTAATTTATAGCTTGCGATTAGTATTATACAATTAGATACTTTTTATGGCAACATACGTCCGAGGGTATCCCACTGTCGCGTGTCGCTCGACTGTTGCTTTCGTTTCTTTTTTATTTCTTTAACAGACATCTAAATTTCCATAAAATAATTAATCATTGGAATTAAAATTTATCTTGTAAATATATTAATTTAGTCTTTTATACACTTGTATTAAAAACAAAAATATATATTTAACCAATTAAAAACGTATCCTATATATAAATCTACTAAATATAAACTACACAATACAAACAATTTAAGGAAAATATCTCAATTAAATAAAATAACAAATATTAACCAGAAATATGACAAGACTAGACCCTGACTTGTCAACGGACGATATAACATCCGACTCGGGATCCCACAACCGATTCCATTTCGGTAGCCACACCTCAAGAGGTATTCAATTCCCTTCGTATACCGGATGCAATAAGGTTTCTACCAGTATACGAGGGTAACCCTAAGGCACTCAAGGAATTTATAGTAAACGTTGAAGAGATTTTGATAATAATACGAAGATGAGTTCATATGGCAAAATGCTGTTAAGAGCTATTCGTAACAAGATTGAGAGTAAGGCAAATGAAGCGCTATTATCGTCCGGTTTTCCACTAGTATGGCACGACATCATACAAACCCTGATTAATACATTTCCCGACAAACGCGACGAGTCTACGTTACTGTACGAATTGCAGTTACTAAGCTTTTTGAAACGATTACAGAAATCAAGACTAGCCTGTTTAATCAGGTTGAAAACCAAGAATTGCAGTAGCTAGTGCAAAGAAAGAGTCATTCAACCAAATATTTTTAAATACATTTGTTTCAGAACCTCTGGGTTCTTTCATTAGGTCATCTAAACCTACTTCCCTTATAGATGCCTATGAGTCTGCTATCAAGGAAAGAAACATTTATTATCAGGAACAATCCCGAAAAAGGAAATTTGAAAATACAGGTAGTGGCACGGCCTCCATATATAAGCGTAATGACCAGTGGAGACCTATAGAGAATAAATCAGACAACCAACAATAGTCTTACTCTTATAATTATAGAAATAATCAGAATCAGTCTCACCGTAATAATTATTACGGAAATATCAATCGAGACGGCAATTTACGTTTCAAACGAAATAATTTTAACTCCAATCAGAGATTGGCCATTATGCAAAAACCTGAACAAGCAAACCAACAAAATAGACTTCAGGGTAACCTTTTCAATATTGAAACACCTTCAGCACCTGAAAATTTTCGTCAAGAAACCTCGGACAGAAAAAAACAATAACTAAAATGACAGATCTTCCATACATCGTTATAAAATCACTCGCAGGACGACCATTAGTTTTTCTTATCGACCACTTACCTTGACGACAGCTTTTAATTCGCATCAAATACTTGAGGAAGTCAGATACCCTGCATTTAAAGAATTTAACACGTCTGGAAATTTTTCCTCTTTATTGTTCAAATTTCACAATACCTTTGACGGAGTGATTGGCATGGATATACTTCAGCAAATAGGAGCAGAAATTGATTTGTTAAAATCAGAATTAAGAACGACATCAACTCATTTACCCATTTGATTTCAAAACAAATCGAATCCTCAATTATATGTTTTAGAACCCGGGAGTGTAAAGATCATTCCAGTACAAAAAAAAATTGCTTCGGATCTGTTTTCGTCTGAAGGATTGTACCAGGCCACAAAGTAATTGCGGATTTTTTAAAAGAAAGTAAATGCATTTTTAATAAAACTTAGAATGAACTTTAATCAAATATATAATTGCCATTTTGTTCGATAACCTTTTGCCATCTTCCTGGCAAATTTAGTATTCCACGCTCATAGAACTTCTGGCCTTTATCTGCAAAAAACTGAACCAAGTGCGATTTTATAGCCTCATCATTGCCGAAAGTTTTACCATTTAAGGAGTTCTGCAAAGATCGAAATAAATGGTAGACTGATGGTGCAAGGTCAGGGCTATATGGTGGATGCATCAAAAGTTCCCAGCCAAGCTCACTCTGTTTTTGGCGAGTGACCAAAGATGTGTGCGGTCTAGCGTTGTCCTGGTGGAATATGACACCTTTACGATTGACCAATTCTGGTCGCTTCTCCTTGATGGCTGTATTAAATTTGTCCAATTGTTGACAGTAAACATCCGAATTAATCGTTTGGTTCCTTGGAAGCAGCTTAAAATATACGACACCCTTCCAATCCCACCAAACAGACAGCATAACCTTCTTTTGGTGGATATTAGCCTTTGAAGTGGTTTGAGCTGGTTCACCATGCTTGGACCATGATCGTTTTCGACTAACGTTGTTGTAAACAATCCATTTTTCATCTCCAGTTATGATTCGTTATAAAAACGGAACGAATTCATTGCGTTTAAGGTGCATATCACAAGCGTTGATTCGGTGTGTTAAATGAATTTCTTTCAACTTCTCTCCTATCTCACGCTCAGTTACATGACGATCCAATGCTTTGATTTGGTTATCATCAACTTCATTTGGCCGACCTGAACGTGGCTCATCTTTAAGTGAAAAATCTCCAGAACGGAATTTGCGAAACCAATTTTGACACTGTCTTCCTTTTAAGTCTTCATCACCATACACATCTCGTAACTTTTTAGCAACCTGCTCCGCGTTTTTTCCTTTACGGAAATAACAAAGTAAAATGTGACGAAAATGCTCTTTTGTGGGCTCCATATTAAAATTGCCGCCAAACAAACAAATGTAAACAAAATTTCGCGCAATTTTTTTCTAAAGCAAGCTAAAAGTAACAGTTGATAACTGACAGAAGAAAGAATGCAATTACAGAGTCACAGGCCGTTGAAAAAATTTGTCAACGCCGACTATATGAAAGAATGAATGAATGAAGACACCAAATTAACTTTTGCCAATACAATAAAACATAGCATCCCAACTACGGATGACATCCCCATATACACCATCCATTCAGGTATGGACACTTCGAAAGAATAGAAGTTCAAAACCAAATGAGAAAATTATTGGATATGAACATTATTAGAGATAGTTATTCCCCATGGACCGCACCGGTTTGGTTGGTCCCTAAAAAGCATGATAAAAACTTAAAAAAAGAGTGGAGATTAGTGGTGGATTTCAGAAAACTAAATGAAAAACAGTTAAAGATAGATATCCTATGTCAATTATTACCGATGTTCTCGATAAACTAGGAAAGGCTACTTATTTCTCCGCTTTAGATCTGGCTAAAAGATCTGGGGTAAAAAAATAATTAATATTTAATTTAATTAAATATTAAAGTTTTTGTGTAAAGATTAAATTATTTCATTATATATTTAAATTAAATTTATTTATTTATGTGCGTATATATATATATATACTAAATTTTATTATTTTTAATTAACTAATTAATAAAAAATTTCAATATTATTAAATTAAAAATGTTTAAATAAATTAATAAAATAAAATAAATTAAGATAAATTTTTATTTATAAAAGGATTATTTATTTCATTTTTAAATAATGGTCAGATTATTTAATTAATAAAAATTATTAAAATTAATTTTAAATTTATATTATAATAAAGTTTTATTAAATTTTGTTATTATTACAATTAAAATTAAATTTATTGTTTATTTAATAAATGTTGTAAATTAATTTATAAAATATAATAAATTAATATAAATTTTAAATTTTATTTATCAGAGGGTTAATTTATAAATTTTTATTTATAAAATGTCAAATTATTTAATTAATAAAAATTATTTAAAATTTATTTAATCGATAATCCACGATGGACCTTACTTAAGTTTGCACTCAGTTTATATACCCTCGTTATCAGAATATTTTATAAGAATAATAATATTCAATAATTTTTATAAGAATTTATATCAGATCAAGGTGTAGCTTGTAATTAAGTAATAATGGGTAACAATAAAATTATTTAAATGGATAAAATTATGAAAAAATTTTTAAACGTGGATTTGGTAGTAAATTTATAAAGATAAATAAATTGATTTTAGCTCTTATTATTAAGGTAAGATAAGTCGTAACATAGTAGATGTACTGGAAAGTGTATCTAGAATGACAATTTAAAGCTTATTAAGTAAAGTATTTCATTTACATACATTGAAAAGATTTTTGTGCAAATCAATATAAATTGATTAAATTTTATTTATAAATTTATTTTATTTATTAATTTAATGTATTAAAAATATTTGTAAAAAATAAAGTTATAGTATTGTTTAAAGAAAAATTAATTTTTATAATAGTTTAATAGTTTTGTAAAAGAAAATTGAAATAATTTGAACAATGTTTATTATAAAAGAAAATTTAAATTATGTTATTCGTTTTTAAAGGTATCTAGTTTTTAAAGAAATTAATTTAATTCAGAAATTATAAATTTATTTAAAAATTTTTTAATTAAATAATTTATAATTTTAATATTTTATGGGAAAAGCAATAAAATAAATTTTTAAAAATAATAACAATATGTTAATAAATATATGCTTAGAATTAGCAATTATTAAAAATTATGTTATAATTTATCTTATGACTTTATTAAATTTGAATAATTTATTTAAATATTAATTTTAATTTTTAAAATTGAGTAAATATGAAAAAATTAGTATACTACAATATATTGTAAAATTAAATTTTTTTGAAAAGCTTAAATAAAGAATTCGGCAAAAATAATGTTCGCCTGTTTAACAAAAACATGTCTTTTTGAATTAAATTTAAAGTCTAACCTGCCCACTGAATTTTTAAATGGCCGCAGTATCCTAACTGTGCAAAGGTAGTATAATCATTAGTCTTTTATTTGAAGGCTGGAATGAATGGTTGGACGAAATATGAACTGTTTCATTTAAATTTTTTATAGAATTTTATTTTTTAGTCAAAAAGCTGAAATATATTTTAAAGACGAGAAGACCCTATAAATCTTTATATTATTATTTATTTTAATTATATAGATTAATTCTGTTATAATAAATAAAAATATTTTATTGGGGTGATATTAAAATTTAAAAAACTTTTAATTTTTAAAAACATTAATTTATGAATAATTGAATAAAAGCGTAATTTCATATCGATAAAAAAGATTGCGACCTCTATGTTGGATTAAGAAATAATTTTGGGTGTAGCCGTTCAAATTTTAAGTCTGTTCGACTTTTAAATTGTTACATGATCTGAGTTCAAACCGGCGTAAGCCAGGTTGCTTTCTACCTTTAATAAATTATAATATTTTAGTAAAAAAAAGGACCAAATATTAAAATAATTTTATTTTTTGTAAAGAATTTTATTAATTTAATAAAACTTTTTTGGCAGATTAGTGCAATAAATTTAGAATTTATGTATGTAAATTTTATTACAAATAGTACTTGTTTTATATAGAATTAATTTTGTTTTTAATTGGGAGTTTATTATTAATTATTTGTTATATTCAAATTCGTAAGGGACCAAATAAAGTTAGGTTAATAGGAATTCCGCAACCTTTTTGTGATGCGATTAAGTTATTTACAAAAGAATAAACTTATCCTTTATCATTAAATTATTGAAGATATTATATTTCTCCTATTTTATCTTTATTTTTATCATTCGTTGTATGAATATGTATGCCTTTTTTTGTAAAATTATATTCATTTAATTTAGGGGGTTTATTTTTTTTATGTTTTACTAATTTAGGAGTTTATACAGTAATGGTTGCAGGTTGGTCCTCTAACTCGAATTATGCTTTATTAGGAGGTTTACGAGCTGTTGCTCAAACTATTTCTTATGAAGTTAGATTAGCTTTAATTTTATTATCAATAATTTTTTTAATTGGAAGTTATAATTTACTTTATTTTTATTATTATCAAATTTATTTATGATTTTTAGTTATTTTATTTCTAATAGCTTTAGTTTGATTTACTATTTCCTTAGCTGAAACTAATCGTACACCTTTTGATTTTGCTGAAGGTGAATCAGAATTAGTTTCTGGGTTTAATTTAGAATATAGAAGAGGAGGATTTGCTTTATTTTTTTTTTTTATTTATAAGAATGTTATTTTGTGTAATTTTTTTAGGGGGAGATGTATTTAGAATTTTATTTTATATTAAATTAATATTTATTTCTTTTGTATTTATCTGAGCTCGAGGAACTTTACCTCGTTTTCGTTATGATAAATTAATATATTTAGCTTGAAAATGTTTTTTACCTTTTTCTTTAAATTTCTTAATATTTTTTATTGGATTTAAAATTTTAATTTTTTCTTTTTTATTATGAATTATTTTTAGTAAAGTTAATAGAAAGAAAAATTTCTATCTTATGTTTTCAAAACATATGCTTATTCAAGCTCATTAACTTAATGTTAATTTAATAGATTATCTCATCATTTATTTACTAAACGGTTAACTAAATAATATAAAAAATAAATAACTGTTAAAATTTGTCCAAGTAATACGTAGGGTTCTTCGACAGGTAGAGCGACTACTATAATTCAAAATAAAATCTGGTTGATATGATAAAATTGAATTCCTCGAAATTTTGTAAAATTATAAAATGGTAGAATTATTAAAATAGCAATAGATAAAACTAGTGCAATTACTCCCTCTAATTTATTAGGAATTGAACGAAGAATTGCGTAAGCAAATAAAAAATATTATTCAGGGTCTCCTAATTAATAAGGATTAATTAATACCAATGTAATTAAAATGAAAAATATAACAATAAATCCAACAATATCCTTATAAATAAAATAAGGGTGAAATGGAATTTTATCAATATTTGAATTTACTCCAATTGGGTTATTTGAACCTGTTTGATGTAAGAATAATAAATGAACTATTACTATAGCAAAAACAATGAAAGGTAAAATAAAATGGAAAGTAAAAAATCAAATTAGTGTTGCATTATCAACAGCAAATCCACCTCAAACTCATTGTCCAAGATCTAAGCCTAAATAAGGTACAGCAGTAAATGAATTTGTAATAACAGTTGCTCCTCACAATGATATTTGACCTTAAGGTAAAACATATCCTATAAATGGAGTTCCTATAACTAGGAATAAAATAATTACTCCAATTATTCATGTTGGGGTATATAAATATGAACCATAGTATATTCCACGTCCTACGTGTAAATAAATACAAATAAAGAAAAATGATGTACCATTAGCATGAATAGCTCATAGTAATCATCCATAATTTACATCTCAACAAATGTGATTTACTCTATGAAAATTTATAAAAAAATTTATAAAGAAATACCGATATATACTGCTCACACCGCTTTTTGCAGTCCTGCGTTAGGAAAATTGCGGCGATAAATTATTGACAACGTACCGAAATTGATGCAAGGTGGCAGCGCACTGCAGTGTTATGATTAATTTGTAGCTTGCGATTAGTATCATACAATTAGATACTTTTTATGGCAATATATGTCCAAGGGTATCCCACTGTCGCGTGCCGCTCGACTGTTGCTCTCGTTTTTTCTATATTTGTATTTCTTTTTGCATATTCAGTTAAGCACACTGCCTTGACCGCATTGACTAAGAATGTGTTTGAGCAGATTTATAAAAATGAAGAAGAAAACAAATTATTCAACCTATTTTCAAAATTAAGCTAAAGATCCTTTTCAGTATTCATATGTAATGTGAATGCTCGCAAATCAAAAACCAAATTTAATTCTTTTTAGTACGCATATTAAATTTAATTTTTACCCTTTAAGCAATCATATTACTTTTAATTTTTAATTTTTCTTTTTTTTTTTTCTTTTTAAGTATTTATAGTAAATTCAATTTGACTTTTTTAAGTATTCAATAAAGATGCATGAATGAATTTAATAGAGAGACAAGAGAGACGAGACCTACAATACATTTAACGCAAACGTTAAAATGTTTAAGCAAGTTTAGAGACAACTTATTACTAGTAAGGAAAAGGCATAATTTAAATCTGACTGTCCCTACAATATTCAACACATCAGTTGAAATTGAAACAGGTGACAATCCAGAAGTATCGGAAGACACCGATCAAGATAATAAAGAAGAGGACTCTGAACAGGAAATTAAAGAAGAAGATCTACACGATCTTACAATACCGGCAACAATAAAATTTCCAGAAATAGGAGAAGAAGAAAGTTCAGAGCCTACAAACACAGACTTAGAAGACAGTATGACTGACTCAGCCGAAACTTCAAGGGAATACGTGCGACAAATTTCGTCCACGATACCCGAGTTCGATGGCAAGGAAGTCAACTTAAACAGATTTTTGACGGCTCTCCGATTAACAGATCTCACGAAAGGAGATCAGGAGATGTTAGCCGTTGAAGTCATTAAGACAAAAATAATTGGCCCTTTGTCATACAAAGTTGAAAATGAAAGGACCATTATTGGAATCATAAGTGTATTAAAGGCATCAGTTAAAGGCGAATCGCCTGATGTCATTAAAGCAAATTTGCTAAATACACAACAACGTGGTAAAACTGCAGCGCAGTATACCATAGAAATTGAGGCAGCCTACATAGATGACGGACTAGACACAAACAACGCAGATAAGTTCGCGACGAAAGAAACTATCACTGCGATGATCAAGAATTGCGAGTATGATAAGCTCAAGACAATTCTAGAAGCAGGTAACTTTAGCACTATGAATAGTGTAATAGAGAAATACATACACTGCTGTACAGAAATGACCGGCAACTCGAACTCGAGGAAATAGTCAACGTAAAAATAGTCAACCAAAATATTCTTTCTTCCATAATTCTTTCCTATCAAAATGTTAGAGGCCTCTGTAGTAAAATCTCTAGTCTTTACCTTCATAGTCTTGCCTTTTCTTCCCAAATTATTGCCTTTACCGAAACCTGGTTAAAACCAGAGATTCTAAGCTCTGAAGTCTTTCCAGATAGGTATACAACATACAGGCTTGATCGACCTGACCGACGGGGTGGTGGAGTACTGATTGCAGTAGACTCCTCCATTATGTCGGACCTCTTACAGCCGGAGTTTCAATTCGACATTGAATTAATCTGTGTAAAACTACACTTTCCCGGTTTTTTCTTGTATATAACCTGCTCCTATATTCCGCCGTCATCGGAATTATCAGTCTACTCGCAACATTTGTCTGCAATTAAGACTATTTTTAATCTGTTATCAGACAGAGATCATTTCATAGTCCTGGGTGATTTTAATATCCCGGAATGTAATTGGACATCCATTGCGGAGGGAAACTTCCTTCTGCCCTCCCGACAACATGATCTGTTTGACGGTTTGTTTGACATGTCTTTGTCACACGCTAATCATGTCAAAAACACTTCAAACAGATCGCTTGATCTATGTTTCGTCTCAGATCCTTCCAGGGTGATTTTAGACAGGGGACAACCTCTTTCCCTACCTGAAGATCCTTATCATCCCACTTTCGAAGTGAATCTCGACTTGGGTATTAGCTTTGTGGATAAAAGTGTAAAACCGTGCAATCGCGTGCGCTGCTTTAAGAAAGCAGACTTTGAATACTTAAATTATTTAATTTCATATTGTGATTGGTCTGACTTTTATCTATCAACTGATATGTCAGTGGCTATTAATATATTTTATAAAACCCTTAACTCTGCTTTTGATATCTGTGTTCAGCGGGCTTTCTTTCTAAACTTACATAAACGATATGCTCGCCAAGTTTTTTCAAACAACTTATTCTTCCTCTACGCCAAACATAGAGTACCAAGCTCGAATGGGCTCTTCACACCTTTACTGAATGAAAGTTCACTTATTAGGGATCTTCGATTGGTTAAACCAGTCTTCTCACCAGGTCCCGATGGTATCCCCGCCTGTGTACTTCGATATTGTGCCAACTCCTTATGTAAGCCATTGCTCAAACTATTTTCGCTGTCCTCAGTAACTGCCTCGTTTCCATCCATATGTAAGGAATCCTTTATCATCCCTTAACATAAAAAGGGCAGCAAGTCTGATGCAAGCAAGTATAGAGGTATCTCTAAATTGTCGGCTATACCGAAATTCTTCGAGAATGTTATTACTCCTCACTTGCAGCATTTTAGTAGAACCGTTATATCCCCTTTTCAACACGGATTTGTGAAGCGTCGTTCTACCACGACAAATTTGCTGGAGCTGACATCCTTTGTGGTAAAAGGAAAATCTTCAAACTGATGTCATTTATACTGATTTCAGTAAGGTATTTGACTCAGTCAACCATTCCCTTCTTGCACATACACTAAATCTTCTCGGTTTCTCACCTAAAATTCTTAGTTGGATTGTGAGCTATTTGGGTGACAGAACCCAACGAGTCCTCTTTAAAATTATTCGTTCCTATCCCGTTCATGCCACATCTGGTGTTCCTTAGGGAAGCCACTTAGGTCCCCTGCTTTTTACACTTTTCATCAATGACCTCCCAACGGTCATACTTAACTCACGTACTCTCATGTACGCGGATGATGTCAAGCTCTGTTTTCAATTTAGAGACGACTCCTGTCATTCTCGCGTTCAATCTGACCTAGATTGCTTCTTTTCTTGGTGTCGTGCAAATCTCCTTAATCTGAACAGCTCAAAATGCAAGCTGATGACATTCTCACGTGCCTGCCCAAAGTACGTATCATACTCTCTTTGTGGTTGTACCTTGGAAAGAATTTCCCTGGTTGATGATCTAGGTGTCCGTTTGCACCGAAAACTCAAGTTTTCCGAACAGATATCATCAATGGTTAATAAAGCTATGGGTGTACTCGGCTTTATTAAGAGATGGTCCAAGGAGTTTGACGATCCTTACTTAACTAAGAGACATAGAGACCGCATTGAATCCGTACAGAAAAACTTCTTAATGTTTGCCTTGCGAGGCCTTAACTGGGATGTAAATTCAAGACTTCCTTCCTATCCTAGTAGACTTTTGTTACTTAATCTGCCTTCTCTAGCCAATCGTAGAACCATGCTTGGTGTTATATTTATTAACAACCTTATCCAAGGTGACATAGATAGTAGCGACTTACTTAGTAGACTACACTTTTCTGTCCCTGGTAGAATCACCCGTAATTAAGAGCCTGCAATCCGCATCCGAGGACAGGCGCATTTTGGTAAGGTGATAGTTCACCAGGTGGTGGCCACTAAGGTAGCCAACAAGTAGGTAGAGGTCTCTCCTAGAGAGTAGCTTGGTCTTTCGATCAACTTTAGAATTGGTGAGCTCTTTAGCCTGCCGCATCCCTGGTTTAAAGAACCAGTAGCGTTCGGTCAATCTTCCAGCCCAGGTTTTCACCAGGGAGGAGATAGTTGACCACCCCACGCCACAGAAGGGTTCGGGGCCAAGCAGGGGGGCTGATGACCCAGCCCTCGCTAGTTCGTCCGCCTGCTCGTTGCCCTGGAAACCAGAATGTCCAGGTACCCAGGTTCTTTTTTGACACCCGCTGGAGACAGTTCCAGCAGTCAGCCACCATACGCGAGCCTACTCTTTTTGTGGAGAAGGCCAGTATGGCCGCTTGGCTGTCCGAGAAGATGTATATGTTCGCTCCTCTAATCCCCTTCTCAAGGATAAGACGGCAGCAGAACTCGATGGCGTGAACCTCTGATTGGAAGACTGTAGGCCAGTTGCCCATAGCAATCGAGGTTTTGGAGTTGGGACCATATATCCCAGCTCCAACCCCCTGATCAGTCTTTGACCCGTCGGTATACCAATGTATACCATTGGGGTCTCTGATGGGGTTGCCAGCATCCCAGTCCCTACGGTCCGGGATGAGGGTTCTGAATTTTGCACCAAAGAAGAGTTCCTTGGTCATAGAATCTGATCTGGTGCAGATCTCTAGGCCACGAATATCTTTGATTAGGCTAGCATGCCCTGATTCGGTAGCTAGAAGCCCAGATTGAAGCTTAATTCTAAGAAGGCTCATAACAGCAACTTCTTTAATGCGGATGTGCAGCGGAGTCAGATTCAAAATTGATTCCATAGCTGCGGTGGGACAGGTGTGAAGTGCCAAGGAGAGACAGCAGCCTATGCAGTTTCGTGCATTTGTTGATGGCAGTGACCTGCGTAACCTTAGACCACCAAACAATAGCAGCGTAGGTTACGATCGGTCTTACCATCATCTCAAATACCCACCGGATGGTGCAGGATTTGAGACCCCAGATTCTACCGAAGAGTCTTCTGCATGCCCACATGGCATGAGTAGCCTTTGATAGAGTGTTATGTAGGTGGGAGTTCCAGTTTAGTCGTTTGTCAAGGGTTATCCCTAGATATTTGACTTCATTGGAAAGGTCCACGGGAGAGCCGTCAATGTATAATTGACCAATGTCAACAGAGTAACGCTTGGTGAAGGGAACAATGATTGCCTTTTGTGGGTTGATGCTAAGACCTACATCTTCACACCACCTACTGACCGTGTTCAGAGCTGATTGCATCAACTCTGTCACGGTGTTCGCAAAGTTCCCGTTCACTACGAGAGCCAGGTCGTCGGCATAGCCAATCGCTTCCACGCCCTGTTCTGCAAGTCTAATTAGTAGTTCGTCGACTACTAGGGACCAGAGCAAAGGGGATAGGACCCCTCCCTGGGGACACCCTTTAACCGCACTAATATGGGCGGTCGTCGTGTTCAGGGTAGAGGAGATAGTCCGGTGTTTGAGCATGGCGTCAATCCACCGGATTATGGGACGGGCAACATTCCTGCGCTCAAGCGCAGCGGAGATAGACCCGTAGCCGGTGTTATCGAAAGCACCCTCTATATCAAGAAAAGAGCACAAAACAATGTTCTTTGATACGAAGGCTTTTTCAATTTTTCCCACTAATTTGTGGAGAGAGACCTCTGTCGATCTACCGGCTATATACGCGAACTGCGTGGGGGGCAGAGGGTTGTTTTTCTGCAGAGAGCACCGAATGTGCATGTCTAAGAGCCTTTCCGCAGTCTTAAGCAGAAAGGAGGTAAGGCTGATCGGCCGATATGACTTAGGCTGGTCAAGAGGACGATTTCCCTGTTTGGGAATGAATACCACATTGACTCTCCTCCAAGAGTTGGGTATGTGTCCCCACGTGAGACTAGCTCTAAGTAGGCCGACCAGTGGATCGAGGATATGATCCAGGCTGTTTTGAAGAAGGGCTGGAAAAATTTTATCACCCCCTGGGGCTTTAAAGGGAGCGAAAGAATCTACAGCCCATTTGACCTTTTCAGGGTCGAAAATGGTTCCAGATAGGCTGGATCCACGTGAGTCAGGTGACAAGGTGGCGTCAACGTGACTGGAAAGATCTGGGTTCGCCACGGAACCTGGGAAGTGAACTTGCAATAAAAGTTCAAGTGCTTCCCTGCGATCTTGAGTGAAAGAGCCATCTGCTCTTTTGAGAAGCCCTATACCATTAGACGACCCTTTGGCTAATACTTTGTGGAGTCTCGCTGCGTCTGGCTATCTCACTGATAGAGTTAGGATTGCTGATCAACAGGTCTGCTTTCAAAGCCACAGAGGCTTTGAAGAGTTCCCAGTTTGTTTTCTTGGGACAAAAGAAGTTCTGGCGGATATCGACTTGGCCAGGAAGGTCGAGCCTGATGTGCTGATGGTCCGACAGGGTGGCTTCGTCAGTGACCCGCCAGTTAACAAGCGAACTCGCAATTGAGTTGCTGACTAGGGTGAGATCTATAACCTCTTCCCTAATGGAGTTAATAAACGTGGATTTACACCCTACGTTGGCTATATCTAAATGAAAACACATTAGATAATCTAAGAGAGACTCACCACGTTTATTGACATCGCTGCTCCCCCAGATTGTGTGGTGGGCGTTGGCGACACAGCCGATCACAAGCGGCTTGCTGTGGAGGCGGCAGAAATCCACAAACCGCTGAATCTCTGCGGGGGGTGCATCATCCACATCGCCCGGGAAGTAAGCAGAGGCGATCACTACTTCCCGGACGCCATCAGCAGTGGCTACCTCTATAGCCGTTGCCACCAGGTCTCTGTGAATAAAGTTAGTTAGAGGGAAGTGTCTCACACTGTTATTAACCAATATAGCAGTGCGAGGGGCACCTCCCATACGGTCATATAGTAACTTACATGATCCGCATGATAGTCCACGGACGAGGCCACCTATTAACCATGGCTCTTGGACGAGAGCCAGGTCAATCTCGTCTGCGACGCTGCTTGCCACCTGGCTGTGAGGTGGCTTTGTGGACTCCACATGAGTCTTTTTGGGCTTCTTTGAAGACCCTTGGGGTTCGCGAGTGCGCTTTTGAATAGCCTCTTCTCGCGTGTCTTTAATTTCACGAAGGCGTTCTCAGATTCCAGTCGCAGCTTCTGGATCTGAGAGCCTGCTTCCGTGAGACCTAACCTCTTAGAGGCCACGGAAGCGTCGTCAGCAGGGCTGATCAGGTCAGCATCAGCTTCCGCGTCAGGAGACATCACCTCGACGAGTTTCTGCCTGCCTGAGCAGCTGTTGGACGAGAAAGCAGCACTAACGAACTCATCGTCCAAGGGAGTCCGTGGCATGTCCATGTCGCATCAGACTTATCTGGTTTTCAAAAGTTATCCATATGAAGGCACGTACCTCAGCCAAAGCTAGGGTTACATGTAGTTCCCCTTGCTGCCTCTGACGGCTGACGGCCTACTAATAGATACAGGTGCAGAAATTTCACTGCTTAAATGCAGTAATAATAATTTAAATAATTTAAACTCAAGAGATACAACAATTATATCAGGAATAGGGCGAGGGACAATTCAGTCTCTAGGTACTATAGATTTGGAAATGAGTATTGCAAATGCAGCAATACCATATAAATTCCACATCGTACCTGATAATTTTCCTATACCAGAGTATGGTATAATTGGTTTGGACTTCATTAAAAAATAAAATTGTATTTTAGAATTCCACGACCAAGAAGATTGGTTCACTTTGAGGCCTGATAATTTAAGGAATATAAACATTGCTATAATACATTCACTTGATAACGAAATAGTTTTGCCAGCTAGATCAGAGGTAATTCGAAAGATTCACCTTACGTCTACTGACACCAATGTTCTTATCCCCAACCAGGAATTGCAACCTGGCATAATAGTAGCAAGTGCACTAGTAAACACTCAGAACGTGTTGATTCGCATTATAAATACAACAGAAAAAGACGCTATTGTAAATAGCGGAAATATAAAAAGCGAATCATTAGACGATTATGATGTTTATAATGCAAAGACAGAAAATAGTGCACAAAGAACTTCAGAAGTATTAAAACTTCTAAAATTTCCATCGTTATTTAAAAACGATGTAACAAAATTATGCACCGAATATAGCGATATTTTTGATCTCGAAACAGAAACCATATCAGCTAATAACTTTTATAGACAAAAATTGAGATTGAATGACAAAACACCCGTATACATTAAAAATTATAGAATGCCAGAAAGTCAAAAGCCAGAAATTCAAAGGCAAGTTGACAAGCTGATAAAAGACGGTATAGTAGAGCCGTCCATATCAGAATATAATTGCCCACTTCTCTTGGTACCCAATAAATTACTGCCTAATTCGGCGGGAAAGAGATGGCGATTAGTAGTTGACTATCGTCAGATCAATAAGAAACTGCTAGCAGATAAATTCCCACTTCCAAGAATAGAATATATTCTTGATCAATTAGGACGAGCAAAATATTTCTCGTGTCTAGACCTTATGTCAGGATTTCACCAAATCGAACTAGACGAAAGGTCACGAAATATAACATTATTCTCAACTTCAACAGGTTCATATCGCTACACGCGTTTACCATTTGGGTTAAAAATAGCCCCCAATTCATTTCAAAGAATGATGACACTTGCATTCACAGGCTTACAGCCTTCGCAAGCATTTCTGTATATGGATGATTTAGTTGTAGTCGGTTGTTCTGAAAAGCATATGCTTAAGAATTTAACCGATGTTTTCAAATTATGTAGACAACAAAATTTAAAACTACATCCAGAAAAATGTACTTTCTTTATGAAAGAGGTTACATATTTAGCTCATAAATGTACTGATAAACGTATATATATTACCAGATGACTCTAAATATGAGGTAATTAAAAACTACCCGCAACCGGTAAATGAAGACGAAGCTAAAAGAAATAAATAGACAGATACTGAAGGTCGAAACGAGAGCTTCAGCAAGACAGAAAAATTCTTGCGCAGGAGAAAAATTGCAAGAACCCAAATTAAATAAAGAAAATATAGAAATGCCCAGTATCTATCAGGTTGTCAATAACATTGACGCCAAAAAATATGTTGTTCTCAAAATAGACACTTATGTTTATAAGTGTTTGTTAAAAAGAGGCAAAAATATTATAACACGTTTCGATATGACTAATTTTTATTCTAATGAAAAAATCGATTTAGATCAGTTTTTTCAAAGGCTTAACGAAGAAGCAAGAACCCTGAGGAAAAAAAAAACTTTTATTATTGGCCACAAATGACAAAGGCAATAAGTAAATATGTTAAGACATGCTTAAAATGCCAACAAGCTAAAACGTTGAAACACACGAAATGCCAATGACTATAACTGAAACGCCAGCAACAGCATTTGATTTAGTTTTGATAGATACCATTGGTCCACTTCCAAGATCAAAAGATGGAAATGAGTATGCTGTCACTATCATATGTGATTTAACTAAGTATTTGGTAACGGTACACATACCAAATAAAAGCGCAAAATCAGTTGCTAAGGCTATATTCGAAAATTTTATTATTATTTTATTTATAGGAGCTAATAATAACATAACAATTGTAGGAAATAAAAATAAAAAACAGATAGTTCATAAAGATAGGTTAAAGATTTTCAATTCTTAATATATTTTGTAGGGTTGGCCACCCATAAGAAACAAAACAATTTTAAAGATATATTAAAAATAAATTTTTCTTTATTTTCATTCTTTTATTCCTTACGATTCAAATAAAAATATTTTTAATTCTCAAAGCAAAATCATTAAAAAAAAAAAATTAAAAACAAAAAACAAAAAAAAATTTGTTTGTTTATAAAATAACTTCATAATGTTACGTTATATTTCAAATGGAGGGAGATTTAGTATGCACACATATCGGTTAACCACTGTACCCATATGTAATCATAACACACAAATACATTGTATCACTCTGTTGCAATGTGTACATAAACAGTCCAGCCCAAGTGTATGCATAATACGAGCACCCACTTGGAGGCTACCATACATAAGTGCATGGTCAGCAGCTCCCACGCTGGACCAAGCGCTGATCACTTACTATGTGTGCCTATAGCACTCCTCCTCCTCCAGTACCGTCGCTCGGCGACAATATATATATATATATATATATATATATATAAGATATGTATGTAGAGCATAAGAAGGATAATTCACGAATTGACTTCGAATGGAGCGGGACCTTCCCTGCTCCTCCAATTGAATAAAATAAAGAACACTAGTCGGGGACTGACCCCGCTTAAACACAAAGAATATTTCTCTTATCATTTGGGTAAAAACGCGGGGCTTAACCACACTATTCCAAACATTACAAACTCATGCTATCCTGAATACTAACAGATATCCCATTGTGATGGCTATGCAAAACCTCAAAAGTCCTAGAACTTTTCATTATCTAATATATTTGAAAACGACCATTCAATATGTGTATCCATCCCAGGTATTTCTACAGTTTCATTGCTTATGGAAGTTTCCACGAAGCATAATATTGATGACTTAAGCATCAGCTTATCCGATCGAATATCTTCAAGATGGGAATTGAAGCTCTGAGTATTATGGAAGAAAATGTTAAGGGAACTGTTAGTTAAATAATCGTAATGAGTACACAGTAATTTTTCAGTCCGCAATTTCTTCAATTGGGCTTTCACTTTATCATTATTTTGGGGAAACTTAGGAGGAACAAAGTTCCCAATAATGAATAATCCTAAAGCAGTAGTATTAGCATGCACTACCACTTTGCCATACATAGCTCCCTGACTCTTATGAATTGTGATGCCTTCAGCAGGCACAATTGGAAACTGCCTACGGTCAATGTTAATTTGTGCGTTATTTGAATATTGAAAACTGCGAACAATTTTCTGAATAGGAGTCCATGAAGGATCTGTAAGATGTGTACACTTCGAACGCGCAGATTCTCCTACAGTTTCTTCTGTAAATATCATCCATAAAATGTTGGGAGTGTTGGATGTATTGAAAACTATTTGCATCAACACACCTGATGCCCCGTTTACTAGTCCATCCCCTGTGTCTACATTGACCGTCATCATGTACTTTGCAGTGTTTTTTAGAAGAAAAGACGTACAGAGTCCTTGTGTAGCGAAGTTTTAAAACCCTGCACTTCTTCTAATATTCTTTGTTTCCTAGCTGGTTTCAAATGAGCAGTATAGAAAAATTGAGTTAAGTTTCGTTACATTGAATAAATCTACCTCATTATTATTACTAAACAAATGAATTGCATCATCGCGCACTGCCGATGGTTCGCATATTTTAGATTGGAAAAGGACAATATCATCGGCTGTCATACAACCTGATGCCATATTATCTAAGGCAGAAGCGAAAAGCTGATCGTCACGTTGACGCATTATCTCTGTGAGCTCAAAATACAAAAAAAGGTCCAAGAGATACGTACCAAATATTTCATGGTAAGGGTCAGTGGTATTTGGATCTAAAATCCAACTACCTCCTACCGGCTGTAACTGTCTAAGATCACCGAATACGATGATAGAAACACCACCAAAAGGAGAAAGATTTTTGAAAATTTGCTTCAAAAGGGAATCTTAATATGAAAACATTAGAGAGCTAACCATTGATATTTCATCAATAATAATTAATTTAAGATCGATTAACCTTGAATGAAGGGTATTAACTAAATCATGGCTTAAGGCCCTTAGAGGTGCTGAGCGAGATTGATTGACAGGAAGTGAAATCATGGAATGCATTGTCGAACCACTAATTCCGAATGCTGCTTTTCCTGTTGGTGCACATAAGAGGATTTTAACAGATGTCGGATCAGCTCCTGGTACATTACGGATAATGACTGAAAAATTCCTGATATAAGTCGACTCGTTCCGACTCCGGCAACGCCTCCAACAAATTCATAAAAGACTGTATTGATTCTGACATTATGCAAAGCATGTGTGAAATATAGCTTCTGCTTTAAATCAAGAGATCTAACTATATTAGCTAAGCTTTCCTGAGAAACTAAGTCTGGAAGCTTAATAAAACGGAAATTACTATCTTCATCATTCATATCAATATTTCCATCCACATTTAAAACATTTAGATGTGGATCTATTTCAGGCAATCCTACAACTGTGAACCCATCATCTACTACTTCCTGTTCTCTTACTTGATTATTCTCATTTTCTGCTTCCTCTCTTAAGGGGCTCAGAGCATCTTCTAGTTCCCTATCATATAGTAAATTATATTTTCTGCGATTGTTCTCTACTAACTCCTGATTTTCCCTACAGAACAATTAACAGTCATGTGTGACTAAATCCAAATCCTCATCTCGCCATGGGGCGTAAAGAATTTTTAGCTCTTTGAAATAGTCACTTTTTTCGGTATTGACATTAAATCTCCTATACCTAATTATGCACCCAGTAAGCTTCTTTTTAATGAAGCCACTATTATCGCGAAGAGCGTTAACTAATGATTCAGAAGCCCGAGGCACATCGTTGTCAAAGTCATCTGCATTTTCTGGACGAGTTCCAGGTTTTGATTACCTAGCTATAAAAATCTGCAAAATCGGCTAAGCATAAGCTCTCTAAAGCATCTGGGCGTTGAATATAATGATCTAGAAGTCCTAAGTAAAAAATTTCCCTAGAGTCTTCGGGCAGATTTTGAAGTTGCTGTCTAGATTTCAGCATTCTGATCCGTTTTTCTGGAACGTGTGTATTAATATACACACTGGCACTACTGGTGGCAGACAAATGCATACCTAAACAGCAGTAGACGGCTTCCTGAGCGAATATCTCAGTGCATAATATAAATTTGTTACCTAAGTGTTGTAACTTTTGCTTAATACTCGTAGTTACATTGTTGTTGTCTTTAATCTCATTGATTGCCTCACGCATCAACATTGAGATACCTCTCTGAGACTTCTTTATATAATTAACGACATAGCTGGAGCAAGCATAGGGGTCTAAAATAAACTGAATATCCATATTTGCTCGCTGCAACAAAAAGAGGTGCTTGTTATAAGCGTTAAGCTCGATTGCTGAAATAGATCGCTTCAAAAAAACTTTTGGTTTCTTTATACTTGATCTTACAGCATTAATGTTGCCCTCATAACTAAGGTTAAGTTGATCGTGGGACAAAAATTGTTAAAATCGTTAAAATTTTCTACGCTTTCACGATCAAAAGGGAAGTCGAGCAGACTTTGTATTTTTTCGAAATTCCTACCATGCTCGATCAAATTTGGAGCATTTTCTTGTAAAGGGAGGAGAATTTCTGTTTGATGCATGGGAGAGTATGGGATACCAAATCTACAAATTTGTTTTGACCTAATTTCTCGCCTGCAAGATTGCCCGTGACTATGGAGTTGATACTCCAAATATGGAGCAACGTCCGAGCAACTAGAATCAGAAGTAATAAACTGATCAATGAAGGACTTCACAGGCTTAAATGTGGACTCATTCTTTAGGTCGAGCTTTGGGGCGTCTTTCAGCCAGAACATGCCATGTATATGTGGAGAGCCTCTTTGCTGAAACTCCACTTGTCAATAAAACTTTATTTTAACGCCTGCAAATATTGTGGGAAAAGCCAGCTCCTCTGAATCACAATCGGTTATCATGTCAAGAGGTCGCTGACCCTCTCCTGGTGCTATAGCAATTCGAAGAATATCTATGTTTTCAACAGGGACATTTTCCATGAAGGTTTCTTGACCTCCTGGATTTAATTCTACCTCTTCTTCTACAACTCTATGCTCATAAGGTTGTGATGCCTTTTCTAACATTTGACACACATTGACATTGATAGTAACCTGGTGCTTCTTATAAAGTTATGTATTTACTAAATACCGAATTTCATCAAATATCTTTGAGGGCCTTATGGCTTCAGCCATGAAATTATGGTTATACTCCATCCTACGCTTAAGATGAATCTACTTCGGCTTCATTAAATGCTCTGGGAAGGGAAGTTACAACATTTGCAACTGGAATTGGTACATTGATCACTGCTCCTATAATTTCACTTTGACGATCATATCCAAGAAACTTTATGATCATAACAGGGGAGAAATCAGGCGTCAAGCCTTTCAGGCATTCCGGAAGCTCCGGAATTTTAGGTCATTTGTAATAGAAGCCTTTGGTTTTTTCCCTGACTTAATACTGCGGCTGCAGGTTTTGCAAAAGCTAAACCTATTATTATAGGATAAAAACATAGAGGAAAGATACAAAATATCTTCACTATCTGCCTCACTACACTTTTCCTCTATAACCTCACGCGAAATTTTGTCCACTTGATGTGGAAACCACAAACCTTTGCAACATATGCAAATCTGATCGGGTCCCTGCTTGACTGTCTTATTAAAATTGGCTATTAGGCAATCTAAACTAGTTTTAACCTGCGATATCCTATCATCTGGAAGGGTATTCGCACGTTCCACTCTATTGCGGGACGCGTTTCTCCTATTCTCTGCTATCCTATTGGTGCAACTACTCCTATATAGACTCACTCTTTGCGACATATTCCTATGGTCTTCAAAGGCCTCACGTTGAGCTCGAATTCGAGCACTGCGGCGTGTACTAGTATTGCATGCCTGCTCAACAATCTTGTTTCTAACCTGAGACCTTTGACTTCTATCTATTGCCTTTTCTAAAATTCGCGTCTCCTGATTTTATCGCTAAATTGCCCTTCTAACAGCATCTCGTCCGCTTTCGTTTGACCTGAATTGTCGACAGTGCCTGCGCCTCGATCAACGTCAAGTATTGGAAAGTTGTTCGGCATTTCTTTGTGCTTAACGCCGAATCTACATTCGGCGACAGCTACAACGCCTCGCTAAAACGGTCCTTTCTAAGCTTCAAATGTAAAGCTGACCAATCACATCATATTTAGATGCTGATGCAACATTACCATTATGGTGAAATCTATTTCTAGAATTATCGAAAGCATGTACGCTCAAAGTCTGTGTGTCAACATGTACATAGGTTTATTTCACAATACGTTGTTGTTCGTGTTGTTCCTTAGAATATGTGGACTGGTGAGCTGTTGTTGCTGTGGCCATTGGACGGGGGTCTGGACGGTTTCGGGGGAAGTGGGGAAGGCGTAGTGGTAACTAGCGTGTAGCGCGAGCTGTTTCTCGACTCTTTATTTCCACGTGTCATAAACGTGTCAATTAGCGAAAATACGTGTGCATATATGTTAAAACTCCACAAAGGAAAAAGAGTGGGCGCTGCAACTAAAGATATTCGCGAAGTTTATTTGGACCGTGCTCCAGCACTCCGCACAGTAAAGAAATGGTTCGCGAAATTTCGTTCTGGAGATTTTAACCTCGAAGATCAACCTCGCAGTGGACGGCCTTCTGAGCTTGATGACGATGTTCTAAGGACTTTAGTTGCGAATAACTCACGTATTTCGACGGAAGAGGTTGCCAGTGAATTGAATGTCAACAAATCAACTGCGTTTCGTCGTTTAAAAAAGGTTGGGTACACTTTGAAGCTCGATACATGGGTGCCACATCAGTTGAGTGAAAAAAACAAAGTGGACCGTATGTCAACAGCAATTTCTTTGCTTCGACGGATCAAAAACGAACCTTTTTTGGATCGGCTCGTGACTGGTGATGAAAAATGGGTCCTGTACAACAATGTTCAACGCAAAAGAACATGGAAACAGGCACACGAAGGGGCGGAACCGATGTCGAAAGGTGGACTGCATCAAGGAGATGAATTGGGAAATCATGCCGCATCCCCCATATTCACCCGAAATTGCACCTTCTGATTATCATTTGTTTCGATCGCTGCAGAACAATTTGAACGGAAAAAAAATTTAAAAATGTGGAAGACGTCAAAAACCACTTTGACACCTTTTTCAACGAGAAACCGCGCGATTTCTATGAATCAGGCATCCGCAAATTGGTTGAACGTTGGGAGTGGATTGCCGAACATGATGGCGAATACATAATTGATTAATAAAAACGCTTTCTTCAAAAAATTTCAATTTTAGTTTGCACTTGAAATCGGGCACGAACTTATGCACTCATCCAATATATTGGGTAGGTCATTACTTTGTTGCGCAAGGCGCTGTGTATGCTTGAGATTTGTTTATGCAGTACTTTATGCACTATGACGCCTGGCTGGGCTGAGTCGGGACAGCGGCTATCCCGTTTGATATCACGCTGGCATATTTACATACATATATTGGCATAATACTTTGATATGTGCGTTTGGTTTTGTATGAATGTATAATGTATGATGCAATTTAGTGTATAGCCCGCTGTAGTTATCACGTTTGATTCTACGCCGACGTATATGTACGTATGTACATTGTATTTGTATGGAAAATTCTTTGCTGTATGAATGTATGTATCTAATTTGCTGTATAGTCTGTTTGATTCTACGCCGACGTATACATTATGAGAATTGAGTTTTAGGTGTTCTTTCTTGTGGGGATTTCGTATTTGTGCGTTACTATGCCTGGCCTGACATACATATAGTCGTGGCGGTAGTTATCACGTTTGATTTTACACAGACATCTTGGATAATGCACGATTTTTGATATGTAATGATTACACCAACTGGCACCCATGGTGACAAATGTCCACGATGATGGTGATCGGCGATTGACACCAATCTGTGTGCACTTATCACTTGATGTGGTATATGTATGTGTTATGTTTTCGTTTCAACCACTTGTTCGGCATTGTTCAAATATTGTTTTCAATTCACTGTTATGTTATTTATTTGTACTTGTCAACTTGTTGTTTTTTAACTCACATATCTTTCTTTTCTTTTTATGTGTTTTCGTGTACTTACAGGTAAGTAAGTGTAATTAGAAGAAATTCTATTCTTCTTTTTCCGGCTGCGCCAGTTACCACTCGTGACCTGAGCGGTGGAGTTGTTGAGAAGGGTTGAGGGAGTAATTGTGCCTTCTTGTAACTTCTTATGTGGTGAAATAAGTTTTCCTAGAGTTGTGCAACAATGCGACCGTACGGTTCGGAAGTCAAGAGAGAAGTGATTTTATTTTAGTTTTGTTCTTAATGGCTAACTTATAATTTCGGCAGAATATGTTGTTGCGTGGAATTGTCGCGCAGCTCAATGTCGCGTTGCTCTGCCTAAAGCTTCATCTGGAGACGCCGGTTCGGCGCGGCTGATCGTCGACACATCGTGATTTGGGCACCGACGTACCGTTGCTATGAGCGTCGATTGTGTTGAGTCCGACCAAAATGTTCGTATGCTGCGTCTGTAGAGTCAGCGTATCAGCGACTATTTTGTAGCCCAAACAAGCGGCAACTCATATACTGGCCGTTACTCAAATGTGGTGAAATAGATGATTTGAGCATAAGAGTGGCTGTTGATGTAAGTCTTCGTTAGTCGCTGCGTTAGGTCTGTGTGAAGGCATGAGGGGTTTCAAGGGGGGAATGGCAGCTGTCGGTGCCGGGCTGGTGAATCGCGCCACGTTCCGGGCAGAGCGCAATCATTCATACACATCCTCTTTCAAACGTACCTAACTTCATATAAGTCAGATGACAGATGTAAAAGTGACAGCCATTTCAATAAAACCAAATGTGTGCTAATGGTTCAAAAATAAAATGGAACAAAGAGCAAATAAACCCAAAAATTGAAAAAAAATTTTTGACACATCTGAATGTATGAAGAAAGTTTATTGTGATGATTGTATGAGTCGTACGCAAGTTTAAACGTGGTTTAAACGATTTAAAAATGGTCGTGAGGACCCTAGAGCATGAAATCATTGGTATCGATGCAAATTTGACTACGAGAATGTTGGCTGACGAATTGAATACGAGTAAAAACAGTATTTGGAGAATTTTAACTGAAGATTTGGGGAAAAGAAAGGTCTGTGCGCGATTTGTTCCACATGAATAAAATGACGACCAAAAAAATGAAAAAAAATGATGAACCGAGGTACTGAAAAACATTTCTATAAATGACATAATAAAATCGATACAGAAGAAATACCTAAACAAAACAATAGGACCAGCTTTTAGCAAATATAAAATGTACTTTGTAATTTGAAATTAAAAAGGAATATACGACATATATATTAAAAAAAACAAAGTAGATAAAATGTTAGTACATTTTTTTCAAACATAGACTCAATTGAAATGGGGAGATAATATAATTTACACATATTAATATAATTTATATGCAAAACATATAAAATATATATTGATATGTTATATATATATTAAAAGCTATCGATATGATAGCTCATAATATATCGTGAAATCTAAATTAATATTTATTTAATAGTCAATATATAAATTATTATATAATAAACGTGGCTTACGACCTGCATTTGTTAAAAACATTTCAGCTGACTCGAGGTCAATATCGATATCGGTTCGATTTCTGCATCATAGCTTATCTAGTCGATATTTTTTATTGTTTTTTATTTTTGCCAAACACAACAAGAACACTTGTCAAAAAGACAAAGAGCGGGCTTGAATGTACAATTGTTTCATAAAGACATTGTAAAATTAATAACAAACAATATTATCATAGTCTGTATAATTGTAACAATCATAAGCATTACATTTGTATCTACCTAAAACTTAAATCTAAACAAGTTACAAACCCAACCGCACTACCAAGCTTGTATAGAGAGAAGCATAAGCTTCTTTTTTTTAAGCGAAGGGAAGTAGCTTAATATGCTTCACATATTACGCTGACATAAGCTTAACAATTAAACTCAACGCTGCACATACGATCTTGCGCAAGAATAAGTTCTTAGAAACGCGCAAGCAATATACTATTATTATTATTATTATTATAAAAGAGGGAGTCTCCCAGCGGAGAAGGCGCGAGGAACTGCTTCCCTCATGAAGCATAACAGATGTTTCGTCGAGAGAACGGACAATATGCTCGGGACTTGCGAATTCCACGTGCAGATGATTCCTTCTAGTCCATACCAAGGCCGGACAGTCACATAGAATGTGTTTAGTAGATTCGTCGTCCTCTTTGCAGAGCCTGCACTCCGCATCCGAGGACAAGCGCATTTTAGTAAGGTGATAGTTCACCAAGTGGTGGCCACTAAGGTAGCCAACAAGGAGGTAAAGGTCTCTCCTAGAGAGTAGCTTGGTCCTTCGATCAACTGTGGGATTGGGGAGCTCTTTAGCCTGCCGCATCCCTGGTTGGAAGAACCAGTAGCGTTCGGTCAATCTTCCAGCCCAGGTTTTCACCAGGGAGGAGATAGTTGACCACCCCACGCCACAGAAGGGTTCGGGGCCAAGGAGGAGAGCTGATGACCCAGCCCTCGCTAGTTCGTCTGCCAGTTCGTTGCCCTGGAAGCCAGAATGTCCAGGTACCCAAATTAGGGTAACTTTATTCTTATTCGACAGCCTCTGGAGACAGTTCCAGCAGTCAGCCACCATACGCGAGCCTACTCTTTTTGTGGAGAGGGTTAGTATGGCCGCTTGGCTGTCCGAGAAGATGTATATGTTCGCTCCTCTAATCCCCTTCTCAAGGATAAGACGGCAGCAGAACTCGATGGCGTGAACCTCTGATTGGAAGTCTGTAGGCCAGTTGCCCATAGCAATCGAGGTTTTGGAGTTGGGACCATATATCCCAGCTCCAACCCCCTGATCAGTCTTTGACCCGTCGGTATACCAATGTATACCATTGGGGTCTCTGATGGGGTTGCCAGAATCCCAGTTCCTACGGTCCAGGATGAGGGTTCTGAATTTTGCACCAAAGAAGAGTTCCTTGGTCATAGAATCTGATCTGGTGCAGATCTCTAAGCCAGGAATATCTTTGATTAGGCTAGCATGCCCTGATTCGGAAGCTAGAAGCCCAGATTGAAGCTTAATTCTGAGAAGGCTCATAGCAGCAACTTCTTTAATGCGGATGTGCAGCGGAGTCAGATTCAAAATTGATTCCATAGCTGCGGTGGGACAGGTGCGAAGTGCACCCGTCAAGGAGAGGCACAGCAGCCTATGCTGTTTCGTGAATTTGTTGATGGCAGTGACCTGCGTAACCTCAGGCCACCAAACAATAGCAGCGTAGGTTACGATCGGTCTTACCATCATCTCAAATAGCCACCGGATGGTGCAGGATTTAAGACCCCAGATTCTACCGAAGAGACTCCTGCATGCCCACATGGTATGAGTAGCCTTTGATAGAGTGTTATGTAGGTGGGAGTTCCAGTTTAGTTGTTTATCAAGGGTTACCATTAGATATTTGACTTCATTGGAAAGGTCCAAGGAAGAGCCGCCAATGTGTAATTGACCAATGTCAACAGAGTTCGCTTAGTGAAGGGAACAATGATTGCCTTTTGTGGGTTGATGCTAAGACCTACATCTTCACACCACCTACTGACCGTGTTCAGAGCTGATTGCATCAACTCTGTCACGGTGTTGGCATAGTTCCCGTTCACTACGAGAGCCAGGTCGTCGGCATAGCAAATCGCTTCCACGCCCTTTTCTGCAAGTGTAATTAGTAGTTCGTCGACTACTAGGGACCAGAGCAAAGGGGATAGGACCCCTCCCTGGGGACACCCTTTTACCGCACTAATATGGGCGGTCGTCATGTCCAGAGGTAGAGGAGATAGTCCGGTGTTTGAGCATGGCGTCAATCTGCCGGAATATGGGACGGGCAATGTTCCTGCGCTCAAGCGCAGCAGAGATAGACCCGTAGCCGGTGTTATCGAAAGCACCTTCTATATCAAGAAAAAAGCACAAAGCAATGTTCTTTGATACGAAGGCTTTTTCAATTTTACCCTCTAATTTGTGGAGATCTACCAGCTATATACGCGAACTGAGTGGGGTGCAGAGGGTTGTTTTTCTGCAGAGAGCACCGAATGTGCATGTCTAAGAGCCTTTCCGCAGTCTTGAGCAGAAAGGAGGTAAGGCTGATCGGCCGATATGACTTAGGCTGGTCAAGAGGAGGATTTCCCTGTTTGGGAATAATTACCACATTGACTCTCCTCCAAGAGTCGGGTATGTGTCCCCACGTGAGACTAGCTCTAAGAAGGCCGACCAGTGGATCGAGGATATGATCCAGGCTGTTTTGGAGAAGAGCTGGAAAGATTTTATCACCCCCTGGGGCTTTGAAGTGAGCGAAGGAATCTACAGCCCATTTGACCTTTTCAGAATCGAAAATGGTTCCAGATAGACTGGCTCCACGTGAGTCAGCTGACAAGGTGGCGTCAACGTGACTGGAAAGATCTGGGTTCGCCACGGAACCTGGGAAGTGATCTTGCAATAAAAGTTCAAGTGCTTCCCTGCGATCTTGAGTGAAAGAGCCATCTGCTCTTTTGAGAAGCCCTATTCCATTAGACGATTTTATGCTACCACAGTAGCTGCGCCACGTATCGCGTTTGGAGCGTCTAATGTTCTTATTATAGTGTGTGAGAGCGTCTCTATAGACGTCCCAACTTATGCGGTTAGATCTGGCCTTCTTGAAAAGGCTTCTAACCTTCCTTCTTTGTGCTGCCAACTCTTCATTCCACCAAGGAACTTTACGGTTGACCATTAGAGTCTTCCGAACTGAGCTGACTTCGAAGGATGTAATAAGCACATCTTGGAGCAGGTTGGCAGCAAGTTCTATCTCACTGATAGAGTTTGAATTGCTGATCAACAGGTCTTCGTTCAAGGCCACAGAGGCTTTGAAGAGTCCCCAGTTTGTCTTTTTGGGACAGTAGGAGTTCTATCGACTTGGCCAGGAAGGTCGAACCTGATGTGCTGATGGTCCGACAAGGTGGCTTCGTCTGTGACCCGCCAGTTAACAAGCGAACTCGCAATTGAGTTGCTGACTAGGGTGAGATCTAAGCCAAAGCTAGGGTTACATGTAGTTCCCCTAGCTGCCTCTGACGGCTGACGGCCAACCCGATGCCCTTGACTAATGACTGTTTAGAACATTAAGGAAATAAAAAATATTTAACATTGATGGACCTTAAGAGCGGCTTTAATCAAATAAGGATGCATGAAGATTCGGTTAAATTAACTGCCTTTGTTACGGACCTTACGGACAATACGAAGACTTACGCGTACCTTATAGACTGAGAAATGGGCTTGCTGTATTTTAGCGATTTGTGAATAAGGTGTTACGAGATTTGATTGAAGCGAGACTTGTAGTTGTGTATATGCACGATATTTTAATAGCTTCGCCTGACCTTACGAGCCATATTAAAACTATTTTGGAAGCTATCAAACGATTACGATCATGTGGACTTGAGTTGAAAAAAATGTAAATTTGCGCAAACTGAGCTGGAATATTTAGGTTTTAAAGCAAGTGAAAGGGGTATATGTCCCAGTGACCGACACATTGAAGCTATACAGAGATACCCGGTCCCTACGAACCGAAAGCAATTGGAATCTTGTGTTGGACTGTTCTCATTCTTCCGCCGATTTGTACCATCGTTCTCGAAGATAGCATTCCCATTAAGTCAGTTGCTGAGGGGTGATAAACCATTTGACTTCTCAGATGAGTGTCATGAGGCTTTACGCCAGAGTCTAATATAAGCTCCGGTATTAGCCATTTTTGATTTAGTGCGACAGACTGAATTACATTGTGATGCGAGTGCACGCGGGTTTGGTGCTGTACTTATGCAGAAACAAAATGATTCTAAATTCCACCCTGTAGCGTACTTTTCGAAATCAACTGCATACACTGAGAAAAGGTTACATAGTTACGAACTGGAGACGCTTGCTATTATGCCCTTCGGCGCTTCCGTACTTACTTAGATCGTAGACCCTTTAAGATTTAATTTTTTAATTATGAAGGTAATTTTTGAAAAAAAATATTAGATATAAAAAAATGTGGGGTGTTTTTTTTTTTTATAAATTTTATTATAAAATAAAAATACTGGGGGAGATAATTTTTTAGGAATTTGGAGTGGGTTGGAGAAAATAAGTGGGAGGGGGGGGGGGGGGTTGAAATAAAAATTTATATTTTCGGGGGGGACAAAAAAAGAAAAAAAAAAAATTTTTTTCCAGAAAAAAAAAAAAAAAAGAGCACAAAAGGATAAATAAAAAGTGGGGGGGAAGGGAGAGAGAGAAAGAAATGAAAAATAATGTGATTCGATGGACGCATGAAAAAATCGGTCCCTTAGGGGCTGTGTAACGGTTGGCAATTGGTTGCCATTCCCTATAGGCTGTTGGAATTCATGGACTTGACCGCACGTTTAAATTTCCGGCTCCTGCTCGTCGGCTAAGGGGTGGTGATCCTTAAAATGGCCAAGTCCAAGGCCTACATTATAATTTATATAAAATTACGTGCTGACGATAACGAACTAAGACGTCGGAGAGATATCTGCAACCCTTCACTTTGCATAGGTAATATTGGCAAACTAGAGTATAAGGTTGGCACACAGATGTTATGTGGCCAGTTTAGCCCGCCCTGCCTTTGGTCGCCCCATTCCTGTGGGTACATCTTGGATGGCGACCCCTTTTAGAGATTACATTAGCTTGGGTTCAATCGTTATAATTAATTTATTTCATATTTAAAAAAAATTACACCTAACTTTTAAACAATTTAAACTTATAACCTGACATGACACTAAAATATAAAACGAAATTGTATAAATAATTAATTTAAAAATAAAGTCTACTGGCTAAATCAGCTGTTTGTTCACTTGTTGTATGTTTCTTTTGCCATAGTTTTAGAGGCGTTGTTAAAAACTGCAATTCATTAACAAAAAAAACTCTCAAATTTTATTGCCTACTTTTGGCTGTTATTTAAAAGGAGATGTAAACTATTTCCTTTTGAAGTATAAATTTTTGGTTGCTTTGTCTATATTTCAAACATAATAAAATAGATGATTTTACTTACGGTGATTCCGTCGGCGAAAGATCGATCTCTGGCTCGGCACCTGTTTGTTTAATGTTTTTTTACAAAATTCAAAATATAGCACTTAGCAACAAAACCTTCAATATAGACATTTTTAAATAACAAACGTTGAGGGGAAAGAGACAACAACCTAAAGTGAACATACTTCTTATTTTTACACATGAATTATTATAAATGATTCTACAGATAAAAACTTAAATTAATAGAACATTTCTCTATAATTATTCCTATTACTATTATTTCTATTTTTGTTGCTCTCAAAAGTATGTGGTAGAATTCAAGGTGGGCATCATTCAATTATTCCCATTATAAAATTGTTAATGATCTGGCTGTTGTATAATTATAGCGCGGGCTGACAATTGAAATTATTAGACAATGGAATTATCTACCTAATGGCACATTTTCTTTTCTTCTGGTTCTATGATTGACCGAGTGGTCACTTAGCGCGAAATCGCAATTTGGCTATTCGCTAAATTCTTATATTTTTGCTGCCTTTTAGGGGATACGGAAATGCTACTCCGTCTTAGCGGAGTTGCAAAGCCTGCTTTTTAAACTGCTCCTTATTATGCTGTGCTTGATTTAGACTATACTTATTAAGAAATGATGATTTTGGCCGAGCTCGAAGATCTGCCGATGCTTGATGAAATGTCTTCTGCCCTGACCGGGATATCCCTTGGTGACGGGCCTTTAATCAACGTCCAAATCTCTGTCCGGTCCCAATTGATGTAATTCTGCCAAAATTTATATTTCCTATTTATATATCCTTTTTGGCCATTCTTTATGCTATTAATAATTTACCCAATGATGTTGAAATTTCTGGCGTTTTCTTTCAAGTATCTCTATGTCTCCAGCCACTTTGTAAAATTTTCACTTCTTTTGCACTTTTGCACTTTTTCACTTTTCCCGCTTTCCAGCCTATCTCTGGCGCCAACTCTTTCGCTAATGCTGACTTGCACTTTCTTTTACTTTCTTTCTACCAAGCTCTGCTTCGTTCTAGACCCTTGAAGATATCTGGGTATTTTTCTCCTAATTATACCTGGCCTATAGGTCTATTAGTGTAGCCAACTACTTCACCATTTTTATAATATTTATAGGAGGATTTTCTAAAATTTTATTTTTTTTTGCTCCTCCCTTTTGTTGCATACCTTTGGGCTTCTTTATATATATTTTATTAGAGTCGATGCCAAACTTCCTGCTGCCGAAATAATGCACGCAGTCGCGGCCAATAGGCACCGCTCGACCAGATGCAGTATAATCGGCTGCCCTTTGTCTCCTGGCAGTTCAAGTGGCGTGCCCTTTGGACTCCTGGGTCCAGTTCTGCAACCATGATTTTGTCAGAATTTAACAATACAAATCTGTTCTTCTCTTCCAGATCTTATCCGGAGGACTCACCAGCAATGGACAGGTAAGTATTTAATTAATTTTTCCCACAAAATCACTGGACACTAAAATTTCTGGATAACTTTGCAGATTTACTTGCACTCACAATGGCTGACTCGGAACGACTGACTTGGGGAAAAAAAAAAAAATGGCAAAGTACCGCTTGGGACCCAGCGAACGATGGCCTGCCATGTTAACCTCGCTCTCTTCGTGCCTCAAAATCTTTGGCAACATCCCGGATAAGTAGACATACTGACTTTTAACCATAGATGGCGCTTTATTAATATTTTTCTTTTTTTTTCCCCGTTTCAGTTTGAACTGGACGTTACAAATTCCCCCCTGCTAAAATCAGACTTGGGGATCATTTTATTCACAAGGCTGATCATCTGTAACCTCAAAGCTACTGCCGAATATCTTTGGCATGGTAGTTGCCGATAAAGTTACCCTGCAAGTCCTCAAGCTCGTAATTGGCATTCCCCAACTTTCTCCGAATTCTAGCTTTTACAAACTTTGGCCCCAGTTTAGCATTATAACCAGTTTGAAAGTCGCTCTGTTTAAAGTTCCGCCTGAACACTTCGTCTCCTTCTTTAAATTCAATGGCCTTTGAGCGTAAATTATACAATCTTTCGTTTTTGTCATGTTGCCTTTTCATAACATCTCCTGCTCTTTTCCGTATAATTTCTAAAGAATCTTCCCGTGTAAAAGGCAGCGATCTATCAACTATCTATCTAGCAACTCTAATTTTCTCAACAGAGAGTAAGTGGATCCAGACAATATCATTTGTTGACCAAATGCCATATAATATGGCGTAGTGCCAATTGCTGAATGTATACCCGATCTTAAAGCGCACGATATTTGGCTCAGGCTTGCATCCCAGTCCTTCTGATCTGGTTTTATATATGACCTTATAGCTGCAATAATTGACCGGTTTACGCGTTCGGAAGCGTTTGCCTGAGGTGCATGCACAGCAGACAGCATGTGACTTATTTGAAAACGAATTAGCAGTTTTTTAAACTTGTCAGACCTAAACTGTGAACCATTGTCTGAAAACACTACTTCAGGCACACCGAATGTATAAAAGAGCTCCTTCTCCATGTAATCTAATATTACATCCGCTGACATTTTCTTAACTGCCTTAAGGCACACAAACTTTGAGAAGTGATCGAGCACTATAAAAATACCTATTTTCCCACCGCGTGAACGTGGATAAGGCCCAAGAAAGTCGATATAAAGGCGCTGGAAGAACCTTTGACTCTCAATTAACTTTCCCATTGGTGGTCGAAGTACTTTGTTCGGTGCTTTTGAAGTTTTGCAAACTTCACAATTGTTGATAAAAGCCTTTACGTCTTCCACCAATCCTGGCCAGAAATAATATTTTCTCAACCTCTCAATGGTTTTGTGGATACCTCCATGTGCACATAAGACCGAGTCATGTGCTTTGGCTATGACTTCTTTTGTCATTGCCTTCGGTATCCATAGCTTCCAAACATAAACGTCGTGTAGGACCTCGCCAATAGTATGTTCAGTTCGCCGATACACATAACCATCTTCAACTTTTAAGTCGGGAAACTTTGCTTGCATGGTCTCAATTCGTTCTCTAAATTTCACATACTCTTCAGAGACGAAATGTGGGGATTTTAAATCCACTAATGTACCGTCTTGACCGTCCACTGACGCTATATTTTCGTCGGTAATACGTGACAAAGTATCCGGTACCACATTAAGCTTTCCCTTCCTATGCACTATTTGAAATTTATAGCCTTGTAATTTTAGAGCCCACCTTGCCAATCTACTGCTCAGGTCAGTTTGAGTCATCAACCATTTTAGCGAAGCGTGATCAGTGATAATTGTAAACTCATGGCCTTCGACATATGGCCGAAAAGTTTTTAGGCAAACCAGAGCAGCTAAGCATTCCTGCTCAGTTACCGAATATGCTTGCTGTGCTTTGTTTAATTTCTTGGACACATAGGCGATAGGCATTTCATCGCCCTCTTCTGATACTTGAACCAACACCCCTCCCACTCCTGTTTTACAAGCGTCGCAATGGATAAAGAACGGCTTTGAGAAGTCTGGGCTTTGCAGGATTGGTGCTTCACTGAGTTTGGATTTTAAATTATCAAAAGCAGACAAGGCCTCCGCCGTAAAAGCAAACTGTTTTTTTGTAGATAACAGGTCTGTTAAAGGAGCTGTTACATCAGCAAAGTTTGCGATAAATTTGCGATACCAGCCACATAAGCCCAAGAAACTCCTCAAGGCTTTAATTGTTTTAGGAACTGGGAAGTTCTTTATTGCTGAAATCTTTTCGGGATCAGTCCTTATGCCTCCATTTCCCACTATGTGTCCCAAATAGTTAACCTCTCGTTTACAAAAATGACTTTTTCCAACATTTATCGTCAAATTTGCTCGTCTGAGATTGTTTGCAACTTCCTTAAGGACGTCTAAATGTCGTTCGAAATCCGCTGACACAACCAGCAAATCATCTAAATAAATAAAAACCTCATTTCGTAACTGAGGAGAGATGACTTTGTCCATTAAGCGTGACATTGTTTGCGGTGCATTGCAAAGCCCAAAAGGCATTACTTTAAATTGGTAAAGTGGGCGTCCGGGGACTGTGAAAGCAGTTATAGGTCGAGAATTTATGTCTAAGGGTATCTGCCAAAAAGCGTCTTTTAAATCTAGACTGGTTATGAATTCAGCTCTAGGCAATCTGCTAAGTATACCCCCAATTTGAGGCAGAGGAAACGCATCCTTTTCCGTTACTGAGTTTATTTTCCGACTGTCTAGGCATAACCGAATCTTTCCTGGCTTATTAACAATCACAATTGGCGAGGACCATGCGCTTTCCGATTCCTCAATCACCCCTAACTGCAACATCCTGTCTACTTCGGTATACATAAGTTTCTCCATGGCTGGCGACACTGGATAGTGTCTCTGTTTTATCGGCTTAGCTGTTCCTACATCTATATTATGTGACAATATGGTTGTCCTACCTAATCCTTCCTCTGCAAAAGATGGAAATAAGTTTATAACTTTTTCCAACTTTTGTTTTTGTACACTAGAGAGTTTATGCTTATTTTCTTCTTGGCTAATTGCTGACACTGATAAATCAGTTGGCAGTAAGTCGTATAGCTGCCAAAAATCTATACCTAAATATAAATCTAACCGTAAAGTTGGAATTATATATATACTTATTAATTTATTTAAATTTCTGTAATTAATTTCGGTTCGCAAAATTCCTACTATTTGTTGCTTATTTCCATCTGCTGTACTCGCATCTGAGTGAAGCCTTTTAAACGTGATTTTTTTCTCTAACAGTTCCTTGGCTAAGCTTCCACCGATGCAGGTCATCGTAGCGCCCGAATCTAATAATCCGAAAATTTCGCGCTCTAATAATTTAACTCTAGCATATGGACGTGGATCTGCAGCATTTAGTTCTAGCGCCGACAATCTACTCACAGCCTTCCCTATATTCTTTACTCCTTTCCAAAATGATCTAAGGCGTTTAGAACTGCGTGAGTGCGACTTGCAACTATAGGATATGGTTGGAATTAATATTCGTGGTATGTTCATAATGGGCTCTGCATAAGAAATGGCAGGAATTATTGACGAATCCTCTAATCCTTGTTTTGAATTGTTCGAGGCTGCACACTCGAGTTCATTTGTCTGTGTGAAAACGGTGTGCTGCCTTTCGAGTTTTTTGCTTGGCAGCGGGCACAATTGGGCTTGTAGATTTTATCTGCGCCACACCCGTAACAAAAGACTCGTCGTTCAGCCAAACAATCTTGATACCTATGGCCTTCCTTCCTACAATTCCAACAAATTAACGCCAGTGCTCCTATTTCTTCTTTCTCTCGCTCCTCTTGATCTAATGCCTCATCGCACTCGACTATTTCTGCCACGTTACGCCTAAACGAAACCGCTTTGCTGCTACTCATTTGTGGTTTGATGTCTTCAAGGAACGCCTCTCGTCTCCTGCAAACATCACGCAGTTCGGATACGGAACTGATATCCAAATGTAAGATCTCATGCCTTATATCTGGGAGTAAGTTTGCTTTTAAAATTCTAACCAAACTTGTTTTTGTTATCGGTCTCTCCATTTGATCAATTAATCGGGCTATATCATCGTAAAATGCCTCAAAGGACTCATTTGCCTTTTGTTTTCGACCACGGATAAGGTCTTCCACATCCGCGTCATCCCGTTGATCCCGAAATTGCTTACGAAGCGCTTCACATAATATGTCCCAACGCACTTGGCCTACTGCTTTGTGATGTCGCCAGTAGAATTCAGCTGCCTTTCCCTCAAATAGCGAGCTTGCATTATTGCAAAGGATACTAAAATTTCCGTCTAACGTTTGGTGAGTTAATGCTTCCACTCTATATATAAAATTGTCTATGGATAACCCCTCACCCGTAAATTTCAGTTTCCAACCATTCAAAATGTGACCCACTTTGTCTGGTCTTTGCAGCAGATCGGATTGGTAACTACCCTGAGATATTGACGCTGGTCTGGCAGGTGGAATAATCACAGGAGGAACTTCTTCCAGCAATCCTACCAGTCCATTCGAACCAGTGTACTCGTTTTCACTGCGCTGAGGCGTCACGCTCCTACGGCTGACACAAGCTTCGACATTTTCCTCTATCAGCTTGGTTATTTGCACAGTAAGTGCGGACATAATCTGATTTTGCATTCTACTAATTAAATCTGATGTTAACTTCGCAGATGCTGATGAAGACGCTGGCTCCTCTGCCATACTAGCTGCTGTAACCGTCGCTACTGCCGATTGAGATCTAGTTCCGTATGCAGGAGAATTTGTCGCCTGTTTAGCAGCTGGGGTCCAACTAACTTTGCAAATGGGACAGTTGCTACTCGACTTAATATGCGATTTTATACACGTTTTATGAAATTCGTGACCGCAGGGTGTCTTTTGGCTATCACTTGGGTTTAGCACTATCGCAGAACATATGCTACAGACAGTCTGATTGCCAGTTGCAGTTAAGTCTTCGTTTGACCTTGTTAGCGGCATAACTACTAATGATTTGTAATTGTAATTCTAAAGGAGAATCAAAATTAATCAAAACTCTGTAATAAAATGTAATCTGATCAGGAACCCGCACTCAAATTGTTAACAAAATTAAGAAACGCAAAAACTCTTGACAACCATAAATTAAAAAAATAACGAATAGAACTAATCACTCGAACACGAAATTTATTGAAATAATGAAAAATCCTAATTAAATAATTGATAAATGTTTAAAAGAAAAAATTTAAATAAATGTAAAACAAATTGATAAGCAAAAGAAATTTTTTTAGATAGACAATTAAAATGTATCATTCAAGTATCGATTTAAAAAAAATTGTATAAATTCAATTACTCGAATTCATTCAAATAAAAGACAAAAATAAAATATAATAATTATTCAAATAATAAATCAAACACTAATAAAATTGTAATAAATCAAATAATAAAATTCATAAGTAAATTGAACCCTCACTGCTGTAATCTCTTTATTCCTTATACTTTTGTTTGCGTCTATTGAAAAAAAATTTTGATTAGATAAAAATCACTCGTGTGATCAAAACTCTGTTGAACTTTGATGTTGCTGGCAAGCCCTAATTTATAATCAGCTGCTTGAATCCATCCAACACCACCCTTCAGGTCCGATCTACAACTCGAAGCGATTATATTCAAGACTGACAATTTAACCCGTACCAACTGGCTCGACAAATCCTTAATCTTTGTATCGAGAATCCAAATTGGCCGTATCAAATTTCAGCTTGAAGAGAGACCAATACCTTGACATCAACAGTGGGCATTTTCTGCCTGCTGCAAATTAAATGCATTCCATCCATTTGTGACAATGGCAATGGACAGGAAATTTAAAATTATAGAAAAGTTTTGGGTTGCATTAGTGAGTCCTACCAAAGTAAGGCTCCACTTGTTGGGCGCCAAAATAAATTATAACTGTAACGGTTGGCAATTGGTTGCCATTCCCTATAGGCTGTTGGAATTCATGGACTTGACCGCACGTTTAAATTTCCGGCTCCTGCTCGTCGGCTAAGGGGTGGTGATCCTTAAAATGGCCAAGTCCAAGGCCTACATTATAATTTATATAAAATTACGTGCTGACGATAACGAACTAAGACGTCGGAGAGATATCTGCAACCCTTCACTTTGCATAGGTAATATTGGCAAACTAGAGTATAAGGTTGGCACACAGATGTTATGTGGCCAGTTTAGCCCGCCCTGCCTTTGGTCGCCCCATTCCTGTGGGTGCATCTTGGATGGCGACCCCTTTTAGAGATTACATTAGCTTGGGTTCAATCGTTATAATTAATTTATTTCATATTTAAAAAAAATTACACCTAACATTTAAACAATTTAAACTTATAACCTGACATGACACTAAAATATAAAACGAAATTGTATAAATAATTAATTTAAAAATAAAGTCTACTGGCTAAATCAGCTGTTTGTTCACTTGTTGTATGTTTCTTTTGCCATAGTTTTAGAGGCGTTGTTAAAAACTGCAATTCATTAACAAAAAAAACTCTCAAATTTTATTGCCTACTTTTGGCTGTTATTTAAAAGGAGATGTAAACTATTTCCTTTTGAAGTATAAATTTTTGGTTGCTTTGTCTATATTTCAAACATAATAAAATAGATGATTTTACTTACGGTGATTCCGTCGGCGAAAGATCGATCTCTGGCTCGGCACCTGTTTGTTTAAAGTTCTTTTACAAAATTTAAAATATAGCACTTAGCAACAAAACCTTCAATATAGACATTTTTAAATAACAAACGTTGAGGGGAAAGAGACAACAACCTAAAGTGAACATACTTCTTATTTTTACACATGAATTATTATAAATGATTCTACAGATAAAAACTTAAATTAATAGAACATTTCTCTATAATTATTCCTATTACTATTATTTCTATTTTTGTTGCTCTCAAAAGTATGTGGTAGAATTCAAGGTGGGCATCATTCAATTATTCCCATTATAAAATTGTTAATGATCTGGCTGTTGTATAATTATAGCGCGGGCTGACAATTGAAATTATTAGACAATGGAATTATCTACCTAATGGCACATTTTCTTTTCTTCTGGTTCTATGATTGACCGAGTGGTCACTTAGCGCGAAATCGCAATTTGGCTATTCGCTAAATTCTTATATTTTTGCTGCCTTTTAGGGGATACGGAAATGCTACTCCGTCTTAGCGGAGTTGCAAAGCCTGCTTTTTAAACTGCTCCTTATTATGCTGTGCTTGATTTAGACTATACTTATTAAGAAATGATGATTTTGGCCGAGCTCGAAGATCTGCCGATGCTTGATGAAATGTCTTCTGCCCTGACCGGGATATCCCTTGGTGACGGGCCTTTAATCAACGTCCAAATCTCTGTCCGGTCCCAATTGATGTAATTCTGCCAAAATTTATATTTCCTATTTATATATCCTTTTTGGCCATTCTTTATGCTATTAATAATTTACCCAATGATGTTGAAATTTCTGGCGTTTTCTTTCAAGTATCTCTATGTCTCCAGCCACTTTGTAAAATTTTCACTTCTTTTGCACTTTTGCACTTTTTCACTTTTCCCGCTTTCCAGCCTATCTCTGGCGCCAACTCTTTCGCTAATGCTGACTTGCACTTTCTTTTACTTTCTTTCTACCAAGCTCTGCTTCGTTCTAGACCCTTGAAGATATCTGGGTATTTTTCTCCTAATTATACCTGGCCTATAGGTCTATTAGTGTAGCCAACTACTTCACCATTTTTATAATATTTATAGTATACTTTTGAGGATTTTCTAAAATTTTATTTTTTTTTGCTCCTCCCTTTTGTTGCATACCTTTGGGCTTCTTTATATATATTTTATTAGAGTCGATGCCAAACTTCCTGCTGCCGAAATAATGCACGCAGTCGCGGCCAATAGGCACCGCTCGACCAGATGCAGTATAATCGGCTGCCCTTTGTCTCCTGGCAGTTCAAGTGGCGTGCCCTTTGGACTCCTGGGTCCAGTTCTGCAACCATGATTTTGTCAGAATTTAACAATACAAATCTGTTCTTCTCTTCCAGATCTTATCCGGAGGACTCACCAGCAATGGACAGGTAAGTATTTAATTAATTTTTCCCACAAAATCACTGGACACTAAAATTTCTGGATAACTTTGCAGATTTACTTGCACTCACAATGGCTGACTCGGAACGACTGACTTGGGGAAAAAAAAAAATGGCAAAGTACCGCTTGGGACCCAGCGAACGATGGCCTGCCATGTTAACCTCGCTCTCTTCGTGCCTCAAAATCTTTGGCAACATCCCGGATAAGTAGACATACTGACTTTTAACCATAGATGGCGCTTTATTAATATTTTTCTTTTTTTTTTCCCCGTTTCAGTTTGAACTGGACGTTACAGTTGATAAGTGTTGTTCGGAAATTAAGAAACATTATTGGTTCCCGTTGATGAAGACACGTGTACATAATTTTATACGTAACTGCTTAAAGTGTATAGTATATTCAGCCCCAGCGCGCACGAATAAACGTAACATTGTATGTTCAGTATCCCGAAGCTACCGGTGCCTTTCGATACGATTCATATTGACCATTTAGGTCCGCTGCCTTCCCTTCTGTCAAAGAAGAAACACTTGCTAGTTATTGTTGATGCATTTACAAAATTTTTTAAATTATACCCGACGAATTCAAAGAGTTCTAGAGAGTCTTGTGTAGCCCTTTAGCATTACTTTGACCATTATAGTCGCCCCCGTAGGTTAATAAGTGACCGCGGAACCTCATTTACTTCAGAAGAATTTGAGAAGTTCTTAAAAGAGAAAAATATTCATCATATTCTCAATCCCACTAGTTCGCTACAAGCAAATGGGCAAGTAGAGCGCATTAACCGTGTACTTACGCCTATGATGGGGAAATTGTGTGACAGTGCGAATCATTTAGACTGGACAGAAACTATAAGGAACACAGAATATATTTTAAATATACAGTTCAGACTACGACGAAAAATACCCATATATATTGGCAACATCGAATGATATCCCACGACAGCGTGCCGCGTGCCGCTCGACTGTTGCTCTCATTTCTTATTAGACAATTTAAAAGTTCAAAAAATATTAAGTAGGGCGGCGACGGTAGGCGTTTTTTTCTTTTTTTTCTAGAACGCAACATAATTAGAGCGCTTTTATAAACTTTGCCGAATGTTGCACAAATGTGACAGTGCTGATGCGCATGGGAGAGGCTTTAATCAAAAAATTCTTATATCCGCTGTCATATATTATTCAATTATTTATATTGTTTCACATATAAATTCATATGTGTTCGACGAATTCGGCAATTTAAAATAGGCAAGCCGGCCATGCGAAGGTCAAAAGCAACGGCCATTTGTTTCGAAAAGATAAAAGATATGCGAACACCAACCGACGGAAGTTTATTGAACATAGAATAAGGATATGGGCAACAGCGTTTATTCTCTCTCAAAAGCAACTCCAAATCTAATTCGATGTACCTAAATGCGTGCAATGCTGTGTGTTGGAGTGGGACGACAATACATAAATGTAGATATGCAGACATGTATGTATGTATGAGTGTCGAACATTCATAACTTTGGAAGGGTTTGTAATTGCTGATCGATTGAGAGTAATACAAAATGGGAATCATATTGAACTTTCAAGGCCATCACAGACTAAATATGGAAAGAGAGACATAATTGAAGAACGCATTGTCTTTTTGCACCATGGTAAATAAAAACAAGAGCAACAGTCGAGTTGCACACGACAGTAGGATACCCTTGGACGTATGTTGCCATAAAAAGTATTTAATTGTATAATACTAATTGCAAGCTATAAATTAATAATAATACTGGAGTGCGCTGCCACCTTGCTTCAATTTCGATATTTTGCCAATAATTTATCGCCGCAATTCCCTAAAGCGGTGTGAGCAGTAGATATCGGTATTTCTTTATAAATTTTAAATTGGTTAATATCGATAACAAGGTCCAAGGGTATAAAAATAAAAAAATAATAATAATTATCAAACCAATTTTCCATTCAATGGTTATACTTAACTATTAGATAATTAAATTTAAATTATTAAAATATGCCTACATACATATTTACATATATCCTGTCATTTAGATTTCTTAATTTCTAACCTATTCCAAACATTACAAACTCATGCCTGAATACTAACAGATATCCCATTGTGATGGCTATGCAAAACCTCAAAAGTCCTAGCACTAATCTTTTCATTATCTAGTATATTTTAAAACGCCCAATCAATATGTGTATCCATATTGGTAGTGGACGTTTACAAATCTAACAAACTCCTTAATCCTTTGCTAATCAAAAAATTATAAATACTCTTACACCTGTTAAAGGTTTTGAGGCACAAATTAAAATCTCCTAAAACTAGCAAGCTATCCCCTAAATCACCTAAACGAGAAAATTGATGAATTATCTCCTCAAATTCTATTTTAAATGTGGACAGAGGAAAGTCTGGACTTTTATATAATATAAGAAAACTTATGGCATCAAACCTAAATATGCCGAGCTCAAAAACTACTGAGCCAAAAGTTTTTCTACTGCTAAAGGTATGGGAAACTCTATCTACTAGCTCGTTCTTTACATAAATTATGATGCCTGTTAAAGGCCTAATTGATTCAAGTTGAACCACAATAGTGAACCCAGGTATTTCTACAGTTTCATTGCTTATGGAAGTTTCCACGAAACATAATATTGATGACTGAAGCATCAGCTTGTCCGATCGAATATCTTCAAGATGGGAATTCAAGCTCTGAGTATTATGGAAGAAAATGTTAAGGGCAGAACTGTTAATTAAATAATCGTAATGAGTACACAGTAGTTTTTCAGTCCGCAATTTCTTCAATTGGGCTTTCACTTTATCATTATTTTGGGGAGACTTAGGAGGAACAAAATTCCCAATAATGAATAATCCTAAAGCAGTAGTTGCTCTACTGCAAGCTACGTATAATGCAGAACGCTGCATTCTGGAATTAGCATGGACTACCACTTTGCCATACGTAGCTCCCTGACTCTTATGAATTGTGATGCCTTCAGCAGGCACAACTGGAAACTGCCTACGGTCAATGTTAATTTGTGCGTTATTTGAATATTGAAAACTGCGAACAATTTTCTGAATAGGAGTCCATGAAGGATCTGTGCGATGTGTACACTTCGAACGCGCAGATTCTCCTACAGTTTCCTCTGTAAATTTCATCCATAAAATGTTGGGAGTGTTGGATGTATTGAAATCTATTTGCATCAACACACCTGATGCCCCGTTTACTAATCCATCCCCTGTGTCTACATTGACCGTCATCATGTACTTGGCAGTATTTTTTAGGAGAAGAGACGTACAGAGTCCCTGTGTAGCGGAAGTTTTAAAACCCTTCACTTCTTCTAATATTCTTTGTTTCCTAGCTGGTTCCAAATGGCCCGCCTTAATAAAATCTTCAGCAGTAGAGAAAAATTGCTCAGTAGCAATTGAGTTAAGTTTCGTTACATTAAATAAATCAACCTCATTATTATTACTAAACAGATGAATTGCATCATCGGGCACTGCCGATGGTTCGCATATTCTAGATTGGAAAAGGACAATATCATCGGCTGTCATACAACCCGATGCCATATTATTTAAGGCAGAAGCGAAAAGCTGATCGTCACGTTGACGCATTATCTCTGTGAGCTCAAAATACAAAAAAGGTCCCAGAGATACGTACCAAATATTTCATGGTAAGGGTCAGTGGTATTTGGATCGAAAATCCAACTACTTCCTACAGGCTGTAACTGTCTAAGATCACCGAATACGATGATAAAAGCACCACCAACAGGAGAAGTATTTTTGAAAATTTGCTTCAAACAGGAATCTAAATATGAAAACATTAGAGAGCTAACCATTGATATATCAATAATAATAATTAATTTAAGATCGATTAACCTTGAATGAAGGCTATTAACTAAATCATGGCTTAAGGCCCTTAGAGGTGCTGAGCGAGATTGATTAACAGGAAGTGAAAACATGGAATGCAGTGTCGAACCACTAATTCCGAATGCTGCTTTTCCTGTTGGTGCACATAAGAGGATTTTAACAGATGTCGGATCAGCTCCTGGTATACTGTTATACATTACGGATAATGACTGAAAAATTGCTGATATAAGTCGACTCTTTCCGACTCCGGCGCCGCCTCCAACAATTCGTTCTGATTTGCTGTAGCTATAAAAAGCTGCAAAATCGGCTAGGCATAAGCTCTCTAAAGCGTCTGGGCGCTGAATATAATGATCTAGAAGTCCTAAGTAAAAAATTTCCCTAGAGTCTTCGGGCAGATTTTGAAGTTGCTGTCTAGATTTCAGCATTCTGACCCGTTTTTCTGGAACGTGTGTATTAATATACACACTGGCACTACTGCTGGCGGACAAATGCATACCTAAACAGCAGTAGACGGCTTCCTGAGCGGATATCTCAGTGCCAAATATAAATTTGTTACCTAAATGTTGTAACTTTTGCTTAATAGTTACATTGTTATTGTCTTTAATCTCATTGATTGCCTCACGCATCAACATTGAGATACCTCTCTGAGACTTGTTAATATAATTAACGACGTAGCTGCAGCAAGCATAGGGGTCTAAAATAAACTGAATATCCAGATTTGCTCGCTGCAACAAAAGGAGGTGCTTGTTATAAGCGTTAAGCTTGATTGCTGCAAAAGATCGCTTCAAAAAACTTTTGGTTTCTTTATACTTGATCTTACAGCATTAATGTAGCCCTCATAACTAAGGTTAAGTTGATCGTGGGACAAAAAGTTGTTAAAATCGTTAAAATTTTCTACGCTTTCACGATCAAAAGGGAAGTCGAGCAGACTTTGAATTTTTTCGAAATTCCTACGATGCTCGGCCAAATTTGGAGCATTTTCTTCTAAAGGGAGAAGAATTTCTGTTTGAGGCATGGGAGGGTATGGGATACCAAATCTACAAATTTGTTTTGACCTAATTTCTCGCCTGCAAGAGTGCCCGTGACTATGGAGTTGATACTCCAAATATGGAGCAACGTCCGGGCAACTAGAATCAGCAGTAATAAACTGATCAATAAAGGACTTCACAGGCATAAATGTGGACTCATTCTTTAGGTCGAGCTTTGGGGCGTCTTTCAGCCAGAACATGCCATGTATATGTGGAGAGCCTCTTTGCTGAAACTCCACTCGCCAATAAAACTTGATGACCTGGTGACAACCAAAGACACCGCCTTCCTTTTTCATCAGTTTTAAAACCTGTCTATATCGAAAATCGAAATATCTGGCACAGGTCACTGGGTCTGCTCTAATGAGACGAGCTTTCTCATTAAACCCCAAATTTAACGCTACTTCTTCGGATACTTCTAGCTTGTCTACATTTTTACATAGCAAGACTAAAAGCTCCGGCCACCTAGTTTCCGCTGCGGAAAATGTTATAAAAAAAGTTGGAAGCCCTACCTGCCTAATCATAGCCATCACTTTCTTTTTCTCGTCCTTCCAATGAGCAGGAGACGTGCGAATACCTTTTAAAAGCCTATAGCCATCATCATGAAGTATTAACCTATTTAAAGTTTCATCATTACGCACTTTAGCAGCCGAAATGCCTTGAGTGGCAGAGTGCTTACGTAAGCAAATTGATGTGCTATTCCTAATGCTAATCATTTCTAACTTTTTGAAGTTATGAAATAATTTATCAGTTCTACAACCTCTTCTATCAAAATTCCTAAGCTCTGATCTAACTATAGTTGTAAAACTTTCCTGACATTTCCTTTTAATGCCTGCAAATATTGTGGGAAAAGCCAGCTCCTCTGAATCACAATCGGTTATCATGTCAAGAGGTCGCTGACCCTCTCCTGGTGCTATAGCAATTTCGAGGAATATCTATGTTTTCAACAGGGACATTTTCCATGAAGGTTTCTTGACCTCCTGGATTCAACTCTACCTCTTCTTCTACTACTCTATGCTCATTAGGTTGTGCTGCCTTTTCTAACATTTGACACACAATGTCCCTGTCGTCTGCTGACGCAACAAATGGTACAGTCTCAGCTGAGTAAGAAGACAACCACTGCTCATTGATAGTAACCTGGTGCTTCTTATAAAGTTCTGTGTTCACTAAATACCGAATTGCATCAACTATCTTTGAGGGCCTTATGGTTTCAGCCATGAAATCATGGTTATACTCCATCCTACGCTTAAGATGAATCTGAACTACTTCGGCTTCATTAAATGCCCTGGGAAGGGAAGTTACAACATTTGCAACTGGAATTGGCACATTGATCACTGCTCCTTTAATGGCACTTTGACGTCCATATCCAAGAGACTTTATGATCATAAAAGGAAGACGGGGAGAAATCAGCCTTTCTTCTAGAGGCGTCAAGCCTTTCAGGCATTCCGGAAGCTCCGGAAAATTTAGGCCATTTGTAATAGAAGCCTTTGGTTTTTTCCCTGACTTAATACTGCGGCTGCAGGTTTTGCAAAAGCTAAACCTATTATTATGGGATGGAAACATAGAGGAAAGATACAAAATATCAACACTATCTGCCTCACTACACTTTTCCCCTATGACCTCACGCGAAATTTTGTCCACTTGATGTGGAAACCACAAACCTTTGCAACATATGCAAACCTGATCGGGTCCCTGCTTGACTGTCTTATTAAAATTGGCTATTAGGCAATCTAAACTAGTTTTAACCTGCGATATCCTATCATCTGGAAGGGTATTCGCACGGTCCACTCTATTGCGGGACGCGTTTCTCCTATTCTTTGCTATCCTATTGGTGCAAATACTCCTATATAGACTCACTCTTTGCGACATATTCCTATGGGCTTCAAAGGCCTCACGTTGAGCTCGAATTCGAGCACTGCGGCGTGCACTAGTATTGCGTGCCTGCTCAACAATCCTACGAATAGGATTGTTTCTAACCTGAGACCTTTGAATTCTATCTATTGCCCTTTCTAAAATTCGCGTCTCCTGATTTTGTCGCTGAATCGCCCTTCTAACAGTATCTCGTCCGCTTTCGTTGGACCTGAATTGTGGACATTGCCTGCGCCTCGATCGACGCAAAGTATTGGCAAGTTGTTCGGCATTTCTAGTTGAATGATCAGTTCGTCGAACACGGCGACGAACTGCATCCTGCTCTCTTTCCTGAGATCGAAACTCAGCATCTTGCCTGCGACTCGAACGACGCGAAGTGTTGGCAAGTTGTTCGTCTGTTTTAATTGCAGAATCACTGCGACGTACACGGCGACGAACTGCATCCTGCTCTCTTTCCTGAGATCGAAACTCAGCATCTTGCCTGCGACTCGAACGACGCGAAGTGTTGGCAAGTTGTTCGTCTGTTTTAATTGCAGAATCACTGCGACGTACACGGCGACGAACTGCATCCTGCTCTCTTTCCTGAGATCGAAACTCAGCATCTTGCCTGCGACTCGAACGACGCGAAGTGTTGGCAAGTTGTTCGTCTGTTTTAATTGCAGAATCACTGCGACGTACACGGCGACGAACTGCATCCTGCTCTCTTTCCTGAGATCGAAACTCAGCATCTTGCCTGCGACTCGAACGACGCGAAGTGTTGGCAAGTTGTTCGTCTGTTTTAATTGCAGAATCACTGCGACGTACACGGCGACGAACTGCATCCTGCTCTCTTTCCTGAGATCGAAGGTCAGCATCTCGCCTGCGCCTCGAACGACGCGAAGTGTCAGCAAGTTGTTCTTGTAATCTGATTGGCGAAGAAGCCCGAAGAGTAGTGTGACGAATTGTGTCCGGTAATTGCTCAACGGCCCTAAATGTTCTATTACTTCTGCGGACTCGATGCTGTTGACTATCTCTAACCCTTTCAGCTTCCCTAAATTCGAAATTTTGCCTACGTTCTCTATGTGCCTCTAGATTATTTACGCGTTCCTGCTCAGAAAAGTCTATATCTGACCTATTCAAACGATTTCTTTTTCGCTGTGTTTGACTCCTTTTGCAAGCTGACTTTCTCTTAAGTCTAGGCATCTTCTAATATATAAGTTTTAAAATAATATAGGTATGTTAAAAATAAAATTCTTATAAATTAATTTAATTTGAATATATATTTATCGAAAATTAATATATAGTTATATATATAAAATAAAGTTACTATATTTATTTATATATATAAATATATTCATATATTTAAATAGATATATATATATTATAATTATATTCATATATTTAAATAAATATATGTATATTATTTAAAATAATTATATTATAAATGAAAATAAATATCTAATGAAAGAACAAATAATAATAAAATTTAATAAGGAAAATAAAAATAAACAAAATGTGGAAAAAAGAATAAATATAAATCAAAGAAATAATAAATTAAACCTGCAAGAAATTCCAGCGAAAATTCCAATTTGAATCACGGAAACGAACCGATACCGATGTTCTCGTACAATCACACACACTTCAGAAGAGTCTATACACATATATGTATGCATGCACAAAAATACGTTACGCTGTGTACCGCACTTTTCTAAAATTGCGCGCCACGTTCCGGGCAGGGCGCAATCATTCACACGCATAAAAAATGTTCCGTTAACGCATAACAATCACACACGAGGATTTACTTATTATATACTCGACTTATATTAATTTGCATTAAATGTTAAATGTATCACGAACACGCGAATTAATTATATATTATTTTATATTTAATATCGAAAATACAAATGATAATCGACAATCGACGACGACACCGAACACGCCAATCGCAAACTACAAATTAACATAACACTGAAGCGCGCTGCCACCTTGCAACAATTTTGATACGTTGCCAATAATTTATCGCCGCAATTAAAAAGTGCGCGAAACCTTAAATTTATAATAATGATCTATAGAATCTAATATACATACAAAATATACATATATTAAAAAAAAAAAGTAGAAGAAATGTTAGTACATTTTTTTCAAACATAGTTTCAATAGACGTGGGGATATAATATAATTTACACATATTAATATAATTTATATGCAAAACATATGAAATATATATCGATATGTTTAATATATATTAAAAGCTATCGATATGATAGCTCATAATATATCGTGAAATCTAAATTAATATTTATTTAATAAAAAGTCAATATATAAATTATTAAATAATAATAATAATATGTCTATATTAGAAATCTAGTAAATACCTGCATTCATGCATGCCGATCAACCACCCTATTGGTTGTATATAATTTTACATATGTATGTGTGAACACAAATTAAGTATGTATAAGTGTTTGCATTTATGCACATGTATTTTGGGTAATTGACATGTGCATGAAAAAGAAGAGTCGAGAAACAGCTCGCGCTTCGCGCTCGCATCGTTTATCCTTTTCTTTCATGCACAAGTAATTTAGTTCTGACGTCATCGACAACTTCTTTGCTTTCTTCATATTCATATATACGCCACCTATTGGTTGAGTGTTAGCATATATTTATGCACATGTATTTTCGGTAATTGACATGTGCATGGAAAAGAAGAGTCGAGAAACAGCTCGCGCTTCGCGCTCGCATCGTTGTCCTTTTCTTTCATGCAGAAGGAATTTAGTTCTGACGTCATCGACAACTTCTTTGCTGGTCGAAGTGTCGAAATGGTTTATCTAATAACTTCAGTGTTTATTGTCTGATCGGATTGCAATTTGGAGGATAAGTTCATATATTATTTATCTATATATATGCTAAAGCAGAACGTTAAGAAATGAGTTCTTTGAATGTAAATAGCAATGTAAACCAAAATTGGCGGTTTGCGGGGGCGGTAGGCGTGTTATTCCAAATTGAAAATAAACTTGATCTGCGTATGGTATACAGGAATCTTCATGCTAAATTTGGTGTCCGTAGCTTTTGTAATAGCTGAGATCGGCGCGTTCATCCAGACAGACAGACAGACGGACAGACAGACGGACAGACAGACGGACATGGCTCAATCGACTCGGCTATTGATCCTGAGCAAGAATATATATACTTTATGGGGTCTCCGACGCCTCCTTCTGCCTGTTACATACATTTGCACAAAGTTAGTATACCCTTTTTTGACCATTTTCAATGGTCCAAGGGTATAACGAGAGCAACAGTCGGGCGGCACTCGACAGTGGGATACCCTTGGACGTATGTTGCCATAAAAAGTATTTAAATGTATAATATTAATCGCAAGCTACAAATTAATCATAACACATAACATAATTAATCGCCGCAATTTTCCTAGCGCGCGAAAGACTGCAAAAATCGGTGTGAGCAGTATCGGAATTACTTTATAAATTTTGAATTGGCCAATATCGATAACTTGCAATATATCGAGTAATCAAAATTAATATTTATTTAATTGCATTTTATGCTTTTGTATTTTTTATTGACCCTAAAATATGAATTATTAAATAATAAACATAGCTGCACGTACGCATATTATGAATATTATGAATATGGTCACATGCATGCAACTGCTTGCATACATTCATATTCATCTATACGCCACCTATTGGTTGAGTGTTAGCATATATTTATGCACATGTATTTTCGGTAATTGACATTTGCATGGAAAAGAAGAGTCGAGAAACAGCTCGCGCAAGTAATTTAGTTCTGACGTCATCGACAACTTCTTTGCTGGTCGAAGGGTCGAAATGGTTTATCTAATAACGTCAGTGTTTATTATCCAATCGGATTGCAATTTGGAGGATAAGTTCATATAGTATTTATCTATATATATGCTAAAGCAGAACGTTAAGAAATGAGTAATTTTATGTAAATAGCAATGTAAACAAAAATTGGCGATTTGCGGGGGCGGTAGGCGTGTTATTCCAAATTGAAAATAAACTTGATCTGCGTATGGTATACAGGAATCTTCATGCTAAATTTGGTGTCCCTAGCTTTTGTAATAGCTGAGATCGACGCGTTCATCCAGACAGACAGACAGACAGACGGAAAGACGGACAGACAGACAGACAGACGAACATGGCTCAATCGACTCGGCTATTGATCCTGAGCAAGAATATATATACATTATGGGGTCTCCGACGCCTCCTTCTGCCTGTTACATACATTTGCACAAAGTTAGTATACCCTTTTTTGACCATTTTCAATGGTCCAAGGGTATAACGAGAGCAACAGTCGAGCGGCTCGCGACCGTGGGATACCCTTGGACGTATGTTGCTGTTGAAATATGAAGCTAAAATATCCCCAAATTAGTATTTAATAAAATACCAAAAATGGCATTATAGTTCTTAAGTTATTCGGTCACACCTAAAGTGAAACACCCGGTGTATTCCTTCTCGTTTGATTTTGACACTTACGAGAGTGGCTGGTTGCTGGTGCTTAAATAAAAAGTTAACATATCAATATGTCACTACAAAACAAATCTGGTCTAATTATTTAATTATTTAACGTAGAATCCCAATAGGTTATGGGCCCAGGTCACGTTTAGTTAAATAGTTATTATAATTTCATCTTAATTAGAAGTGTCTGTGAATTCTTGTTAAAAAAAAAGGACATGGAAAAAGTGAAGCGCAACATAAAACCGTTTGACGGTGAAAAATATTCTGTTTGGAAATTTAGAATCAGAGCACTTCTCGCTGAACTAGATGTTTTAAAAGTAGTTGATGAGGAAGTTCCTGAGAAAATTACTGATAGTTGCATAAAAGCAGAGAGATGTGCAAAAAGCACGTTGATAGAGCATTTAAGTGATTCGTTTTTGAATTTTGCAACAGCCGACAACACGTCGCGACAAATTCTTACGAATTTAGACGTCATTTATGAGCGCAAAAGTTTGGCGTCGCAATTAGCTGTTCGAAAGCGATTGCTGTCTCTCAAGCTGCATGGTGAAATAGCATTGCTAGGTCATTTTAATATTTTCGACGAATTAGTAAGTGAGTTGTTAGCGTCAGGCGCGAAAATCGATGAAATGGATAAGGTGTCACATTTGTTTTTGACAATGCCATCTTCATATAATGGAGTAATAACCGCGATTGAGACCTTAGCTGAAGAGATTCTTACTCTAGCGTTTGTCAAGAATAGATTACTCGACCACGAAATAAAAATTAAAAACGACAGTAATGATACAAGCAGAAAAGTTATGACTGCAGAAATTCAAAACAAGAGTAATACTAGAAATAGTTATTTTCATAATAATAAAAATAAAATTCGCAAACCATTTAAGGGAAAGGGCAAAATGAAATGTCATCACTGTAATAAAGAGGGACATTTTAAAAAAGACTGTTTTGCATATAAACGAATAATGAATGAAAAAAATAAAAATAAAGAAAATAATAAATTCTAAAAGCAAAAATAAAGTCAATTTTATTCTGGACTCTGGTGCCACTGACCACCTTATATATGATGAGATGCTATTTATCGACCACATTGATCTGGAATCTCCAATAAAGATTGCCGTTGCCAAGCAGGGAGAATTCATTTATGCAACGAAACGTGGAATTGTGAGGCTGCAGAATGAAAATCAATGCAGAATGATGTTCTTTATTGCCGTGACGTTGCCGAAAATTTAATTTCTGTCAAGCGTTTGCAAGAGGCTGGTATGACCGACCAATTTGGAAGCAACGGTGTGAAGATTATAAAGAATAGAATGGTTATTGCTGAGAATTCAGGTATGTTCAATATGCCAATTTTTGAATTTAAATCTTTGAATATAAATAATGAAACGAGCAATTTGTTTCGGTTATGGCATGAGAGATTAGGTCACATTAGTAAAGGGAAATTTCTAGGAATAAAAAGAAATAATTTGTTTTGTGATAATAATATTCTAGCCAACGTTAATCCAACTAACGAAATATGTGAAGCCTGTCTGAATGGAAAGCAAGCAAGATTACGTTTCGAAAAGAGTAAAAATAAAGAGCATATAACAAGACCCCTGTTTGTCATCCATTCAGATGTGTGCGGCCCAATCACTCCCGTATCAATTGACGATAAAAACTATTATGTCATTTTCGTAGATCAGTACACACACTATTGTGTGACCTATCTCATAAAACATAAATCAGATGTTTTCACTATGTTTAAAGATTTTGCGGCAAAAACTGAAGCACATTTCAACCTTAAAATTGTGAATCTCTATATAGATAATGGCAGGGAATACCTATCGACAGAAATGCGTAATTATTGTGTAGAGAAAGGGATAAGTTATCATTTGACTGTACCCTATACCCCGCAATTGAATGGTGTGGCAGAAAGGATGATCCGAACCATAACAGAAAAAGCTCGATCTATGGTTAACGGTGCTCAGTTAGATAAAAGCTTCTGGGGCGAAGCAGTATTAACTGCTACCTTTTTAATTAATAGAACTCCCAGTAGGGCTCAAGGAATAAGTTCGAAAACTCCATATGAGGCGTGGCACAACAGAAAGCCTAGTTTAAAGAATTTTAAAGTCTTTGGTTCAACTGTGTATGTTCATGTTAAAAATAGGAAAAGGAAATTTGACGAGAAATCATTAAAAGCAATTTTAGTTGGTTATGAACCAAATGGTTTCAAATTATGGGATGCCCATAATGAAAAGTTTTTGTGGCAAGAGATGTAATAGTAGATGAAACTAACATGGTTAATTTTAGGTCAAAAAGTCAAATAAAACCCCTGAATGAAAGTAAGGAGGGTGATCAAATAGAGTTCCTGAATAAGAGTAAGGAAGGTGATCAAACAGATTTCTTGAATGAAAGTAAAGAAAATAATGTTTCAATGTTTCCGAATGATAGTAGGAAAGGAAAGTTCCTGAATGAAAGTAAGAAAAATAATGTTTCAATGTTTCCGAATGATAGTAGGAAAGGAAATCTCCCGAATGAAAGTAAGGAGTGTGATGAAATAAATGTCCTGAATGAGAGTAAGGATGGTGTTGAAACAGAACTCCGGAATGAAAGTACGGAGACAAATTTTGACCTTGAACAGCCTAGTGAATGTGTTTCAAGAAGTGATAGGTTAAAGAACAGGCCACATATATCCTATAATGAGGACGAATTTGACTTTAATAGTCACATTCTAAACGCACACACTATCTTTAATGATATTCCTAATTCCTTAGAAGAGTTACAAAGCAGGAGGGACAAGTCTTTATGGGAGGAAGCAGTTGAAAATGAATTAAATGCCCATAAAATAAATAATACCTGGTCGATTGTTAGGCAGCCTGAAAATGTAAATGTTGTTGATTGGGTATTTACTTTAAAATCGGATGAATTTGGAAATCCAGTTCGGTACAAAGCGAGACTAATTGCGCCTGGTTTCACGCAGAAATATTATATTGATTATGAAGAAACATTTGCTCCTGTTGCTAGGATAGCAAGTTTTCGTTTCTTATTATCAATTGCCATTCAATATGATTTAAAAATACATCACATGGATGTAAAAAGTGCCTTTCTAAATGGAAAGTTAAAAGAGGAAATTTATAAGAAAGTTCCTCAAGGTGTGTCATATGTAGTCGGTACTGTATGTAAATTTAATAAAGCAATTTACGGTCTCAAGCAAGCAGCTAGGTGCTGGTTCGAGGTGTTTGAGCAAGCACTAAAGGAGTGTGACTTTGTTAATTCGCCAGTTGATCGATGTATTTATATTCTAGATAAAGGCGATGTAAGGAAGAACATATATTTACTTCTGTATGTAGATGATCTGATTATAGCAACAGCAGACATAAACCAAATGAAATATTTTAAAAAGTATGTAATGACAAAGTTCAGAATGACTGACTTGAATGAAATACGATATTTCATTGGAATGCGAATAGAAATTTGCAATGATAAAATACTCAGTCAATCTGCATATATTAAAAAGATTTTGAATAAATTCGAAATGGATGATTGCAAATCAGTGAGTACACCCCTTGCAAGCAAGCTGAATTATGAGTTGTTAAATTCAGATGAGAGATATGACGCACCATGTAGAAATCTAGTCGGTTGTCTGATGTATGTAATGCTTTGTACGCGGCCAGACTTAGCTACTGCTGTAAATATTTTAAGTCGATATATGAATAAAAATAATGCAGAATTATGGGTATGCTTAAAAAGAATTCTTAGATATTTGAAAGGGAATATCGGTATAAAGTTAGTTTTCAGAAAAAATGAAAATTATGAAAATATATTTACAGGGTATGTAGATTCTGACTGGGGAGGAAACGAGATAGACAAGAAAAGTACAACTGGTTTTATTTTTAAAATGTTTAATTCAAACACAATATGTTGGAACACAAAGCGTCAAAGTTCTGCTGCTTCGTCGCCTTGAAGCTGAATATATGGCTTTGTTCGAAGCAGTAAGAGAAGCTTTGTGGTTGAGATCTCTTTTAGAGAGTGTGAATATCAAATTAGAAAGACCTATAAAAATATTTGAAGATAATCAGGGATGTATTAGTATAGCTAATAATCCCTCATCCCATAAAAGATCAAAACGAAGTAAAATGGGACTATCTGAAGAACAACCGAAATAACTAATAATACGAGTAATATAGTTGTAACTAATTTTATGACTTTTGAAGACAGTCCTTAATTTATTTTTCATAAAGAAATATGAAATATGTTTGTTTGTAGCTATTACTTTATTTATTTATAAGAGTGATCTGATTGGGTTTTATGGGTTTTCCCAATCCTAGCAGCAAATGCTGGATTACTGTAATGTATCCCAAATGAATGAAAGTAATGAAGAAAGCACAGTACCAAGCCACATTAGAATAAGACAATTTATGTATTTTTTAATTTTGATTTCGATGTTAAACTTAAACGTACAATGCAATTTTTGAGGGGGCGTGTTGAAATATGAAGCTAAAATATCCCCAAATTAGTATTTAATAAAAAACCCAAAAATGGCATTATAGTTCTTAAGTTATTCGGTCACACCTAAAGTGAAACACGCGGTGTATTCCTTCTCGTTGGATTTTGACACTTACGAGAGTGGCTGGTTGCTAGTGCTTAAATAAAAAGTTAACATATCAATATATCACGACAAAACAAATCTGGTCTAATTATTTAATTATTTAACGTAGAATCCCAATAGTTGCCATAAAAAGTATCTAATTGTATAATACTAATCGCAAGCTACAAATTAACATTTATCATAACACTGCAGTGCGCTGCCACCTTGCATCAATTTCGAAACGTTGTCAATAATTTATCGCCGCAATTTTCCTAGCGCAAGACAGCAAAAAGGGGTGTGAGCAGTATATATCGGTATTTCTTCATAAATTTAGAATTGGCCAATATCGATAACTTGCAATATATCGAGTAATCAAAATGTATATTTATTTAATTGCATTTTATAGTTTTGTATTTTTTACTGACCCTAAAATATGAATTATTAAATAATAATCATATGTGCACGTAAGAATATTATGAATATTATGAGTACACAAGCATGTAAATACTTGCATACATTCATATTCATTTACCACGCCACCTATTGGTTGAGTATTAGTCTATATTTATGCACATGTTTTTTCGGTAATTGACATGTGCATGGAAAAGAAGAGTCGAGATCAGTGTTGCCAACTCAGCTATTTTCTAGCCAGTTCTGGCTATTTTGGATGACTGAAAACTAGAAAATTTTCCATTTAGCTAGGAACGGTTTTTTCATCTATTCTTATCAAAAGCTCTGCTAGTTTTTAGCTATATTTCATAATACAAAAATATTTACGCTTCGCAAAATAGTTTTGCAAAAAATGGCCATAACTCTTCACAAAAAAAATTACCAATAGCTGTTCTAATATGTATGTCGATTACTTATCCATACACGAGTACTTGCATGTTGCCATCTATAGTTTGCAATTCACATCGTTCGCGCCAAAATGCCGAAAGAATATAAACAAAAAGCTCTTGATGTGTGGATGAACGATGAACGTTTTAAAACATGTATTAAAAAAGACGTGAATGATCCGACAAAAGTGTTCTGCACTTATTGCAAGTGCACACTGAATGCAAAATTGTGGGATTTAAAATCCCATGTGGAAACAAAAAAACTTAAGGGCGGTATTGCGTGCTTTAAACAAAATGCAACCATTGACTTCCCCAAACAGAATTTGTCATACAAAGAGCAAGAAGTTGAAGTTGACGAAATTCTAGTGACATTTGTCGAATAAATATTTATAAAATACAAACAAAATATGGTTTTCATCCCTTCGTTTTGACAAATCTAGTTATTTTCAACTGATTTTTCTGCCGCTCTTTTTTGTTGCTATTCTTCATGCTAAATTTGGTGTCCCTGGCTTTTGTAAAAGCTAAGATCGGCGCGTTCATCCAGACAGACGGACATGGCTCAATCGACTCGCGTCTCCGACGCCTCCTTCTGCCCGTTACATACATTTGCACAAAGTTAGTATACCTTTTTTTGACCATTTTCAATGGTCCAAGGGTATAAAAAACGAGAGAGAGAGTCGAGCGGCACGCGACAGTGGAATACCATTCGACCTATGTTGCCATAAAAAGATTTTAATTGTATGCTATTAATCGCAATTACCAATTTACCACGCAATTAGTTGTATACAAATGTACAATTGTATGTGTTGTTCGCATTGCTCTTTCTTTTCTTTATTGCATAAGTTATATAGTTATGACGTCAACGACAACTTGTTTGCAGGTTTATTTAATAACTTCCGTGTTCCCTTGGAGGATAGGTTCATATATATTTATCTATAAGTGTGCTGAAGCAGAACATTAAGACATGAGTACTTCGAATGTAAATAGGAAATGGTTGGTTTTGCGAGGGCGCGGGGCGTGGTATCCCAAATTGAAAATAAACTTGCTCTGCGTGTGGTGTCCTGGAACCCTTTCCAGCTTTTGTAATAACTGAGATAGGTACGTTCATTAAGACAGACGGACAGACACACGGAACGTTCGAGGCCTAAACTCTAATTTGTTTAATAATAGTGTATCGTTTGATCATCAAATAATAAACCAAAACTTGGTTAAAACGTGAACATTTTTAAGTTTTTCCTAATAACTAGACTTCCTTCAGATGTGATCGTTTATCACGATCTGGAGGTGGTGTTCTTATAGCTGTAAAGTCTGATTTTCCTTCCGAACTAGTCTCAATAGACCATAGTTCTTCTTTAGATTTTATATGTGTTAAAATGACAATGTGTCAAGTTTCAATTTACATTACCTGTTCGTATATTCACCCCTCGTCTAATATATCAATCTACCTGGACCAGTTTTCATCCATCCAATCCTTTGCCTCTAAGCTATCTGAAAGAGATTATTTGCTAGATTTTTTTCTGATTTCAACTTACTACAAGTTACTTGGTCACTTCCTCTAAAGTAAAATCACGTTGTTTCCGTTAAACTGATTTGGAACGAGAGCAACAGTCGAGCGGCACGCAACAGTGGGATACCCTTGGACCTATGTTGCTATAAAAAGTATCTAATTGTATAATACTAATCGCAAGCTAACATAACACTGCAGTGCGCAGCCACCTTGCATGAATTTCGATACGCTGTCAATAATTTATCGCCGCAATACTGCGCAAGACCGTAAAAAGCAGTGTGAGCAGTATATATCGGTATTTCTTCATAAATTTTAAATTGGCCAATATCGATAACTTGCAATATATCGAGTAATCAAAATTAATATTTATTTAATTGCATTATCGACAGAGGTCACTCTCCACAAATTAGTGGGTAAAATTGAAAAAGCCTTCGTATCAAAGAACATTGCTTTATGCGCTTTTCTTGATATAGAGGGTGCTTTCGATAACACCGGCTACGGGTCTATCTCTGCTGCGCTTGAGCGCAGGAACGTTGCCCGTCCCATAATCCGGTGGATTGACCCCATGCTCAAACACCGGACTATCTCCTCTACCCTGGACACGATGATCGCCCATATTAGTGCGGTAAAAGGGTGTCCCCAGGGAGGGGTCCTATCCCCTTTTCTCTGGTCCCTAGTAGTCGACGAACTAGTAATTATACTTGCAGAACAGGGTGTGGAAGCGATTGGCTATGCCGACGACCTGGCTCTCGCAGTGAACGGAAACTATGCCTACACCGTGACAGAGTTGATGCAATCAGCTTTGAGCACGGTCAGTAGGTGGTGTGAAGATGTAGGTCTTAGCATCAACCCACAAAAGGCAATCATTGTTCCCTTCACTAAGCGATACTTCGTTGACATTGGTCAATTACACATTGGCGGCTCTCCCGTGGACCTTTCCAATGAAGTCAAATAACTAAGAGTAACCCTTTATAAACGACTAAATTGGAACTCCCACCTACATAACACTCTATCAAAGGCTACTCATGCCATGTGGGCATGCAGAAGACTCTTCGGTAGAATCTCGGGTCTCAAATCCTGCACCATCCGGTGGCTATTTGAGATGATGGTAAGACCGATCGTAACCTACGCTGCTATAGTTTGGTGGCCTAAGGTTACGCAGGTCACTGCCATCAACAAATGCACGAAACTGCATAGGCTGCTCTGCCTCTCCTTGCCGGGTTCACTTCGCACCTGTCCTACTGCAGCAAATGGAATCTATTTTGAATCTGACTCCGCTGCACATCCGCATAAAAGAAGTTGCTGTTATGAGCCTTCTTAGAATAAAGATTCAATCTGGGCTTCTAGCTACCGAATCAGGGCATGCTAGCTTAATCAAAGATATTCCTGGCTTAGAGATCTGCACTAGATCAGATTCTATGACCAAGGAACTCTTCTTTGGTGCAAAATTCAGAACCTCCATCCCGGACCGTAGAGACTGGGATTCTGGCAACCCCATCAGAGACCCCAATGGTATACATTGGTACACCGACGTCAAAGACCTATCAGGAGGTTGGAGCTGGGATTTATAGTCCCAACTCCAAAACCTCGATTGCTATGGGCAACTGGCCCACAGTTTTCCAATCAGAGGTTCACGCCATCGAGTTCTGCTGCCGTCTTATCTTTGAGAAGAGGATTAGAGGAGCGAACATATACATCTTCTCGCACAGCCAAGCGGCCATACTAGCCCTCTCCACAAAAAGAGTAGGCTCGCGTATGGTGGCTGACTGCTGGAACTGTCTCCAGAGGCTGTCGAATAAGAATAAAGTTACCTTAATTTGGGTACCTGGACATTCTGGCTTCCATGGCAACGAGAAGGCGGACGAACTAGCGAGGGCTGGGTCATCAGCCCCCTGCTTGGCTCCGAACCCTTCTGTGGCGTGGGGTGGTCAACTATCTCCTCCCTGGTGAAAACCTGGGCTGGAAGATTGACCGAACGCTACTGGTTCTTCCAACCAGGGATGCGGCAGGCTAAAGAGCTCACCAATCCCACAGTTGATCGAAGGACCAAGCTACTCTCTAGGAGAGACCTTTACCTCCTTGTTGGCTACCTTAGTGGCCACCACTTGGTGAACTATCACCTTACTAAAATGCGCTTGTCCTCGGATGCGGAGTACAGGCTCTGCAAAGAGGACGACGAATCTGCTAAACACATTCTATGTGACTGTCCGGCCTTGGTATGGACTAGGAGGAAACATCTGCACGTGGAATTCGCAAGTCCCGAGCACATTGTCCGTTCCTCGACGAAAGATCTGTTATCCTTCATTAGGGAAGCTGAGCAGCTTTTGTCATTATAGCGAGAGCATTCTATGTACAAAAGATCTTCATGGTCGCAGTGCCTCGCGCCTTCTCCGCTGGGAGACTCCCTCTTTTATAATAATAATCATAATAATTGCATTTTATAGTTTTGTATTTTTTACTGACCCTAAAATATGAATTATTCAATAATAATAATATTATGAATATGTACACAAGCATGTAAATACTTGCATACATTCATATTAATTTACCACGCTTCCTATTGGTTGAGTATTAGTATATATGTATTTATGCACATGTATTTTCGGTAATTGAATGTGCATGGAAAAGAAGAGTCGAGAAGCAGCTCGCGTTTCGCGCTCGCACCGTTTGTCCTTTCATTATTTTATTTTGAAAAATGATTGGTAATTTTTTAGGCCAGGGATTTTACAAAAATTCATGAACTATTGTGTTTGTCGACACGAAAATGTTCGTAACAGGCAGATGGAGCCATCTCCTACACAATAAAATATATATATTCTGAATGAGGATTAACAGACGAGTCGATTGAGCTATGCCTGTCTGTCCGTCTATCTGTCTGTATGAACGCGTATATCTCAGAAACTATGTAAGCTAGAGCCACCAAATTTTGTAATATCGTTCGTGTATATTGCAGTGTTTCAAAATTTTTTTGAAATTGTGACGCGCCTCTTCTTGCCTCTGTAAGTAAGTAATAACTGTTAAGAAGCAACAATATTAACTCAACAACAAATTTAATATCTCACATGAGAAATACCACATTTCGATCGCGGCAGCAAGCAAACCCCGAATACGGTCGACATCAGTCCGAGATATAGCTCACTTAACCACTGATAAGCTCCTGCGGCCATCGAATGGGGGTTCGATTCCCCAGGTGGGCAGGTTCACATTTTGGGTTTTCATATTTATTTTTTGTAATTTGATATATTTAATTTTATGATTTTTGTAGAAATTTTTTCAATCAATTTACTCAACTGAACCTTATAGGTCCACTCTACTTTATTTTCACCTATTTGGAAAATCTCTTTATCAATTCCTCTTTACAAAAGTGGTTCTAACCGTGATGTGAAGAACTATAGGTGTATTTCCAAATTGTTCGCAATTCCTAAGATTTTTGAAAAAAATTTTACGGCTCAGTTAACTTTTATTTGTAAATCTATGTTATAATTTCACCCCATCAACATGGGTTTATAAAGGAGAGATCTTCTTCTCATATTAATTTAGGATTTCGAAATAAAACGCAAACTGATGTTGTCTATACTAACTTCAGTAAAGCATTTGACTCCGTAAATCATCATCTTTTAAATCATAAGTTAAATTTTATTGGTTTTCCTCAAAAGCTCCTTTTTTAAATATCTGATTAGTCAACTAACAGGTCTCAACGAGTTCTTTTTAAAGACCGTCTCTCAAAGTCGATCTAAGCTACTTTTGGTGTTCCTGAGAGCAGCCACCTTAGACCTTTGCTATTTAACCTTTTTATTAACGATTTTTCTTTAATACTCTTTCACTCTAACATTCTTATGTATTCTGATGATGTGAAACTTTGTTTGACACAATGATCCTGCAAATGACCTTCTTCAAACAGATCTTGATTTGTTTTTTGAATGGTGCGGCAATAATCTGCTGCACCTTAACTGTTTGAAGTGCAAAGTTATGTCCTTTTACGGAGATAACCATCAAGTCATTGATTATAATAATAATCTTTAAGTATACTTGTTGATCAAAAATTAGAATTCTTCGATCGTCACATAACACAAATTATCAATAAGGCATTTCGACTAATCGGATTCATTAAAAGATGGGCCAAAGAATTCAAGGATACTTCACTTGTTCGTCCAATTCTTCAATACGCCGCAATATGTTTATCGTAAAACTAGTAAAGTACAATAAAGATTCCCCTACTCTGCTTAACCAAATCAATATGTGTGTTTCTTCTGGAGTTACTCGTAATTTTATTCTATTGTCGTTGGCCTTTTGTTCTACTAACTTCAGCTTTCATGACCCTTTCTGTGTTCTCAAAAGCTTACGTGCACATATGTATGATTATTATATAATAATTCATATATTAGGGTCAGTAAAAAATACAAAACTATAAAATACAATTAAATAAATATTAATTTTGATTACTCGATATATTGCAAGTTATCGATATTGGCCAATTCAAAATTTATGAAGAAATACCGATATATACTGCTCACACCGCTTTTTGCAGTCTTGCGCTAGGAAAATTGCGGCGATATATTATTGACAACGTATCGAAATTGATGCAAGGTAGAAGCGCACTGCAGTGTTATGATTAATTTATAGCTTGCGATTAGTATTATACAATTAGATACTTTTTATGGCAACATACGTCCATATCCCACGGTTGCGTGCCGCTCGACTGTTGCACTTTTATAAAAGTTTATTCTTAAAAGTTAACACAAATCGCAACGACTATTTAACTACAGGTTATGAATTCGCAATGAAAATTGCGCTTTATTTTCATTTAAATTTTGAATTGTTATGTGTTCGAACGACACGCACAAATTTAATTGACGAACAGAAGAAGAACGCATAGACAATGCGAATAGACAATTATCGTAAGCATTAGACTATGCGAGAGGGTAATAAGTATATGTATGTACTACAATATATGCATTTTAAGCGCGCGTCAAAATTCGTAACATTTGGTTCTTCTGGATTTTATGGCACGAACTAAAAATACATATTCTGTCTTCTCGGTCTGTCTAATGTCTCTCTCGCATGTGTACATAAAAGCTCAATGTCATATGTTTTTATATTTGTATAAATATATATTTCTGTACATTTACTTATAGAATAAAAAAAGGGGTAAAATTGCAAAATATATAAAATTCAATATATCAAAATATATAAAATTATAATAAATAAATATGAAAACACAAAATTTGAACCTGCCGGGGAATCGAAACCTAATTTTGACTGCCGCAGAAGTTGAATAGTGGCTAAGTGAGCAATATCCCGTACATTAATGAGGTTGAACGTATTCGAAGTTCGCTTGCTGCCGCGATTGACATGTGAAATAGTTTTATTGATTTTCAATTAATCAAATTTAAAAGGTCAATAAATGTTTAAAAATTGATCTAAAAATAATAATTTATTATATTAAATGTAAAATAATTATTATAATATTCGTCTTAAATATTGAATATTGCAAAGAAATCCAAACTTTAAAATCAAATTGAGGAAAACTATTTTTAATTAAAATTTAATTTACCATGAAAGGTAACGGATTTGTAAAAATTGATGAAAATCTATTTTTAATTGAAATTTAATTTAGCATGAGAAGTAGCGGATTTGTATATAACTGCCCCCTCTCTCCTTGGCTGCTGCTTTCGTTTTAGTTTATTAGAATAAAAGAAATACATATAACAGAAAGAATACAAACGTTGTTGCACATGAGAATCGAACTCGTGCCACAACACACACAAGCCTTTAAAATTCCCGTCCACCACTCTAAACACACAGCTTTGGGCTGATCTTTTTGCCAGTACAGTTGCATGATGAACCATTTCTGTTACCACTTTCCGATAACAAAGACAAAGTTTTATTGCCGTGTGTCTGTGTATTATATATACAATACGCTCAAAACGACTTTAATTCGTATCATATCTTACTTATTTATAGTCCGATTTAAATGAAATTTTCATAAAACACTCGTGGCAAGGTATTTGTCATGTGTGATTTTCAACTTTGGTTGAGTTAATATTGTTTCTTCTAAACAGTTATTACTGATTTACAGAGACGGGAAGAGGCGTGTCGGCAATATACCCGAACCTTGTTACAAAATTTGGTCGTTATACCTTACATAGTTTCTGAGGTCTAGGCGTTCATACAGACAGACAGACCGACAAACAGATATAGCTAAATGGACTCTTCTGTCCATGCCGATTCAGAATATATATATTGTAGTTTATGGGGTCGGAGATGCCTCCTTCTGCCTGTTACGCACATTTACGTTCCGACAAACACAAAAGAACATGCATTTTTTTAAAATGCATGGCCTAAAAATTTAATTGAAATTTAATTTTAAATTTCTGTCTTAGTTTTAATTTAAAAAATTAAATTAAATAAATAAATAAAAAAGCCGCTTTAATATAGATAAATAAGTGGTACATACATATATTAATAAGTAATTTTCAAAAGAATTATTTGCAGTGAATGTTTTTATTTCCCATATACTATTCCTACTCAGTTATTACAGAAACGGCAGAAAATAAAATCTACGAAAGATACCATCTACCGTCCTTCGATAGCATGCACGATTAATAACCCTAACAATGGATTTATGCCTACGTACTAAACAAAAACCTCCGTAAGCTCTCTAGTCCTTATGGCTCTCACCGGGATTGCCAGTCAAGGTATTAGCTTGGTGAACTGGATGTGAATCCAGATTGCACTCTCTCCTCTAATGGTTTGCCATGTAGTATTTTAAACCCGCCACCACATAGGAAAAAATCTCCTTATTTAGCCACCAGCTCTATTGGCCTACTCTTCGGCTCGGACCCGCTGCGGCATGTTAATGATGATGCAATCCCACAGCTCCCATGTATTTTTGTCCGCTAGCATATCAGTAAAGCTTCTTTGGCTGAGCCGAACTCCAGTCAAAGGACTTAACTGATTTCTCTTCGCTGAAAACCGGGAGCAGTGCGGGAACATGTTTCCATCCCGTCGGTGCAGTAGAGGCACTGGGCTGAATCTAAAAGGCGAAACCGAAATAGATAAACTCGGAAGCAGCCATGGTCATGGTCCAACACTTTATGTTGACACTCTGCCCATCTTTCACCCTGTGATGTTTGCCGTGAACACTCCCATGAGCTACTTTTCAGCTTGTAACCCAGTAACGCCATCTCGAGTTAAGCCCAGTGACTCGATCTCCAGGTCGATGGGCGGAATGCATGTGTTATATCTCCAGCATAAAGAAGCGTAGCTTTTGCAATGCCTTCCGAGCAGCAGCTTCCGAGCCGACATCCAGGGTCCTCCCACGTTGGGCATGAGCCTTGCAAATGATGCAGATATTTTATTTCCTGCGTTTTTGTTAGCGTAGTTTGCGTGAACCTTATAGCCCAAATACTTCAGTGATCCATGTGAAGTCACCTGGATCACATTAACGGAGACCCACAAACTCTCCACGGTTTTCCTGCTTCTTAATAGGAAAGCCTCGGTTTAGTGCGCCGCTATCTTTAGATCGACTTTCAGCCAGTCGATGGTTGATCTAAAAGTTGCATTGCTCTTAACTTGTAGCTCTGCCAATGTTTTGCCGACCACATTGTTGCAAAGCAGCTTACTGATGCCCAATATCGTACATAATGACCAGGTACCAATCCTTGGGGAAAGTCGGTAATTCTCGGGTCAGCTTCCATGTCGAGCCAAAGGACACGATCCCTGAAGTAACTTCCTACAGAGACCCTCAGATACTTCGGGATACCCATATTGTGTATGGATCGTGGGCCATCTAGTAGTGCTGATGAAGTTTTTGATATCCAGCGTGATGATTGCGCAGTCACCATCGAGAGCGTCCTAGTTATTGTATATTTACAACAGCCGCGAGGGCATCAAGGGTACTTTTCCCATACCGGAAGCCGTATCGCGCACAATGGCCCCATCCATCGCTTGGGAAGACCCCATCCACACTGCTGAAAAGTATCCCTAAAAATTTCGAATCTTCTGGAATTCCATACAGGCCAGGAGCTTTGTTAGCCTTGATACGCTTAGCTGCCTCGATAACTTCACTTACTGTTACGCAAGAAAAGAGAGACGCAGGGGTATCTTCTAGTGGCTGCCATACCGTTGTCTGTTTAGGGAACAGTTCTGCCATAATATTGGCCAGCTCATTGGGTTCCGATGAGGTACCGTCTCTCCTTGCTTACGATTTTACAGGCGCAATTTGGGGTCGTCGTCTACACACTCTTGCAGGTCCTTAAAGACGAGCGCTTTGGCTGCCGATATTCCATTTTTAATCTCTGCACGCTTGGCTCTGAAAACCTGAAGAAGTTCGTTGTTGAAGGTGAGCAGGATCATGGCATCGGAAACTGCACGCCATCTGTTGTTAGAAACTTGGCTGCCCCATTCGGTCGCCCAGGCATTGAAATCGATGGTGCACGAGCATGTCGAGCATCTCTTCAAACTGGTCCGGGCTGTCACTAGGTGGCGCATAGCAGTGTATACCTTTGATCCTCGCATATGCAATGTCACGCATAGGCGAGGTCGCCCGGTCCTCTACGTGAAGAGGACTGCAATTCTTGATGGCCGCCTTACTCGACACATCAATGATCAGAGCCGAGTTACCGCCATCTTGGAAGTACGGTTCGCTTAGGAGCATGATGTCAACATTGTGCTCCGTCGCTATCTGAGCCATAAGACTCTGAGCAGCTGCACAATGATCTACATTGAGCTAGATAATGTTGATTTGATCAAAGATTATCAGTCATTTAAAGGGTTTTCCATTAAGGGCACTTGATCTTTGAAATTAAAAAAAAATACATGTCGGAGAGATATGTATTAGGCTAGAAGGTATGTAGATAGTATGCATTCATATTGTATATAAGTTTGGCATATCAACATTGTATATATACATTATGCTAAAGTCATTGTTTGCTTTCGGGTGGCATTCTGTCTATTTCGCAACATCGGCTCTCTAGCAACATGCGTAGTCAAATGCTAACACTGAAAACGTCGAGTTCAAATAAACGAAGAAAGAAACTAATTTGTGCGTTTGAGTTTTACTAAAGTGGGGGATACATATTATACCCCTACAAATATTTTTTTTATTCGGTTCATCGGTTCATCGACCATATTATGTATGGAACATGACATCATTCAAATGACACGTTTGGTGGCGCGCACACGAAAGGTCCAATTTTCGATGACTCTGGCGCACAAATCGGGCTATATTTGATCGATGGCGTGGCGTATGTTGACTTTGAGGGCATCGGTGGTTTGCGGCTTGTTGACATAGACCTGCGACTTAAGAAAATTCACTAAGCTGTCGTCTGCGAAAGGGTGAGTTCCTGCGCTTGACGCGGAATTAACTGCCGCGGGTTTTCGAAGACACTGGCGCGCACAGCGATATTCTTGGTAGATCTCGCGTTACGTTGAAGCACGGGAACCGGCTCATTGTTTACTGACCCGGTTGAATCGAATTTGTCCACCAATCGACGGGTAGTCGACTCGGCAGGACAATCATCGCGACCGTAAAACGGGCGAAGTGCGCGGAATGTTGCTCGAACTGAAGACGCTTCATAAAACAATTTTATGATTAGCACGTTCTGCTCGACATTGTTATGCCATGGTGGTTTGGGAGGACAGAATGAATATAACACACTGTATTTGACTTCTGTCACTCAAACCACATGGCCGTAATGAGCTGTCAAAGTTCGAGCGTCCCTATTGGAAAACCCTTTATATGGTGCAACGCACCCCTTTTCTTGAGCCCTCTCTCGCCGCAACACAAGCAGCAGTTCGAGCGATCGGGCTCCTTATAGTTGGTAACCCCGTGACCGTAACCCAGGCACCTAACACATTTTGAGGGGCGGTTACCAAGCCCTTTTTTAACACAGCAATCGCTTCGTTCACGGTTAGCGTCACCGTCGCTACCTGAGTTCCGTCGCGCATTTTGCGCAGACCTCGTACATTAGTGTTGGGTAATCCTAGTTCAATATTAGGAATAAGTTCGTTCGTTCGTTTAAAATCAATGAACTAGGTCGTCCATTTAGTTCAATCGTTCATTTTTATAACTTGCTTCAAAAAAAAAAGGTTATGAATTTATTTCATACAATGCTATCATTGAAAATTAATATTATTTATTCAATTTATGTCAAAAACACTTATACATAATAATAATAAGAAATAATAAAGAGTTTACAACGAACTATAAAGACAGAGCTATTATAATAATAAGAAATAATAAAGAGTTTACAACGAACTATAAAGACAGAGCTAGTTCGTTCGTTCAGTTTGGTGAATAGTTCAATTTAGTTCGTTCGTTCACGAACGACACAACACATCGTACATCACAACATTCACTCGGATACCTTTGGATATTGGGAGGCCAAACAACTGAAGAGCTCCTTCGCTGCATGTTAGCGCCATTCTCAACGCACCCGTGCGAGCCTCAGCCATTTCACGAAGCGATTCTTCTATCTATCTTCGGTATTTGAGTACGCTCGCTGAGCTTTTTCCCTATACCTCGAGAAATAACTCACCCTGTTAAGTCATTATGATTTTTCTGAAATGATTGCCAAATTCGGTCAGGCTCGGATCCTCTTTGAACTTACGGAACATGTCTGTATACGAATATAAAAAAAATGCATGATCTATTGTGTTTGTCGGAACGAAAATGTGCGTCACAGGCAGCAGGAGGCAACTCCGACCTCATAAACTATATGTATTCTGATTCAGCATCAACAGACTAGTCGATTGAGATGTCTGTCTGTCTGTATTGAAGCCTAGATCTGAGAACCTATGTAAACTAGAGCCACTAAATTTTGTAACAACGTTAGTATACTTCAATATATCTTTTCGGCTCGCTAAATCAGTAACAACTGTTTAGAAGCAACAATATTAACTCAACAACCAAAGTTGAATATCACTTATTTCAAATATCTTGCCACAAGAGTTTTGTAAAAATTTCATTTAAATCGGACTATAAATAAGTAAGATATGATACGAATTAAACTTGTTTTGAACGTATGTATATACATTACACAGACACAGATCAATTAAACTTTCTATTTGCTATCGACCGGTGGCAATAGAAATGGTTCACCATGCAAACAGGAAGTTCGAAGTAAGGGCGCTGTTAGGGAAATACGATATGTTAAGAGTGATTGATAAAGAACAAACATAAATAAGCGAGGAAGTAAAATTGGCAGAAAGAAATGCAAAGGGCCTCATAATAGAATATTTGAGTGATTTTTTCAAGCAAGTCAACTGCAGACGTGTACAGACGTGTTTTCATCGAGCTCCGTAAAAAATCACTTGATTTTAGTGAATAACAGAATAGTTAATAACATAAAATAAATAAATAAATCGAAAGCGAAAGAGACGCTATTGGCAATGTTAAATTGCTATCCTACAAAATTTTCTGTGTGTGGAATAATAAAGTAAAACTAAAAAACAAATAGACAACGAACAAATCGATCGTTCTAAAATGAGCCAACGCGAATTGCGCGCTCAGCCGCAAAAAGAGCAAGACGAGCGCCGACTCTCTTTGCAGCGGAACAATGCATACTTCATCGTCGTGTGTGACGCACGCGAATGCCAAATCATCCACCCGGTCAATGACCTAGCACCTGCATAATGCAAACGATCGCGGTCTTGCTCACCAATGCTTATGACTGCACGAAGTGAACCCGAACGCACTGAGAGCGTCTCTCTCACGCTCTCCCCATTCCAAACGGTGTCAAGTTCTTTAGCTACCAGTACAGTAATCTCGATATCTACTGCAACTGCACTTTTAGCAACAACAACTGCAACAACATCAACATTCACTCTATGCTCAATACCGACAGCGGTATACAATTCCGCTGAACCAACAACAACGAAAGCAAGAGCCCTTACACCGACTCTTGAAAGCAAAAGCGGACAAGAACCAAAACAAAACAAAAAACTTTGTCAAACACGGGTGGATCGCTACATCCAAATAAAGCGAAAGCTAAGCCCACAACACAAGCAGGCTGGTAATCAGCCGAAAATAAATCGTGCCAACGCTGCCAATGACTCAAGTTCAAGTAGGATTGCACTATTGGATGACTGCGAAGTGCAGGAACAGGAGCAGAAGAAGATATGTCCGCCACCAATATATATACGTGAGAAAACCTCAAGTACGCTGGTTAACAAACTAGCTGCAATTATCGGAGAAAACAAGTTCCATGTTATACCTCTTACTAAGGGCAGGATGAGCCACCGATCAGTGACCAAGTACCTGGACGAAGCTGGGAAGAGTTACTATATCTAACAGCTGAAAAGTACCAAAGGATTGCAGGTTGTCATTAAAGGAATAGAGTCATCAGTCACCTCATCCGAAATTATCGCGGCACTAAAGGAGAAGAACTTCAACGCCAAAACGGTGATCAACATTCTCAACAGGAACAAAGAGCCGCAGGCACTCTTTAAAGTCGAACTGGAGCCATCGAGTCAGAAAAAGAACAAAAATGAAGTACATCCTATATGCAAGCTACAGTACTTACTGCACCGAAGAATAACCGTAGAAGAGGCACACAAGCGCAGACAACCTGTACAGTGCACCAACTACCAAGAATATGGCCACACCAAAGCGTACTGCACCCTAAAATCCATCTGCTCCGTTTGCAGCGATGGCCACAGTATTGTAAACTGTCCTAAGAATAAAAACGACAGTTCAATTAAGTTATGCAGCAACTGTGGTGAAAAACACACAGTCAACTGGCGAGGATGCATTGTTTTCAAGAAACTCAAGAGTCGCCTAAACAAACGAGTGGATTCAGCTCGAGATCGTATCACACTAACAATTCACAAAGTAATGGAACCGACTACAACTAACATCCCCTCGTCTGCCAGCCACCGATGCCAAATTCTTCCTTTGCAAGTGCACTAAAATCAGGGATCCAAGCACCAACAGCAGTCACTTCCAGCGTCCAGCATAAAATTAACCAAATAAACACAAAAAAATAAATAAACACACAGCTAATTGGCGTTGAAGCGATTTTGCTTCCGATGCAGCAAAGCATGACTTCATGACCTTCATGCAAGCAACTATGCAAGAGCTTATGAGGAACCAAAACATCCTTATTCAAATGCTCGTTTCTTCTAAAACAGGATAATGACTCCCTTAATAATAGCTACCTGGAACGCTAATGGCGTTTCGCGGCACAAGCTAGAACTTGCTCAGTTCTTAGCCGACAGAAACATTGACGTTATGCTACTCTCAGAGACTCACCTTACCGAAAAGTACAACTTCCAAATACCAGGATATAAATTTTACTTTACGAATCACCCGGATGGCAAGGCCCATGGAGGCACTGGCATACTAATACGATTCCGAATTAAGCACCACTTTCTTGGTAATTGGCATGAAGACTGCTTACAATGTACCTTTATAAACCTCCAATGCCATAACGGTGCTCTCATTCTGTCTGCTGTCTATTGCCCACCTCGCTTCACAATCTCTGAGGAAAAATTCACAACACTTTTAACCTCGTTTGGTGAAAGGTTTGTTGTAGCTGGCGATTGGAATGCCAAGCACATGTACAGGGTCCGCAACGTAACTTTTTTTTTTTAAAGTATAAGACAATAAAACAAAAACGGTTCATCCGATCATCAAATTTATTTTTTCATATTAAAGTACAATCCTTCCGGTTACTTATGGAATACAAGTTCGTTTAAATGGCTGCCTCGGCTGGCCTTGCAGTACGCCATACAACACACTCCCATCACACCAATTTGGTTTTCGGGCAAAACATGGAGCCATTGAAAGGGTTAACCGCATCACAACAGAAATTCGCACTGCCTTTAAACATCGTAAATATTGCACAGCTCTATTCTTAGATGTTGCACAAGCATTCGATAGAGTATGGCTGGATGGACTTATGTTTAAAATAATCAAACTGCTGCTTTAAAACATACATAAGCTTCTAAAGTCTTACCTATATAAAAGAGTATTCGCGGTTAGATGCAGTTCAAGCACTTCAAGCGATTGTAGAAGCCTGAGTGCCCCAAGGAAGTTTTCTGGGCCCAATTCTATACACCCTATACACGGCGGACATCCCAACAAACTACCAGCTAACGATATCCACATTCGCTGATGACACTGCAATACTAAGTCGATCCAGATGCCCAGTAAAAGCTACGATGAAACTAGCACGCCATCTAACTTGTGTAAAACATTGGCTTGCAGATTGGCGAATACGAGTAAACGAAGCAAAGTACAAACAGGTAACATTTACCCTAAACAAACAAAGCTGCCCGCCCTTGGTAATGAACCACACGCGCATCCCACAAGCCAATAACGTAACATACTTATGTATTCATCTGGACAAGCGGCTCACCTGGCGGAAACACATAGAGGCCAAGACGACGCACCTCAGACTAAAAGCAAGGGATCTACACTGGCTGATAAACGTTCGCTCTCCCCTAAGCTTGGAGTAAAATTTTTTTAAGTTTTCCAACAATGGTAATAGTACGCAAACAATTATTCTCTTTAAAATTGAAAGGTGATATTCCGCTATTGAACCATTTTTATTTATTTGACGATTTGATAACCGAGTTTGTTGCGGCAGGAGCCAAGGTAGACAAAATGAATAAAATTGCTCACCTACTTTTAACATTTTCGACTAGGTATGGAGTAATAACAGCTGCTATATATGTATATTTCGGGCCTAGGCAACACTACCATAAGTGTTAGGTGCAATCTGACAACCATTGGAAAGTTTGACATTTTTTAGTATGACATCACTCCGAACGTTTTGTCATTTAATCGTAAATTGTTTTATTTACAGGGAATTAACAAATTCATCTCGGCCAAAAAATGGAAACAACTCGTAAACATTTTCGTGCGATTATTTTTCACAACTTTCGACGTGGATTATCACGACGATGCTGTTGAAGCATTCAAAAAAATTAGGTCATATAAAGAATGATAATTTTTTCTTAACCGCTTGTCGCGGTTAAGCCCAAGAAACAGGTTTTCGTTTCACGCCTTGCACCCAATACTTCTATTGAAGATGTACAATTATTTATTCAATCAAAAATATCTGTACCGAACATTGTTGTAGAAAAGTTTAAATTTCACTACACGCGAGATATCTCATCCTTTAAAATAAGTAATAAGAAAATTTTCAATCTGTTTGCAGCGGAACCTTCTGGCCGCCTGACTTAATTGTAAAGGAGTATTCTCCAAAACAAAAAAGTCGAACTGCGGTACCGCTTCCTACAACTTCTCGCGCCTCTTCTTCTTCTAGTGGGACATCAAAAAACCAGTAGAAATATCCCATCTTTATTTCGCTTATCAAAACGTTAGAGGCCTAAATTCTAAGCTCTCTAATTTGTTTTTGAATAGTGTATAGTGTAGTGTACCTGATGTAGAAAACTGCTCAATTTTTCCAAATAAGTACACCTCCTTCAGATGTGACCGTTTTTTTATAACGAATTGGAGGTTGTGTTCTTATAGCTGTAAAATCTGATCTTCCTTCCGAACTTGTTCCATTAGACCATGGTTCTTCCTTAGAATTTTTATGTGTTAAAATGACGATGTGTCAAATTTCAATTTACATTACCTGTTCATATATTTCTCCCTCATCTGATATATCTACCTACCTGGACCATCTTTCATCTATCCAATCTGTTGCCTCCAAACTATCTGCTAGTTTTTGGTGATTTCAAATTACCGGACGTTACTTGGTCAGCTCAATCCAATATATTGGTGCCCTCTGAAGATCCCTATCATCCTACATTGGACCTGGCCAACTTATATGCGAACTGCAAATGTTTCCCCTAATAAAATCATGTTGTTTTCGTAGGACCGATTTTCAAAAATGGAATTATTTAATTCTGGAACATGATTGATCATTTCTTTATTCATTTTCTGATCTAAACACATGCATCTTATTTTTTATTCTTCTATGGACTCATTTTTTGATCAAAGTGTTCCTGTTACTTTTCCCGTAAAGTCAAATAGGCCTCCTTGGTTTTCACGTGAGTTAGTAAGGCAGAAAAATTTGAAATCGCGGTATTTTAAAAAGTTTAAATTAACTTGTAATTCTTCCGATTTTACGCGTTATATTGCTGCAAGAGCAAATTTTATTGTTCTAAATGCAAATTGTTACAAAAAGTATTTGTGTCGCTGCCGTTTGCAGTATGCTCAGGACCCAAAGCAGTTTTATAACTTTGTCAACCTAAAACGTAAATCAAGTAGATTTCCCTCCTCTTTATCATACGGAAATAAGGAAGCAACTGATGATCAGGTAGCCGCCGATTTGTTTGTAGACTTTTTTCAATCAACTTATTCAACTCAACCTTATAGTTCCCCTTTACATCCATACCCTTATAGTATACAAAATTTTAAAACTCTCTTCTGTCCTTCTATCGACAAAACTTCTTTACTTAATGATCTTAAATCGATAAAACCCGTTTTCTCTCCTGGCCCTGACGGAGTTCCAGCATGCGTACTTAGATTTTGTGCTGATTCGATTTTGAAGTTAATTCATAAGCTACTTGACTTGTCACTATCCAATAGTTATTTTCCACCTATTTGGAAAAACTCTTTTTCCATTCCTCTTCACAAAAGTGGTTCTAACCATGATGTGAAGAACTATTGATGTATTTCCAAATTGTCCGCAATTCCTAAGAAAAAAATTTTAAGGCTCAGTTAACTTGTATGTGTAAATCTATAGTTTCACCCCATCAACATGGGTTTATAAAGGCAAGATCAACAGCTCTAGGATTTCGGAACAAAATGCAAACTGATGTGGTATATACTGATTTCATTTATTTAACAATAATAACAGGTCTCAACGAGTTTTTTTTAAAGACCGGCTTTCTAAGCCGATATTAGTTACTTCTGGTGTTCCTCAGGGCAGCCACCTTGGACCATTGCTATTTAACCTTTTTATTAACGATCTTCCTTCAATACTCCTTCACTCTAACATTCTTATGTATGCTGATGATGTGAAACTCATTTTGACACACAATGATCCTGCAAATAACCTTTTTCAAACAGATCTTGATTTGTTTTTTGAATGGTGCAGCAAGGTTATGTCATTTTACAGAGGTAACTATCATGTTATCAATTATAATCTTAACTTAACTCTTAAGAATATCTGAAGTAGCTGATTTAGGTAACCTCTTTGATCATAAAATGAAATTTGATCGTCACATTACACAAATTGTCAATAAGGCATTTCGACTACTCGGGTTCATCAAAAATTGGGCCAAAAAATTCGAGGATCCTTATACGACAAAGTTGCTTTATACTTCTCTTCTTTGTCCAACTCTTTATGAGTTAATATGGGTCTTGCGTGTGGTCGCCGCAATACCATATTCACAAAGATAGAATTGAGTCTGTTCAAAATCAGCTTTTACTGTTTGCCTTGCGCAGTTTTAATTGGGTTCCGGGTGTAGACTCACCACCATATTCTAGTAGACTCCTTCTAATTAACCTACCTTCTATAACTAACCGTCGTATTATGTTAGGCGTTATGTTTATTGTAAAGCTACTCTGCTTAATCAAATTAATTTCTGTATTCCTTCTAGAGTTATTCGTAATTTTATGCCACTATCCTTGGCCTTTTGTAATACTAACTACAGCTTGCATGACCCTTTCCGAGTTCTCTGTGCTGACTACAACAGACTGTCCACAGTTTTCAACTCTGAGTCCCCCTTTACACTGTTAAACTGTCTATCCTTAATCAATTAACTCTACATCCTAACAACTAATACTAATCTACCGATATTATTGGGTTTTACTGGGTTTTCCCAGTAATAATAAGTATAATCTAATTTTAAATTTAATTTAAGTTGACTGTTTTAGTTGACGTTAAATAAATAAATAAATAAATACTTGCATACATTCAGATCGATCTACCACGTCACCTTTTGGTTGTATAAATGTATAAATGTATGTACCTACAAAAATTAAGTATGTATGAGTTTTAATTTATATGCACCTGAATTAACTTTTGAGTTGATTTGGAGTTCAAAAAATAATGTGTCTTTATTGATCGGGTTTTTAATTAGAAGTAACTTAACACAATAAGAGTTTATCATAGGAAGGCTGCTGCTGTAGGGAGTCGCCGCCGTCGCTGCCGCTGTTGTCGCTGCTGTCGCTGGTGCAGTCGCTTCCGCTGCTGTCGCTGATGCACTCGCTGATGGTGTCGGGTTCCTGCAGTTCGTCGCGGCTCAGAATTTGCTGACCAAGCGCACGTGGCGTATGTTTTGGGAATGCTGCACGTTGCTTATGCAACTTTGCCTCGTGAGCGGTTGCGCTTCTCGTTGTTGTGCAGCAGGAGTGTTGTTAGCTCCTCCCCCTTTAAACGCGGACGTCCTCGGTCGCGATGTACAGCCTCTTTTGTGTTGTGGATGGCCTAGGGTTTTCTTTAGGGGCTGCTGGTTCTTCGCTGGTCACCTTGAGAGTGGTTTGGCGACTTTTCCTTCCGATTATGAATCGTGCTAGCAGTACGATTAGCAGAACTATGAGTGTTGCTGACATTGTGAGGTTTGGGTACATTGTGGTATTTGGTTTTTCAATAGGTGCGTGGTACATTAGTCGCCACTTAAATCTACTAGGTTATTTCTATTACAAATTATCTTGTCATTATGGGTTTCGCATAGTTCTTTCATTCCTAAAATTTGCTGATTGCATCTTACAATATTTTCGAATTTTATATCGTTTATTATGTCTCCTACTTTTACGGGTTTTAATAATATTGGGGCGCATAATTCATTGGAAATTAATGGGATATTGATGATGTATAGAATGTTTTTATTGTTGGTCGCTATTTTTATTTTAGAGAATTCTAATAATTCTTCTGGGTTAATGAATAGTATATCTTTCGTTTCTAGAATATTGGTAATTTTTCTTATTTCTACTTCTGACAGGATTAATGAGTTTATGGTGTTAGTTTTCGCCCAGTCTTTTGCGTAAATTAGGTTATTTAGTTCTTCTTTAAAGGCGTGGATCTTATATTTTTTGGCTTTTGACTTCTAGATTATCTTTTTCTGTTTTTATGATTGTGTTTGTTATTTGAGTGATTTGGTTTAGTCTATCGTTTAATACCCTGTTTATTACCATTTGTTTGTTATTATTTTCTTATTGTTCGTTTATTTTGTTTGTAATTAACTCGTGATCATTATGGTCCGGCGTGCCGGCCAACCATTTCCAAGCTGTACCCAAGATTTCTAGTGACCTTGTCTTCCTTTGGAATGGCCTGAGCCTTCTGAGGTTTGCCTCTGCTTTCGAAAGTTCGAATGCGAGTAATGGGTATAGTAAATTAGTTGCCTCTATTTCGTTAACTTGGTTTGATAGGTTATGGAACGTTTTTTCGTATTCTTCCACATCAAACACGTGAATGATCTTGAATGTGCCGTTTTGAATTGCTGCGATGCCTGTTTTGATGGGTATCAGCTGTGAGTGTGAATAGTCTAGTATGGTCGTGATGCCAAAACATGTTGGCAAGAAAAGTAACCTAAAAGAATATCATGTTTTATATTATTTTTATGAACCACTTTTCCTGAACGATCTTTAATGGTTGTGTTTCTGTCTTCTGCAACTATTTCTTTTTTGTATTTTGGCGACAATTTGGAACCTAACCTTTTATCGATCCTAATATAGACTACGTCACCTTCGTTGTATGCTTTTATGGGAGATTTCTTTTGATTGTGTGGCTGACGGGGCTTAGAATATAACCACAGTATTTCCCGCTTGTCGTACGAGCCGACTAAAGGGAAGAAAATGGGTTTCCCTAATACCTGGGTTTGACAAGACCAAAGGGGGGGGCTAACCGAGCCCTGCAGATCGGTACCACGGGTTGAGATGTTCTCCAAGACTTCTCATTGAGGTCGGCCCCCTAGTGGGAGTTCGTGGTGGCTGTTGGTGACCCGTATCGCGGGTAGAGTCATAAAGGCTCGACGTGGAGTTGCGTTCTCAACCGGGTGCCGCAACCCAGAGAGCGGCAGAGGTGATGGGTACACCTCGCTCCTCACCAAGGGGGAATGCATATCCGGAAGTATGTATTCAAATTGGTACCAAAGGAATTGTGACTTGTCACTTTTTCAATGGGGCGTTAGTACTGCGCTTATTTCAGAACTCGTGTCCCATCGGGGACCGTGAGATTGAGCCAACAAGGCAGGTGCTCACGTAAAACACTTCGAGAGATCGAGAGATTCATGTGGTATAGGATAGTTTCCTCTTGTTTATTTTTCAAATTTTGGATGACCTCTTTGCGTGCCGAATCTAGTGTTTGGGGGTTTGTGATTTGTCGGTGGCCGAAAAATATGTCTATTGGTTTTGCTTTAGTGGTTTTGTGGACAGATGCATTGTACTCCTGAACGGCTTTGAAGATTATTTCTTCGAATGTAGCAGTGCCAGAGTCTTTGCTTAAGCATCTCATGATCTCTGTTAGAGTTGAGTGGAATCTCTCGACTTAGCCGTTACTAGTGGATGAATAAGGTGGTGTTGTGTAGACGGTAGCTTTTAGCTGTTCTTGCAGCAGAAATTTTATGTTGGCGGAGTTAAATGCTTTCTCCTTGTCCATAACGATCAATTTAGGCATACCAAAGGCTATCATGATTTCCCTTAGCGGGTGTTTCAAGTCTTCTGAAGCTTTTCATTTTTGCAATTTGATTTGGGCGTATTTAGAAAATTTGTCTATGGCTGTGAGTACCAATTGTTTCTGTGTGGTGTAGATGTCTATATGGACGACCTGGCCGGGATAAGTGGGTATCGGAGTTGGTTGGATTTCTCCATTGTTAGGGTGTCTGTCATACTTGGACAATTGCAAGTTTCGCATGCCTTCGCTGTCGCTTCAGTTTTTTTCCTGAGTTTTGGGAAAAAGAACTTGCTCATTATTTGTAATTTGTTTTCTACTGCGTTCCTATGTGCCCTCATATGCTCTTTCGCTACTATGTCGTCCTGTTCGTCTTTTTCAGTTATGTCTTTCACCTGTTTTTGTGTGTACCTGACCTTATACCCACTGAAATGAATCGGATAGATGTTCTGTATTTTTCCCATGATTCTCTCTGCGGTAAGTAGGCCATTTACCAGTTTCGGGTTTAGTCGATCCTTAAGGATCCGAATTAGTTCTGCTTCTGAATATTCTTTCCTCTTGACGATATGTCGGAAAGGTATGGAATTCTTCGGACTCCTCTTCTGAGGTTAGCAGTGGTAACTGGTTTTTGAAAACGTTTATCGGTACATTTTCTACCGGTATCAGGTTATGTGAAGAGCTCTGATCGCTGTGAATTGTGGATGTTGTGGAATTCACTTGCGTACCTACTGGAATTCTAGACGGGGCGTCTGCCACTACGAGTAAAGGTTAGGGGCTGGTGGTCGGTGTATATCACCACCTTGGTAGTACCGTATAGGTACATACAACTCTGAAGAGCCCATTCTATCGCTAACATTTGTTTTTCATTTGCAGCGTAGTTTTCTTCGGTCTTCGTTAGAGTGCGGGAAATAAACGTGATGGGACGAGAGTCTTATTCGAGGACTGCGCCGTTAGCATAATTTGAAGCATCTGTGGTTAGTAAGAACTCTTTGTTGAAGTTGGGGTAGGACAAAATGACATCTTGAGATGCTAAAGTTCGTCTTATTTTACTGAACGCATCTAGTGCTTCCTTATCCAATTCTATTTTAGTTCTGTTGGATATGTTTTTGGATGCACGTCCGTTTTCGCCTCTAAGTAGTGGTTTAGCTAACTGTGGCTTAGCTAACTTCGCGAAATCGCGAATGAATCTTCTATAGTAGCTGGCTAGTCCCAAGAATAACCTTAATTCCCTTAAAGTTTTTGGGACTGGAAATTCTTCGATCGTTTTCCCTTTTCCGGGATTTGTTTTAATGCCATGCTTAGAAAAAGTGAACCCTAAAAAATTTACTTCTTCTTTGAAGAATTCGCACTTATCTATTTGGACTTTCATGTTGGCCCTACTTAGCGTTTCGAATATGGTGAGGCGTGTTCGGACTAGGACTGACTGAAGACTATGATATCATCGATATACACGTAGCATATTTTTCCTACGTGGTCTCGTAAAATATCGTCCAGCGTTCTCTGGAATATTGATGGCGAGTTCTTGAGGCCGAGAGGTAAGCGGGTGAACTCGTATTTTCCGTCGTTTATTGAGAATGCCGTCTTTTCTATGTCATTTACTTTTAAGGGGATCTGATGGAACCCACTTTTTAGATCTAAAACTGAGAAATATTTGTTGTCGCCCAATTGTGCGATTATTTCTCCGATCTCGGGGATAGGGTACTTATCCGAAATGGTGACAGAGTTCAATTTTCGATAGTCAATGACTATCATATACTTCTTCTCTCCTGAGGCATCAGCCTTCTTGGGGACTATCCATACTGGAGCGTTGTATGGTGACCGTGAAGGTCTTACGATGCCATCTAGTAGCAATTGATTCATTTGTTTTTCGACCTCTGGTCTCAATGAGGCGGGGTATGGGTAGTGTTTACTATACACCGGTAAATCCGATGAAGTTCTTATCTCTCCGTTTACATGGGTGGTGTGCATACGCTAGTTTTTTTGTCGGGTTCAGCAAATAAGTCAGCGTGTTTCTTGATGATTGAGTCCATGAGTTCTTTCTGTTTTTCAGTCATATGCTCGGTTCTTACTCTGATATTGTTTACTGCCTGAGTGGGCAGTTGTTTAATGTTTACTCTATAACCCCCGCTTATGATCAAAAGGTCATTTCTAACATCAATGACAGCGTTGAGCCGTTTTAAAGTGTCGTTGTTGAACAAGTGAAGGAAGGTGTGGTGGGTGAATTTTGTTTGACCGCCCACAGAGTTTGAATGGAAAGGGTGTTCATTTAACTTAGGGTTCGTTACAAATTTGTCTGTAGGTAGTTTTGGTTGGATCCTGTATCTATTAGAAACTTGAAAATCTTTCCGTCCTTCGTACCACAATTGATGTAGGGTAACGAAGAACTGTTTAATCTAAAAAATTGACATCGGCTACATCTACGGACACGGTAGTATACTCCTGTTCGTTTTCCTCCGTTAACGCGCCTGCTAACTCCGCTGCCCCTTGCTGTTCGACATACTCTAATAAGCTTGCTCGGACATTTCCGGGGGCATTTCATATTCGGATTCCCTATCTGGCTCTGGCTCTCCAGTGGTAAAGTGAAATTGCCTCTGGTATTTGGACACGGGACCAGACTGGTCTTGAGGAGGGGGACGTTTCCCGGCTAATTCATTACCCTGTGGTCTATTCATGTAGTCGACTTGTTTCGATCGGACAGAGTGATCGACTTCCATGGGTACCGGTTTTGGGTGTAGTTTCGGTGCCGATGGTCGTAGAGGTGCTATTTGCTGTTGGCCCTGTGTGGGTAATTGCATTCGATATGGGATATAGGAGTTTTGTGGCGATGGTCTATAGGGTTGGAATGCAGAGTTTTGATTGGTATCATTCGGAGGCGTTAAATGTTGATATATTGCTGGTCTCGGGGAGTGATAAAGTCGTGGGTCAAAATTGCTCCATTGCGTGGAACTGGCATTCTGTAACGGTTTTTGGGTTGTTAGCCTAATTATTTGTCTTGGCGGTAAAGGTGGGGGCTGTTGTCTAATCTTTGGCACAAATGAATTTCTTTGCTCCTGGTTTTCTACTAGACCACACAAAGGCAATGCATGGCTCAGATCTCTCGGTTCCTTTATGGCTAACAGGCGTGGCAAATCACCATTAAGGCCTCTCACAAATGTGTCGAGTGCCTTGCCTCGGTAGTTATTGGTTAAAGCTCTAATGAGCTTTTTCCACGAATTAAAGGTGGCTCTGTCTCCCGAGATCTCCCTAATGAGTTTTGTTAATTTTGGTACTCCCCCGCGTTCTTCGCCTGTCCTGGGTTCTACTAGTGGAATGTCGCTAAGATTTTCGTGTCCAAAATTCGGGTTGAACATCTTTTCGCTCTCTAGCGTCTCTCTAATTAGATCCTTAATCACACTTTTTAATTCGGGGGTAGTCGTCGGGGTGCTGGTCCCCGGTTGTCTATATCCAGCCGCTTGACTGGAGCCACCGGCTATACCTAGCCCTGCCATAGCATCGGTTAACCCGCTTGGCATTCGCGAACAAAATTGGAAGTACGAAGAAATATTCGTTTTGGAATCAGACAACTACTCTATTCTATTTGAGCTTGGGATGCACGAAAAATTATTATTTATCTATTAATTTTTTTGTTTTAGGACTTTTGCTTGTTTTTTTTGTTTATTTATGAGTTTATTGGTTGAAGACCAGTAGATGGTCTCTTCCTTCTATCCTGGAGGGTCTCTTAGGATTCGCGGGATTGGAATGTATTATACTGCGATTGCAGTCTCTTTTAGTCGGTTATATTTTTCCACAGAGTTATGAGTTACAATATTATTCACTTTTTATACCCTTGGACCATTGAAAATGGTCAAAAAAGGGTATACTAACTTTGTGCAAATGTATGTAACGGGCAGAAGGAGGCGTCAGAGACCCCATAAAGTATATATATTCTTACTCAGAATCAATAGCCGAGTCGATTGAGCCATGTCCGTCTGTCTGTCCGTCTGTCCGTCTGACCTCTGTCTGTCTGTCTGTCTGTCTGGATGAACGCGCCGATCTCAGCTATTACAAAAGCTAGGGAGACCAAATTTAGCATGAAGATTCCTGTATACCATACGCAGATCAAGTTTATTTTCAATTTGGAATAACACGCCTACCGCCCCCGCAAACCGCCAATTTTGATTTACATTACTATTTACAATCGAAGTACTCATTTCTTAACGTTCTGCTTTAGCATATATATAGATAAATAATATATGAACTTATCCTCCAAATTGCAATCCGATCGGACAATAAACACTGAAGTTATTAGATAAACCATTTCGACCCTTCGACCAGCAAAGAAGTTGTCGATGACGTTAGAACTAAACGAGAGCAACAGTCGAGCGGCTCGCGACAGTGGGATACCCTTGAAAGTATAATGCCATAAAAAGTGTCTTATTGTATACTACTAATCGCAAGCTACAAATTAATCATAACACTGCAGTGCGCTGCCACCTTGCATCAATTTCGATACGGTGTCAATAATTTATCGCCGCAATTTTCTTAGCGCAAGACTGCAAAAAGCGGTGTGAGCAGTATTTATCGGTATTTCTTTATAAATTTTGAATTGGCCAATATCGATAACTTGCAATATATCGTGTAATCAAAATTAATATTTCTTTAATTGCATTTTATGGTTTTGTATTTTTTATTGACCCTAAAATATGATACGAATTAAACTTGTTTCGAACGTACAATATATACATTACACAGACACTGATCAATTAAACTTTCTATTTGGTATCGGCCGGTGGCAATAGAAATGGTTCACCATGCAACCGGACCGGCTTACCAACAAATAAGCCAATAGCTGAGTGGTTAGAGAGCGGTCTGAGATTTTGAAGGCTTGGGTGTAAAAAACGAAAGCGTCTCACTTATCATGTTCTAAGTGTAATTATTCTTTCGCTTGCAGATGACGGGCGTGCGGTTGTGTTGAATAAAATATCCATATGCATAGGCAGCCAAGTAGTAAAATACATTGATTTTATATATAAGATATTAAAAGTGAATTGCATATTTAAATATATGTACGTCAGTGCATACAAATTATACGAAATACATACATATGTACATACGTGTACGTGCACAAAATTGGCGAACATTTTTAATTTGTTTGCAAGTGTTGTGTGCAACAAAGCAACCACAAAAAGAACACCTACTCTCTTCGTCGCGACGACGCGTCACTAGAAATCAGAAAAGAGATGGATAAATGACAGAGGAATACGATAAAACGATATGTTAAGAGTGATTGATAAAGAACAAACATAAATAAGCGAGGAAGTAAAACTGGCAGAAAGAAATGCAAAGGGCCTCATAATAGAATATTTGAGTGATTTTTTCAAGCAAGTCAACTGCAGACGTGTACAGACGTGTTTTCATCGAGGTCCGTAGAAAATCACTTGATTTTAGTGAAGTAAATAGTTAATAACATAAAATAAATAAATAAATCGAAAGCGAAAGAGACGCTATTGGCAATGTGAAATTGCTATCCTACAAAATTTTCTGTGTGTGGAATAATAAAGTAAAACTAAAAAACAAATAGACAAAAAACAAATCGATCGTTCTAAAATGAGCCAACGCGAATTACGCGCTCAGCGGCAAAAAGAGCAAGACGAGCGCCGACTCTCTTTGCAGCGGAACAATGCATACTTCACCGTCGTGTCTGACGCCCGCGAATGCCAAATCATCCACCCGGTCAATGACCTAGCACCTGCATAATGCAAACGATCGCGGTCTTGCTCACCAATGCTTATGACTGCACGAAGTGGACCCGAACGCACTGAGAGCGTCTCTCTCACGCTCTCCCCATTCCAAACGGTGTCAAGTTCTTTAGCTACCAGTACAGTAATCTCGATATCTACTGCAACTGCACCTTTAGCAACAACAACTGCAACAACATCAACATTCACATTCTCAATACCGACAGCGGTATACAATTCCGCTGAACCAACAACAACGAAAGCAAGAGCACTCACACCGACTCTTGAAAGCAAAAATTTTAGACAGGGCACAACCTCTTTCCCTACCTGAAGATCCTTATCATCCCACTTTCGAAGTGAATCTCGACTTGGGTATTAGCTTTGTGGATAAAAGTGTAAAGCCGTGCAATCGCGTGCGCTGCTTTAAGAAAGCAGACTTTGAACACTTAAATTATTTAATTTCATATTGTGATTGGTCTGACTTTTATCTATCAACTGATATGTCAGTGGCTATCAATATATTTTATAAAACCCTTAACTCTGCTTTTGATATCTGTGTTCCGTTTTTCTATCCGACAAGCTCAAGTAGGCCTCCTTGGTTTACAAAAGAGTTGTCTCGCTTAAAAAAACTTAAAGAGTAGCTTATTTAAGAAATACAAGCTGAAAAACTCACCGCTTGTCTTTTCCCGCTACCTAACTGCTCGGGCAAATTTTACCGTGCTTAACGCGAAGTGTTATAAAAACTATTTGACCAGATGTAGGATTCAGTTCTTTCAGAATCCTAAACAGTTTTATAGTTTTGTTAACATGAAGCGTAGGTCAGCGGGCTTTCCTTCTAAACTTATGTTCGATAACGCTGAGGCGAACACAGATCAGGCCATTGCCGATATGTTTGCCAAGTTTTTTCAAACAACTTATTCTTCCTCTACGCCAAACATTCACTCCTATCCATATAGCGTACCAAGCTCGAATGGCATCTTCACACCTTTACTGAATGAAAGTTCACTTATTAGGGATCTTCGATTGGTTAAACCAGTCTTCTCACCAGGTCCCGATGGTATCCCCGCCTGTGTACTTCGATACTGTGCCAACTCCTTATGTAAGCCATTGCTCAAACTATTTTCGCTGTCCTTAGTAACTGCCTCGTTTCCATCCATATGGAAGGAATCCTTTATCATCCCTTTACATAAAAAGGGCAGCAAGTCTGATGCAAGCAATTATAGAGGTATCTCTAAATTGTCGGCTATACCGAAATTCTTCGAGAATGTTATTACTCCTCACTTGCAGCATTTTAGTAGATCCGTTATATCTCCTTTTCAACACGGATTTGTAAAGCGTCGTTCTACCACGACAAATCTGCTTGAGCTGACATCCTTTGTGGTAAAAGGATTTCAGGAAAATCTTCAAACTGATGTCATTTATACTGATTTCAGTAAGGCATTTGACTCAGTCAACCATTCCCTTCTTGCACATAAACTAAATCTTCTCGGTTTCTCACCAAAACTTCTTAGTTGGATTGTGAGCTATTTGAGTGACAGAACCCAACGAGTCCTCTTTAAAAATACTCGTTCCTATCCCGTTCATGCCACATCTGGTGTTCCTCAGGGAAGCCACTTAGGTCCCCTGCTTTTTACACTTTTCATCAATGACCTCCCAACGGTCATACTTAACTCACGTACTCTCATGTACGCGGATGATGTCAAGCTCTGTTTTTAATTTAGAGACGACTCCTGTCATTCTCGCCTTCAATCTGACCTAGATTGTTTCTTTTCTTGGTGTCGTGCAAATCTCCTTAATCTGAACAGCTCAAAATGCAAGCTGATGACATTCTCACGTGCCTGCCCAAAGTACGTATCATACTCTCTTTGTGGTTGTACCTTGGAAAGAATTTCCCTGGTTGATGATCTAGGTGTCCGTTTGGACCGAAAACTCAAGTTTTCTGAACATATATCATCAATGGTTAATAAAGCGATGGGTGTACTCGGCTTTATTAAGAGATGGTCTAAGGAGTTTGACGATCCTTACTTAACTAAGACTCTCTTCACTTCGCTTGTTCGTCCAATTCTCGAGTACGGATCATGTGTCTGGAACCCTCAGTACACAGTTCATAGAGACCGCATTGAATCCGTACAAAAAAACTTCTTAATGTTTGCCTTGCGAGGCCTTAACTGGGATGTAAATTCAAGACTTCCTTCCTATCCTAGTAGACTTTTGTTACTTAATATGCCTTCTCTAGCTAATCGTAGAACCATGCTTGGTGTTATATTTATTAACAACCTTATCCAAGGTGACATAGATAGTAGCGACTTACTTAGTAGACTACACTTTTCTGTCCCTGGTAGAATCACCCGTAATTACCTTCCTCTAAAACTTCCCAATTGTAGCTCGAACTATGCCCTGCATGAGCCATTCAGGGTATTATGTTCGGACTATAATAAACTATACTTAATTGTAGCTAACAATAACAACTTGATATCTAGCTTAAAATTACAACTCCTCGCCCACTTATCTAGAATTTAGTCAAACACATAATTGTCTTCTTTGTATTCATAGTAGTACTTTCAACATACTGCATGCTTTAACACTCTTACATTTGGTTACTAACACTAACTCTCCTGATCTGATTGGGTTTTTCTGGGTTTTCCCCAATCCTCTGCAACAAATGTTGGATCGGCTTTTCTTTATCCCAGTTTGCACATTTGCACAATTTTTAATTTTTTTTTTTTTTTTTTACATTTAAGGTTTTACCTTTAATTTAAAAGACCCTCTAGTTTAAAATTCAACTTAAATAATTTAAATCTAATTTTAATTGTTTCTTTACTTTTAAAAAAGTCGACTGTTCATAGTTCGACTATAAACTAAATAAATAAAATAAATAAAAAAGCGGACAAGAACCAAAACAAAACAAAAGACTTTGTCAAACACGGCTGGATCGCTACATCCAAATAAAGCGAAAGCTAAGCCCACAACACAAGCAGGCTGGTAATCAGCCGAAAATAAATTCCATGTTATACCTCTTACTAAGGCCAACATACAAGAAACGAAAGTGCAGACTCAGGATGAGTATAGCCACCGATCAGTGACCAAGTACCTGGACGAAGCTGGGAAGAGTTACTATATCTAACAGCTGAAAAGTGCCAAAGGATTGAAGGTTGTCATTAAAGGAATAGAGTCATCAGTGACCTCATCCGAAATTATCGCGGCACTAAAGGAGAAGAACTTTAACGCCAAAACGGTGATCAACATTCTCAACAGGAACAAAGAACCGCAGGCACTCTTTAAAGTCGAACTGGAGCCATCGAGTCAGAAAAACAACAAAAATGAAGTACATCCTATATACAAGCTACAGTACTTACTGCACCGAAGAATAACCGTAGAAGAGGCACACAAGCGCAGGCAACCTGTGCAGTGCACCAACTACCAAGAATATGGCCACACCAAAGCGTACTGCACCCTAAAATCCATCTGCGTCGTTTGCAGCGATGGCCACAGTACTGTAAACTGTCCTAAGAATAAAAACGACAGTTCAATTAAGTTATGCAGCAACTGTGGCGAAAAACACACAGTCAACTGGCGAAGATGCATTGTTTACAAGGAACTCAAGAGTCGCCTAAACAAACGAGTGGATTCAGCTCGAGATCGTATCACACTAACAATTCACAAAGTAATGGAACCGACTACAACTAACATCCCCTCGTCTGCCAGCCACCGAACAATGCCAAATTCTTCCTTTGCAAGTGTACTAAAATCAGGGATCCAAGCACCAACAGCTTTCACTTCCAGCGTCCAGCATAAAATAAATACAGAAATAAACACAAATAAACAAATAAACACACAGAACATGCAACAGCAGCCAATTGGCGTTGAAGCGATTTTGCTTTCGATGCAGCAAAGCATGAAAGACTTCATGACCTTCATGCAAGCAACTATGCAAGAGCTTATGAGGAACCAAAATATCCTTATTCAAATGCTCGTTTCTTCTAAAACAGGATAATGACTCCCTTAATAATAGCTACCTGGAACGCTAATGGCGTTTCGCGGCACAAGCTAGAACTTGCTCAGTTCTTAGCCGACAGAAACATTGACGTTATGCTACTCTCAGAGACTCACCTTACCGAAAAGTACAACTTCCAAATACCAGGATATAAATTTTACTTTACGAATTACCCGGATGGCAAGGCACATGGAGGCACTGGCATACTAATACGATTCCGAATTAAGCACCACTTTCCAATGCCATAACGGTGCTCTCATTCTGGCTGCTGTCTATTGCCCACCTCGCTTCACAATCTCTGAGGAAAAATTCACAACACTTTTAACCTCGTTTGATGAAAGGTTTGTTGTAGCTGGCGATTGGAATGCCAAGCACATGTACAGGGTCCGCCACGTAACTTTTTTTTTTTTAAGTATAATATAATAAAACAAAAACGGTTCATCCGATCATCAAATTTATTTTTTCATATTAAAGTACAATCCTTCCGGTTACTTATGGAATACAAGTTCGTTTAAATGGCTGCCTCGGCTGGCCTTGCAGTACGCCATACGGCCGACCCAATTTTTGAGGACATTTACGATTGTTTGCAGCCATATTTCGGCAACGGCGACGCGAATGTTGTCCCTCAAAGCTTGAATTGTCGCTGGCTTGTCCACATTACACTTGTCTTTTTTCTGATAATTCGGTCTCCGAAAACAGTGCGCACAAGATCGATCGTAACGTTGGCTGTGTGGCACGGAGCGCCGTCTTGGTAAAATTCCGGGTCTTCGGCCAAGCGCTCATCTGCACTATTTTAACGCGTTCCTCAATTGTATACACAACCATTTTCGTTCAGCGGAAGGATAAAACTAACTTTCTGTCAAATCAGATGTAACATCAGTGTTACCACACTCAAAATAACCACTAATTCAAAAAAAAAATGTTAGATGGCGGACCCTGTACTAGGGAGCTCGGATAGCGAACCCTAAAGGAAAACAGGTGTAAAATACAATCATCAAACCGCAACGCAAACTTAACTATGTTTCCCCGGGAGCGCCTACATACTGGCCAGCAGATCCCATGAAGCTTCCAGATTTGATTGACTTTGCCATCACAAAAAGGATATCCCAATTAATGATTACAGCTGAGGCACTTCCAGAACTCTCATCTGATCACTGTCCGGTGCTCTTTCATCTTTTGTACCAGCTGCAACACATCGAGTGAAAGTATAGGCTTACAAGCAATAGGACCAACTGGGCGAGGTACAAAAAATATGTTTGTTCCCATACCGGCTTTTCTAGCCCCCGAGCAAGTTTGCTGGTGATATAGAATCAATACTTGTTGCAGCAGCAAAAGCGTCAACTCCACAAGACAACCATATATGCAGTATAAAGTTTAACAAGACAAGTAGAAATACTGAACTGCTTGTGCTTGAAAAACGACGGCTTCGAAAGGAGTGGCAGGAGCACAGATCACCTGGCGCAAAGAGTAGATTAAAAGCAGCTTCTCGCAGACTTACTAAAGCGCTTAAGAAACAAGAAGCGGACGCCTTTAACTGCATCTGACTTAGCACCACAAGACCCCGTAGAATTTCGGACAAGCGAGATAACGAAAGTCATTAAAGAGCAACTGAAGACTGGAAAATCGCCTGGCTACGACTTAATAACCCCGAAAATGATCTTCGAGCTCCCAATGTGTGCAGTTCTACGAATCTGCTTGTTCTTCAACGCAATTACTAAAATTGGATACTTCCCTCAAAAGTGGAAGAAATCAGTTATAGTTATGATCCCTAAGTCTGGGAAAGACAAAACACAGCCATCATCATACAGGCCAATAAGCTTACTTACTTGTCTCTCCAAGTTATTTGAAAAAGTGCTGCTGCTACGCATCAGTCCCCACCTCAAAACACACAACACACTCCCATCGCACCAATTTGGTTTTCGGGCAAAACATGGAGCCATGGTTAACATGGTTAAGCGCATTACAACAGAAATTCGCACTGCCTTTGAACATCGTGAATATTGCACAGCTCTGTTCTTAGATGTTGCACAAGCATTGGATAGAGTATGGCTGGATGGACTTATGTTTAAAATAATCAAACTGCTGCCTTAAAACATACATAAGCTTCTAAAGTCTTACCTATATAAAAGAGTATTCGCGGTTAGATGCAGTTCAAGCACTTCAAGCGATTGTAGAAGCCTGAGTGCCCCAAGGAAGTTTTCTGGGCCCAATTCTATACACCCTATACACGGCGGACATCCCAACAAACTACCAGCTAACGATATCCACATTCGCTGATGACACTGCAATACTAAGTCGATCCAGATGCCCAGTAAAAGCTACGATGAAACTAGCACGCCATCTAACTTGTGTAGAACATTGGCTTGCAGATTGGCGCATACGAGTAAACGAAGAAAAGTGCAAACAAGTAACATTTACCCTAAACCAACAAAGCTGCCCGCCCTTGGTAATGAACCACACGCGCATCCCACAAGCCGATAACGTAACATACTTATGTATTCATCTGGACAAGCGGCTCACCTGGCGGAAACACATAGAGGCCAAGACGACGCACCTCAGACTAAAAGCAAGGGATCTACACTGGCTGATAAACGTTCGCTCTCCCTTAAGCTTGGAGTAAAATTTTTTTAAGTTTTTCCAACAATGGTAATAGTACGCAAACAATTATTCTCTTTAAAATTGAAAGGTGATATTCCGCTATTGAACCATTTTTATTTATTTGACGATTTGATAACCGAGTTTGTTGCGGCAGGAGCCAAGGTAGACAAAATAAATAAAATTGCTCACCTACTTTTAACATTTTCGACTAGGTATGGAGTAATAACAGCTGCTATATATGTATATTTCGGGCCTAGGCAACACTACCATAAGTGTTAGGTGCAATCTGACAACCATTGGAAAGTTTGACATTTTTTAGTATGACATCACTCCGAACGTTTTGTCATTTAATCGTAAATTGTTTTATTTACAGGGAATTAACAAATTCATCTCGGCCAAAAAATGGAAACAACTCGTAAACATTTTCGTGCGATCATTTTTCACAACTTTTGACGTGGGTTATCACGACGATGCTGTTGAAGCATTCAAATAAATTAGGTCATATAAAGAATGATTATTTTTTCTTAACCGCTTGTCGCGGTTAAGCCCAAGAAACAGGTTTTCGTTTCACGCCTTGCACCCAATACTTCTATTGAAGATGTACAATGATCTATTTAATCAAAAATATCTGTACCGAACATTGTTGTAGAAAAGTTTAAATTTCACTACACGCGAGATATCTCATCCTTTAAAATAAGTATTGCTGCAGACAATTTTCAATCTGTTTGCAGCGGAACCTTCTGGCCGCCTGACTTAATTGTATAGGAGTATTCTCCAAAACAAAAAAGTCGAACTGCGGTACCGCTTCCTACAACTTCTCGCGCCTCTTCTTCTTCTAGTGGGACATCAAAAAACCAGTAGAAATATCCCATCTTTATTTCGCTTATCAAAACATTAGAGGCCTAAATTCTAAGCTCTCTAATTTGTTTTTGAATAGTGTATAGTGTAGTGTACCTGATGTAGAAAACTGCTCAATTTTTCCTAATAAGTACACCTCCTTCAGATGTGACCGTTTTTTTATCACGAATTGGAGGTTGTGTTCTTATAGCTGTAAAATCTGATCTTCCTTCCGAACTTGTTCCATTAGACCATAGTTCTTCCTTAGAATTTTTATGTGTTAAAATGACGATGTGTCAAATTTCAATTTACATTACCTGTTCGTATATTTCTCCCTCATCTGATATATCTATCTACCTGGACCATCTTTCATCTATCCAATCTGTTGCCTCCAAACTATCTGCTAGTTTTTGGTGATTTCAAATTACCGGACGTTACTTGGTCATCTCAATCCGATATATTGGTGCCCTCTGTATTTAACTCTTTTTTAAATGGACTCTCTTGATTTAATATTCTCTTTTGACATTTTACTAAATACTATCTCTAGAATGAATCCCTTAGTTCTTCCTGAAGATCCCTATCATCCTACATTGGACCTGGCCAACTTATATGCAAACTGCAAATGTTTCCCCTATAATAAAATCATGTTGTATTCGTAGGACCGATTTTCAAAAATGGAATTATTTAATTCTGGAACATGATTGATCATTTCTTTATTCATTTTCTGATCTAAACACATGCATCTTATTTTTTATTCTTCTATGGACTCATTTTTTGATCAAAGTGTTCCTGTTACTTTTCCCGTAAAGTCAAATAGGCCTCCTTGGTTTTCATGTGAGTTAGTAAGGCAGAAAAATTTGAAATCACGGTATTTTAAAAAGTTTAAATTAACTTGTAATTCTTCCGATTTTACGCGTTATATTGCTGCAAGAGCAAATTTTATTGTTCTAAATGCAAGTTGTTACAAAAAGTATTTGTGTCGCTGCCGTTTGCAGTATGCTCAGGGCCCAGAGCCATTTTATAACTTTGTCAACCTAGAACGTAAATCAAGTAGATTTCCCTCCTCTTTATCATACGGAAATAAGGAAGCAACTGATGATCAGGCAGCCGATTTGTTTGCAGACTTTTTTCAATCAACTTATTCAACTCAACCTTATAGTTCCCCCTTTACATCCATACCCTTATAGTATACAACATTTTAAAACTCTCTTCTGTCCTTCTATCGACAAAACTTCTTTACTTAATGATCTTAAATCGATAAAACCCGTTTTCTCTCCTGGCCCTGACGGAGTTCCAGCATGCGTACTTAGATTTTGTGCTGATTCGATTTTGAAGTTAATTCATAAGCTACTTGACTTGTCACTATCCAATAGTTATTTTCCACCTATTTGGAAAAACTCTTTTTCCATTCCTCTTCACAAAAGTGGTTCTAACCATGATGTGAAGAACTATTGATGTATTTCCAAATTGTCCGCAATTCCTAAGAAAAAAATTTTAAGGCTCAGTTAACTTTTATAAAGGCAAGATCAACAGCTACTAATCTTTTAGAATTTTCATCTCACATTAATCTGGGATTTCGGAACAAAATGGAAGCTGATGTGGTCTATACTGATTTCAGTAAAGCATTTGACTCCGTAAATCATAATCTCTTAATTCATAAGTTAAATTTGATTGGTTTTCCTCAAAAGCTCATTTTGTGGATATCTGATTATTTAACTATAATAACAGGTCTCAACGAGTTTTTTTTAAAGACCGGCTTTCTAAGCCGATCTTAGTTACTTCTGGTGTTCCTCAGGGCAGCCACCTTGGACCATTGCTATTATATTTAACCTTTTTATTAACGATCTTCCTTCAATACTCCTTCACTGTAACTTTCTTATGTATGCTGATGATGTGAAACTCTGTTTGACACACTGCAAATTACCTTTTTCATACAGATCTTTATTTGTTTTTTGAATGGTGCAGCAAGGTTATGTCATTTTACAGAGGTAACTATCATGTTATCAATTATAATCTTAACTTAACTCTTAAGAATATCTGAAGTAGCTGATTTAGGTATCCTCTTTGATCATAAAATGAAATTTGATCGTCACATTACACAAATTGTCAATAAGGCATTTCGACTACTCGGGTTCATCAAAAATTGGGCCAAAGAATTCGAGGATCCTTATACGACAAAGTTGCTTTATACTTCTCTTCTTCGTCCAACTCTTTATGAGATAATATGGGTCTTGCGTGTGGTCGCCGCAATACCATATTCACAAAGATAGAATTGAGTCTGTTCAAAATCAGTTTCTACTGTTTTCCTTGCGCAGTTTTAATTGGGTTCCGGGTGTAGACTTACCACCATATTCTAGTAGACTCCTTCTAATTAACCTACCTTCTATAACTAACCGTCGTATTATGTTAGGCGTTATGTTTATTGTAAAGCTACTCTGCTTAATCAAATTAATTTCTGTATTCCTTCTAGAGTTACTCGTAATTTTATGCCACTATCCTTGGCCTTTTGTAATACTAACTACAGCTTGCATGACCCTTTCCGAGTTCTCTGTGCTGACTACAACAGACTGTCCACAGTTTTCAACTCTGAGTCCCCCTTTACACTGTTAAACTGTCTATCCTTAATCAATTAACTCTACATCCTAACAACTAATACTAAACTACCGATATGATTGGGTTTTACTGGGTTTTCCCAGTAATAATAAGTATAATCTAATTTTAAATTTAATTTTAAGTTGACTGTTTTAGTTGACGTTAAATAAATAAATAAATAAATACTTGCATACATTCAGATCGATCTACCACGTCACCTTTTGGTTGTATAAATGTATAAATGTATGTACCTACAAAAATTAAGTATGTATGAGTTTTAATTTATATGCACCTGAATTAACTTTTGAGTTGATTTGGAGTTCAAAAAATAATGTGTCTTTATTGATCGGGTTTTTAATTAGAAGTAACTTAACACAAAAAGAGTTTATCATAGGAAGGCTGCTGCTGTAGGGAGTCGCCGCCGTCGCTGCCGCTGTTGTCGCTGCTGTCGCTGGTGCAGTCGCTGCCGCTGCTGTCGCTGATGCACTCGCTGATGGTGTCGGGTTCCTGCAGTTCGTCGCGGCTCAGAATTTGCTGACCAAGCGCACGTGGCGTATGTTTTGGGAATGCTGCACGTTGCTTATGCAACTTTGCCTCGTGAGCGGTTGCGCTTCTCGTTGTTGTGCAGCAGGAGTGTTGTTAGCTCCTCCCCCTTTAAACGCGGACGTCCTCGGTCGCGATGTACAGCCTCTTTTGTGTTGTGGATGGCCTAGGGTTTTCTTTAGGGGCTGCTGGTTCTTCGCTGGTCACCTTGAGAGTGGTTTGGCGACTTTTCCTTCCGATTATGAATCGTGCTAGCAGTACGATTAGCAGAACTATGAGTGTTGCTGACATTGTGAGGTTTGGGTACATTGTGGTATTTGGTTTTTCAATAGGTGCGTGGTACATTAGTCGCCACTTAAATCTACAAGGTTATTTCTATTACAAATTATCTTGTCATTATGGGTTTCGCATAGTTCTTTCATTCCTAAAATTTGCTGATTGCATCTTACAATATTTTCGAATTTTATATCGTTTATTATGTCTCCTACTTTTACGGGTTTTAATAATATTGGGGCGCATAATTCATTGGAAATTAATGGGATATTGATGATGTATAGAATGTTTTTATTGTTGGTCGCTATTTTTATTTTAGAGAATTCTAATAATTCTTCTGGGTTAATGAATAGTATATCTTCCGTTTCTAGAATATTGGTAATTTTTCTTATTTCTACTTCTGACAGGATTAATGAGTTTATGGTGTTAGTTTTCGCCCAGTCTTTTGCGTAAATTAGGTTATTTAGTTCTTCTTTAAAGGCGTGGATCTTATATTTTTTGGCTTTTGACTTCTAGATTATCTTTTTCTGTTTTTATGATTGTGTTTGTTATTTGAGTGATTTGGTTTAGTCTATCGTTTAATACCCTGTTTATTACCATTTGTTTGTCATTATTTTCTTATTGTTCGTTTATTTTGTTTGTAATTAACTCGTGATCATTATGGTCCGGCGTGCCGGCCAACCATTTCCAAGCTGTACCCAAGATTTCTAGTGACCTTGTCTTCCTTTGGAATGGCCTGAGCCTTCTGAGGTTTGCCTCTGCTTTCGAAAGTTCGAATGCGAGTAATGGGTATAGTAAATTAGTTGCCTCTATTTCGTTAACTTGGTTTGATAGGTTATGGAACGTTTTTTTCGTATTCTTCCACATCAAACACGTGAATGATCTTGAATGTGCCGTTTTGAATTGCTGCGATGCCTGTTTTGATGGGTATCAGCTGTGAGTGTGAATAGTCTAGTATGGTCGTGATGCCAAAACATGTTGGCAAGAAAAGTAACCTAAAAGAATATCATGTTTTATATTATTTTTATGAACCACTTTTCCTGAACGATCTTTAATGGTTGTGTTTCTGTCTTCTGCAACTATTTCTTTTTTGTATTTTGGCGACAATTTGGAACCTAACCTTTTATCGATCCTAATATAGACTACGTCACCTTCGTTGTATGCTTTAATGGGAGATTTCTTTTGATTGTGGTATAGGATAGTTTCTTCTTGTTTATTTTTCAGATTTTTGATGACTTTTTTGCTTGCCGAATCTAATGTTTGGGGGTCTGTGATTTGTCGGTAGCCGAAAAATATGTCTATTGGTTTTGCTTTAGTGGTTTTGTGGACAGATGCATTGTACTCCTGAACGGCTTTGAAGATTATTTCTTCGAATGTAGCAGTGCCAGAGTCTTTGCTTAAGCATCTCATGATCTCTGTTAGAGTTGAGTGGAATCTCTCGACTTGGCTTTACTAGTGGATGAATAAGGTGGTGTTGTGTAGACGGCAGCTTTTAGCTGTTCTTGCAGCAGAAATTTCATGTTGGCGGAGTTAAATGCTTTCTCCTTGTCCATAACGATCAATTTAGGCATACCAAAGGCTATCATGGTTTCCCTTAGCGGGTGTTTCAAGTCTTCTGAAGCTTTTCATTTTTGCAATTTGATTTGGGCGTATTTAGAAAATTTGTCTATGGCTGTGAGTACCAATTGTTTCTGTGTGGTGTAGATGTCTATATGGACGACCTGGCCGGGATAAGTGGGTATCGGAGTTGGTTGGATTTCTCCATTGTTAGGGTGTCTGTCATACTTGGACAATTGCAAGTTTCGCATGCCTTCGCTGTCGCTTCAGTTTTTTTCCTGAGTTTTGGGAAAAAGAACTTGCTCATTATTTGTAATTTGTTTTCTACTGCGTTCCTATGTGCCCTCATATGCTCTTTCGCTACTATATCGTCCTGTTCGTCTTTTTCAGTTATGTCTTTCACCTGTTTTTGTGTGTACCTGACCTTATACCCACTAAAATGAATCGGATAGATGTTCTGTATTTTTCCCATGATTCTCTCTGCGGTATGTAGGCCATTTACGAGTTTCGGGTCTAATCGATCCTTAGTTCTGCTTCTGAATATTCTTTCCTCTTGACGATATGTCGGAAAGGTATGGAATTCTTCGGACTCCTCTTCTGAGGTTAGCAGTGGTAACTGGTTTTTGAAAACGTTGATCGGTACATTTTCTACCGGTATCAGGTTATGTGAAGAGCTCTGATCGCTGTGAATTGTGGATGTTGTGGAATTCACTTGCGTACCTACTGGAATTCTAGACGGGGCGTCTGCCACTACGAGCAAAGGTTAGGGGCTGGTGGTCGGTGTATATCACCACCTTGGTAGTACCGTATAGGTACATACGCAAACTCTGAACTGCCCATACTATCACTAACATTTGTTTTTCATTTGCAGCGTAGTTTTCTTCGGTCTTCGTTAGAGTGCGGGAAATAAACGTGATGGGACGAGAGTCTTGTTCGAGGACTGCGCCGTTAGCATAATTTGATGCATCTGTGGTTAGTTGGAAGTCTTTGTTGAATTTGGGGTAGGACAAAATGACATCTTGAGATGCTAAAGTTCGTCTTATTTTACTGAACGCATCTAGTGCTTCCTTATCCAATTCTATTTTAGTTCTGTTGTATATGTTTTTGGATGCACGTCCGTTTTCGCCTCTAAGTAGACTTGTAAGTGGTTTAGCTAACTTCGCGAAATCGCGAATGAATCTTCTATAGTAGTTGGCTAGTCCCAAGAATAACCTTAATTCCCTTAAAGTTTTTGGGACTGGAAATTCTTTGATCGTTTTCCCTTTTCCGGGATTTGTTTTAATGCCATGCTTAGAAATAGTGAACCCTAAGAAATTGACTTCTTCTTTGAAGAATTCGCACTTATCTATTTGGACTTTCATGTTGGCCCTACTTAGCGTTTCGAATATGGTGAGGCGTGTTCGGACTAGGACTGACTGAAGACTATGATATCATCGATATACACGTAGCATATTTTTCCTACGTGGTCTCGTAAAATATCGTCCAGCGTTCTCTAGAATATTGATGGCGAGTTCTTGAGGCCGAGAGGTAAGCGGGTGAACTCGTATTTTCCACCGTTTATTGAGAATGCCGTCTTTTCTATGTCATTTACTTTTAAGGGGATCTGATGGAACCCACTTTTTAGATCTAAAACTGAGAAATCTTTGTTGTCGCCCAATTGTGCGATTATTTCTCCGATCCGAAATGGTGACAGAGTTCAATTTTCGATAGTCTATGACTATCCTATACTTCTTCTCTCCAGACGCATCAGCCTTCTTGGACCGTGAAGGTCTTACGATGCCATCTAGTAGCAATTGATTCATTTGTTTTTCGACCTCGGGTCTCAATGAGGCGGGGTATGGGTAGTGTTTACTATACACCGGTAAATCCGATGAAGTTCTTATCTCTCCTTTTACATGGGTGGTGTACGTTAGTTTTTTTGTCGGGTTCAGCCAATAAGTCAGCGTGTTTCTTGATGATTGAGTCCATGAGTTCTTTCTGTTTTTCAGTCATATGCTCGGTTCTTACTCTGATGTTGTTTTCTGCCTGAGTGGGCAGCTGTTTAATGTTTACTCTATAACCCCAGTTTATGATCAAAAGGTCATTTCTAACATCAATGACAGCGTTGAGCCGTTTTAATGTGTAGTTTCCTATTATGCCACGGAATATTTTGAGAGTGGGGAGCAGAAAAATTGAATTGGGGTATGATCTTTGTTGAACAGGTGAAGGAAGGTGTGGTGGGTGATTTTTGTTTGGCCGCCCACAGAGTTTGCATAGAAAGGGTGTTCATTTAACTTAGGGTTCGTTACTAGATTTGTCTGTAGGTAGTTTTGGTTGGATCCTGTATCTATTAGAAACTTTAAAATCTTTCCGTCCTTCGTACCACAATTGATGTAGGGTAACGAAGAACTGTTTAATCTAAAAAATTGACATCGGCTACATCTACGGACACGGTAGTATACTCCTGTTCGTTTTCCTCCGTTAACGCGCCTGCTAACTCCGCTGCCCCTTGCTGTTCGACATACTCGTAATAAGCTTGCTCGGACATTTCCGGGGGCATTTCATATTCGGATTCCCTATCTGGCTCTGGCTCTCCAGTGGTAAAGTAAAATTGCCTCTTGTATTTTGACACGGGACCAGACTGGTCTTGAGGAGGGGGACGTTTCCCGGCTAATTCATTACCCTGTGGTCTATTCATGTAGTCGACTTGTTTCGATCGGACAGAGTGATCGACTTCCATGGGTACATCACAACATTCACTCGGATACCTTTGGATATTGAGAGGCCAAACAACTGAAGAGCTCCTTCGCTGCATGTTAGCGCCATTCTCAACGCACCCGTGCGAGCCTCAGCCATTTCACGAAGCGATTCTTCTATCGATCTTCGGTATTTGAGTACGCTCGCTGAGCTTTTTCCCTATACCTCGAGAAATAACTCACCCTGTTAAGTCATTATGATTTTTCTGAAATGATTGCCAAATTCGGTCAGGCTCGGATCCGCTTTGAACTTACGGAACATGTCTGTATACGAATTTAAAAAAAATTCATGATATATTGTGTTTGTCGGAACGAAAATGTGCGTCACAGGCAGCAGGAGGCAACTCCGACCTCATTAACTATATATATTCTGGTTCAGCATCAACAGACTAGTCGATTGAGATGTCTGTTTGTCTGTATTGAAGCCTAGATCTGAGAACCTATGTAAACTAGAGCCACTAAATTTTGTAACAACGTTAGTATACTTCAATATATATTTTTTTTAAAACTGCGACACACCTCTTTTCGCCTCGCTAAATCAGTAATAACTGTTTAGAAGCAACAATATTAACTCAACAACCAAAGTTGAATATCACTTATTTCAAATATCTTGCCACAAGAGTTTTGTAAAAATTTCATTTAAATCGGACTATAAATAAGTAAGATATGATACGAATTAAACTTGTTTTGAACGTATGTATGTACATTACACAGACACAGATCAATTAAACTTTCTATTTTCTATCGGCCGGTGGCAATAGAAATGCTTCACCATGCAACCGGACCGGCTTACCAACAAATAAGCCAATAGCTGAGTGGTTAGAGAGCGGTCGGAGAAGGCTTGGGTGTAAAAAAAAAAGCCGAGAGGCTTAACATGTATAGAAATCCGCTACTTCTCATGTTAAATTAGAGATTTCAATTCAAAATAAATTTTCCTCAATTTGATTTCATTGATTTTGATTTTTTTGTTATACATTATTTAATACAAACAAATTAAAATAATTATTTTTCATTTAATATAAGTAATTATTATTTTTAAATAAATTTTAACAAATTGACCGTGTTGAAAATACAATAGTCACACATATACAAAACCAAGAAGATCTTGGAAAGAGAGACTGCACTCATTTATTGTTCTCACTCACTTATGTAGTATAGTTTTTGACGCCTCTCACTTATCATGTTCTAGGTGTAATTATTCTTTCGCTTGCAGATAACGGGCGTGCGGTTGTGTTGAATATAATATCCATATGCATAGGCAGCCAAGTAGTAAAATACATTTATTTTATATATAAGATATTAAAAGTGAATTGCATATTTAAATATATGTACGTACGTAATACATACATATGTACATACGTGTACGTGCACAAAATTGGCGAACATTTTTAATTTGTGTGCAAATGTTGTGTGCAACAAAAAGTTACTTTAAAAAGCGCAAAGCAACCACAAAAAGAACACCTACTCTCTTCGTCGCGACGAAGCGTCACTAGAAATCAGAAAAGAGATGGATAAACGAAAGAGGAATACAAAACAGTTTAAAGGTGAAAAATATTCGACTTGGAAGTTCCAAGTAAGGGCGCTGTTAGGGAAAAACAATATGTTAAGAGTGATTGATAAAGAACAAACATAAATAAGCGAGGAAGTAAAACTGGCAGAAAGAAATGCAAAGGGCCTCATGATAGAATATTTGAGTGATTTTTTCAAGCAAGTCAACTGCAGACGTGTACAGACGTGTTTTCATCGAGCTCCGTAAAAAATCACTTGATTTTAGTGAAGTAAATAGTTAATAACATAAAATAAATAAATAAATCGAAAGCGAAAGAGACGCTATTGGCAATGTTAAATTGCTATCCTACAAAATTTTCTGTGTGTGGAATAATAAAGTAAAACTAAAAAACAAATAGACAACGAACAAATCGATCGTTCTAAAATGAGCCAACGCGAATTGCGCGCTCAGCGGCAAAAAGAGCAAGACGAGCGCCGACTCTCTTTGCAGCGGAACAATGCATACTTCACCGTCGTGTCAATGACCTAGCACCTGCAGAATGCAAACGATCGCGGTCTTGCTCACCAATGCTTATGACTGCACGAAGTGAACCCGAACGCACTGAGAGCGTCTCTCTCACGCTCTCCCCATTCCAAACGGTGTCAAGTTCTTTAGCTACCAGTACAGTAATCTCGATATCTACTGCAACTGCATCTTTAGCAACAACAACTGCAACAACATCAACATTCAGTCTATGCTCAATACCGAAAGCGGTGTACAATTCTGCTGAACCTACAACAACGAAAGCAAGAGCACTCACACCGACTCTTGAAAGCAAAAGCGGACAAGAACCAAAACAAAACAAAAAACTTTGTCAAACAGGACTGGATCGCTAAATCCAAATAAAGCGAAAGCTAAGCCCACAATACAAGCAGGCTGGTAATCAGCCGAAAATAAATCGCGCCAACGCTGCCAATGACTCAAGTTCAAGTAGGATTGCACTATTGGATGACTGCGAAGTGCAGGAACAGGAGCAAAAGAAGATAAATCCGCGACCAATATATATACGTGAGAAAACCTCAAGTGCGCTGGTTAACAAACTAGCTGCCTCTCTTATACCTCTTACTAAGGCCAACATACAAGAAACGAAAGTGCAGACTCATGATGAGTATAGCCACCGATCAGTGAACAAGTACCTGGACGAAGCTGGGAAGAGTTACTATATCTACCAGGAATAGAGTCATCAGTGACCTCATCCGAAATTATCGCGGCACTAAAGGAGAAGAACTTCAACGCCAAAACGGTGATCAACATTCTCAACAGGAACAAAGAGCCGCAGGCACTCTTTAAAGTCGAACTGGAGCCATCGAGTCAGAAAAACAACAAAAATGAAGTACATCCTATATACAAGCTACAGTACTTACTGCACCGAAGAATAACCGTAGAAGAGGCACACAAGCGCAGGCAACCTGTGCAGTGCACCAACTACCAAGAATATGGCCACACCAAAGCGTACTGCACCCTAAAATCCATCTGCGTCGTTTGCAGCGATGGCCACAGTACTGTAAACTGTCCTAAGAATAAAAACGACAGTTCAATTAAGTTATGCAGCAACTGTGGCGAAAAACACACAGTCAACTCGCGAGGATGCATTGTTTACAAGGAACTCAAGAGTCGCCTAAACAAACGAGTGGATTCAGCTCGAGATCGTATCACACTAACAATTCACAAAGTAATGGAACCGACTACAACTAACATCCCCTCGTCTGCCAGCCACCGATGCCAAATTCTTCCTTTGCAAGTGTACTAAAATCAGGGATCCAAGCACCAACAGCAATCACTTCCAGCGTCCAGCATAAAATTAACCAACTAAACACAAATAAATAAATAAACACACAAAACATGCAACAGCAGCCAATTGGCGTTGAAGCGATTTTGCTTTCGATGCAGCAAAGCATGAAAGACTTCATGACCTTCATGCAAGCAACTATGCAAGAGCTTATGAGGAACCAAAACATCCTTATTCAAATGCTCGTTTCTTCTAAAACAGGATAATGACTCCCTTAATAATAGCTACCTGGAACGCTAATGGCGTTTCGCGGCACAAGCTAGAACTTGCTCAGTTCTTAGCCGACAGAAACATTGACGTTATGCTACTCTCAGAGACTCACCTTACCGAAAAGTACAACTTCCAAATACCAGGATATAAATTTTACTTTACGAATCACCCGGATGGCAAGGCCCATGGAGGCACTGGCATACTAATACGATTCCGAATTAAGCACCACTTTCCAATGCCATAACGGTGCTCTCATTCTGGCTGCTGTCTATTGCCCACCTCGCTTCACAATCTCTGAGGAAAAATTCACAACACTTTTAACCTCGTTTGATGAAAGGTTTGTTGTAGCTGGCGATTGGAATGCCAAGCACATGTACAGGGTCCGCCACGTAACTTTTTTTTTTTTAAGTATAATATAATAAAACAAAAACGGTTCATCCGATCATCAAATTTATTTTTTCATATTAAAGTACAATCCTTCCGGTTACTTATGGAATACAAGTTCGTTTAAATGGCTGCCTCGGCTGGCCTTACAGTACGCCATACGGCCGACCCAATTTTTGAGGACATTTACGATTGTTTGCAGCCATATTTCGGCAACGGCGACGCGAATGTTGTCCCTCAAAGCTTGAATTGTCGCTGGCTTGTCCACATTACACTTGTCTTTTTTCTGATAATTCGGTCTCCGAAAACAGTGCGCACAAGATCAATCGTAACGTTGGCTGTGTGGCACGGAGCGCCGTCTTGGTAAAATTCCGGGTCTTCGGCCAAGCGCTCATCTGCACTATTTTAACGCGTTCCTCAATTGTATACACAACCATTTTCGTTCAGCGGAAGGATAAAACTAACTTTCTGTCAAATCAGATGTAACATCAGTGTTACCACACTCAAAATAACAACTAATTCAAAAAAAAAATGTTAGATGGCGGACCCTGTACTGGGGAGCTCGGATAGCGAATCCTAAACCGCAACGCAAACTTAACTATGTTTCCCCGGGAGCGCCTACATACTGGCCAGCAGATCCCATGAAGCTTCCAGATTTGATTGCCATCACAAAAAGGATATCCCAATTAATGATTACAGCTGAGGCACTTCCAGAACTCTCATCTGATCACTGTCCGGTGCTCTTTCATCTTTTGTACCAGCTACAACACATCGAGCGACAGTATAAGCTTACAAGCAATAGGACCAACTGGGCGAGGTACAAAAAATATGTTTGTTCCCATACCGGCTTTTCTAGCCCCCTGGAAACCGAGCAAGTTTGCTGGTGATATATAATCAATACTTGTTGCAGCAGCAAAAGCGTCAACTCCACAAGACAACCATGTATGCAGTATAAAGTTTAACAAGACAAGTAGAGATACTGTACTGCTTGTGCTTGAAAAACGACGGCTTCGAAGGGAGTGGCTGGAGCACAGATCACCTGGCGCAAAGAGTAGATTAAAAGCAGCTTCTCGCAGACTTACTAAAGCGCTTAAGAAACAAGAAGCGGACGCCTTTAACTGCATCTGACTTAGCACCACAAGACCCTGTAGAATTTCGGACAAGCGAGATAACGAAAGTCATTAAAGAGCAACTGAAGACTGGAAAATCGCCTGGCTACGACTTAATAACCCCGAAAATGATCATCGAGCTCCCAATGTGTGCAGTTCTACGAATCTGCTTGCTCTTCAACGCAATTACTAAAATTGGATACTTCCCTCAAAAGTGGAAGAAATCAGTTATAGTTATGATCCCTAAGCCTGGGAAAGACAAAACACAGCCATCATCATACAGGCCAATAAGCTTACTTACTTGTCTCTTCAAGTTATTTGAAAAAGTGCTGCTGCTACGCATCAGTCCCCACCTCAAAACACACAACACACTCCCATCGCACCAATTTGGTTTTCGGGCAAAACATGGAGCCATGGTTAACATGGTTAACCGCATTACAACAGAAATTCGCCTGCCTTTGAACATCGTGAATATTGCACAGCTCTGTTCTTAGATGTTGCACAAGCATTGGATAGAGTATGGCTGGATGGACTTATGTTTAAAATAATCAAACTGCTGCCTTAAAACATACATAAGCTTCTAAAGTCTTACCTATATAAAAGAGTGTTCGCGGTTAGATGCAGTTCAAGCACTTGAAGCGATTGTAGAAGCCGGAGTGCCCCAAGGAAGTTTTCTGGGCCCAATTCTATACACCCTATACACGGCGGACATCCCAACAAACTACCAGCTAACGATATCCACATTCGCTGATGACACTGCAATACTAAGTCGATTCAGATGCCCAGTAAAAGCTACGATGAAACTAGCACGCCATCTAACTTGTGTAAAACATTGGCTTGCAGATTGGCGAATACGAGTAAACGAAGCAAAGTACAAACAGGTAACATTTACCCTAAACAAACAAAGCTGCCCGCCCTTGGTAATGAACCACACGCGCATCCCACAAGCCGATAACGTAACATACTTATGTATTCATCTGGACAAGCGGCTCACCTGGCGGAAACACATAGAGGCCAAGACGACGCACCTCAGACTAAAAGCAAGGGATCTACACTGGCTGATAAACGTTCGCTCTCCCCTAAGCTTGGAGTAAAATTTTTTTAAGTTTTCCAACAATGGTAATAGTACGCAAACAATTATTCTCTTTAAAATTGAAAGGTGATATTCCGCTATTGAAACATTTTTATTTATTTGACGATTTGATAACCGAGTTTGTTGCGGCAGGAGCCAAGGTAGACAAAATGAATAAAATTGCTCACCTTCTTTAAACACTTTCGACTAGGTATGAAGTAATAACAGCTGCTATATATATTTCGGGCCTAGGCAACACTACCATAAGTGTTAGGTGCAATCTGACAACCATTTGAAAGTTTGACATTTTTTAGTATGACATCACTCCGAACGTTTTGTCATTTAATCGTAAATTGTTTTATTTACAGGGAATTAACAAATTCATCTCGGCCAAAAAATGGAAACAACTCGTAAACATTTTCGTGCGATCATTTTTCACAACTTTTGACGTGGGTTATCACGACGATGCTGTTGAAGCATTCAAAAAAATTAGGTCATATAAAGAATGATTATTTTTTCTTAACCGCTTGTCGCGGTTAAGCCCAAGAAACAGGTTTTCGTTTCACGCCTTGCACCCAATACTTCTATTGAAGATGTACAATGATCTATTTAATCAAAAATATCTGTACCGAACATTGTTGTAGAAAAGTTTAAATTTCACTACACGCGAGATATCTCATCCTTTAAAATAAGTATTGCTGCAGACAATTTTCAATCTGTTTGCAGCGGAACCTTCTGGCCGCCTGACTTAATTGTATAGGAGTATTCTCCAAAACAAAAAAGTCGAACTGCGGTACCGCTTCCTACAACTTCTCGCGCCTCTTCTTCTTCTAGTGGGACATCAAAAAACCAGTAGAAATATCCCATCTTTATTTCGCTTATCAAAACATTAGAGGCCTAAATTCTAAGCTCTCTAATTTGTTTTTGAATAGTGTATAGTGTAGTGTGTAGTGTACCTGATGTAGAAAACTGCTCAATTTTTCCTAATAAGTACACCTCCTTCAGATGTGACCGTTTTTTTTTTATAACGAATTGGAGGTTGTGTTCTTATAGCTGTAAAATCTGATCTTCCTTCCGAACTTGTTCCATTAGACCATGGTTCTTCCTTAGAATTTTTATGTGTTAAAATGACGATGTGTCAAATTTCAATTTACATTACCTGTTCATATATTTCTCCCTCATCTGATATATCTATCTACCTGGACCATCTTTCATCTATCCAATCTGTTGCCTCCAAACTATCTGCTAGTTTTTGGTGATTTCAAATTACCGGACGTTACTTGGTCATCTCAATCCGATATATTGGTGCACTCTGTATTTAAATCTTTTTTAAATGGCCTCTCGGCGTAGTGAAGTGGTAGAATGCTTGATTTAATATTCTCTTCTGACATTTTACTAAATACTATATCTAGAATGAATCCCTTAGTTCTTCCTGAAGATCCCTATCATCCTACATTGGACCTGGCCAACTTATATGCGAACTGCAAATGTTTCCCCTATAATAAAATTATGTTGTTTTCGTAGGACCGATTTTCGAAAATGGAATTATTTAATTCTGGAACATGATTGATCATTTCTTTATTCATTTTCTGATCTAAACACATGCATCTTATTTTTTATTCTTCTATGGACTCATTTTTTGATCAAAGTGTTCCTGTTACTTTTCCCGTAAAGTCAAATAGGCCTCCTTGGTTTTCACGTGAGTTAGTAAGGCAGAAAAATTTGAAATCGCGGTATTTTAAAAAGTTTAAATTAACTTGTAATTCTTCCGATTTTACGCGTTATATTGCTGCAAGAGCAAATTTTATTGTTCTAAATGCAAATTGTTACAAAAAGTATTTGTGTCGCTGCCGTTTGCAGTATGCTCAGGACCCAGAGCAGTTTTATAACTTTGTCAACCTAGAACGTAAATCAAGTAGATTTCCCTCCTCTTTATCATACGGAAATAAGGAAGCAACTGATGATCAGGCAGCCGATTTGTTTGTAGACTTTTTCAATCAACTTATTCAACTCAACCTTATAGTTCCCCTTTACATCCATACCCTTATAGTATACAAAATTTTAAAACTCTCTTCTGTCCTTCTATCGACAAAACCTCTTTACTTAATGATCTTAAATCGATAAAAACCCGTTTTCTCTCCTGGCCCTGATGGAGTTCCAGCATGCGTACTTAGATTTTGTGCTGATCCGATTTTGAAGTTAATTCATAAGCTACTTGACTTGTCACTATCCAATAGTTATTTTCCACCTATTTGGAAAAACTCTTTTTCCATTCCTCTTCCTAAAAGTGGTTCTAACCATGATTTGAAGAACTATTGATGTATTTCCAAATTGTCCGCAATTCCTAAGAAAAAAATTTTAAGGCTCAGTTAACTTTTATGTGTAAATCTATAGTTTCACCCCATCAACATGGGTTTATAAAGGCAAGATGAACACCTACTAATCTTTTAGAATTTTCATCTCACATTAATCTAGGATTTCGGAACAAAATGCAAACTGATGTGGTCTATACTGACTTCAGTAAAGCATTTGACTCCGTAAATCATAATCTCTTAATTCATAAGTTAAATTTGATTGGTTTTCCTCAAAAGCTCATTTTGTGGATATCTGATTATTTAACTATAATAACAGGTCTCAACGAGTTTTTTTTAAAGACCGGCTGATGATGTGAAACTCTGTTTGACACACAATGATCCTGCAAATAACCTTTTTCAAACAGATCTTTATTTGTTTTTTGAATGGTGCAGCAAGGTTATGTCATTTTACAGAGGTAACTATCATGTTATCAATTATAATCTTAACTTAACTCTTAAGAATATCCGAAGTAGCTGATTTAGGTATCCTCTTTGATCATAAAATGAAATTTGATCGTCACATTACACAAATTGTCAATAAGGAATTTCGACTACTCGGGTTCATCAAAAATTGGGCCAAAGAATTCGAGGATCCTTATACGACAAAGTTGCTTTATATTTCTCTTCTTTGTCCAACTCTTTATGAGTTAATATGGGTCTTGCGTGTGGTCGCCGCAATACCATATTCACAAAGATAGAATTGAGTCTGTTCAAAATCAGTTTCTACTGTTTTCCTTGCGCAGTTTTAATTGGGTTCCGGGTGTAGACTTACCACCATATTCTAGTAGACTCCTTCTAATTAACCTACCTTCTATAACTAACCGTCGTATTATGTTAGGCGTTATGTTTATTGTAAAGCTACTCTGCTTAATCAAATTAATTTCTGTATTCCTTCTAGAGTTACTCGTAATTTTATGCCACTATCCTTGGCCTTTTGTAATACTAACTACAGCTTGCATGACCCTTTCCGAGTTCTCTGTGCTGACTACAACAGACTGTCCACAGTTTTCAACTCTGAGTCCCCCTTTACACTGTTAAACTGTCTATCCTTAATCAATTAACTCTACATCCTAACAACTAATACTAAACTACCGATATGATTGGGTTTTACTGGGTTTTCCCAGTAATAATAAGTATAATCTAATTTTAAATTTAATTTTAAGTTGACTGTTTTAGTTGACGTTAAATAAATAAATAAATAAATACTTGCATACATTCAGATCGATCTACCACGTCACCTTTTGGTTGTATAAATGTATAAATGTATGTACCTACAAAAATTAAGTATGTATGAGTTTTAATTTATATGCACCTGAATTAACTTTTGAGTTGATTTGGAGTTCAAAAAATAATGTGTCTTTATTGATCGGGTTTTTAATTAGAAGTAACTTAACACAAAAAGAGTTTATCATAGGAAGGCTGCTGCTGTAGGGAGTCGCCGCCGTCGCTGCCGCTGTTGTCGCTGCTGTCGCTGGTGCAGTCGCTGCCGCTGCTGTCGCTGATGCACTCGCTGATGGTGTCGGGTTCCTGCAGTTCGTCGCGGCTCAGAATTTGCTGACCAAGCGCACGTGGCGTATGTTTTGGGAATGCTGCACGTTGCTTATGCAACTTTGCCTCGTGAGCGGTTGCGCTTCTCGTTGTTGTGCAGCAGGAGTGTTGTTAGCTCCTCCCCCTTTAAACGCGGACGTCCTCGGTCGCGATGTACAGCCTCTTTTGTGTTGTGGATGGCCTAGGGTTTTCTTTAGGGGCTGCTGGTTCTTCGCTGGTCACCTTGAGAGTGGTTTGGCGACTTTTCCTTCCGATTATGAATCGTGCTAGCAGTACGATTAGCAGAACTATGAGTGTTGCTGACATTGTGAGGTTTGGGTACATTGTGGTATTTGGTTTTTCAATAGGTGCGTGGTACATTAGTCGCCACTTAAATCTACTAGGTTATTTCTATTACAAATTATCTTGTCATTATGGGTTTCGCATAGTTCTTTCATTCCTAAAATTTGCTGATTGCATCTTACAATATTTTCGAATTTTATATCGTTTATTATGTCTCCTACTTTTACGGGTTTTAATAATATTGGGGCGCATAATTCATTGGAAATTAATGGGATATTGATGATGTATAGAATGTTTTTATTGTTGGTCGCTATTTTTATTTTAGAGAATTCTAATAATTCTTCTGGGTTAATGAATAGTATATCTTCCGTTTCTAGAATATTGGTAATTTTTCTTATTTCTACTTCTGACAGGATTAATGAGTTTATGGTGTTAGTTTTCGCCCAGTCTTTTGCGTAAATTAGGTTATTTAGTTCTTCTTTAAAGGCGTGGATCTTATATTTTTTGGCTTTTGACTTCTAGATTATCTTTTTCTGTTTTTATGATTGTGTTTGTTATTTGAGTGATTTGGTTTAGTCTATCGTTTAATACCCTGTTTATTACCATTTGTTTGTTATTATTTTCTTATTGTTCGTTTATTTTGTTTGTAATTAACTCGTGATCATTATGGTCCGGCGTGCCGGCCAACCATTTCCAAGCTGTACCCAAGATTTCTAGTGACCTTGTCTTCCTTTGGAATGGCCTGAGCCTTCTGAGGTTTGCCTCTGCTTTCGAAAGTTCGAATGCGAGTAATGGGTATAGTAAATTAGTTGCCTCTATTTTGTTAACTTGGTTTGATACGTTATGGAACGTTTTTTCGTATTCTTCCACGTCAAACACGTGAATGATCTTGAATGTGCCATTTTGAATTGCTGCGATGCCTGTTTTGATGGGTATCAGCTGTGAGTGTGAATAGTCTAGTATGGTCGTGATGCCAAAACATGTTGGCAAGAAAAGTAACCTAAAAGAATATCATGTTTTATATTATTTTTATGAACCACTTTTCCTGAACGATCTTTAATGGTTGTGTTTCTGTCTTCTGCAACTATTTCTTTTTTGTATTTTGGCGACAATTTGGAACCTAACCTTTTATCGATCCTAATATAGACTACGTCACCTTCGTTGTATGCTTTAATGGGAGATTTCTTTTGATTGTGGTATAGGATAGTTTCTTCTTGTTTATTTTTCAGATTTTTGATGACTTTTTTGCTTGCCGAATCTAATGTTTGGGGGTCTGTGATTTGTCGGTAGCCGAAAAATATGTCTATTGGTTTTGCTTTAGTGGTTTTGTGGACAGATGCATTGTACTCCTGAACGGCTTTGAAGATTATTTCTTCGAATGTAGCAGTGCCAGAGTCTTTGCTTAAGCATCTCATTATCTCTGTTAGAGTTGAGTGGAATCTCTCGACTTAGCCGTTACTAGTGGATGAATAAGGTGGTGTTGTGAAGACGGTAGCTTTTAGCTGTTCTCTCAGCAGAAATTTTATGTTGGCGGAGTTAAATGCTTTCTCGTTGTCCATAACGATCAATTTAGGCATACCAAAGGCTATCATTTCCCTTAGCGGGTGTTTCAAGTCTTCTGAAGCTTTTCATTTTTGCAATTTGATTTGGGCGTATTTAGAAAATTTGTCTATGGCTGTGAGTACCAATTTTTTCTGTGTGGTGTAGATGTCTATATGGACGACCTGGCCGGGATAAGTGGGTATCGGAGTTGGTTGGATTTCTCCATTGTTAGGGTGTCTGTCTGTCTTGGACAATTGCAAGTTTCGCATGCCTTCGCTGTCGCTTCAGTTTTTTTCCTGAGTTTTGGGAAAAAGAACTTGCTCATTATTTGTAATTTGTTTTCTACTGCGTTCCTATGTGCCCTCATATGCTCTTTCGCTACTATGTCTTCCTGTTCGTCTTTTCAGTTATGTCTTTCACCTGTTTTTGTGTGTACCTGACCTTATACCCACTGAAATGAATCGGATAGATGTTCTGTATTTTTTCCATGATTCTCTCTGCGGTAAGTAGGCCATTTACGAGTTTCGGGTCTAATCGATCCTTAGTTCTGCTTCTGAATATTCTTTCCTCTTGACGATATGTCGGAAAGGTATGGAATTCTTCGGACTCCTCTTCTGAGGTTAGCAGTGGTAACTGGTTTTTGAAAACGTTGATCGGTACATTTTCTACCGGTATCAGGTTATGTGAAGAGCTCTGATCGATGTGAATTGCGGATGTTGTGGAATTCACTTGCGTACCTACTGGAATTCTAGACGGGGCGTCTGCCACTACGAGCAAAGGTTAGGGGCTGGTGGTCGGTGTATATCACCACCTTGGTAGTACCGTATAGGTACATACAACTCTGAAGACCCCATACTATCGCTAACATTTGTTTTTCATTTGCAGCGTAGTTTTCTTCGGTCTTCTTAGAGTGCGGGAAATAAACGTGATGGGACGAGAGTCTTGTTCGAGGACTGCGCCGTTAGCATAATTTGATGCATCTGTGGTTAGTTGGAAGTCTTTGTTAAATTTGGGGTAGGACAAAATGACATCTTGAGATGCTAAAGTTCGTCTTATTTTACTGAACGCATCTAGTGCTTCCTTATCCAATTCTATTTTAGTTCTGTTGTATATGTTTTTGGATGCACGTCCGTTTTCGCCTCTAAGTAGACTTGTAAGTGGTTTAGCTAACTTCGCGAAATCGCGAATGAATCTTCTATAGTAGCTGGCTAGTCCCAAGAATAACCTTAATTCCCTTAAAGTTTTTGGGACTGGAAATTCTTTGATCGTTTTCACTTTTTCGGAATTTGTTTTAATGCCATGCTTAGAAATAGGGAACCCTAATAAATTGACTTCTTCTTTGAAGAATTCGCACTTATCTATTTGGACTTTCATGTTGGCCTTACTTAGCGTTTCGAATATGGTGAGGCGGACTTACTGAAGACGTGGTCTCGTAAAATATCGTCCAGCGTTCTCTGGAATATTGATGGCGAGTTCTTGAAGCCGAGAGGTAAGCGGGTGAACTCGTATTTTCCGCCGTTTATTGTGAATGCCGTCTTTTCTATGTTATTTGCTTTTAAAGGGATCTGATGGAACCCAATTTTTAGATGTCAAACTGAGAAATATTTGTTGTCGCCCAATTGTGCGATTATTTCTCCGATCTCGGGGATAGGGTGACAGAGTTCAATTTTCGATAGTCTATGACTATCCTAAACTTCTTCTCTCCAGACGCATCAGCCTTCTTGGGGACTATCCATACTGGAGCGTTGTATGGTGACCGTGAAGGTCTTACGATCCCATCTAGTAGCAATTGATTCATTTGTTTTTCGACCTCTGGTCTTAATGAGGCGGGGTATGGGTAGTCTTTACTATACACCAGTTAATCCGATGAAGTTCTTATCTCTCCTTTTACGTTAGTTTTTTTGTAGGGTTCAGCAAGTCAGCGTGTTTCTTGATGATTGAGTCCATGAGTTCTTTCTGTTTTTCAGTCATATGCTCGGTTCTTACTCTAATGTTGTTTACTGTCTGAGTGGGCAGCTGTTTAATGTTTACTCTATAACCCCTGTTTATGATCAAAAGGTCATTTCTAACATCAATGACAGCGTTGAGCCGTTTTAAAGTGTCGTTTCCTATTATGCCATGGAATATTTTGAGAGTGGGGAGCAGAAAAATTTAATTGGGGTATGATCTTTGTTGAACAAGTGAAGGAAGGTGTGGTGGGTGATTTTTGTTTGACCGCCCACAGAGTTTGCATAGAAAGGGTGTTGATTTAACTTAGGGTTCGTTACAAATTTGTCTGTAGGTAGTTTTGGTTGGATCCTGTATCTATTAGAAACTTGAAAATCTTTCTGTCCTTCGTACCACAATTGTAAATTGAAATTGCCTCTGGTATTTGGACACGGGACCAGACTGGTCTTGAGGAGGGGGACGTTTCCCGGCTAATTCATTACCCTGTGGTCTATTCATGTAGTCGACTTGTTTCGATCGGACAGAGTGATCGACTTCCATGAGTACCGGTTTTGGGTGAAGTTTCGGTGCCGATGGTCGTAGAGGTGCTATTTGCTGTTGGCCCTGTGTGGGTAATTGCATTCGATATGGGATATAGGAGTTTTCTGGCGATGGTCTATAGGGTTGGAATGCAGAGTTTTGATTGGTATCGTTCGGAGGCGTTAAATGTTGATATATTGCTGGTCTCGGGGAGTGGTAAAGTCGTGGGTCAAAATTGCTCCATTGTGGAACTGGCATTCTGTAACGGTTTTTGGGTTGTTAGCCTAATTATTTGTCTTGGCGGCAAAGGTTGGGGCTGTTGTCTAATCTTTGGCACAAATGAATTTCTTTGCTCCTGGTTTTCTACTAGACCACACAAAGGCAATGCATGGCTCAGATCTCTCGGTTCCTTTATGGCTAACAGGCGTGGCAAATCACCATTAAGGCCTCTCACAAATGTGTCGAGTGCCTTGCCTCGGTAGTTATTGGTTAAAGCTCTAATGAGCTTTTTCCACGAATTAAAGGTGGCTCTGTCTCCCGAGATCTCCCTAATGAGTTTTGTTAATTTTGGTACTCCCCCGCGTTCTTCGCCTGTCCTGGGTTCTACTAGTGGAATGTCGCTAAGATTTTCGTGTCCAAAATTCAGGTTGAACATCTTTTCGCTCTCTAGCGTCTCTCTAATTAGATCCTTGATCACACTTTTTAATTCGGCGGTAGTCGTAGGGGTGCTGGTCCCCGGTTGTCTATATCCAGCCGCTTGACTGGAGCCACCGGCTATACCTAGCCCTGCCATAGCATCGGTTAACCCGCTTGGCATTCTCGAACAAAATTGGAAGTACGAAGAAATATTCGTTTTGGAATCAGACAACTACTCTATTCTATTTGAGCTTGGGATGCACGAAAAATTATTATTTATTTATATATTTTTTTGTTTTAGGACTTTTCCTTGTTTTTTTTGTTGTTGCAGTCTCTTTTAGTCGGTTATATTTTTCCACAGAGTTATGAGTTACAATATTATTCACTTTTTATACCCTTGGACCATTGAAAATGGTCAAAAAAGGGTAGACTAACTTTGTGCAAATGTATGTAACGGGCAGAAGGAGGCGTCAGAGACCCCATAAAGTATATATATTCTTGCTCAGGATCAATAGCCGAGTCGATTGAGCCATGTCCGTCTGTCTGTCTGTCAGTCTGGATGAACGCGCCGATCTCAGCTATTACAAAAGCTAGGGAAACCAAATTTAGCATGAAGCTTTCTGTATACCATACGCAGATCAAGTTTATTTTCAATTTGGAATAACACGCCTACCGCCCCCGCAAACCACCAATTTTGATTTACATTGCGATTTACATTCGAAGTACTCATTTCTTAACGTTCTGCTTTAGCATATATATGGATATATAATATATGAACTTATCCTCCAAATTGCAATCCGATCGGACAATAAACACTGAAGTTACTAGATAAACCATTTCGACCCTTCGACCAGCAAAGAAGTTGTCGATGACGTTAGAACTAAACGAGAGCAACAGTCGAGCGGCTCGCGACAGTGTGATACCCTTGAAAGTATAATGCCATAAAAAGTAATTGGTAATTGACATGTGCATGGAAAAGAAGAGTCGAGAAACAGCTCGTGCTTCGCTCTCGCATCGTTTGTCTTTTTCTTTCCTACGAAACTAATTTAGTTTTGACGTCATCGACAACTTCTTTGCTGGTCGAAGGGTCGAAATGGTTTATCTAATACTACTGTGGGCAAAAAGTAAGGTGAATTTCCAATTTAAACTTCGCTGGCCTAACATTTCGGGCCAGTTCTTTTTTCTTGAGTTGGTAGGACTGCTAATGACATCTGGGACAAATTTCATGTCAATGTCATCATCAGTAATATATTTACGCTTGTATTTATGGGGTCTCTGACGCCTCCTTCTGCCTGTTACATACATTGCCACAAAGTTAGTATACCCTTTTTTTTGATCATTTTCAATGGTCCAAGGGTATAAAAATGGGACCTAAAACCTCAATTAAAAAGCGAGAACTGGTGATAAAACACTTCAAAGATGGTGTTTCGCAACGCGGAATTGCTAAATTAGTTGATTTAAGTTCTTCAACAGTGCAACATTGAGCTGTTTGTTCATGATAATCGTATCGAAAACAAGGGCAGGAGTGCACCCAACAAAATTTCCACTGCACATGACAAACGTGCAATTGTCCGAAAAATTAAGGAGAACCCGAGACTATCAGCTCCAAAACTTGGAGATCAGATAGAGAATGATCTTGGAAAGACTTGTTGCACCGAAACTGTTAGCAGGGTGCTACGTGAACTTGATTTGAATGGTCGAGTAGCAAGAAAAAAGCCCTTCATAAGCAAAAGGAACCAAGTCAGCCGACTTAATTTCGCCAAGGAGCATATTTCAAAGTTAGCTGACTATTGGAACCATGTCATATTCGCCGATGAGTCCAAATTTAACATCTTTGGATCAGATGGCATGACCTATGTTGCCATAAAAAGTATCTAATTGTATAATACTAATCGCAAGCTACAAATTAATCATAACACTGCAGTGCGCTGCCACCTTTCATCAATTTCGATACGTTGTCAATAATTTATCGCCGCAATTTTCCTAGCGCAAGACTGCAAAGAGCGGTGTGAGCAGTATATATATCGGTATTTCTTTATAAATTTTGAATTGGCCAATATCGATAACTTGCAATATATCGAGTAATCAAAATTAATATTTATTTAATTGCATTTTATAATTTTGTATTTTTTACTGACCCTAAAATATGAATTATTTAATAATAATCATATGTGCACGTAAGCATATTATGAATATTATGAATATATACACAAGCATGTAAATACTTGCATACATTCATATTCATTTACCACGCCACCTATTGGTTGAGTGTATTAGTATATATTTATGCACATGTATTTTCGGTAATTGACATGTGCATGGAAAAGAAGAGTCGAGAAACAGCTCACGCTTCGCGCTCGCATTTAATATACATTTAAATACTATTTATGGAAACATACGTCGAAGGGTATCCCACTGTCGAGTGCCGCTCAACTGTTGCTCTCATTATTATTTGATTTTTCGCCTTTTATTTTGGAGGAAAGGGGCGTATGTTATCGAACTTATTGTAAGATTGTGTATTTTTAGCTTCTATGCCTTAATGTCTATTCTTGATTTAGTTTCTTTTCTTGGGTTTTTTTTTTCGATATTACTTAATCACTATGCTTACAAGTACCATATATCATAGTCCGGCGAATCTGCTACTACTGGCTCTGTAGATTTGTTCCTTTCTGGGGATCCTTGGTAGCACTACTGTAGTAGCCGTCTGCGAACTGGTACAACAGACGGAGTCGGCAGAAAACGAGACTCGTGAGTTCTCCTTATAAAGTCAATCGCACTCGCGGTGCTCGGCTCTTGTGAGTTATTGTATTCTCGGTACACTGTGTGGCGACGGGGCACTGGTATTTAGAGCACGAGGTACACTGTGTGGCTTTTTTTTTAGGCACTGGTACTTAGACGCGAGGTACACTGTGTGGCGTTTTGGGGTACTGGTACTTAGACGCGATGTCCTTTTTCTTGTTCTGATATTCTCACGGTCCCTGCTAGGGCGCCAATTAACTTTTGAGTTGATTTGGAGTTCAAAAAATAATGTGTCTTTATTGATCGGGTTTTTAATTAGAAGTAACTTAACACAAAAAGAGTTTATCATAGGAAGGCTGCTGCTGTGGGGAGTTGCCGCCGTCGCTGCCGCTGTTGTCGCTGGTGCACTCGCTGCCGCCGCTGCCGCTGCTGTCGCTGGTGCAGTCGCTGCCGTTGCTGTCGCTGATGGTGTCGGGTTCCTGCAGTTCGTCGCGGCTCGGAATTTGCTGACCAAGCGCACGTGGCGGATGTTTAGGCTACGTTGGTCAGCGGTCCCACGGTTTTGGGAATGCTGAACGTTGCATATGCAACTTTGCCTCGTGAGCGGTTGCGCTTCTCGTTGTTGTGCAGCAGGAGTGTTCTTAACTTATGTATTTTCGCTAATTGATATGTGCATGGAACAGAAGACGCTTGTTACCGCGATCGACATGTGAACTGTTGTTGTTGATTTCCATTGAATACAAATTTTAGCGTGTTCCAAAATTCGTTACATTTTCTTATTCTAAGAATGCATATTGTCTTCTCGCTCTGTCTTATGTCTCCACGCATGTGTAAATGCTTAATGTCATATGTATATATATTTGTATAAATATATATATATTTGTATAAATATATATATATTTGTATAAATATATATATATTTGTATAAATATATATTTATACAAATATATATTTATGCACATTTACTTATGTAATAAAATAAGGGGAAAAATGACAAAAATTATAAAATTAAATATATCAAAATATATAAAATAAATATGAAAACACAAACTGTGAACCTGCTCACCCGGGGAATCGAACCCCCATTCGATGGCCGCAGGAGCTTATCAGTGGTTAAGCTATGTCCTGGACTGATGTCGACCGTATTCGGGGTTCTCTTGCTACCGCGATCGAAATGTAAAATGTTTTTGTTGTTAAAATTTATTTAAAAATAATAATTATTTATATTAAATGTCAAATAATTATTATAATTTCTTTGTTTTAATGTCTTAAATATTGCATAATAAATAAATCAAAATCAATGAAATCAAATTGATGAAAAACTATTTTTAATTGAAATTTAATTTAACATGAGAAGTATTGGACTTGTATGTATTATACATACATCACAGCCTCCTCGGCTGCCACTTTCGTTTTAATTTATTAGAAAAAAAGAAATAAATAAGGATAATAATAAATGAAATGAAGAGAATGCAACGGCTGTCGCACATGAGAATCGAATTCGCGCGACAACACACACAAACCTACAAAATTCCGTCGGCCACTTTAACCACTCAGCTATTGGCTCTTGTTACGCTCAGTCATCAAGGTTGCATGGTAACCCATATCTGTTACCACCGGCCGATAGCAAATACAAATTTTTATTGCTATGTATCTGAGTACTGTATATACGTTTGATAAGTCCGTGACTTTTTGTATTTGCCGCGCACCTGCTCTAAATACAACACTGCTCCTGTCAGCAGTTATCGATTAACAGCTGACTGTAAAATTTTGAGAAAGCTGCGTTTCTTAGTTTGCGTTTTATAGGCATTGAAAGCAGACGATCTCGTGAATTTTAACGAAAATGGAAAAAAGTGAATTTCGTGTGCTAATTAAGCATTATTTTTTGCGTAAAAAATCCATCACCGAAACCAAGGAAAGACTTGATAAATATTATGGGGACTCTGCACCATCAATTTCAATGGTTAAGAAATGGTTTACTGAGTTCCGTTGTGGTCGTACCAGTACAAGTGATGCCGAACGTTCAGGTCGCCCAAAACAGGTCGTCATGCCAGAAATCGTCGACAAAATCCATGGAATGATATTGGATGATCGGAGAATGAAAGTGCGTGAGGTAGCTGAGGCTGTAGGCATCTCAACTGAACGGGTACATCACATTTACATGAATATTTGGACATGAAAAAGCTTTCCGCGCGATGGGTGCCGCGATTGCTCACACACGACCATAAGCGCAACCGTGTGACCATTTCAAAGGAGTGTTTGGCGATGTTCAACCGCAATCCAAACGAATTTTTGCGCCGTTTCGTTACCGTAGACGAAACATGGATCCACCACACCACACCAGAGACCAAAGAACAATCAAGACAGTGGGTTTCTCCGGGTGAACGTGCACCAAAGAAGGCCAAGGTGGGTCTGTCGGCCAACAAGGTCATGGCCACAGTTTTTTGGGATGCACAAGGTATCATTCACATCGATTACCTTGAAAAGGGTAAAACGATCACCGGCGAATATTATTCAGAGCTTTTGGACAGATTCGATATTGATTTGAAGCAGAAACGACCGCATTTGGCGAAAAAAAGTGCTGTTCCATCAGGACAATGCACGGGTGCACACGTGTGTAGTCAGCATGGCAAAATTTCATAAATTGGGCTACGAACTGCTACCCCATCCAGCATATTCTCCAGATTTAGCCCCCTGTGACTATTTTTTGTTTCCAAACATGAAGAAATGGCTCGGCGGTAAGAGATTCGGGTCAAATGAAGAGGTCATCACAGAAACAAACGACTATTTTGAGGGCCTTGAGAAAACCTATTATTTGGAAGGAATAAAAAAATTGGAAAAACGCTGGACTAAATGTATAGAGCTAAAAGGAGATTATGTTGAGAAATAAAACGCTTCTTTGACGAAAAAAATATATTTTATTCAAAAAGTCACGGACTTATCAAACGACCCTCGTACATACGTTCAAAACGAATTTAATTCTTATCATATCTTACTTATTTATAGTCCGATTTAAAAATACGTTAATATTAATGCTTCTGAACAGATATTATAGTTATTAATGTGGAGGGAAGAGGTTTTTCACAATTTTAAAAATATATATATTGCAGTACAGGGTGGGCCATCTAAATGTGACCCACGTAAACTCTTAATAACTTTGACATACATTGTCAAATCGACAAACGTCATACCACATCTGATTCTTCATTTCAAGTAGTCATTAACCATGGATAACTACACTCCACCTGAACGCGCTGAAATTGTTCAGCCATGCCATACAGTAGCTGTCACATTAAATTTATTAAGGTCATTCTTCCCTGGTCGGTTGATATAAAAAAAATGGTGATTTTCACTGGCCACCGCGTTCGCCCGATCTGACGCCACCCGACTTTTTTTTTGTGGGGATTTTTGAAATCTAAAGTGTACATCAACAAGCCAAGGACTTTGACTCAACTCAAGGCGAACGTCGAACGTGAAATAGCGGCGATACCTAAAGCTACGCTCGAGAAAGTGATGTAAAATGCCGAAAAAAGAGCAAATTTCGTCATCAGGAACAAAAGGCGACCACTTGAGCCAAATAATATTTTAAATGTTTATAATATTAATCTCCTTGAATTAAAATAAATGCCTGTGCAAAAAAATAACAAATTGTCTTTTCCTTAACAATTTTATTTACGAATCACACGGGTCACATGTAGATGGCCCACCCTGCATATTAACGTTATTACAAAATTTTGTGGCTCTAGCTCACATAGTTTCTGAGATATACGCGTTCATACAGACGGACAGACGGGATGACAGACATGCATGGCATTGCATATGCGAGGTTCAAGGGGGTGCATACGTACAGCTGCTAACGAAGCTCCTGGTAGCAACGTGCGATGCAACAATGCCAAGGAAGAAGAACTCCAAGCGTAAGCCTCCGGTCTACTGGTGGAGTGCCCTCTTACACCAGTTACGGACGGAATGCTTTAAGGCAAGAAGACGCACGCAACGAGCCAGCTGAGCCCCTCATCACGCGGAACTACTAGAAGTTTTCAAATCTAAACGAGCACGCTCAAGCAATATCGGCTGTCCAAGCGCGTGCCTATAGTGATCTGATGGAGTGTGTGGACGACGACCCCTGGGGTCTAGCTTATAAACTTGTAAGCAAAACGATAGGCATGAGGGTGAGTACTCCTGATAAACCCGAAATTTTGTCAAGTAACGAAGAGTAGAATCCCTTGCCTCTCCCTTACGGATGGCACTGTATGCGAAGTCGTTGAGAAAGTTAAACGGATCAAGCCCAACAAGGCTCCAGGCCTGGATGGAATCCCTGGAGTGGTCGTCAAAGCATTGGCGCTTGCTAGACCTGAAATCTTTAAGGACACATTCCAGCAGTGCCTTCTAGACGGGGTCTTCCCAAAGCAGTGGATAAGGCAGAAGCTAGTCCAATTGCCGAAAGGGAAAGGGTCAGCTCATCCTGAAGGCAACTACCGGCCTCTATGCAGGTTGGACATACTGGGTAAATTGTTCGAACGCATACTGCATGCGCGCTTAAAGACCAGAACCGAGAGCCCGAAAGAGAAGAAGCACTCTAAATGTGCTCTCTGCGGTGGTGAACATAGCGAGGCGACAAATTAGGCTAGGCGGTAGGAGCTTTATTGCGCAATCGTCACAATGGAAGTGAAGAACGCCTTTAATACAGCAAAATGGCCTGTAATACTCAGCGCAATGAGAAATATGGTGAATTCCAAAGTACCTAAGGATTGTCGTAGGCAGCTACTTCAGAGACCGTATCCTTTGCTACGATACGGTAGCTGGTCCAAAATATTATCGAGTCTCTTCAGGTGTCCCTCAAGGATCGGTGGTCCGATCCTGTGGAATATTATGTACAATAGGATCTTGGGCATCAGCAAACCTGAAGGAGCTGAGCTACACAGTTTTGCGGATGACGTGGCTTCTACAGCGGTCGTAAAAACTTTGGCAGAACTCCAAAACAAATGCAATGACACGATCGGATCGACCATCGATAAAGTCGGGCTTAAAATCGCGGCGCACAAGACTGAGAGAACTCTTGAGCAGTAGAAAAGCCGACTTGGTTAACGGGATACAAGTGGTCTCAGCTGAATCACTGAATTACCTGGGCGTCCTAATAGACCCCAGGCTCACGTTCAAGGATCATGCAACCTACGCAAGTCGAAACCTACGCAGTAGTGTTGTGTCGTTCGTGAACGAACGAACTAAATTGAACTATTCACCAAACTGAACGAACGAACTAGGTCTGTCTGTATAGTTCAATATAGTTCGTTAGTTTAATTTAGTTAAGTATGAATAAGTGTTTTTGACATAAATTGAATAAATAATATTAATTTTCAATGACAGCATTGTATGAAATAAACTCATAACATTTTTTTTTTTTTGAAGCACTTTTAAGCAATTTTAAAAAATGAACGATTGAACTAAATGAACGACCTAGCTCATGGATTTTAAACGAACGAACGTCTGCTGCTACACCAAAGGTGCAGAACGTGGGAGATGGACGTAACAGCTCATCTCTGAACTATCGGTATGGGCAGAGTGCCAGCACAAAGTCCTTGACTACCACCTGCCCCAGTTCCTCACGGACCATGGTTGTTTCCAAGAGTTCCTGTTGCGGTTCCGCCACGTAGGGTCACCCCAGTGCTACTATAACGATTAATTAGCTATAAGATATTAATTCGCAATGGAAATTGCGCTTCATTTTGTATTTCGCTTTGTTAAAATATGTTCGAACGACATGCACAAATTTAATTGACGTACAGAACGCTTTCCAAAATTCGTTACACTTGCTTCTTCTTGATTTTTTAGCACGAGTTAAAATTGCATATTGTAGTGTGCCCGGTCTAACTCTAGGGTTGCACATTGCTATTCGCATGGATGCGGACACAGCTTAACATGAACAGCTGATGTTAACGAACATGCCATTCTTAACCTGACACTGCTGCTATGCACATGGAAAAGAAAGTGATTAAATAAAAAGTGATTATCATAATTAAATCTATGCTTTTCAAAAGGCCGATAAGTTCGGCGACTGCATCTCAGAAGTGGGACCCCTCGAAATTGGCAACAATTGCCAAGATGCGTGCCTGCTGCGTGCGTACAAAATGGAGGTGCCAGCAACGGCGTCCGTGTCTCAAATAAGGGAGCTGTATAATTTGCTGCCTGCTGCTGCTAGGGAGATTGCTGAACAAGAGCTGGCCGAGGAAAATTGCGGCCAGATGCCGTTTGGTAGCACCGCTGAAGACGCCGACGGAAAAAGGCGCCACAAATTTAGCGGCACCAGGTGCCGTTATAACGGGTAGTCAAGTCGTTAATCGGCCGCCCTCTGCTGTGGAGGAAATCACCAATACCAATGTATTGGTACCATCTGTACTATCTGTACCAACTGTACCATCTGTACGAATACAGTTCTCGCCAGGCGACAATGCAACTGCGGCAGTGGCGCCTGCTGCACCCAGTGCTTCTGCCCCTGCCGGTACCAGGGATATGGAAGCGTAACTTACGCTATTGCGCCAGGAGAGGGAGCTGCTGCTACTGCAGCGGTAAGTAGAGGAACTACACGCGTTATCTCGCCGAACAGAGCAGGGAATACCACTGCTGACAATGGACGTCAACACCATCGAATCAATAGTGCCGATGTTCACGGGTGACGACAGCTACGATGTGATGAAGTGGATTGAGGACTTAGAGAATGCCTTCGGTATGTCGCAATTCGACGACCGCGCACGCTTCGTTGGAATGCGGCGCATGTTAAGTGGAACGGCTAAGCTGTTTGCGCGAATGGTTCATGCTCACACGTATGACATGCTGCGCAACGCATTATCGGAGGAGTTCAGCCGCCAATATTCTGCGGACGAAGTCTCTCTTCAACTACGTGCCAGACGAAACAGTGCATCGGTACGTATTGACAATGCAGGAAATTGCGGCGTGCGGCCATGTAGCTGAAAGCGAACTGATTGACATCGTCATTGAAGTCCTCGGTGATCAATCCAGTGCGAGGTTCATCTTATTTGCTGGCAAGACGATACGTGAACTGAAGACACTGCTTATTCGATATGAGCGCGTGCGTCCTCGAACACTGGTGGCCGCCGCTCCCAAGATGCCTGCTGCTAGGGCTCCTGTGGCCCGGCCTACGATGGTGTCGCCGGCTCCAGCAACTGGAACGATGGCGACTGCTTCCAGTCCAGACACTTCGGTCCGCTGCTTCAACTGCTCGGTATACGGGCATTACCAGAGTGCTTGTTCGAAGCCCAGACGTCCTGTTGGATCTTGTTTCAAATGCGGCGAGCTGTCTCATATTTTTAAGAACTGTCCCGTCCAAAGGAGGGGACGCCTGCTAGCCATAGAAGTTTTGTGCAGCGAGCGCGCGTAGCTAATTTCGTCAATAGGCCATTAACGAAGAGTCGGTATTGCGGAATAGAAAAGAAACGTTTGATGTCATTCGGAGAAGTTACCAGCAGTATTAAACTTAATGATAAAATTATTACACACAAGTTTATTGCAGTCCCCGATGAATCTGTTTTTGTACCTCTGATCATTGGTATAGACTTACTTGAAAAAGCAGATATTAAATTGTTTTGCGTTAAAAAGCGTTATATAAAATAAACCCGGAAAAATTGGTAATATGTTAAGATGTAAATTAGTAAATCTTGGCATACTTCGGTCCCTTGATAATCATTTAAGCAATTCTGACATACCTGCCAAGAGTATTTCGGCTAAATGCGGCCTATCAATTGATAGCGAGACTTCTGCACCGCCGATCGGAAATGTTGATAATTATATTAATGAGTTATGTGCGATTCATGTTACTTCAGAAACTGAGGAGTTGTTTAACATTAACACTGCTCTTCATGCCGATCAATATAACACACTTCTGTCATCTATTCGTGAGGCTTATTACAATACGCTACTGGCGCCTTACTCTGATGACTACTGTATGAAAATAGAAACGACAAATACAGTTCCTATTTACCGACGACCCAGACGCCTATCATACCAAGAGAGAATTGAAGTTCGAGAAATAATAAATGACTTATTGAAGAGAAATATTATAAGACCTAGTACTTCGCCTTACGCTCCCGCCATTGCACCAGTACGTAAGAAATCAGGAGAAATGCGTTAATGTGTAGTATAGTCTAAATAGACCTTTGAACAAAATCAGTTTGCGTGATAACCACCCGATGCCCTTATTATTATTATTATAAAAGAGGGAGTCTCCCAGCGGAGAAAGCGCGAGCCACTGCGACCATGAAGATCTTTTGTACATAGAATGCTCTCCCTATAATGACAAAAGCTGTTCTGCTTCCCTAATGAAGCATAACAGATCTTTCGTCGAGGAACGGACAATATGCTCGGGACTTGCGAATTCCACGTGCAGATGTTTCCTCCTAGTCCATACCAAGGCCGGACAGTCACATAGAATGTGTTTAGTAGATTCGTCGTCCTCTTTGCAGAGCCTGCACTCCGCATCCGAGGACAAGCGCATTTTAGTAAGGTGATAGTTCACCAAGTGGTGGCCACTAAGGTAGCCAACAAGGAGGTAAAGGTCTCTCCTAGAGAGTAGCTTGGTCTTTCGATCAACTGTGGGATTGGTGAGCTCTTTAGCCTGCCGCATCCCTGGTTGGAAGAACCAGTAGCGTTCGGTCAATCATCCAGCCCAGGTTTTCACCAGGGAGGAGATAGTTGACCACCCCACGCCACAGAAGGGTTCGGGGCCAAGGAGGGGGCTGATGACCCAGCCCTCGCTAGTTCGTCCGCCAGGTCGTTGCCCTGGAAGCCAGAATGTCCAGGTACTCAAGTTATGGTAACTTTATTCTTATTCGACAGCCTCTGGAGACAGTTCCAGCAGTCAGCCACCATACGCGAGAGGGCTAGTATGGCCGCTTGGCTGTCCGAGAAGATGTATATGTTCGCTCCTCTAATCCTCTTCTCAAAGATAAGACGGCAGCAGAACTCGATGGCGTGAACCTCTGATTGGAAAACTGTGGGCCAGTTGCCCATAGCAATCGAGGTTTTGGAGTTGGGACCATATATCCCAGCTCCAACCCCCTGATCAGTCTTTGACCCGTCGGTGTACCAATGTATACCATTGGGGTCTCTGATGGGGTTGCCAGAATCCCACCCCCTACGGTCCTCGATGAGGGTTCTAAATTTTGCACCAAAGAAGAGTTCCTTGGTCATAGAATCTGATCTAGTGCAGATCTCTAAGCCAGGAATATCTTTGATTAAGCTAGCATGCCCTGATTCGGTAGCTAGAAGCCCAGATTGAAGCTTTATTCTAAGATGGCTCATAGCAGCAACTTCTCTTATGCGGATGTGATTCAAAATAGATTCCTTTGCTGCGATGGGACAGGTGCGAAGTGCACCCGTCAAGGAGAGGCAGAGCAGCCTATGCAGTTTCGTGCATTTGTTGATGGCAGTGACCTGCGTAACCTTAGGCCACCAAACAATAGCAGCGTAGGTTACGATGAGTTCGCCAGTGCTGATTTCTCGTCCAATAGCTGCTCAGGCCGGCAGCAGCTCGTCGAGGTGATGTCCTCTGACGCTGAAGCTGACGCTGACCTGATCAGCCTCGTTGACGACGCTTCCGTGGCCTCGCAGAGGTCAGGTCTCACGGAAGCAGGCTCTCAGATACAGGGGCTGCGACTGGACTCTGAGAACGCCTTTGTAAAAATGAAGACCCGTGAGAAGAGGCTTTTCAAAGCCGCACTCGCAAAGGGTTCGAGCAGAGCAGAAGCTCTGGCTATCGCCACTGCGCCCCCCGTGGAAACCAAGGCCAAACGGACGCGCGCTGACGATACCGTCCTCGAACCTCAAGGGTTTTCAAAGAAGCCCAAAAAGACTCATGTGGAGTCCACAAAGTCACCTCTCAGCCAGGTGTCGAGCAGCGTGAAACTGGGCTTCACTGCGGCTGACTCGAAAAACCCGCTTTCACCGGAGCAAGTGGTCACGGTGAAAGCTAGCATTGCCAAGGCTCTGCTGCTTCATCCCACATCGGTTGCCAGTCCAGGTTTCGAGGGTTGCATACCTCGAAATGAATGGCTGCTAATGGTGTGCGAGGATAGCCGCACTGCCGACTAGGTCAGGGGAGCCGTTGGACACATCAGGTCCATCAGCTCCCTTGACATTAAACTACTGGAGGAGTCCGAGTTCCCCAAAGCTCACCTCATTAGAGGATACTTCCCCAGTAGTGCAAGACTCACACCCGCCGATATTTTGCGATACCTTGGTATCCAAAACGAGGAGTTGTTCTCGACAAAACAGTGGCGGGTGGTCCAGCATACCCTCAACGGTACTACGACCCACCTCGCGATGTTGGTCGACGAGGAGTCGTATAAGGCTTTGACTCGTCTTTGGACGAGTCAAACTTCTCCTGAAGAACTCCGTCCCCAGAGCCTCTTCCTCCCCGGCCCGTCCCCCATCCCCCTCTCCAACCATTCCCCCCCCTTCCAGCTTCCCTCCGGAAGCGTCAAAGGTGGCCCCTACCTATGCGACAGCAGTGGCTGCCGCACCGGTGGCGTCCACCAGTGCTGCGGCCGCAGTGGCGCTGAAAGCCCCCCTCCCCAAACCCTCGACCAATCTGGTCTCCGCCCCAACCCCTTAACGGGCCGCACCATGCCGGTGGCTGGCAGCGGGCGCCTCCTGGCCCCTGCCAGACCCACAGTCAGCGCTGGGCGCAAACAACCCGCAAGGGCACCTCACGCGACTGGGATCGCTAGGCGACCTCCCCCGAGCAGCTCAGCCAGACTGCCGAAGGGCATCCGAGGCAACGACTCCCGGGGGGCAAGGCATGTGGCCTTGTCACTAAGGCGCTGAGAGAGGATGCGGAGCGCAACTAGAGTGCTCCAGGCGAACCTGCACCACGCCAGAGGAGCGTCGGCCACCCTGTGCAGGGTCGTCTGTAAAGAGGAGATTGACCTGGCTCTCGTCCAAGAGCCATGGTTAATAGGTGGCCTCGTCCGTGGACTATCATGCGGATCATGTAAGTTATTATATGACCGTATGGGAGGTGCCCCTCGCACTGCTATACTGATCAATAACAGTGTGAGACACTTTCCTTTAACCAACTTCATTCACAGAGACCTGGTGGCAACGGCTATGGAGGTAGCCACTGCTGATGGCGTCCGGGAAGTGGTGATCGCCTCTGCTTACTTCCCGGGCGATGTGGATGACGTACCCCCCGCAGGGGTTCAGCAGCTTGTGGGATTCTGCCGCCGTCACAACAAGCCGCTCGTGATTGGCTGTGATGCCAACGCCCATCACACAATCTGGGGGAGCAGCGACGTCAACAAACGTGGTGAGTCTCTCCTTGATTATCTAATGTGTTGTCATTTAGACATAGCGAACGTCGGGTGTAAACCGACGTTTATTAATTCTATTAGGGAAGAGGTATTAGATCTCACCCTAATAAGCAACACAATTGCGAGTTTGCTTATAAACTGGCGGGTCACAGACGAAGCCACCTTGTCGGACCATCAGCACATCAGGTTCGACCTTCCTGGCCAAGTCGAGATCCGCCAGAACTCCTTTTGTCCTAAAAAGACAAATTGGGAACTCTTCAAAGCCTCTGTGGCTTTGAAAGCAGACATGTTGATCAGCAATCCTAACTCTGTCAGTGAGATAGAACTTGCTGCCAACCTGCTCCAAGATGTGCTTATTACGTCCTTCGAAGCCAGCTCAGTTCGGAAGACACTAACGGTCAACCGTAAAGTTCCTTGGTGGAACGAAGAGTTGGCTGCTCAAAGAATGAAGGTTAGAAGCCTTTTCAACAAGGCCAGATCTAACCGTATAAGTTGGGACGTCTATAGGGACGCTCTCACAAACTATCATAAGAACATTAGACGCTCCAAACGCGATACGTGGCGCAGCTACTGTGGTAGCATAGAATCTCTGCCAGAGGCAGCGAGACTCCACAAGGTATTAGCCAAAGGATCGTCTAATGGTATAGGGCTTCTAAAAAGAGCAAATGGCTCTTTCACTCAAGATCGAAGGGAAGCACTTGAACTTTTACTACAAGTTCACTTCCCAGGTTCCGTGGCCAACCCAGATCTCTCCAGTCACGTTGACGCCACCTGGTCACCTGACTCACGTGGAACCAGTTTGTCTGGTACCATCTTCGATCCTGAAAAGGTCAAATGGGCTGTAGATTCCTTCGCTCCCTTCAAAGCCCAAGGGGGTGATCAAATCTTTCCAGCCCTTCTCCAAAACAGTCTGGATCATATCCTCGATCCACTGGTCGGCGTTCTTAGAGCCAGTCTCACGTGGGGACACATACCCAACTCTTGGAGGAGAGTCAATGTGGTATTCATCCCCAAACAGGGGAATCGTACTCTTGACCAGCCTAAGTCCTACCGGCCGATCAGCCTTACCTCCTTTCTGCTCAAGACTGCGGAAAGGCTCCTAGACTTGCACATTCGGTGCTCTCTGCAGGAAAACAACCCTCTGCACCCCACGCAGTTCGCGTATATAGCCGGTAGATCGACAGAGGTCGCTCTCCACAAATTAGTGAGTAAGATCGAAAAGGCCTTCGTATCAAAGAACATTGCTCTGTGCTCTTTTCTTGATATAGAGGGTGCTTTCGATAATACCGGCTACGGGTCTATCTCTACTGCGCTTGAGCGCAGGAACATTGCCCGTCCCATAATCCGGTCGACGCCATGCTCAAACACCGGACTATCTCCTCTACCCTGGACACGACGACCGCCCATATTAGTGCGGTAAAAGGGTGTCCCCAGGGAGGGGTCCTATCCCCTTTGCTCTGGTCCCTAGTAGTTGACGAACTACTAATCATACTCGCAGAACAGGGCGTGGAAGCGATTGGCTATGCCGACGACCTGGCTCTCGTAGTGAACGGCAACTATGCCAACACCGTGATAGAGCTGATGCAATCAGCGTTACTCTATTGACATTGGTCAATTACATATTGGCGGCTCTCCTGTGGAACTTTCCAACGAATTCAAATATCTAGGGGTAACCCTTGATAAGCGACTAAACTGGAACTCCCACCTGCATAACACTCTATAAAAGGCCACTCATGCCATGTGGGCATGTAGAAGGCTTTTCGGTAGAATATGGGGTCTCAAATCCTGCACCATTAGGTGGCTTTTTGAGATGATGGTAAGACCGATCGTAACCTATTGTGTGGTGGCCCAAGGTTACGCAGGTCACTGCCATCAATAAATGCACGAAATTGCATAGGATGCTTTGCCTTTCCTTGACGGGTGCACTCCGCACCTGTCCCACTGCAGCAATGGAATCGATTTTGAATCTGACTCCGCTGCATATCCGTATAAAAGAAGTTGCTGCTATGAGCCTTCTTAGAATCAAGCTCCAATCTGGGCTTCTAGCTACCGAATCTGGGAATGCTAGCCTACTCAAAGATATTCCTGGCTTAGAGATCTGCACTAGATCAGATTCTATGACCAAGGAACTCTTCTTTGGTCAAAAATTTAGAACCCTCATCCCGGACCGCAGGGTTTGGGATGCTGGCAACCCCATCAGAGACCCAAATGGTATACATTGGTACACCGACGGGTCAAAGACTGAACAGGGGGTTGGAGCTGGGATACATGGTCCCAACTCCAAAACCTCGATTGCTATGGGCAACTGGCCCACAGTTTTCCAATCAGAGGTTCACGCCATTGAGTTCTGATGCCGTCTTATCCTTGAGAAGGGGACTAGAGGAGCGAAAATGTGACTGTCCGGCCTTGGTATGGACTAGGAGGAAACATCTGCACGTGAAAATCGCAACTCCAGAGCAGATTGTCCGTTCCTCGACGAAAGATCTGTTATGCTTCATTAGGGAAGCAGAACAGCTTTTGTCATGACAGGGAGAGCATTCTGGGTACAAAAGATCATATTGGTCGCAGTGCCTCGCGCTTTCTCCGCTGGGAGACTCCCTCTTCTATAATAATAATAATAAAACACCTGACGGACAATACGAAGACTTACGCGTACCTTATGGACTGAAAAATGGGCTTGCTGTATTTTAGCGATTTGTGAATAAGGTGTTACGAGATTTGATTGAAGCGAGACTTGTAGTTGTGTATATGGACGATATTTTAATAGCTTCGCCTGACCTTACGAGCTATATTAAAACTATTTTGGAAGCTATCAAACGATTACGATCATGTGGACTTGAATTGAATCTCAAAAAGTGTAAATTTGCGCAAACTGAGCTGGAATATTTAGTTTTTCAAGCAAGTGAAAGGGGTATATGTCCCAGTGACCGACACATGGAAGCTATACAGAGATACCCGGTCCCTACGAACCGAAAGCAATTGGAATCTTGTGTTGGACTGTTCTCATTCTTCCGCCGATTTGTACCGTCGTTCTTGAAGATAGCATTCCCATTAAGTCAGTTGCTGAGGGGTGATAAACTATTTGACGTCTCAGATGAGTGTCATGAGGCTTTCCTTACTTTACGCCAGAGTCTAATATAAGCTCTGGTATTAGCCATTTTTGATTTAGTGCGACAGACTGAATTACATTGTGATGCGAGTGCACGCGGGTTTGGTGCTGTACTTATGCAGAAACAAAATGATTCTAAATTCCACCCTGTAGCGTACTTTTCGAAATCAACTGCATACACTGAGAAAAGGTTACATAGTTACGAGCTGGAGACGCTTGCTATTATGCCCTTCGGCGCTTGCGTACTTAATTAGATCGTATACCCTTTAAGATTATAACTGATTTTGATACGTTAGCACGAACATTGGCCAATGAAAATGGATCAGATAAAATTGAGCGTTGGGCATTATCCTTCAAGAAGTTCAATTATACGATACAACATCGGCCTGGGAAACTTATGAGCCATGTAGATACACTTAGTCGAATAGAACATGTGGGTGCGGTTAGTGACTTAGATATAGACTTCCAACTTCGGGTGACACAAAGCAGAGACAAAGAAATCTGTGACCTTAGAGAGCAATTAGAAACAGCGGACAATGATGAATATGAACTGAGTGGTAAAGTAGTGAATCAAAAATCACCTTCGGGTAACAGACGAATGTATGTGCCCAAAGAGATGATCAATAATGTGATTCGATGGACGTATGAAAAAATCGGTCCCTTAGGGGTTAATAAGTGTTGTTCGGAAATTAAGAAACATTATTGGTTCCCGTTGATGAAGACACGTGTACATAATTTTATACGTAACTACTTAAAGTGTAAAGTATATTCAGCCCCAGCGCGCACGAATAAACGTAATATGTTCAGTATCCCGAAGCTACCGGTGCCTTTCGATACGATTCATATTGACCATTTAGGTCCGCTGCCTTCCCTTCTGTCAAAGAAGAAACACTTGCTAGTTATTGTTGATGCAATTACAAAATTTTTTAAATTATACCCGACGAATTCAAAGAGTTCTAGAGAGTCTTGTGTAACCCTTCAGCATTACTTTGACCATTATTGTCGGCCCCGTCGGTCAATAAGTGACCGCGGAACCTCATTTACTTCAGAAGAATTTGAGAAGTTCTTAAAACAGAAAAATATTCATCATATCCTGAATGCCACTAGTTCGCCACAAGCAAATGGGCAAGTAGAGCGCATTAACAGTAGCAAGTAGAGTGCATTATGGGGAAATTGTGTGACAGTGCGAATCATTTAGAATGGACAGAAACTATAAGGAACACAGAATATATTTTAAATTATACAGTTCAGACTACGACTAAAAATACCCCTTCGGAACTTTTGTTCGGGATAGCACAACGCGGTAATATAATTGATGAACTTGCTGAACATTTTGATGAACAGAATAGTTTGATTGATCGTGACTTTGAAAAGATTAGAGAACAAGCATCGAAGAATATTGTGAAATCACAAGAGCAAAACATGATTCAGTTTTTGAAGTGTAATTTACCTGCGGAAACCTTTGAAAAAGGGGATTAGGTAGCAATAAGACATATCAGTACAACCCCAGGAATAAATAAAAAATTAGAACCGAAATATCGTGGTCCATATGTTGTCGATAAGGTATTGCCCCATGACCGGTATGTAGAGGACCTAGAATAAGATTTAGTACCTTGAAAATTTTGTTTTTACCTAGAATATATTGTATCCCTTAAATTAATTGATGTTGTCGGCAAATTGAAGGCAATTTGAGTGTCAGGACGGCCGAACTGTAGTGTGCCCGGTCTAACTCTATGGTTGCACATTGCTATTCGCATGGATGCGGACACAGCTTAACATAAACAGCTGATGTTAACGAACATGCCATTCTTAACCTGACACTGCTGCTATGCACATGGAAAAGAAAGTGATTAAATAAAAAAGTGATTATCTTAATTAAATCTGTGCCTTTTAATATACATACATTCATCGCCGATAAGTTCGGCGACTACAATATTGTGTCTTCTTGCTCTGTCTAATGTATATATGTATGTATGTCAATATGTGCACATGGATGTAAATACTTGCATACATTCAGATCGATCTACCATGTCCCCTATTGGTTGTATACAAATGTATATGTCGTATATTCCTTTTTAATTTCAAATTACAACGTACATTTTATATTTGCTAAAAGCTGGTCATATTGTTTTATTTGGGTAATTCTTCTGTATTCATAAAGTGGGGCAGAAATAGTTTCTGTCAACGCAGTCTGGCATAGGCATGAGTGGGACGGATAGAGTCCGGTAAAACTCACCACAGTGTTTCTGTGTAGTGGTGTATGAAAGAGAATGAGAATGGGTAATGGGTAATGGCTTTTGGTTTTGATCATTCTTTGTGATGAAATAAAGAGGGATAGTCATGCCACGTGCCAGAAAGCGTTTCGTTGAGGAAACAGAGGAAGACTCGTGTAGAGAGGAGTCCACAGACCTTGGAAGTGGAAGTCGACATCAGAAGTGGGTTTCGAACCTACGCCTACAACTCCAAATGACGCAGTAGCTGCAGTGCTTCCAAAATTTAACCCCGATCGCACTGGTTCAGATGGAGCATCATGGTGTTCAACAGTGGAATATATTTTATTTGAATATCAACTACATGGCACCTCTCTCGTTATGGCTCTCAGCAAGGCGCTGGAGGGAAACGCGTCTCATTAGTTATCCCAAACATGCTTTCCGGGAATCACATAGATGCAGTTTCGGGAGTTATTTTTGCAAAATTATGCAGGAACTGAGACATTGGCCGCAACAGTTATGAATTTGCTGGATGGACGCCCAAAAGAAGGAGAGTGCTTATCGTTGTATGAGAGCAGGATGGTTACTTCTCTCGTGTCCAGGTGAAAGTCACTGAATGTGGAACAAATTGCACTTTCGGTTGTGCTGGCGCATGCAGCTGGTTTTGACAAGCGATAACGGCGTCTAGCTTTTACGACAGATGTGAACACTCGGAACGAGCTGCATCAGGAATTAAAAGCCTATTCTTTTGATGCCCGACAGAGTCAATCTTCATATGGTACCACGTCAGCACCATCAGCGAAAAGAGTCAAGACATTCCCTCTCATCAAATACCACAAATACGGAAAACGTGGTCATAAACAGGCGGAGTATCGTTTAAATAAGGAAGCAACTCAAAGCCATCATTCTGCTGGTCAACGTTCTGGCTATACTGAAAGTAAACACCGGTCAACCTTGACCTGTTGGACATGTGGCCAGTGTATGTTCGGATCGAGAGGAGCGTCCAACTATGCAGAGTACTGGAGCCTGTGGGAACGCTGAAGCAGTATGGTGAGTCGTTCCGATTTTATTTTGATTCTGGAGCAGAGTGCTCGCTGATTAAGGAGGCTGCTTCACTGAGACTATCCGGAACTAGAAAAGGCAACGTAGTTGTATTAAGAGGCATTGGAAACAGTACGTTTCCTATTGATCTTTACACAGATGCCAGTACAGACGGCTATTTTGTTTTTGTTTTTGAGTATTTCAGTAAACGGACGTCTCCCGCAGAATCTCATTATCATTCATACGAGTTGGAGACGTTGGCTGTTTATAACTCTATAAGGTATTTTCACCATTATTCACATGGACGACATTTCACAGTGCTGACATATTGTAATTCGCTTAAGGCTTCCCTTACTAAAGTCGAGTTGACTCCTAGAGTCCATCGTTGGTGGTCTTACATGCAGACCTTCGAATTTGATGTAGAATATAGACCAGGTGCACATATGGCTCACGTTGATTTGCTTTCCCGAAATCTTATACATGAAGGCAATTTAAAGCTTTAAAGATATAGTTGAAAAACACATTAATTTTACAGAGATCTCTGACAATTGGTTACTAGCCGAACAGCAAAAAGATGAACAGCTATCGTCTATTGTTTGTAAGTTGTGTAATAACGAACTTAGTGAGGAATTGGCTAAATCATAGGAGTTGCGGTCAGGAATATTATATCGAAAGATTCAAAAGAACGGGAAAACTCCTTTCCTTCCTATTATACCAAAGTCGTTTAGGTGGTCTGCTGTTAATAATGTACATGAAGCCATTATGCATCTTGGTTGGAAGAGAACCCTTGAAAAAATGTCGAAATATGTTTGTAAATTTGTAGACAACTGCATCACTTGTAGGCTGTCAAAACCATCATCTGGCAAAATACAAGCGGAATTGCATCTGATTCCAAAGATCGATATACCATGGCATACTGTACATATTGACATAACAGGGAAGCTTAGCGGTAAAAATGACCAAAAGGAATATGTGATTGTGATGATAGATGCATTTACTAAATTTGTTTACTTTTCCCATACAACAAAGTTGCATACAGATAGTTGCATTAAGGCTGTCAGATCTCTATTATCATTATTTGGTGTCCCTTCTCGTTTAGTTGCTGATCAAGGCCGTAGTTTCTCTAGCTCTATGTTTAGAGATTTTTGCTCTGCTCAAAAAATAGATCTTCACTTAATTGCAACTGGCGTTAGTCGTGCCAATGGTCAGGTGGGGCGTGTTATAAGTATACTCAACTCATTGTTAACTGTAACTGAAACAGACCAGGGGTCTTGGCAGGACGCTTTGGGTGAGGTTCAATTGGCTCTTAATTGCACGCCCAACAGAGTGACTAAAGTTAGCCTATTAGAGTTACTCATTGGTAAAGAAGTGGCATTTGGTCTTGTACCTGTTGTGGAAAAAGTATCTACTGTTGATGTCCCAGTCGTAAGAGCAATGGCAAAACTTAGCATGGAAAAAAATGCCAATTACGATAAAATTTGATTTGACAGAAATAATGCAAATGTTGTTAAACATAAAGTCGGGGACTACTTACTACTTAAGAATGAAGAGCGTCATCAAACTAAATTAGATGCCAAATTTAGAGGTCCATTCTTGGTAGTTGAAACATTACAGGGTGATCGGTATAAACTTAAAGCTTTAAATAATAATCACACATAAATATTCCCATGAATTTTTGCGAAAAATGCCTGAGACCAGGATTGCCAGAGAGTTTGAAGATGATCAAGGTGATCATAAAGATGGCCCAGGTCGAGCCAGTGAGGGCTGCGACATTGAAAATGATCGTTGTGGTAATGAAAGTGCCACAGGGCTGCGACTTTGAAATTGAATAATAAGAAAATGTAAACTTCTAGATCGTTTTCGGATAGTACGGCTCTCAGCACATATGGGTGCCCTAGTTATGTGGTTCGCCATTTGTCGTAGTTGAGTTGGGATCTCGAGAGTGATCGGAAGTATTAAGTTACTTGGCCGGATTAATGATAACTGTGCGCCATATATTTTGGCCGGTTATGTTGTTATGTGAGCTAGAAAAATGAAATATTTACTAGCCTGTTTATTTGAGTTTACTTTGCGTTAATTAATCTTTAAATAATAATACTATCAAGTAATAATTCAAATGAAATGTAATTATTCTAAGAAAGAGTTGTCGAAATTGTTTTAATTTAAGTTGGTGGTAATCAGAAGCTCATGACATAGATACAAAGAGAAATGATAAGTAATTAAGAGATGTTTGTTGATGTTCCCAAAAAAAAAAGATAACAAAAAATCTATTTTGAGTTATCTACAAATTGTAAACACACGAGGACGTGTGTAGGTAAGGAAGGCCATGTCGTATATTCCTTTTTAATTTCAAATTACAACGTACATTTTATATTTGCTAAAAGCTGGTCATATTGTTTTGTTTGGGTATTTCTTCTGTATTCATACAGCGAGGTAGAAATAGATTCTGTCAACGCAGTCTGGCATGGGCATGAATAGGACGGATAGATTCCGGTAAAACTCACCACAGTGTGTCTGTGTAGTGGTGTATGAAAGAGAATGAGAATGGGTAACGCTTGGTTTTGGTCATTCTTTGTGATGAAATAAAGAGGGATAGTCATGCCACGTGCCAGAAAGCGTTTCGTTGAGGAAACAGAGGAAGACTCTTGTAGAGAGGAGTCTACAGACCTTGGATCGACATATATATGTATGTATGTACATACCTACACAAATTAAATATGTATGAGTTTTAACATATGTGGACATCTATGCATGGAAAAGAATAGTCGAGAAACAGCTCGCGCTACGCGCTCGCATCGTTCGTCCCTTTCTTTTCTGCAAATTCATTCATAATATCTTAATTGTGACGTCATCGACCATTTGACGCTTGTTGCCGCGAGCGACATGTGAACTGTTGTTGTTGATTTTCATTGAATACAAATTTTAGCTTGTGCCAAAATTCGTTACATTTGCTTCTTCTAAGAATGCATATTGTCTTCTCGCTCTGTTTAATGTCTCCACGCCTGTGTATGTATATTTGTATAAATATATATTTACGTACAGTTACTTATTTGATAAAATAGGTGGAAAAATGACAAAAATTATAAAACTAAATATATCAAAATATATAAAATAAATATGAAAATACAAAAAGTGAACCTGCCCACCAGGGGAATCGAACCTCCATTCAATGCCGCAGGAGCTTATCAGTGGTTAAGTGAGCTATGTGCCAGACTGATGTCGATCGTATTCGGAGTTCTCTTGCTACCGCGATCGAAATGTGAAATGTTTTTGTTGGTTTTCATCAAATAAAATTTAAACGGTCAATAAAAATTTATTAAAATTTATTTAAAAATAATAATTATTTATATTAAATGTAAAATTATTATTATAATTTTATTGTTTTAAAGTCTTAAATATTGCATAATAAATAAATCAAAATCAATGAAATAAAATTGTGGAAAAACTATTTTTACATAATTAAAATTTAATTTAACATGAGATTTGTATGTACATACATAGAAGCCCCCTCGGCTGCTACTTTCGTTTTAGTTTATTATAATTGTTACGCTCAGTCGTCAAGGTTACATGGTAACCCATATCTGTTACCACCGGCCGATAGCAAATACAAAGTTTTATTGCTATGTATCTGAGTACTGTACGTTCAAAACGAATTTAATTCTTATCATATCTTACTTATTTATAGTCTGATTTAAATAAAATTTTCACAAAACGCTCGAGGCAAGGTATTTGTCATTTGTGATATTCAACTTTGGTTGTTAAGTTAATATTGCTGCTTCTAAACAGTTATAACTAGTTTACAGAGGCGGTAAGAGGCGTGTCGCAATTTCAAAAATATGATGAAACACTGCAATATACAGAATATATACAATTCCGCCACGAAACTTTTTGTTTTTTAAATGCAATAAAACAAAAACGGTTCATCCGATCATCAAATTTATTTTTTCATATTAAAGTTCAATCCTTCCGGTTACTTATGGCATACAAGTTCGTTCAAATGGCTGCCTCTGCTGGCCTTGCAGTACGCCATACGGCCGACACAATTGAGGACATTTCCGATTGTTTGCGGCCGTATTTCGGCAACGGCGACGCGAATGTTGTCCCTCAAAGCTTGACTTGTCGCTGGCTTGTCCACATTACACTTGTCTTTGACGGCGCCCCACAAATAATAATCCAACGGTGTCAAATCACAGCTCCGAGGCGGCCAAACGACATCAGAATTTCGGCTGATAATTCGGCCTCCGAAAATAGTGCGCACAAGATCGATCGTAACGTTGGCTGCGTGGCACGGAGCGCCGTCTTGCTGGAACCAAATGTATTCCAAGTCCTCTTCGATTTCCGTAGCCGCCAAGATGGAAATGAGCTTCGTCGGAAAAGATGATTTTTTGGTAAAATTCCGGGTCTTCGGCCAAGCGCTCATCTGCCCATTCGGCAAAGGCAAACCGCATCGGATGGTCTCGTCGCTTCAAATCTTGAACCAATTGAACTTTGTACGGTGTCATACCATACGTCTCGGAAATGTCCAATTGTTGAGAGCGACGCTTCACCGATGTTCCGGGCGCCTCATGCACACTCTCGGCCACAGCAGCGATATTGCCGGCAGTACGCACTTTTTTTGGTTTCTCACGCGTTGGTTTATCAATAATTGTGCAGGTTTCTCTCAATTTTTTCAAAAGAAAGCGCACATACAGAGCGGACGGTGCTTTGTTACAGCTCAATTCCGTGCGTAATTTTCGCACACATTCGGCAACATTACCATAATTTTCAATGTAAAACTGCACAATTTTAACGCGTTCCTCAATGGTATACACAACCATTTTCGTTCAGCGGAAGGATAAAACTAACTTTCTGTCAAATCAGATGTAACATCAGTGTTACCACACTCAAAATAACCACTAGTTCAAAAAAAAAAATTTTAGATGGCGGACCCTGTATAGTTTATGGGGTCGGAGATGCCTCGTTCTGCCTGTTACGCACGTTTTCGTTCCAACAAACACAATACTCCATGAATTTTTTTAAAATCCATGGCCTTATTACAATATCATACAGACATTCTCAATACATGTGAGGAGATTAAATCTCGTGATGAGAGAACCTTGTGGGAGGATGCCATAAAAGATATACTTTATTCTCATATTGTAAATAAAACATGGTACTTAGTGCAAAGGCCTAAGGACAAAAACATAGTGGATTGCAAGTGGGTTTTAGTATAAGTGGTCAATAACTATAATAATAGGCAAGATCGGAAGCAAAGGGCTTCACTTCACTTTGAGACTTTTGCACCAGTTGCGCGAATTTCTAGTTTTAGATGTCTTTTAGCATTTTCAAACCAATATAATTTACTGATCCATCATATGGATGTCAAATTTTTTAAATGGAGCACTAAAATATAAAATTTACATGAAGATTCCAAAAGGATTAATCCAGTTTGATGAAAATAAAGTATGTAAACTTAATAAAACAATTTATGGTCTTAAACAAGCTGCAAGATGCTAGTTTGAGACATTTGAAACTGCAAAAAAAAAATTTGATTTTGGAATTTAGAAATAGACAGATGTATGTATATTTTAGATAAAGGAGATATATATAAAAATATATATAGTAGCATAATATGCTTCACATATTACGCTGACATTAAACTCAACCTAGCAAAAACGCTGCATATACAATCTTGCGCATGCATAGGTACGTAAGGTAACTTAAAACTTGAAAACTCTGTTAATTTAGTTTTAAGGTGACAGTAAAACAATAAAAAGGTTGTACTTCGAATTCGTTCGTATTTATTTCCATATATTCAAACTTACAGCGTTGATCTTAGTCTAACGACGGATCATTTGTTTGATTCATATTCGCGAAGAATACGTAAGTGGCGTAGCCGGTAGGATAGTATTTATTGATGTGATAGCTAAACTATTCATATCTTCAATTACTATCCGCTAAAGAACGCGCAACAACAAAATCAACATAGAAAAAAATAAGTGAATAACTTAAACATTTAAGTGACTGAACATAGAAGAAATAAGTGAATAACATAAACATTTTAAGCAGTGTTTGAAAAGCTGCAGTCGAATTAGCAGAAGTCGCAATATTTTTGCTTTTCACTGCTTCTGCTGCGAGCGATATCAGAAAGTGAACAATTGCTTCTGCGTCTGCTTCTGAAAAATCAGAAGTCGCAGTCAAAGCATAAGTAAAAATCACGCAGCGACGAATGTCAAAAATGAGCAGCAGTCGCCGTTTTTCGTTTTTTCGCTTTCTGCTTTGCTGTTGCTTTTAATCGTAGACGTAAGTCGCTGCTACAGCTACCGACGACTTTCGGAAGTCGTCGGCAGTCGCAGTAGCATAAGTCGGTGCTGTTGACTGTTTGCTGCTTTTGATTTTTGCTGCTATTGCTGCTGATGAACAGTCGCAGCAGCCTAAGTCGGTGCTGTCGACTGTTTGCTGCTTTTGATTTTTGCTGCTATTGCTGCTGATGAACAGTCGCAGCAGCCTAAGACGTTGCTGTCGACTGTTTGCTGCTTTTGATTTTTGAGGCGACAATTTCCTTATATTAATTTTACTTGTAAAACGTTTGCTGCTTGATTCACACCACCACTCACTTGCATATTTCTGAAAACCATGGCACCAAGTGAAGTTTGGAAATATTTTGAAAATAAGGCAGTCGAGGGCTTAGCTGTATGTAATATATGTAAAAGCTCTCTCAAAAATAATAGAATATCAAATTTAAAAGCACATTTAAAAAAACAACACAAAATTGATGTTAAAACTATTGGAAATAAAATTTTAAATTCAATAGAAACACGAACAAAAACATTGTTAAATAATAAATTTGTAGTTTCATGCTTGTTTTTGGATCCCCGCTTTCAACATATATTGTCTCCGCAACAAAAAACCGACGCAATAAATCATTTAAAATTAATTTGGGACAGACTATATAGTCTGAACCCTACTGGCAATATGTGTTCAACTCCCAACTCTGGCTTAAATCAAATAGACAACTTCTTTTATGACGAGGAAGACGAAATGTTAGAGGCCTATTTATCGCAAGGCGTTCAATCAATCAATATATGTTGAAAGCGGGGATCCAAAAACAAGCATGAAACTACAAATTTATTATTTATCAATGTTTTTGTTCGTGTTTCTATTGAATTTAAAATTTTATTTCCAATAGTTTTAACATCAATTTTGTGCTGTTTTTTTAAATGTGCTTTTAAATTTGATATTCTATTATTTTTGAGAGAGCTTTTACATATATTACATACAGCTAAGCCCTCGACTGCCTTATTTTCAAAATATTTCCAAACTTCACTTGGTGCCATGGTTTTCAGAAATATGCAAGTGAGTGGTGGTGTGAATCAAGCAGCAAACGTTTTACAAGTAAAATTAATATAAGGAAATTGTCGCCTCAAAAATCAAAAGCAGCAAACAGTCGACAGCAACGTCTTAGGCTGCTGCGACTGTTCATCAGCAGCAATAGCAGCAAAAATCAAAAGCAGCAAACAGTCGACAGCACCGACTTAGGCTGCTGCGACTGTTCATCAGCAGCAATAGCAACAAAAATCAAAAGCAGCAAACAGTCGACAGCACCGACTTATGCTACTGCGACTGCCGACGACTTCCGAAAGTCGTCGGTAGCTGTACCAGCGACTTACGTCTACGATTAAAAGCAACAGCAAAGCAGAAAGCGAAAAAACGAAAAACGGCGACTGCTGCTGATTTTTGACATTCGTCGCTGCGTGATTTTTACTTATGCTTTGACTGCGACTTCTGATTTTTCAGAAGCAGAAGCAGAAGCAAAATCATGTGAAATGAAACTTACGGCAGTTTTTTAAACGCTGATTTTAAGTGACTGAAACACAAAACATAAAACTACAACAAAATCAACGCAGAAGAAATAAGTAAATTACGTAAACATTGAGTGATCAAAATCAAGACACAACCCAATTCTTTTACGGACATACACCCACAAAACAGTGAAGAAATAACTCCTTGTTCAATTAAGACACGGGCCATTTCAAGTGAAAACACAAACTCATTTAAAATCATATAAACCGAAAACAATGGCAGTAGCAACACCAGCCCCAATAGTACTATCCGACTCAAATATGAGTCATGTCGAAAGACAGATACACGCTGTCGAAAATTTCAATGGAGATCCGAGCACCCTGGCACTGTACAAGACTACAGACGAACGGCAGAAGTTGATAATTTACGGATACATCGAACGAAACATCAGTGGCGATACGTCCGCACACTTGGAGCCAACAACTTCGCCAGTTGGATCGAACTAAGGATGGAATTGATTCTCTACTACAAACGACAGTGTAACGTACAGTCCTTCCAATTGTTTTAAAAAAAGAAACAAAAAAAGTTTTTTTACCTTCAATAAAAACGTGGATTTTTGTAAAAAAAAAAAATGTATAGTTAAAGTTTGAAAAGTGCTGTGTTATATTTTTTATAAATAAGAGGAAAATCTGTGAGTATTAAAAAATTTTCAGTTTTATCTGGTTAAATCTAATACAGATTTTACTTTTTTTATACAGATCGTGCACCTTGCAACGGCCAGCGGAGCACCCCGGTTGTTAAAGTGCACGTCTCTGCGGATAGGGCTCCACAGTGCCTTAGATCGGGGTTCTGTGCAGAAAATGAACTGCACACTCGCCAGATCTTCACACCTTTCTTTTGGGAAACGGGCAAAATCTTGGCGAGCAGCGAAAGCATAACCTCGCTGACTCGCCCTGCCAAAACTGGGAGAAGCAAAAATAAAATATAAACTCTACATATGTACTTACATGTATAATCTACATCCATATACATACATATAAATATACAACTATAAAGATGTAGGTTATAGATACCAGTGCAACTACAAAACAACTATAATTAAAAAATTTATACAAAATGCAACATACATAAATAGTGATGCACAAACTTACATATTACTATATACATAAATCCACACAGTTACACATTATCAATTAATTAGCAATTAACAAGATAAAAAAAAATGCAGAAAAAAAAGCAGAAGTAGCATTAACATGAGCAAATGAGAAAAAGACGGAACAAAACAAAAAAATAGTTTATAATTTTTAAATATTTTTTTTTTTTTGGTGATTATTTTTATTTTTATTTTTATTTCTGGCATTGCTAATTTTTTTGGTCGACTGCCAATCATTATTTTTATTCGTTATTATTTTTGTGGTAGGCAAGGCATTTTATTTGGTAATATACTTTACATGGGTATACATATTATGTATATGTGCACAAGTCTACAATTTTTTTCAGTCAATTAAATTAAAATAATGTGGACATATCATAAGCAAGTGTAAATAAAAAGAAAATAATAAATTCACTTACCCAAATTCATCCTATGGGCCCAGAAGAATCGAAACCACCAAATACATACATACATAATACCCTATAAATTGCACAATCCAAACATAAATGAAATGAAAGAATTGAGGGGAGCAATTTAAAAGTGAAGGACAAGAAAATGAAAGTTACATTCAACAAAAGTTTAGTGAAATTAAAAATAAAATCATGAATTAGGAAAGAAAACAAATCGGTATTAAATAAATTCAATTAAAGTTGGCAACCGAAACAGAAAATTGAATTAAAATATTGAATGGTTTAAAAATAAAGAAACAAAATGGAACAAATAAACTGGAGTTAATGTAATTACATAACAATAAAAGAATTAAATAAAATTATGTTGAATAAAATTAAATTTTTATTTATATACTCTTATCAACCAGACAACATGGCCTTATATAGCATTTTTTATCATATTATTAAATGAATAAAATTATTATAATGTTTTGGTAAATAAATATAGTTTTCCTTATGTGAAAAGGCGAAGGGTATAATGAAAGGGTAACATTTAAATTAGGCATTTACCATATTTGCCTAAGGTAAATCATGGAGGGTGGGTACAGAGGCGGGTTACTATACCATCAGTGTAAACTCATTTCCATTAGATATACTGGCATAGCAGCATCATACACCTATGAGCTCTCAGAATTTTGTTCTTTCTTTCAAATTTTTTTATGCATTAATTATAAATCTTGTTCATCTACGTAATGGGCACGGGACAATAAATTTAATTCAATGTGGCTTTCTGATCGAGTGAGGGCTTTATTATTTGGCAAACGAACCCCCCAACGCCGATTGTAAGCTAGCTGCAAGTAGGGTCCCAATCGGCCAATAATTTAGCGAAGATCTCACCACTCAGTCAACTATGGATGTTACAACAGCCACCGAACCATCAAGACATTCCATAATAATGTTTACCAATCCTATTACCAACCATATCCATACACACCATCCCATGTACCCAGGTTTAACCAAAATCCGTTTCACCAGTATCAAAAAAGACCAGTCCACTCACAACCTAACATACCCACAATGCAACTACCCAGACTGAGCCCAACTTTTAACCGACAGAATATTTTTGACCAGAATCGTTTCGAACCTAATCACGCTGGCATACCGATTAACTACCCCTCAACTAGTAACGTACCGACCAATAACGCTGTTAAGAGACCGAGACAGTGGATAATCCAAGATGAGCATAGAAGAACTAAGACCCCAGGAAATAACACTAAATCAGCCTGAATACCCATACAACTACTATTATCCCTATAACCCGGTGTTTACGTCGAAACGCAGCCGCCAAGAAGTAGGCAACGTTGCGACGTAAACAGTGCGAGAGTCACCAAGGGCTCTCGCGCTCTTTTATCCAGTTTTTTTCATAATGTTAAGTAATGTAATAATAACATGTAATAACATAAGTTTTTAGTCTTCAATAAACCAGTGAAGTGAACGGATCACGCGCCCCGAATTGTTTATATTTTATTCGAATTGTTTTTTCTCGCGTCGGTTCATAATTCCACAGCGATCTCCACCAAAGCCAGGAAATCTTCTGTTGCCGCCACCACAATCTTTGGTCCTTCGGGCCGGATAAACAACTTTATAGGACTCACGTCGCTGGATTGTTCATCCCCACATCACCGCTCGAACCACTACTTCGGCAACAGCATCTCGTCAGGAAACCAGATAAGTACTAAACTTTTACTTATTTTATTCGGCAGAGGGCTGTGTGTAATTCCTCCTCTGAGAAAAAAGAAGAAATTTCTTTTTTGTCATAACCTCGCAATTTGCGCTACCGGCATCTCTATACGTGCATAGATACATACATACGTTGCTGCATTTGTAAGTACATACGTACCTATAGACGAGTGCCATATTTGAATGTTGTAAATACATATATACAATTGCACACAGTTTCCTCCACATAAATTATGTTTATTTAACCTCTGCCATGTATGTACCTTCTCCTACCTTTTCTGTCTAAAAAAGGTACATACAGAATTGATTTAAATTGTATGTTAATATATGCAAATACATACATATGTACACTGACATTACATATTTGCACATATTACATACTTACGTTGCCCATTAAAACACATTGCCAAGGTCCAAACCTCAACCGGCAATTGTATTTCCAATAAACTCCAAAAAGATAACACATTTATTATACATTTATTATCCACTAGAAATTTTCATTACCAATATAAATATAGTCATATCATTTACAAATTTATAAATTATTAAATATTTGTTTACATTTTGCCGGCCCTTAGTGATCGCAGTTCGTCTTAGTGATCGCAGTTCGATCACAATCGACCGACCACCACTTTTTTCCGTTCAGTCAGTGTTAGCGTTCCAGGGCTGCACTAGCTGAAATATTAAAATATCTTTTCGTTGGCAACCGTGACTTTTAAGTCACTTATTTTTGAAATATCGTCTCATTGTGCACTGTGTTGTAGTATTACAAAGCGCTGCAACATTGCAAAAGAATTATCGAATATTTTCCTCCATCTGAGAAAATTCATCCTAATAATAAATAATTATTTACAATATTTATTTCATACAATATAATTTATTATATCTAAATAAATTATATTGCGTCTTTTCTCAGAGTTTCACGCTGAGTTTAATAATTGTTTCGATAATTATTATTACTCAATAAAATATTTCGATTCTTTTAAATAATATTTATATTATTTTTTTTTTTGCAACTGTTTTTCCAAAAAGTGTTGCCTTGTAATTTAGCAACATATTCCTCGCTCAATAGATTCGATAAAGTTCCTATTTATCTTTCTGGTTTCTTCATCACCATCAATTGCATCTTTCTCGCCTTTTAAAGGTTCGGTTATGCCAATTGTAAAAACACCTAGAAACACCTTATTGTACAAGCGACTCAGCATAGACGTTCAAGTTCTCTTCCAAGTTCCCATCTTGGCAGAACACCCTCTCCCGCGACACAAAGGAAAGTTTCAACTCCGGCCACATCCAAGGCTAGTCACGTACCAAAAATTTCGGTGCACGCTCCTCCAATCACTCGCTTAGTTGGTCATCAAATTTCCCAGGCAATAAAAATGGCACTAGAAGAGTTCATTAACGCTTCAGATAAGCTCACGCAATTCGAAGCTAGGATTCAAAATTCTCCTACAGCCTCACTTCACACTCACAGAGTGCGTCTTGAGCAGCTTCGCTCCATATGGAGTCTTGTAGAACTTAAATACGAACTGTGTTCCAACGCATTGTCTCAACCAGAGACAAATGCTGAGGACAAAATCGCCATGCAAGCCCGATATGACCACTGCTATTTAGTTTACGAGGAACTTGCCTCTCAGTTAAATGAGAATATAGAGACCGCAACGGCTCCCTCTCCAGCACCTGCAGTAGCACAAGTAGCCTTCCAGCCACGAAGCTACAGGTCACCACCCTTCGATGCTGAAGCTTTCAACGGTGACTATTTAAAATGGCCAACTTTCCGAGATCTCTTCTCAGCGGTCTACATTTCCGATCCAGGCTTAAGTCAGATAGAAAAACTTTTCCATCTCAATGCCAAAACAAGTGGCGAAGCGAAGGCAATCGTTTCCAAATCCCCTCTCACGAATGAGGGTTTCTCTTCTGCTTGGAAGAATTTGACGGATAGGTTCGAAAATAAGCGACTGTTAGTAAACAGCCAACTTAAAATCCTCTTCAACCTTCCGTCAGTTCCTCACGAGTCTGGAGCCGCCATCCAAGTACTTCAAAGCACAATACAAAGTTGCCTCACGGCTCTAGACCATTCCAAAAACAGCACAGAGAACTGGGGTTGCCTTCTAGTCTTCCTATGCTCGTCTAAACTCCCAAGGCTGACGTTGTCACTTTGGGAACAGTCCGTACAAAATAAGGCTAAAATTCCGTTGTGGAAGGAAATGTCCGATTTCCTTTCAGAGCGCTATCGCACATTAGAAGCGATAGAGGACGTACAACCCACAACAAGCGCACAGACAAGTTCTAAATCTGCTCGAAAAGAGCCTCCTACAAGTAAGGTCAACTCTTTTGAGGCAAAGGTTGTAGGCAAACCACAAACCTGCAAACTTTTCTCAAAGGAGAACCAGAAAGAGTGGCTCTGTATCCAAAATTTGTGGAACCCTGCTCGGTCAAGAGACCATATTCGGCTGGATCCTCACAGGACCAGTAGCCAAGGCGAATCCCACGACAGTTTCGTCCTTCACGACGAGTATAAAGATCAGCAATGAACAAAGGCTTGATGATCTTCTCACCAAGTTTTGGGTTGTGGAAGATCTACCAGCAAAGCTGGTAAAAGTTTCTGATTCAGCGTGTGAAAACAACTTTCTTCGCACTACTTCCAGAACAAAAGAGGGCAGATATGTCGTCACGCTTCCTTTCAAAAATCCTGAAATCTTCGAATTAGGACATTCTAGGTCCATCGCACTCGCTCAGTTTCTCAGGAACGAATGTCGTCTAAAGAGGAACTTTCCTTTAAAAGAGCAGTACGACTCGATTATTCAGGAGTATTTAGATTTAGGCCATATGAGACCAGTCTCCCCAAGTAACGACTGCAACAATTTTTATCTCCCTCATCATGCTGTGTTCAAACCTGAGAGCACCACGACCAAAGTTCGCGTTGTTTTCAACGCCTCCAGTCCGTCCTCCAATGGGAAGAGCTTGAACGATATCCTATATCCAGGACCCGTTTTGCAATCCGATCTGACCATGCAGATCTTGAAATGGCGTTTTTTCCGTTACGTGTTCAATGCTGACATCACAAAGATGTACCGGCAGATACTCTTCCACACGAGTCACACGCCATTTCAACGAATCCTCTTCAGGAATCCAAATGGTGAAATGTGATTATGAACTTGGACCAACTTTCACAGTGAACGGACGTGTTTTTTTTGTGCGCTTCGATCTTATTTTGATTTGAATTCAAAACAACCGGTGTTTTGTTTAAATATCTAAATTTAAATATCTCCTTTTGCTAGCCCGTTCACGACGCGTGTGCAAGCCTTATATTGTAGATTAGTCAAACTAAACTTTGTTTGCTAATTTTACATTTGTTGTGCATTGGTTCTGCTTGTCCAGTGTTTTGTTTTTGTCTTCTTATTTTCGGTAAGCGACGTTGTTGTAGTTAGTTCACCGCTATAGCTCTCTCTCCTTATCTCTCCTAATTCTTTGAGTGCGCCTAAGCAGCTCTCACGCTTTGCCGCTCTCTTTGCTGCACTGTTGTTGCTCTATCTTTCTGCTCTCTGTGCTCACTGCTCTTTACGCGCGCTAATTTCTTTCTCTCGCGCACATACCTTTTCTTGTTTTTGCTCGTTTTCTTTTTGGCATTTCTCGTTTACAGTAGGTGCCCATTATAATGGACGGGGTAATCTGTTTCAAAAAATCCTGCCTTAAGCAGGTGACTGCCGCCCAGGCAAGCATTTCGTGCTGGCTATGTACCAACGTAGTACACGCGAAGTGTGCCGGATTTTCTGGCCCGACGGCTGACGCCGTAGCCAAGCGCACTGGTTTGCGTTATTGCTGCGATGTGTGTAGGGAGGTGGAGAACGATATGTGTTCGTTTATGCGTCAAACGAAGACTGGATTTAAGGAACTGCTTGGAAGTTTTCGTAAACTTTCCGACTAGTTCTCGGCGCTGGATTCTTCTTTCAATAACCTTAAGTTATTGAATGAATCCCCAAAGCGTAAGAAATCCACACGGGTAGAGAAGTCTTCCGTTAGCGCCACCCAGCTCCCTCTAATTGACCAGCCAGGTACGCCAGTGACACAGCCGCTGATGCCGTTCACCAATCCTCCGATGGTAACAAGATCTGCGGCTCTTCTAGAGAATGTCATTGGGGGTGTACAATCAGTGACGCCTAAACCATCCGATATGTCTGCTGTGGTCTCGTTGCCTGTGCCACAGTTATTAGATATTCATAGGGCGTGTTCAAGTTCTGGATTACCAGAAGAGAACCTCTGCTCTGGTATTATACCGGAGGCGCCAAAAAAGCTTGTAGGTGTTCCACAAAAGAAACAAATTTTTGTTTCCAGGCTTGCCCCTGAACTCACATCAAACGGTGTTACTGCTTATATTCAAACAAAAATTCAAGCCTTGGATATAAAAGTGGAAAAATTTAAGTTTTCTTATGAGAGGGACATATTGTCCTTCAAAATAAGTGTCCCCAACGAACTCTTTGGCATTATATGTTCCGCACAATTTTGGCCGGAACACGTAATTTTTAAAGAGTTCGAAGCAAAGAAGAAAAAAAATCGCCCACCGATTAAACTTCCTTTGCCTTCTTTAGCATCTGCCAAGAAAAATCCGAGCAAAAAAAACTAACAAGCTTCTTAACTCTTTCATATCAAAATGTTAGAGGTCTTTGTACTAAGCTTTCAACTTTATATTTAAATAGTCTCTCTTTTTCTTCTCAAATTGTTGTGTTTACTGAGACTTGGTTAAAGCCGGAGATCCTTAACTCTGAAGTCTTTCCAAATAAGTACACAACCTACAGGTGTGATCGACCTGACCGTCGTGGTGGTGGAGTTCTTATTGCAGTTGATTCCACCATCAATTCGGAACTTTTACAACCGGAGATTCAATCTGCTATTGAATTACTCTGTGTAAAATTACACTTCCCCGGCTTCTTTCATTATATAACCTGTTCTTATATTCCGCCGTCATCGGAATTATCAGTCTATTTGCAACATTTGTCGGCAATAAAGACTTTATTTAATCTGTTATCAGACAGAGATCACTTTTCAGTCCTTGGGGACTTTAATATTTCTAATTGTAATTGGACAACAAGTGTTGACTCAAATACTCTGTTGCCTTCACGGCAACCATGACGGTCTGTTTGATATGTCATTGTCACAGGTCAATCATATCTTAAACTGTAGTAACAGATCGTTAGATTTATGCTTTGTCTCCGATCCATCTAGAGTGAGTCTAAACAGGACACAACCACTTTCTCTTCCTGAAGATCCTTACCATCCCACTCTTGAAGTTACTTTTGAGTTTGTCGCATGTATGGATAAACATGAAAAACTGTGTAATCGTGTACGCTGCTTTAGAAAAGCAGATTTTAACTTATTAAATTCGTTAATTTCCAATTTTGATTGGTCGGAACTATATTTGTCTACAGATATTTCAGTAGCGACCAATATTAACGTTTGAAAATGCTTGTGCAGATACCGACCAAACCATGGCCGATTTGTTTGCAAAGTTTTTTCAAACGACCTATTCACCTTCTACACATCACACTCACTATTATCCATACAACATTCCAAGTTCGAATGGTATCTTCACTCCCTTTCTAAACGAAAGCTCACTTGTCAAGGATCTTTATTTAGTTAAGCCAGTTTTCTCACCAGGCCCTGACGGTGTTCCTGCTTGTATACTTCGGTTCTGTGCCAACTCCTTAAGTAAGCCATTGCTCAAACTATTTTCGCTGTCCTTAGAAACTTTACTCTTTCCTTCTATTTGGAAAGAATCTTTTATTATTCCCCTTCATAAAAAGGGCAGCAAGTCTGATGCAAGCAATTATAGAGGTATCTCTAAATTGTCGGCTATACCTAAATTTTTCGAGAATGTTATAGCTCCTCAATTGCAACATTCCTGTAGGTCCGTTATTTCTCCTTTTCAACACGGATTTATAAAGCGTCGTTCAACTACGACAAATTTACTTGAGCTGACATCCTTTGTGGTAAAAGGATTTCAGGAAAATCTTCAAACTGATGTTATTTATACTGATTTCAGTAAAGCTTTTGACTCAGTGAATCAATCCCTTCTAGCACATAAGCTTTACCTTCTAGGTTTTTCACCAAAAATACTTAGTTGGATTGTTAGCTATCTGACTGACAGAACTCAAAGTGTCCTCTTTAAAACCACCCTTTCAAACCCACTTCATGCCACATCTGGTGTTCCTCATGGGAGTCACCTCGGTCCCCTATTTTTACGCTTTTCATCAATGACCTTCCTTTGGTCATACGTAACCTAAATAGTTTTTATTCTTGGTGTTGTGCCAATTTTTTAAACCTGAACAGCTCTAAATGCAAGCTGATGACATTCTCTCCAGTCCAAAGTATGCTTCTTATACTCTTTGTGGTTGTGCCTTGGAAAGAATCACCCTAGTTGATGATTTGGGGGTTCTTTTGGACCGAAAACTTAAGTTTTCCAATCATATTTCTAATATGGTCAATAAAGCCATGGGTGTCTTAGGCTTTATTAAGAGATGGTCTACGGAATTTGACGATCCTTATCTTAGAAAGACCCTCTACATCTCACTTGTTCGTCCCATTCTCGAATACGGGTCATGCGTATGGTGTCCCCAGTACACTATTCATAAGGAACGCATAGAATCTGTACAGAAGAACTTTTTACTTTTTGCCTTGCGTGGCCTTAACTGGGATGAAAATTTAAGACTGCCTTCCTATACTAATAGACTTCTATTATTAAACCTGCCTTCCCTAACCAGTCGCAGAACCATGCTAGGCGTCTTATTTATTAACAACCTTATGCAAGGTGACATTGACAGTGAGACCCTGGTAAGGCAGCTACACTTCTCTGTCCCTTGCAGAACTACACGTAATTACCTTCCACTAACTCTTCCTTATTGTAGATCGAACTATGCACTGCACGATCCGTTCAGGGTATTATGTTCAGACTACAATAAACTTCAACACGTCATAGCTAGCACTAACTCTATCGCTGCTATGAAGTCTTTAATTCTTGTCTATCTAGCACGTAATTAGTATTAGTATTAACTAGTAATAGTATCTTCCTCGTCATTCTATCTTCTTACATTCTTGCATGTCGCGTGTATCCTCTATTCGACTTTTTATTCCCTATCGCGTTAATTTTCTTTTTCTCGCGTTTCTACTCGCATTTTTACCGCGTTTCCGTGTCGTTCGTTATGCGACGGTGCCTCTCGGTCGGTCAGGCGGGAGGTGGACTTCGTCTGGGTTCCGCGTGCAACAAGCATCTGCTTGGTGTCGTTTGGACCACTTGCTAATACATTCATTGTATTCAACGTCCAATTTAAACACAGTCACTTTCGGAGTAAACTGCGCTCCATTCTTGGCCATTCGGGTTCTTCGACAGCTCTCCCAGGATGTTAGCAAACATTTTCCTCTCGCCAGCGACATCATATCCAACTACATGTACGTAGACGATGTCCTTGCTGGCGCGCACTATATAAAGCGCGCCACAGTGTCCATTGAAGAGCTACGCAAAGCTCTTGAGACAGCTGGTTTTCCTTTAAGAAAGTGGACCTCCAACCACAAGGATGTGTTAGCTAATATCCCCAAGGACCATCTTCTGAACGCCGATTTCCTCGAACTTGAGGAAGCGAGCTTAGCAAAGACTCTAGGTATACGCTGGCAAGCGCATACGGATGAGTTCCTCTTTGCCCCCTCCGAAGACGATTTGAAACAGTTCTACACGAAACGTGAAGTTCTCTCTCACATCGCCAAGTTATTCGATCCAGCAGGCTGGCTGGCACCATTTGTGGTCCGTGCCAAAATTTTCATGCAGGAGATATGGCTGCAAAATCTTGGATGGGATGAAACATTGCCAAGCGAACTCCAACAACGCTGGCAGGATTTCCTATCCAGTTACTCATCCCTCCATAACCTTCGGATCCCTATATGGGTCCAATATACCCCAGTAGCTAAGCTCCAAATCCATGGTTTCTGCGACGCATCTCAACGCGCCTACGGAGCAGCTATACCATATATATCCGTGTTGAAAATCAACACAAGACTTCAAGCCATCATCTTGTAGCCAAGACCAGAGTAGCTCCTGTGAAGACCATCTCCTTGCCTCGTTTAGAACTTCGCGGTGCATTACTGCTAGCCGAGTTATCAGCAACACTCCTCCCTCAGCTTCCAGTCAATAGCTACGAAGAGTACTATTGGACTGATTCCACAATTGTGTTAGCCTGGCTTAGTAAGCCTCCATGTAAGTGGACGACTAAGATAACTCAGCTCACTAGTTCAAGCAAATGGTCTCACGTCAGATCTGAGCAGAACTCTGCCGATCTTGCCAGTAGAGGCGTCTCGTCAGAGGATCTGACGGCACCATCTGGTGGCATGGACCCGATTGGCTGATCCTTTCAGCAGAGCAGTTGCCTGTTGTGATAGAAATCGCTCACGAGACAGACGAAGAGCTTTGTCCTGTCAAATGCAACTTAACAAAGTTGCCTCCTTCATCCATTTGTATCTTGGAGAGATTTTCCGAGCTCGACAGAGCACTGCGAGTGATGGCTTATGTATATCGCTTCATTCAGAGGTGTCGCAAGCCTGATCTTACACTCTCTCCAGATATCAGCAGCTCTGAACTCTCCAACGTTCAAGATTTGCTCATCCGGAGCACCCAACGTACTCAGTTCCATAAAGAGTACAACTGTTTGTTGAACAAGGAACAGATTGCAAGGAGTAGCGACATCGCTAATTTGAATCCGTTCATCGACGCCAGCGGAGTCATGTGATCATGCGGTCGAATGACGAGAGGCACCCGCTAATCCTTCCGTACTCATGTACTTTCTTACACCTCCTCGTCCGTTTTACGCATCGTATCTCCCTCCATGGTGGGAATCAATACTAAGTGATGCGTCTCATTCGATCACGCTACTGGATTCCAAAGCTCCGTACTTTAGTGAAAGCTACCATTAATTCCTGTCGAGTTTGCATTCTCCATCGAAAGAAGTTGCAAACTCAACTCATGGGTACTCTGCCCTCTGCGAGAGTTTCCTTCTCTCGACCTTTCACCCACACGGGACTCGATTTCGCTGGTCCTTTCGAAATCAAGAATTTCACTGGTCGAGCCTGCCTCATAACTAAGGGCTATGTATGTGTGTTTCAGCATAAAGGCCATATATTTAGAAGCAACCTCGGACCTAACAACCGAGAAGTTTCTCGCCGCCTTCGCGCGTTTCATCGCGAGACGCGGCTGCCCCCACCACGTATACTCTGACAACGGAAAGACGTTCGTAGGAGCCTCCAAGGTCCTTACTTCAGAGTTTATGAAGGCAGTGAAGGCTGATGTATCCACAAAATACAGCCATCAAAATCTCGCATGGCACTTCAATCCTCCCAGTGGGCCGCACATGGGTGGCTTATGGGAAGCTGGAGTAAACAGCTTCAAAACGCTCTTCTACAAGTCCACTTCCTCATTAAAGTACACTTTCGAGGAAGCGTGCCTTAACTCCAGGCCGATTTCTCCTATGTCTGAGAGCCCCACTGATCTTTTAGTCTTGACTCCTGGCCACTTTCTGATCGGCGGTCCGCTCATGTCCGTCGCAGAGCCTGAAATCCAAGATGACGCTGTATCCATCATCAACCGATGGCAGCGACTTAAGGCTCTGCATCAACAGTTTTGTTTCCGTTGGAAAGAGGAATACCTCAAAGAGTTGCACAAACGCTCCAAGTGGCAACTCCCAACGCGAAACCTCCAAGTCGGCGGCATGGTGCTTGTCAAGGAAGACATCCTACCAGTCTACGAATGGCGTCTGGGCCGCATCCACGTCACCTATCCTGGCGCTGATGACATTGTCCGCGTAGTGGACATCCTCACCACCCGTGGCGTCATCAACAGGCCAGTGGCAAAATTAGTCCTACTTCCTTTAAAGGACAAGGTCCAGACACCCTCCTAACCTTGTGTTGTCCATCAGTGGATATATGCTCTCCATACACTTATCCATATATCTACATTCTTCTTTCAGATTAGTGAGATGGCACCACGCAAGGCACAAACACCAGCAAAGCCAAAAGGAGTGAACTCCTTCAGATGCCGCGTCTGCAGAGGAGTCCACGCCTTAAAGAAGTGCCAAAGGTTCCTGCGGCTGGCTGCGGAAAAGCGTCTTCGGGCAGTGTTGATCAACAAATACTGCCCGAACTGTCTTGCCCATGAGCATTTCAAGGGTTCATGTTGCAGCGGCGGCACCTGCCGCACATGTGATGAGGGCCACCACACACTACTCCACCTTCCAAGCACCCTTCAATCCGAGATGCATGCAACCTCGCCATCCGTGACGCCTCTTCCACCTTCGGAATCCCTGGCGACATCCCCCTCTGTGACAATTAGCATGATGCCGACCGCCATAGTCAACCTGGACATGGCCGGCTGGGTCCTATCCGGTGTCTTCAAGACATAGTCCGCCAGCGCTCCTAAGGCCCCTCCAGCGGCATCCCAAGGATCCCGTCTCCACCCTCAAGTTGCAATAGTATTGCAAGGGGGGCGGGATGTTTACGTCGAAACGCAGCCGCCAAGAAGTAGGCAACGTTGCGACGTAAACAGTGCGAGAGTCACCAAGGGCTCTCGCGCTCTTTTATCCAGTTTTTTTCATAATGTTAAGTAATGTAATAATAACATGTAATAACATAAGTTTTTAGTCTTCAATAAACCAGTGAAGTGAACGGATCACGCGCCCCGAATTGTTTATATTTTATTCGAATTGTTTTTTCTCGCGTCGGTTCATAATTCCACAGCGATCCCCACCAAAGCCAGGAAATCTTCTGTTGCCGCCACCACAATCACCCGGATTACTCTCAACCTCAGCCCTATCCCTACCATATGAGCTACATCTCAGATCCAATCCTCCTGAACACAACCATGACAATTCAGATACAACAGAAGAAGAAAAAACAATACTAAACGATGACGAACCAGACAATACCGAGCAAGTAGAATATTTGCGGCTAGTAGCCCCGGATCAAGCGAATATGTAACAATCAAACATTATAATGGTGAATTAGTTGACACCGGATCCACAATACGACTAGACCACCTAAACACAGGGGAAAGACGCAAATTAACGAACCTATTGACAAAATTTCAAGACATTCAATTTCACGAAGGCGACAAACTTAGTTTTAAAAAGAAGTAGAAAAAAAAAATCCAGGATATGTTAGAGCAAGGTATTATTCGAGAAAGCAATTCGACGTACTGGAGTCCTATATGCGTTGTGCCCAAAAAACTTGATGCTTCTTGAGAACAGGAATTCCGCATCGTAAAAGACTACAGGAAATTAAACAAAATAACGATAAATAACCGATAACCTATACCAAATATAGACGAAATATTAGGAAAACTAGGGAGGTCCAATTACTTCACAACAATAGACAACCATAATATGGATGCTATGATTATACACGAATGCCATTTGGGCTTAAAAATGCCCCGCTACATTTCAACGATGTAGGAACAGTTTACTCCGTCCACTTCTAAATAAATGTTGCCTAGTATAACTAGACGACATCATAGTTTGTTCTACATCCTTACAAGAAAATCTTCAAGCCTTACAGGCAGTTTTTGCAAAATTATCGCAGGCAAACCTAAATTTACAACTAAATAAATGCGAATTCTTGAAACAAGAAACGACCTTCTTAGGACATGAAATTACCAAAGACTGGATCAAAGCAAACCCAGATAAAATAAAGGCTATATTAAAATACCAAAAAAATTTAAGCGTTCTTAGGACTCACAGGTTACTATAGGAAGTTTATATCTGATTTTTCCTATATTGACAAACCCCTAACCAAATGTCTGAAAAAAGAGTAAAAATAGGTATCAACCATTTAGAATAATTAGAAGCATTCAAAAAATTAAAACTACTAATTTTTGAAGACCCAATCCACACAACATATGTATCACGGAAGAAGAGAGTAGCAATCTAATAGGATTATCTGAGAAAGCCATTAATTACCACAAACGACAAATCACTTTTACAAAAGGTTCCAATAATAATACACCTTTCATATAAAGGAATGACCCTACAGACGGCTAAACAGTATCTATTCGATTATTTTTGTTCTACAAACAGTCCTTTGTACATTGACAGTGATGCAGATTTCGAAATGCTTCAAAGTGCGTATAAGGAAACCATGAATCCGAAATATACTAAAATATTTCGAAGCATCGTTTTACTAAAAACATTCCCACGTATGCGCAGTTCAAAGAATTTTTTTAAACCACACATGAAAAACTCCTGTATCCGGGAATTCAGATAACCAGTAAATTTTTCGGTGAAACATATTACTTCCCCAATAGCCAACCTCTTATCCAGTATATAATTAGCGAATGTCAAATTTGCAACTTGGTAAAAACGGAACATCGTAACACAGAAATGCAAATGAAAGTTACTCGCAGACCCGAGCATTGCCGCGATAAATTCGTAATATATATTTATTCTTCTGACTACCTAAGATGTATAGACATATACTCCAAATTTGCCACTCTCGAACGATATAAGCAAAAGGTTGGTTAGAATGCAAAAATGCTCTTATGCCCATATTTAATCAGTTAGGAAAACCCAAACTCTTAAAAGCAGACAGAGATGGTGCATTCGCCAGTTTAGCCTACTTGAGTCCGAAAACAGAACTAAAACTGAACACTACAAAAAATGGCGTTGCAGACATAGAAAGACTTTATAAAACAATCAACGAAAAAATCCGGATTATAAAAAATTCAGACGATAGTGAAACAAAACTAAGCAAGATAGAAACAATTCTGCATATCTACAACCACAAAAATATACACGACACTACGGGAAAAACTCCCGCTCACATATTTCTTTACGCTGGACAACCGACCTTAGATACGCAACATAACAAAGAAACGAAAATCAGCGAAATAAATAAAAACTGGACTAAATACAAAGTTGACACCAGATACAGAAAAGGACCGCTACAAAAAGGCAAATTAGAGAATCCATTTAAACACTCAAAAAACGTAGAGCAAATCGACGACGACCATTACAAAATCACCAATAGGAACAGAGAAATACGCTATTATAAAACCCAATTTAAAAAACAGAAATAAATTAATCACATTCCAACCCTACAAGCCCCTGGTTCATCATAATACTTCACCTTACTTTTACAAAACTATGCCGAAATCTTTCTGATATAGACAACTTAACTCATTATTTTAACATTACTAGAGTCAGTAACAACAAACTCAATCAACCTACATGAAATGAGCGACGTAATTCAGCTAATTAATTGGAATATGCAAAAGATTAAAGAAATTGAAGACGAACATATTAACATAGAACACATACTCTGTACACGTAGTTAGCTGACAGTAAAATAATAAAGTGGTTGTACAATACTTTGAACTCGTTCGTATGGATTTCCATATATTCATACTTACAGCGTTGATCTTAGTCTACCGACGGAGCATTTGTTTGACTCATATTCGCGAAGAATACGTAAGTATAGGTACTATTATATGATGACAATATAGTTATTTCTACTAGTGATTCCGAAAGTATGTCTAAATTTAAAGCATATCTTACAAATAAGTTTCAAATGACCGATTTATATAAAATACGATATTGTATTCGTATAAAAATTGATAGATAATATTGTATGATCAAAATTGGCTCAGTCTGCATATATTAAATATGTTTTAAAAGAAATTTAATATGGTAGATTGTATTCCAATTAGTACTCCTTTTCCAAGCAAATTAAATTATGAGGCCTTGCAAGCAGAATAATCATTGTTTGATGTACGTAATGTTGTGTACGCGACCGGATTTAAGTACATAAATAAGTATCTTAAGTCGATATAAAAACAATAATAATCGAGAATTATGGCAATGTCTTAAAAGAAATTTAAGATACCAAAAAGGAAGTGTCGATTTGAAGTTATCATTTAAAAGAAATTTGAAAGTAAAAAAAATTCTTATGGCGTATGTTGACTCTGATTGGGCCCGAAATGAGACTGACAGAAGAAGTACTACAGGGTATATATTTAGAATGTTTGAAAATTGTTTAATTTCCTGGAGAACTATGGAACAAAAATATGTTGCTGCTACATCTACCGGTGCTGAATATATGGCCTTTTTTGAAGGTGTAAGAGAAGCATTATGGCTAAAGTCATTAGTAAATGAAATTAAATTAAAACCAGTCGAACGCTACAGTCAGGTGCTTGAAAATTTGTAACATTAAAAAGATACATTCATCCTCTTTCAAACGCACCTAACTTCCTGTAAGTCTGATGACAGATGTAAAAATGACAGCCATTTCAATAAATCAAAAGTGTGCTAATGGTTCAAAAATAATGTGGAACAAACAGCAAAATTAAAATTTCGTGTCAAACTTGAAAAAAAATTTGCTGAGACATACGACATACGAGTCGTACGCAAGTTTATACGTGGTTTACACAATTTAAAAGTGGTCGTGAGGATTTAAATGACGACCCTAGAGCAGGACGTCCAGAAACTAGTAATCGTGCTGAACTGTTGAAAAAAGTCCGTGAAATCATTGGTATCGATGCAAATTTTACTACGAGAATGTTGGCTGACGAATTGAATACGAGTAAAAACACTTTTTGGAGAATTTGAAGTGAAGATTTGGGGAAAAGAAAGGTCTGTGCGCGATGAATTAAATGACGACAAAACGTGAACGAACTTTTAATGAAAAAAGGGATTTCTCTCATCGACCATCCTCCGTATTTGCCTTATTGATCACCTTGTGATTATTTTTCTTTCCAAAACTGAAAACCAAGATGAAGGGAGGTACTGAACCGAGGTACTGAAAAACATTTCTATAAATGACATAAAAAAATCTATGCATGCGCTGGTTGATCGTTCTAAACGTTGTGTTGAGTCAAATTGAACCTATTTTGAATAAATAATAACTTCCAAAGATAATATGTGTATTTTATTTTATATCCAGTTCAGTTATTTTTGGGACACACTGTGTATAAGGCCATGGATTATAATACTATACATAAACTAAATACAAGTTTGTATTTGTATTTATTATATTTAAAGAAAGCAATTTAAAGAAGTATTCAACTTTTTATTATTATTAATATTATTTTATTTAAATAACTACTATTGTATTACGATTGAATTCCGCAAGCGCACTTTTATAGAAGTTTATTAAAAAAGTTAACAAAAATCGCCGCGACTATTTAACAATAGGTTATTAAATTTGCAATGAAAATTGTGCCTTATTTGGATTGAAATTTCGCGTGGTTATAGTATGTTCAAACGACACGGACAAATTTAATTGACGAACAGAAGAAGAACGCATAGACAATGCAAAAGCGAATAGACAAGTGTCGCAAGCATTAGTCTAAGCGAGAGAGCAATAAGTATTTGTATGCATTTTTAGCGCTTTCCAAAATTCGTTACACATGCTTTTTCTTGATTTTTTCGCACGAGTTGTTTAATGTTTAATGTCTATATGTATGAATGTGTTAATACTTGCATACATTCAGATCGATCTACCACGTCACCTATTGGTTGTATACAAATGTATATATAAATGTACGTACACAAATTAATTATATATGAGTTTTAACATATATGCACATGAATTTTCGCTAATTGACATGTACATGGAAAAGAACAGTCGAGAAAAAGCTAGCGCTGCGCGAGTTATATATGGGACGTACCTCCACGTAGTCAATTGTTTTAATTATTTTTATGTATGTTTTATTTCTTAAGAGAGATTTAGTAACAATGTTTTTGTTTGACTTCTTATTTTTTGTTCAAAAATTACATTTAGAGTTAACGCTCCGTTTTAAGTGTGTGTCTAACCACGATCAAAATGCAACTAATAATGCGTCGCAAAAACTTCTTTGCTTGACGCCGAAACTGCGCTAGGCATCGGCTACAACGCCTCGCTGTAACGGTCCTTCCAAAGCTACAAATGTAAGCTGACCAATCAACGCACAATTAGAGGCTGATGCAACATTATTATTATGTTGCAATCTGTTTCTAGAATTTTCGAGACCATGTGCGCTCAAAGTGTGTGTGTAAACATGTGTATGTGCTTATTTCACAATGTGTGGTAATTTGTATATGTGGACTGCTGAGCTGTTGTTGTTGTGGCCCTTGATGCCGTTGTCATTCTGTGGAATCTGGACGGTTTCGGGGCAGTGTTGAAGGTGTAGTGGTAACTCCTCCCCCCAAGACTGAAGAGAGGGCCATAGCGAAGGAATGGCCTGATCGTGTATGACGGGTGAAGTGGCCGGGATGAAGATTGTCATTTAGTCCTTCATAATCAGCTTGTCGAAATTGAAACCAGCTTGTGACAGATTGTTGAGTAAGTTCGGTAGCTCTGGGGTCATGATGTTGGCGATGTCCTCATGGTTAGATAGCTTTTTGCAGTTCTCCATATTTACATGATGAACTCTATTATATTCTTCCTTAAATTACAATGTTTGTGTGTTCTTACTCGCTATAAAGTTATACGGTTTGGTGTAACAATAATTGTGTCTTATTAATAGGTACGGAATGAATTAGTTTGTTAACTGATAAATGTCTAATGTCAACATAAGTATTTTAATAGCGAAGATTTTATCATTATTTCAATTGCGTTTAGGGAAATTAAATTGTAAACATTTTCTTATTTCGATTTGGTTTTTCATGATTTTTTTTTTTTTTTGTATTTTAATATAACTTGGGATTATTTTTAGTTTCGCACTAATAAGGTTTCTGCAGTTTTATTCAAATGTAACATAGTCAAATCTATATCAGTGTTTATTCTAATCGTACATTCCAAAAATTTAGTCTTGTTATTTACATTATTTATTTCTTTAGCAATTTGAGTTTTCTGTTTATCGTATCCATGTATGTTTGTTATTATTCAGGTTATATTTGGAATTCTCTACTTGCTTCCTAATTGAGTCTTAATTTTAGATTTATGTATTTTTTGTCTTTTGTTTGTAGTAAAAGTAACGCCCTCATCAGTATTTACAGTCTGTTTTGAAAATCTAGGGGTAAGCTTATTGCGTCTATTTTCCTTACGAAATACTACGTCTTCTGTTTCTACCTGGATAGCGTCTTTCCTTTCCTGATTTAACTTTCCAATGTTATGAACCTTGTTGTTTTGAACTAGTTCACATACTTTAGGGTATATTGTCTTTTGGAATTCGTTCAATTTTTGCAGATAGTCATGCTCATCGTCAAATTTAATGGTTTGCTGGAAAACATGTGTACGTCCCGAAAACAGTTCATAAGGAGTTAGCTTAGTAGCCGAGTGTATAGCGTTGTTATATGTAATGAAAGTTTCTGTTAGAATCTCCTCGTGGTCTATCTGTACTTTTCTCTTTTTCTTTTCTTCCAGAATGATTCGATACACTTCAGTGAGTGTAGAATGTAGTCTTTCGACTGGGGCATTACTAGAAGATTGTTGAAAGGACGTGACATGCCGTTCTATATTATATTGTTTGCAAAAATCCTTAAAAAGGTTTGAATTGTATTCAGCCCCTTGATCGTAAACAATTTTCCTAGGTATGCCGTTCGCTACTATGAATCGCCTAATAGCGTTCACTATATTTATTGCGTCTCTTGTAGGGATTGTGTATCCAAGGGCAAACTTAGAAAATTTGTCAATGACAGTAACAACATATTTTCCGTTTATAGTATATAAGTCGGTGTGTAGTATATCTAAGGGCATGGTAGGTGTTTCGGTTACTTGGAATTTAATATTTGGGGGGTGGCGGTTATATTTCAAGGTGTGACAGACATCGCAATTATTTATAGTCTGAGCAATTTTTGATTTCATATTTGGAAAATAGAATTGTCTTTTCATGTGTGCAACGGTTTCGTCCGTACCTCTATGATTATTATTTGTGTGATAGCTGTTAATTTGAAACTCTTGGTCCTGTGTTTCTAGTAAATCGGTTAAGAAGATAGTACATCTTAAAATGTTATAAATGTTATTGTTTGAAAAGTATTTCTTATAACTCTCTTGTATTTGTTGAAAAATATCGTCGGGTGCAAAAATTGCAACAGTCCTGTTTGGCTTCAAGGTTTTCTTTAAAATATCTGTAATTCGTTCTTCTGTAAAAGACAGTTCAGAAATTACTTGTCTCGTTTTTCGTTTAAATATAACTTCAGTTTTAGATTCTATAGGAGCACCATATTTCAATATTACTTGGTAGTTAAAATCGTTTAAGGGTTTTTCTGAGATATGGATGTGATCATCCATGTGTTCGTCTGCTGAGTGGACTGTATCTCCATACGTCCCTGTTATTGAGTTACTATCATTTATGTTCATGTCGATTTCTACCCTGCTCAATGCGTCCGCTACCAAATTTTGAGAACCTTTCTTATACAAAATTTCGTAATCATATTCTAATAATTGTATTCTCCATCTAACTATTTTGGAGGTCGGTTCCTTAAAACTCATTAACCATGTAAGTGGCTTATGATCCGTTACTATAACGAATTTGCTTCCAAACAAGTAAGGGCGAAAGTATTTAACTGCCCATATTATTGCTAACATTTCTTTTTCGACAGTGGCATAATTACGTTCTGTATCGGACAATGTTCTACTTGCAAAACAGACGGGCTTGTCCGAACCCAAGGGCCCTTGTGATAGCACCGCTCCAAGGGCAACGTTGCTTGCGTCTGTTGTTAAGATAAATCTTTTAGAAAGGTCGGGATATTGTAGTAGGGGATCATTGCAAAGAAGGGTTTTGCATTTTTCAAATGTATCAATATATTCCTGGTCTATTGTTACAGACTTTAGATTGCCTTTTAATTGGGCTGTAAGTGGTTTGGTTATTCTGGCCATATCTTTAATAAACTTCCTGTAATAGCCTAGTAAACCTAAAAAGGATTTAATTTGTTTTTTAGAACGAGGCAAGGGAAATTTCTTAATGGCGATAATCTTGTCCGGATTTGGTTTAATACCTTGGTCCGTAACAATGTGTCCTAAAAATTCTGTCTCTTTCTTTAAAAATTTTGATTTCTGTGAATGGAGCTTTAATTTGGCGTTACTTATTTTGGTGAATACTTCTTTTAAGTCTGATATGTGTTGTTGCAATGAACCAGAAAAAACTATTATGTCGTCAAGATAAACTAAACAACATCTCCCTTTTAAGTTACCTAAAACGTTGTTCATTACCCTTTGGAATGTTGCAGGGGCGTTTGTCAGACCAAATGGCATTCTGATAAATTCGTAGTGTCCGTCCAACGCCGTGAAGGCTGTTTTAGGAATATCTTTTGGTTCCATTTGTATTTGATGATAACCACTAGCCAAATCTAAAGTCGAAAAATATCTAGCTCTACCTATTTTATCAAGTACTTCGTTAATATTAGGGATGGGATACCTGTCTTTAACGGTTTTTTCGTTCAGTTTTCTATAGTCAATAACTAATCTCCATTTTTGTTCTCGTGTTTCGGATTTCTTCGGAACCAACCAAACAGGTGAGCTCCAAGGTGAATGGCTTTCTCTAATTATGTTTTGTTCTAACATATTTTGAATTTGGTCATTGATCTCTTTTTGTTCTTGGTAGGAGTATCTAAAGGGTTTGGCATACAGGGGTATGTCGTCTGTAGTTTCTATTTTGTGTTTGTTTGTATTTGAGAATGTTAATCTATCGGACGGGTCGTGAAAAAGGAAGGGAAATTGCAAACATAAGTGTTTAAGTTGGTCTGTTTCATCGTCAGAAAGGTGGTCCGTATTGACTCGTTTGTGAAAATTCGCGTCGTTTTTCATGTCTGTTGGGGGGTCTTCGTCGCACCAATGAAAGTTCAATTCTACATATTTCTCTTGAATGAATTGGGTTGTGGATAATGGAAATTCTAAACAAATCGTCTGATCCTGATCAGAATAGTTAACCATTTCTATCCATGCGTTGTAATTATCAGCTGTATAGAGTCCTTGTTGAATGTAAACATTATCTGCTAACTCTACGGAATCAAGTAAAAATGGTCCCTGTTCACATTCGACTGGTATCTGTACTATCATTCCCGAACTGGCTTCAATATTAAATATATCCGTAGCTCTATTTCGTTCAATATGAATGGGAATAGTTGCCGCAGGGGTTTGTAAAATTAACATTTTAAGATCTATATTTGCTTTTATAGTAGATAAGATGTCAAGACCTATTAGTCCGTCGAAATATTCGTGAAATTTGAGGAGTAAAAATATAAATGTGTCTTTTAAATTAAATTCGGAAAATGCTGGGTATTCGACCTTTTCGGTGACCTGAATTTCCTTTAATACAGTTTTAATGACTGTATTTGTGCTTAAGGATTCTCTCTGCTGGAGCGGAACAAATTTAGGATCGATAAAAGAGTTCGATGCCCCTGTATCGATTAGAAAGCGTAACTTCCTACCAAACGGTGAACTAATCAAAATATAGGGTAGTGTCGATCCGTGTTTATCCTTATAACTTTTTAGGTACCCTGTCTGGTCTCTGAGGCTGGTCTTTGAAAATTTACAGTTTCCTCTAAATTGTGAAGTGGTGCTGGTTGCTCAGAAGAGGCTTCCAGATTATTAAATCTGCTAGTGTTTGTCTGACGTGAGAAACTATTGGATTTTCCACCTCTATATTGGCGTGAGTTACTATCTATTGATTCGGTCTTAGGTGGCATAATTGCCCTAGAGAAATTATTATGTCCATTAACCTCGTTGTTAGAGCGATGGTCCTGCCCGTAACGATTCCCGGTTGAGTAAGGAAGAGCTCTATACTGTCCTCTACCCTGCTGGTAGTCTGAAAGACTATTATTATGTTGATTTGCTGGGTACCGTCGTCTCTCCTGCAAGTACTCATCCCTCTCCTGAATGGCTATATCAAATGCTTCATCCAACGTATTTGGTCTAGAAGCTTTGACTGCATTCCGGAGTGGTACGGTTAAGCCTTTAATAAAGGTTTTCAGGCAAAGAGCCATATAGAAATTCTTTTTTTTAGAATAGTTGAAGCTGATAGTTCCTTTGAATCGGCCATGCATGTCAATACCCGTTTCAGATCCAAAATGGTATCATACAGTTTTGTTATTGGCAGCTTTTTAAAAGGAACCTCATGTAGTTCCTCTATTAAAGTCAGTTCGTCCCTGTTATCTAGTAACTTTCTTGTTAGATTCCTCTTAATTTCATCCCAGTTTAATGGGGTATCCAATCTATCTAACAATTCACTCGCTTTGCCCTCTATTTTATTCCTGATCGCTCTTAAATACATTTTCCCTCTTGGAGTTTGGTCTGTGTCTCTAAACATCAGTAAAATCTCTTCTACACTTTCTATGAATCTCTTAAGTGCGTAAGGGTTACCGTCGTATGTCGGAAGGTACTTAATAACGTCTGGGAGTCCAGCAGACAATTCATATATGCCGGACCCCGATGTATTTTGAGAAGGGGTACTCATTCTTGAGCTTGTAGTTATGTCTGTTGGGTTAGTTTCGGTTATGTTTCCTGTAAGGGTGGGTCTTTTGGTTGTCTGTCTGGTAGTCCGAGTTAAATTAGGAATAGTAGATTTAGTCTTATGCTTAAGTTTTTTTGACATTTAATATTATCTTATAATTATCTTAATATACAGTGTGGTTTGGTGTGTGATGAATGCTTTTATTATACGTTCAATACCTGTAATGATACTTGGATTAATATATGTATTGTGTGGAATATATTTCATTTGATATTTTAACACGGAGGCAAGGTTACATTGTATTAATGTGTTGATTCGTTTTAACTTCTTGATTTGTTATCTTTCACATTCATGACATACTAACAGCCTCAAAGGTCGCCAATGAGAATTTCATTGTATTTGACTCTGTGAAGGCAATCGACTCACTACAGCGGTCGAGAGATTACAACACAGCTACCAAATGACCGATATGGTTGTATCGTATATCACTAATGTAAGGTTAATACTTGTTTGATTGTAACTAGCTTGCAGTTTTACACTAGTTTGTGTAGGCTGATCTGAAATATGTATGTTTCTGTGGTTCCGTCGCGTATCAGTGACCTGTTCGAACATAATTGTTCGCGTCCAACTTGACGGAACCTCCCTCCACTACATGTCAACACTGTGATCAATCGTGTACCACTGACTTGTTCGAACATAATGTTCGCATCGGACCTCTCACAGCACTTCCCAGTTGTCTGCTTCTACGCTGCATTCTATCTGTAGTCTCGTCACTTTCTGTATGTATGTATGTTCGTAGCCCCTTGTTTTTTTTTTTTTTTTTTTTATGTATAACAGTGCTTCTTATTTAGAGCGGCATCTGATTGTTTTGTATTACAGTGCTTCTTATTTAGAGCGGCATCTGCTTGTTATGTGTTCCCCGTACAATTTTTGACTTTCGTTCATTTGTTCCATTTTTTTTTTTTTTTTTTTTTTTTTTTTTTAATATATTTAGTTTTTATTTGATATATTTATTATTATTTAACATATATATATATATATATATATATATATATTTTTTTTTGTTTTTGTTTCATTTTCTTTGGTGAAAAAAAAAATTTTCGTTTTTCTTTTAAGTGTAGTTAAATGACTCTTGCGTCTTTTAAAATATCACTCTACTTACAAATTTTTATTTAAGACACGTCGTAGGTTGTTTCCCCAGGAATATGCCATTCGCTCCTGGTTATCGGCTGCGCCAGTTATATATGGGACGTACCTCCACGTAGTCAATTGTTTTAATTATTTTTATGTATGTTTTATTTCTTAAGAGAGATTTAGTAACAATGTTTTTGTTTGACTTCTTATTTTTTGTTCAAAAATTACATTTAGAGTTAACGCTCCGTTTTAAGTGTGTGTCTAACCACGATCAAAATGCAACTAATAATGCGTCGCAAAAACTTCTTTGCTTGACGCCGAAACTGCGCTAGGCATCGGCTACAACGCCTCGCTGTAACGGTCCTTCCAAAGCTACAAATGTAAGCTGACCAATCAACGCACAATTAGAGGCTGATGCAACATTATTATTATGTTGCAATCTGTTTCTAGAATTTTCGAGACCATGTGCGCTCAAAGTGTGTGTGTAAACATGTGTATGTGCTTATTTCACAATGTGTGGTAATTTGTATATGTGGACTGCTGAGCTGTTGTTGTTGTGGCCCTTGATGCCGTTGTCATTCTGTGGAATCTGGACGGTTTCGGGGCAGTGTTGAAGGTGTAGTGGTAACTCGCGCTCTCAACGTTTCTCCCTTTCTTTTCTGCACAAGAAATAATACTAAATAAATATTTTTTTATTTATTTATTTAGTTTAGTTTATAGTCGAACTATGATCAGTCGACTTTTTAAAAGTAAAGAAACAATTAAAATTAGATTTAAATTATTTAAGTTGAAATTTTAAACTATAGGTAAATTTAAATTTAGGGTAAAACCTTAAACGTAAAGAAAAGAAAAAAAAATTATTTAGAAATTGTGCAAATGTGCAAGCCGATCCAACATTTGTTACAGAGGATTGGGGAAAACCCAGAAAAACCCAATCAGATCAGGAGAGTTAGTGTTAGTAACCAAATGCAAATAAAATTATGAGTAGAGTGTTAAAGCATGCAGTATGTTGAAAGTACTACTATGAATAGAAAGAAGATAAGTATGTATTTAACTAAATTCTAGATAAGTGGACGAGAAGTTGTAATTTTTAGCTTGATATCAAGTTGTTATTGTTAGCTACAATGAAGTATAGTTTATTATAGTCCGAACATAATACCCTGAATGGCTAATGCAGGGCATAGTTCGAGCTACAATTGAGAAGTTTTAGAGGAAGGTAATTACGGGTGATTCTACCAGGGACAGAAAAGTGTAGTCTACTAAGTAAGTCGCTACTATCTATGTCACCTTGGATAAGGTTGTTAATAAATATAACACCAAGCATGGTTCTACAATTGGCTAGAGAAGGCAGATTAAGTAACAAAAGTCTACTAGGATAGGAAGAAAGTCTTGAATTTACATCCCAGTTAAGGCCTCGCAAGGCAAACATTAAGAAGTTTTTCTGTACGGATTCAATGCGGTCTCTATGAACTGTGTACTGAGGGTTCTAGACACATGATCCGTACTCGAGAATTGGACGAACAAGCGAAGTGAAGAGAGTCTTAGTTAGGTAAGGATCGTCAAACTCTTTGGACCATGTCTTAATAAAGCCGAGTACACCCATAGCTTTGTTAACCATTGATGATATATGTTCGGAAAACTTGAGTTTTCGGTCCAAACGGACACCTAGAGCATCAACCAGGGAAATTCTTTCCAAGGTACAACCACAAAGAGAGTATGATACGTACTTTGGGCAGGCACGTGAGAATGTCATCAGCTTGCATTTTGAGCTGTTCAGATTCAGGAGATTTGCACGACACCAAGAAAAGAAACAATCTAGGTCAGATTGAAGGCGAGAATGACAGGAGTCGCCCCTAAATTGAAAACAGAGCCTGACATCATCCGCGTACATGAGAGTACGTGAGTTAAGTATGACCGTTGGGAGGTCATTGTTGAAAAATGTAAAAAGCAGGGGACCTAAGTGGCTTCCCTGAGGAACACCAGATGTGGCATGAACGGGATAGGAACGAGTATTTTTAAAGAGGACTCGTTGGGTTCTGTCACTCAAATAGCTCACAATCCAACTAAGAAGTTTTGGTGAGAAACCGAGAAGATTTAGTTTACGTGCAAGAAGGGAATGGTTGACTGAGTCAAATGCCTTTCTGAAATCAGTATAGATGACATCAGTTTGAAGATTTTCCTGAAATCCTTTTACCACAAAGGATGTCAGCTCAAGCAAATTTGTCGTGGTAGAACGACGCTTCACAAATCCGTGTTGAAAAGGGGATATAACGGATCTACTAAAATGCTGCAAGTGGTATAGCCGACAATTTAGAGATACCTCTATAATTGCTTGCATCAGACTTGCTGCCCTTTTTATGTAAAGGGATGATAAAGGATTCCTTCCATATGGATGGAAACGAGGCAGTTACTAAGGACAGCGAAAATAGTTTGAGCAATGGCTTACATAAGGAGTTGGCACAGTATCGAAGTACACAGGCGGGGATACCATCGGGACCTGGTGAGAAGACTGGTTTAACCAATCGAAGATCCCTTAAAAGTGAACTTTCATTCAGTAAAGGTGTGAAGATGCCATTCGAGCTTGGTACGCTATATGGATAGGAGTGAATGTTTGGCGTAGAAGAAGAATAAGTTGTTTGAAAAAACTTGGCAAACATATCGGCAATGGCCTGATCTGTGTTCGCCTCAGCGTTATCGAACATAAGTTTAGAAGGAAAGCCCGCTGACCTACGCTTCATGTTAACAAAACTATAAAACTGTTTAGGATTCTGAAAGAACTGAATCCTACATCTTGTCAAATAGTTTTTATAACACTTCGCGTTAAGCACGGTAAAATTGTCCCGAGCAGTTAGGTAGCGGGAAAAAACACGCGGTGAGTTTTTTTTTTTTTAAATAAGCTACTCTTTAAGTTTTTTAAGCGAGACAACTCTTTTGGAGGAGGCCTACTTGAGCTTGTCGGACAGAAAAACGGAACACAGATATCAAAAGCAAAGTTAAGGGTTTTATAAAATATATTAATAGCCACTGACATATCAGTTGATAAATAAAAGTCAGACCAATCACAATATGAAATTAAATAATTTAAGTATTCAAAGTCTGCTTTCTTAAAGCAGCGCACGCGATTGCACGGCTTTACACTTTTATCCACAAAGCTAATACCCAAGTCGAGATTCACTTCGAAAGTGGGATGATAAGGATCTTCAGGTAGGGAAAGAGGTTGTGCCCTGTCTAAAATCATCCTGGAAGGATCTGAGACGAAACATAGATCAAGCGATCTGTTTAAAGTGTTTTTGACATGATTAACCTGCGACAAAGACATGTCAAACAAACCGTCAAACAGATCATGTTGCCGGGAGGGCAGAAGGAAGTTTCCCTCTGCAATGGATGTCCAATTACATTAGGGGATATTAAAGTCACCCAGGACTATGAAATGATCTCTGTCTGATAACAGATTAAAAATAGTCTTAATTGCAGACAAATGTTGCAAGTAGACTGATAATTCCGATGACGGCGGAATATAGGAGCAGGTTATATACAAGAAAAAACCGGGAAAGTGTAGTTTTACACAGATTAATTCAATGTCGAATTGAAACTTCGGCTGTAAGAGGTCCGACATAATGGAGGAGTCTACTGCAATCAGTACTCCACCACACCGTCGGTCAGGTCGATCAAGCCTGTATGTTGTATACCTATCTGGAAAGATTTCAGAGCTTAGAATCTCTGATTTTAGGTTTCGGTAAAGGCAATAATTTGGGAAGAAAAGGCAAGACTATGAAGAAAAAGACTAGAGATTTTACTACAGAGGCCTCTAACATTTTGATAGGAAAGAATTAAGGAAGAAAGAATATTTGTGTATCCAGGCATTTACAGGCATCCTTTCGAGAATGTACGATTGTACATCTTCTATGGTAGTGTCAGGAGCCAAGCGAGAGATAAACACCAATTTTTGGGTTTAATCGCAATCAGAGGTTTTGTACTCGGTGCCTGACTAGCAGGCATGATTGCGGGAACATTGCCTTTTACGTTGTTATCATTGCTCGTAATGGGAGTAGGCACAAGAGGGGCAGCAAGAGGTTTCGGTGCAGTAACATTGCTGCTAGTTATTTTTTTTTTTTTGTGCAACTAGAAGAGCAAGACGGTATATGGGAAATTGGGCTTAGAAGATCAGAAGAAGAAGCCTTGGAAGAATGTAGATTGGTGGTCTTTAGATTCGTAGTAACTGAATCTAAAGGAATATTAAGAAGAGCAGGTGGTTTACTAAGAGCCGTAAAGGCGTTGAATTGGGTCTTCATCTTCAAAAATTCAGATTGGAGATTAGAGAAAGCTGTGCGTATCCGATAAAACCCGAGTTTGGTTTTATTGTGGATTTTCCGTAGATCGGATTCACCCACCCGGCACGCTTCACACGACGATCTAAGGCCATTGGCGTTGACGGCATCTCTAACCCGCACAGTTAGGCCACAGCATTTTAAGTGACTAAAATTGTTACAGAGCCAGCAACCAATGTAGTCCGCATTAGCATCTGAAGAGCATTTGCAATTTGCTGCAGAGCACGACACCATGATAATAAAATAAATATGCCTTCGAATAGTAGGGGACAACGAAGAGAGCAATAGGATGTTAAGAAAAATTTCTTGAGAGAGCAAGAAACAGTTACAGCGCCGAAAACAGGCAAGCAAGCGAGAACGAAAATAAAAAAACAAATATAGCGAGCACTCGAGGTAAACAAAACAACAACAGCTGTTACGTCTACAACAAAAGCACTACACAACTTACTCAGAGAGCGAAATTTACTTTCGTGAGCGGGAGAGCAGGAAAGTGTGAGAATACTAGTAAAAACAAAAACAAAAAACTTTACGCCAAGACGCGCAAGTGAAAAGAACTAAAATTTTTGTTAGCGAATTCACTAATAAGGTAGGATTAGTATGCTACTTTAAGTTTTTTCTCACAGGGTTAGCACTAGTAAGATACCGCACTATTAATAAAAGCACATAACAAATCAATTAAACAGAAATATTAAAAAACACAGGAAGCAAAAGCGAAACACGTCCAACCACCACGATATTATTTGCATATATGAAACTACAAAATGTGAACGCGCCTACCCTGGCAATCGAACCCAATTCCGACAGCCGCAGGAGTTGACCAGTGCACTATGGTCCAGAATTCGTTTTTTTGTCATTAAGTCAAAATTTGTATGTCAATATATCGTCCTTTATCAATTATTTTCTAAAAGAAAATTGATCAAATAAATAAAAAACAAAAACAAAACTGACCGAAAGCTTTACTAAAGCTTTTAATGAGCTTTTAGGGGTGCAGTGTTAAACAGCTGATTTAGAGAAGGCAATTTCCGCCAAATTATTTGCTTACTTTTGCACGTGGTACGATTGTTAATACGCATCCATAAATTATAGTAAAATATGGAAAATAAAAGCCAAGGTATGTTGTTTTTAACGTATGTTGTTAATGCATGTGTAGTTGTACTGTTTTTGTGTTGTCTAACATTCAATTTATGTGTATTTTAAAAAAAAATTCTGACGTGTCCCCTGTGCTTCGTGGAGTATAACTAATTTTCTGACAATTTCTGACAAAAGTTAAAAAGGTCAGTTTGTACCTTTAACTATTGTCTTTGACGGTAAAGTAATATCTTTTGCCCATTTTTGCTCGTTTTCTAAGAATTTGATTTTATATAGGCAAGTTCGAGTTCAGACCTCCTGGACATTTGGAGGCGTAACAATCGGCAAACAAGTTATGTTTCAGATTACGTTTATTCCGCAATCAACAACAATAATCTGGAATCAAAAAATAAAGAAGAGATTGAAAAAAAAATGGGACGCCGAAACTTATCTTACCAAAATGCAGGAGCAAGATTAAAAAGGAAACTGGCATCCAATCTGGCAAGTGAAAGTGATAACGACACAAATATTTTGATTCATGCAGCAACTGTTTCTGCTAGAAAAGAATGCAAAAGTGACGTTGCCTTTGTTCTTAAAGAAACTTTAAAAACACCAGAATTTCCAAGCGAATCAAGGATGCAAATTCAATGGCAAAAACCAACTCCTCTTTCACCAGATGAAGCTCTAGCTTATCTCCTGGAAAACACGCTGCCGACCAGAGGGACCGACTATCACATGCCAGGAAAAATAGTCGAAATAATACGATGAGTGATATTTTCCACAGAGCGATTGATTCCTCGGACCCACTATTATCAACAATTTGTTTAAAAGAAAGAGAGAGAAAAAATAAGAAAAAACCACTTCCGAAGGCAGTAATAAGTCTTTTGGAAATACAGTCTAATTTTAAACAGGATCCATCAGACAAAATATTGGATTCACAGTCTGATTCTGATTCAAGTTCAGATTCGGAAATTTATAATGTAGAACTAGAAGAAGAAGAGGGCGATTATTCATAAAAGAATATATGTACACGAATACACATTTATTATATTTAGAGAACAATAAAATTTCGTTGACTCCTGAATCATACCAGTAGTTAATATGGGAGGCCACGGACTCCAAATTTTGTGTGCAAACTATATGTGTATTAACAACAAAATATACAAAGTTTCAAGTCTGTAGCTTAATTTTTAGACTTTTTTAGACCGTGGTTAAGCGAGCTAGGTCCCGAGCTAATGTAGCCTGTACTCGGGGTTCGCTTGCAGACATGTGCAATGTTGTTGTTGATTTTCATTGAACACAAATTTTAGCGCGTGCCAAAATTCGTTACATTGGTTTCTTCTTGATTTTTTGGTTCGAGCTAAGAATGCTTATTGTCTTCTCGATCTGTCTCATGTCTCCACGCATGTGTAAAAGCTTAATGTCATATACATATATGTTTATTTGTATAAATATATATTTATGTACATTTACTTCAGTTATAAAATAAGGGGAAAAATTACAAAAATTATAAAATTAAATATATTAAAATATATAAAATCATTTTCTTTTTATTCCGATATATTTCGGTTACACATCGGTAACCGTCTTCAGGGCAAAAACACATAATTACAAAAATTGGATTTTTAATAATATTTCTTTAAAACTAAATTGAACAATACTAAATTACAGGCAGTTGCGATAAGCCGGACGCGTTTTTGGTGCAGTGATACAGTTTAGTTTAACAAACTTACGGACAAGTCCACAACTGTGGCACATAGTGTAATAAACGATAACATAATCAAATTAAGTGTTGGCAAGTGAAAGTGTGGCGACTTTTACTAGCTAGCGTCGTTTTTCTTTACTTGGTGAGGCTGGCTCAAGCCTCACTGAAAAATTTCACGAGGCGATCAGCTGTGAGAGCTTTAAGCTGTAAGAGCTTTAAGCCCTGGCTGGTTCGTGTCCACGGTAAACTACTACTTACAAGGCGTGATCTTTAAGCTCCATCTTGATCGTGTCAGATACTCTGCCGCTAGAACTTTAAGCTTCTAGCTGGTTCGAGTCGTCGCTAAGCATTTCTTGAAAATGGATAACGGTCCACAGCAAAAATCTATCGATTATGAGTCGATGAAGCAATTTGCTGGCGCGGGCCCAAAAGAGATACGGGAGCAACTGAAGAAGAGCTGGCAAAGTGAAGTTCCAGCCTTCGCTACTACCAGTATTTCAAACACCTACGGCAGTTCGACCTTCACACTAACCTCCACCAGCTCGACTATCTCGTCCGCGTACATCTTTACCTCCTCCTCGAGCGGCAACGTTTGCTCTACTGCTGCCAGTACAACTCACAACAGTGCATCTGTCAGCTCAATCGTGAAGCCACAATCTGCCACCGGCTGGCAGGATATCTCCTTTAAATCAAGAAATGGAGGAATCAAAAAGAGAGCAGGCGCAGTCCTCTCCCCTAAATTAGTTAAAAAGCTGGCATCTGATAAGCCGGCAAAAATATCTGCCAATCGCTTCCAAGCTCTAAGCGACGAGGAAGATATGGTCCTGGGCGAGATATCTTCGAGCGACGACGACGAGCCATGCTCCTCGAAAACCGCCCACAACCGTGCCGCAAGGAAAGCAGGATCCAAACAACAGCTGAAAGGTGCTCACCAAACTGTACCAGCCGCCCCGAAATCAAGCCGTCACTCTAAGGTGCCTAGGATGATGTTTCCCAATGTGGTGAATTTCACAGCATTTCGCAGCGAGTTGGACGCCCTTGTGGGAGACTCCTATACAATCAAAGCCCTAAATTCGGGAGACTGCGCTGTTCAATGCAACACCCCCGATACCTACAGGCTGGTGGCCCGGCACTTTCTCGACCAAGGATCCCTATTCCATCACCATCAGCTACCGGAGGACCGACCCTTCAAAATAGTCATGCGCAATATTCACCACGGAGTCCCATCGGAGGATATCATCGCAGCCCTCCAGAACGAAGGACATAACGTCGTACGGATTTATACCCCGCGCAACAAGGCAACCTCTCTTCCTCTTAATATGAGGTTCATTGACCTCAAAAAGGCGGAGAACAACAAACAAGTAAAGGACATACCGGTTGTCTGCAGGCACAGGGTAACATGGGAGAAACCCCGTAAGCAACCGGAGCCGATACAATGCCACAGGTGCCAAGGCTATGGTCATACCAAGGCATATTGTTCTCGGCACTATATATGCAGAGAATGCGGAGACAATCACCCCACTGCAGAGTGTAAGCTGGAACAGGACGAGGCCAGATTCTGCTTTCACTGTGGCGGCCCCCATGCAGCCAATTTTAAAGGTTGCAAAAAGTACCTGCTAGAGGCTTCTAACCGCAAACACCAACGGAAGGTCAATGAACCCTCTGTTTCTGGTCCTGCAAGAGGAGCACACCTACCCACTCCACCAGCCCACATGTCTGGAAAGCCTTCATTTGCTAATATTGTCAGAGGAAGTCAGCCCGTCGCCAAGCCTGCCGCTACTGTCCCCCATGCAAGCGCTAATCTAGAGTCCAAGCTGGAGCAGCTGTTTACTAGGCTTGACAGGATGATGTCACTAGTTGAAACGCTAATGCAACTGCTCCTGCAAACTCGCACCTTCCCTTCTGCTGCTCAAAATGGGTCCTCTTAAGGTAGCAGCTTGGAATGGGGCCTCCTCGAAGACCAATGAGATCCTCGCCTTCATTGAGCTTCACGAAATTGATATCCTCCTGCTGTCGGAAACCCATTTCGTTTCCCGGTCCACCTTCAGAGTTCCTGGCTTTACCCTCCACACTGCCAACCACCCGGATGACAGCCAACGCGGAGGTGCGGCGATCCTTATCAGATCACTCATCTCCCATCAACCCTTCTCCACCTTGTCGGAAAATCACATCCAGGCAGCAGTTATCCAGCTGACGGCAAGCAGGGGTATCTTTAACATTGCCTCAGTATACTGCCCTCCTAACTTCAGGTGGACGGAGGCTGACGTTGAACTGATCATCGCTCAATTTGGCACAAAGTTCCTTGCGGCAGGTGATTGGAACGCAAAGCACAGATGGTGGGGAAACTACAGGATGTGCACTAGAGGCAGGGTGCTGTTCTCTGCTCTGGCGGGCGAAGGTATCGACATCGTTGCAACTGGAGAAGCTACTTACTATCCCTATCGAGCAAGTGCCACTCCAAGTGCCATCGATTTCGGGATCTCCAAAGGATTCAGACAGCAAGAAATCAACGTGCAAATACTGACAGAACTGTCATCTGACCATCTCCCCCTGCTGTTTGAGCTGGATGAAGACGCCCAGCTATTCAAAGGTGTCACAAAAATGCTGGCACCTACTGCAAATACTGTGGCCTTCAAGGAGCACATCGAGGCCACAGTAGATCTCAACATTCCCATTGACACCTGCAATAGTCTGGAAGCGTATGTAGATTACCTCGCAGCTACAATCGCGGAAGCAGCACGGAGGGCCACACCACCCCCACACCAAGTTTGTCACACGACCGCAAGGAGGGCTCCCATCTTGAGCTTGGAGGCTAGGGAGCTGCTCTCCCACAAAAGGCGCCTCAGGAGACGGTACATCGCAACAGGAGATCCTAGCATCAAGCAGCTATACTCTAGCATCACTAACATCACTAACTGCACCGTTTGCTAGCCAGGACCCGACGAAAAAAACTGGATACCCTGCTGGAGGGTACTGGCCCAGAAAACAACAGCAAATTCTCGTTATGGAGGCTCACAAGAGGAATCAAGAGACAGCCGTTTTTTCAATCACCCGTCCTGAGTCACAGTGGCCTCTGGCTCAATACGGACGATGAAAAAGCGAGGGCATTTGCTTCGCACCTGACCTCCACCTTCATGCCCTTCAACCTAACGGATGACTCAAACCGCGTAGCCATCATTAATTTCCTAGACACTCCGACTGCACCGGCTCGCCCCATTAGACATACCACACCGCAGGAAGTCATGATGCAGCTGAAGGCGCTGCAAGTTAAGAAAACCCCTGGCTACGATGGCATCGACAACCGTGCTGCAAAGTCTCTGCCCCGCAAAGGAGTCCTAGCCTTAGTAAAAATATTTAATGCCATGCTAAGGCTAGGGCACTTTCCAAGGCAATGGAAGCGTGCACGTATCATCATGATACCTAAAGCCGGAAAGCCGCCAACGCAGATCGATGCATATCGCCCAATCAGCTTGCTATCAACTTTCTCCAAGATTTTTGAGAGAATACTCTTAGCCCGACTGATGGAACTGCCGCAGGTAGCGAACCACTTACCTCGACACCAATTTGGTTTCAGGAAGTCCCATGGCTGCCCTGAACAAGTACATCGACTGGTAAACCAGGTGACGCATGGCTTCGAGCACAAACTGTACACGGTCGGCGTCTTTCTAGACGTCAAGCAAGCGTTTGACAGGGTGTGGCATGAGGGCCTCCTATTCAAGATGAAAGCTCTCCTTCCTGCTCCCTACTATGCCATCCTGAGATCCTTCACCTCTTATCGGACGTTCGACGTTGCAGTGCGTGATGCTCGGTCCAGCCTGGAAGAGATTCATGCAGGAGTTCCACAGGGAAGTGTTCTTGGGCCCTTCCTGTACACCCTGTACACTGTCGACTTGCCATCTCCCGCCAACAATACCGAAGTTTCCCCGGCTCAGTTGCTCCTGGCCACTTACGCCGATGACACCGCCATGCTGGCGTCTCATTCTTCACTGCAAACTGCCTCCAATGCAGTCCAGGAATGGCTGCATGCAATTGAAGAATGGACTGCCAAATGGAATGTGGCCATTAACTCCTCAAAGTCAGCCTGTGTAACTTTTTCCCTGCGGCCCGAAACTTGCACAGGTCTGACTTTTAATGGAAACCCCATCAGCAATGTCACATCGCACTGCTACCTGGGAGTACACCTGGATCGGAGTCTGACCTGGAGGGCCCACATCACGTCGGTCAAATTTAAGTCCCTGGCGAAGCTAAAAAAGCTCGACTGGCTCTTCCACTCCAGCAAGCTACAAACGAGCTCTAACGCCCTTCTAATCAAAGCCATACTAGCTCCAACGTGGAATTATGCCATCCAGGTGTGGGGAACTGCCGCCAAATCCCAGCTCAATAGGCTCCGAGTGGTCCAGTCGAGAGCTGCACGTCACGCATCAGGGCTCCCCTGGTACGTGACGAACAAGGTCATCGAAAGAGATCTGAAAGTTACCCTTCTTGGGGATCAGATCAACTTTCACAGCAGCCGTTATGCCGACAGGCTTGTGGTCCACCCGAACCGACTGGCAAACATGCTAGTAAACCCCATCTCCCTCAGAAGGCTGAAGAGGGTACACCCCAGCGATCTCCCTACCCGGAAGATAATATAACACATTTTGTAATTAATAACTAGATTAATCTTTCCTTTTTGTACTTAGTAATTAAGAAACCACTTGGTCTCATATACCCTTTATATACTCAATAGGTTAAGTTCAGAGGAATTGACTGAACGATTCCTTTTGGAACCCAAATAAATAAAGCGTTCTTAAAAAAAAAAAAAAAAAAAAAAACTAAATTACATACATGCATATACTATACTTTTCACGTCTGCTCTAGCTTAATAAGTAAATGTCTGCATATGTGAGCGCAGCTTCTGTGTCAGTTTTGTAGTTAAATCTTGTGTTGGTCATTTATCTTGTGTTTGAATTCCATGGCGTTTTTTATGTTGAATTTCGATTCCGTTGTCAAATTGTTTAGTAGTGTCACAATGTATTTGCATAAGGCTTAAGAGAGGGATCCTATTGATGAGCAAATCGGTCTGAGTGGTGTCCCTTCATTATGGATTTTGGGTAGTCCATAAATTCTCGGCAGTGTTGCGTTGGTTGTGATGAGCTTATTTCTTTTGGCCTTTGAAATAAGCTTCTTCCTGAACAGTTTCCCTACTAGTTCGTTGTTTTTCTTTTGTAATCGTGATGTGGGATCCGTTTTTAATTTTCGGTACGTGCAGAAATCTCCTAATAATGTCAACATTTTATTTTTATATTCGTCTTTATGTATTGCCACTGTTTTGTTGCCTTTGTCAGGGTTTAAAATTAATATATTATTATTTTCGTTCAAGAATCGCCTAGTTCGTCCCACTGTATCTATTATTGCACGATCCCTTTCGTTCTCTCTCATTTTCGACCTGTCTTCTTTCACAAGCAAAGAGAAATGTGCGCGTGCTGTTTCTTGGTGCTCTTTGTTTTGATTTGTCTGCACCAGTTCTTCGACAAAAACAATGTGATTTACAAAATTCCTTGCAGTGGTAACAGTACGGAAACATGCAATGGTGTATACGTAGGAACGATAAAACTTAATTAAAAACAAGATTAACACAACATAAATCTGATTTTAAATTACGACACCAAAGTACAACATAAAAACAGCTCTTACGACCCACTGTGCAAATAAACATCATTCTCCGAATTTTGACGCAACAACAATATTACTACAAGATCAACACTATGCTAAACGTTACACTCTCGAAATGCTACACATAATACGAGGGTCGTTTGATAAGTCCGTGACTTTTTGTATTTGCCGCGCACCTGCTCTAAATACAACACTGCTCCTGTCAGCAGTTATCGATTAACAGCTGACTGTAAAATTTTGAGAAAGCTGCGTTTCTTAGTTTGCGTTTTATAGGCATTGAAAGCAGACGATCTCGTGAATTTTAACGAAAATGGAAAAAAGTGAATTTCGTGTGCTAATTAAGCATTATTTTTTGCGTAAAAAATCCATCACCGAAACCAAGGAAAGACTTGATAAATATTATGGGGACTCTGCACCATCAATTTCAATGGTTAAGAAATGGTTTACTGAGTTCCGTTGTGGTCGTACCAGTACAAGTGATGCCGAACGTTCAGGTCGCCCAAAAGAGGTCGTCATGCCAGAAATCGTCGACAAAATCCATGGAATGATATTGGATGATCGGAGAATGAAAGTGCGTGAGGTAGCTGAGGCTGTAGGCATCTCAACTGAACGGGTACATCACATTTTACATGAATATTTGGACATGAAAAAGCTTTCCGCGCGATGGGTGCCGCGATTGCTCACACACGACCATAAGCGCAACCGTGTGACCATTTCAAAGGAGTGTTTGGCGATGTTCAACCGCAATCCAAACGAATTTTTGCGCCGTTTCGTTACCGTAGACGAAACATGGATCCACCACACCACACCAGAGACCAAAGAACAATCAAGACAGTGGGTTTCTCCGGGTGAACGTGCACCAAAGAAGGCCAAGGTGGGTCTGTCGGCCAACAAGGTCATGGCCACAGTTTTTTGGGATGCACAAGGTATCATTCACATCGATTACCTTGAAAAGGGTAAAACGATCACCGGCGAATATTATTCAGAGCTTTTGGACAGATTCGATATTGATTTGAAGCAGAAACGACCGCATTTGGCGAAAAAAAAGTGCTGTTCCATCAGGACAATGCACGGGTGCACACGTGTGTAGTCAGCATGGCAAAATTTCATAAATTGGGCTACGAACTGCTACCCCATCCAGCATATTCTCCAGATTTAGCCCCCTGTGACTATTTTTTGTTTCCAAACATGAAGAAATGGCTCGGCGGTAAGAGATTCGGGTCAAATGAAGAGGTCATCACAGAAACAAACGACTATTTTGAGGGCCTTGAGAAAACCTATTATTTGGAAGGAATAAAAAAATTGGAAAAACGCTGGACTAAATGTATAGAGCTAAAAGGAGATTATGTTGAGAAATAAAACGCTTCTTTGACGAAAAAAATATATTTTATTCAAAAAGTCACGGACTTATCAAACGACCCTCGTAAACTCACCAACACAAGATAGATTAAACTACAAAACGGACACAGAAAACTGCGGTCACATAGAGAGACATTTACTTATTAAGCTAGTTAGGAACTCCGCGCCCGCAAGAGTAGACGTGAAAAATATACATACATATGTATGTCAATTAGTATTGTTCAATTTAATTTTAAAGAAATATTCTTAAAAATCCAATTTTTGTAATTTTGTGTTCTTGCCCTGAAAACGGTTAATAAAAAGAAAATATTTATTTTATTCAACTTGATCTTGACCTCGAGCCAGCCACCAAAATGATGAAAAACAAAGGTCGCTAAAACTCTATATTAAACCCAACGTCGCTTGCAGAAACCACATCTAGAATGGGATATGCAAATATAAAACAAAACAATAAAAACCAAAAAATGGAAATTAACAAGCTTGAAACTATAACTAAGAAACACACTAAACTTAAGTTACATATAAAATTTTTATTGAATTATCACCAAATTTTTACAAAATACAACTAGGTGTAATAATTTATTTTTAGACGACTTGTACAACCAACCAGACATACAAAAATCTCTAGTCAGACACATTTACCTTTTTCACACTAAAATATTAAATTTAATAATTAAACATAAACACAATATCTTAGATAGATATGAAGAGCAGCTGAAAGAAACAAAAACAATCGTAGAAAACACCATGAACACAGATAACGCATCGACATTTTTTGAGAGAGAGAGAAACGTATTAAACAAGACAACAACAATACTAACAGAACGACATGAGAAGAAATTAGAAAGACTTCAAAGAAAACGGAACAACAACTTCCTTGACAACAACAAAACCAAACATTGGTTTATAAACAAGACGACGACCAAGTTTCCGCAAGACATAAAAGCTTTACTTGACAAAGGTCCGAAATTTGCTCTTCCAATAGAGAATAGAAATTTTCCGCTCTTCAATTACATCGCGGACGGCGAATAATTGGTGCAGATACATCAAAACAAAGAGAACCAAGAAACAGCACGCACATATTTCTCTTTGCTTGTGAAAGAACACAGATCAAAAATGAGAGAAAACGAAAGGGATCGTGGACTAATAGATACAGTGGGACGAACTAGACGATTCTTGAGCGAAAATAATATAATATATTAATTTTAAACTCTGACAAAGGCAACAAAACAGTGGAAATACATAAAGATGAATATAAAAACAAAATGTTGACATTATTAGGAGATTTCTGCATATACCGAAAATTAAAACGAGAGCAACAGTCGAGCAGCACTCGACAGTGGTGACGAATGTTGCCTTAAAAAGTATTTAAATGTATAATACTAATCGCAAGCTACAAATTAATTATGCAGTGCGCTGCCACCTTGCTTCAATTTCGATACGTTGCCAATAATTTATCGCCGCATTTTCCCAGCGAGCGAAAGACTGCAAAAATCGGTGTGAGCAGTATATATCGGAATTTCTTTATAACTTTTAAATTAGCCAATATCGATAACTTGCAATATATCGAGTAATCAAAATTTATATTTATTTAATTGCATTTTATGGTTTTGTATTTTTTATTGACCCAAAAATATGAATTATTAAATAGTAATCATAGGTGCACGTACGCATATTATGAATATTATGAATATGGACATATGCATGCAACTACTTGCATACATTCATATTCATCTATACGCCACCTATTGGTTGAGTGTTAGCATATATTTATGCACATGTATTTTCGGTAATTGACATGTGCATGGAAAAGAAGAGTCGAGAAACAGCTCGCGTTCGCGCTCGCATCGTTTGTCCTTTTCTTTCATGCACAAGTAATTTAGTTCTAACGTCATCGACAACTTCTTTGGCGAAATGGTTTATCTAATAACTTCACTGTTTATTGTCCGATCGGATTGCAATTTGGAGGATAAGTTCATATAGTATTTATCTATATACATATATGCTAAAGCAGAACGTTAAGAAATGAGTACTTCGAATGTAAATAGCAATGTAAATAAAAATTGGCGGTTTGCGTTTGATAAGTCCGTGACTTTTTGTATTTGCCGCGCACCTGCTCTAAATACAACACTGCTCCTGTCAGCAGTTATCGATTAACAGCTGACTGTAAAATTTTGAGAAAGCTGCGTTTCTTAGTTTGCGTTTTATAGGCATTGAAAGCAGACGATCTCGTGAATTTTAACGAAAATGGAAAAAAGTGAATTTCGTGTGCTAATTAAGCATTATTTTTTGCGTAAAAAATCCATCACCGAAACCAAGGAAAGACTTGATAAATATTATGGGGACTCTGCACCATCAATTTCAATGGTTAAGAAATGGTTTACTGAGTTCCGTTGTGGTCGTACCAGTACAAGTGATGCCGAACGTTCAGGTCGCCCAAAAGAGGTCGTCATGCCAGAAATCGTCGACAAAATCCATGGAATGATATTGGATGATCGGAGAATGAAAGTGCGTGAGGTAGCTGAGGCTGTAGGCATCTCAACTGAACGGGTACATCACATTTTACATGAATATTTGGACATGAAAAAGCTTTCCGCGCGATGGGTGCCGCGATTGCTCACACACGACCATAAGCGCAACCGTGTGACCATTTCAAAGGAGTGTTTGGCGATGTTCAACCGCAATCCAAACGAATTTTTGCGCCGTTTCGTTACCGTAGACGAAACATGGATCCACCACACCACACCAGAGACCAAAGAACAATCAAGACAGTGGGTTTCTCCGGGTGAACGTGCACCAAAGAAGGCCAAGGTGGGTCTGTCGGCCAACAAGGTCATGGCCACAGTTTTTTGGGATGCACAAGGTATCATTCACATCGATTACCTTGAAAAGGGTAAAACGATCACCGGCGAATATTATTCAGAGCTTTTGGACAGATTCGATATTGATTTGAAGCAGAAACGACCGCATTTGGCGAAAAAAAAGTGCTGTTCCATCAGGACAATGCACGGGTGCACACGTGTGTAGTCAGCATGGCAAAATTTCATAAATTGGGCTACGAACTGCTACCCCATCCAGCATATTCTCCAGATTTAGCCCCCTGTGACTATTTTTTGTTTCCAAACATGAAGAAATGGCTCGGCGGTAAGAGATTCGGGTCAAATGAAGAGGTCATCACAGAAACAAACGACTATTTTGAGGGCCTTGAGAAAACCTATTATTTGGAAGGAATAAAAAAATTGGAAAAACGCTGGACTAAATGTATAGAGCTAAAAGGAGATTATGTTGAGAAATAAAACGCTTCTTTGACGAAAAAAATATATTTTATTCAAAAAGTCACGGACTTATCAAACGACCCTCGTAAACTCACCAACACAAGATAGATTAAACTACAAAACGGACACAGAAAACTGCGGTCACATAGAGAGACATTTACTTATTAAGCTAGTTAGGAACTCCGCGCCCGCAAGAGTAGACGTGAAAAATATACATACATATGTATGTCAATTAGTATTGTTCAATTTAATTTTAAAGAAATATTCTTAAAAATCCAATTTTTGTAATTTTGTGTTCTTGCCCTGAAAACGGTTAATAAAAAGAAAATATTTATTTTATTCAACTTGATCTTGACCTCGAGCCAGCCACCAAAATGATGAAAAACAAAGGTCGCTAAAACTCTATATTAAACCCAACGTCGCTTGCAGAAACCACATCTAGAATGGGATATGCAAATATAAAACAAAACAATAAAAACCAAAAAATGGAAATTAACAAGCTTGAAACTATAACTAAGAAACACACTAAACTTAAGTTACATATAAAATTTTTATTGAATTATCACCAAATTTTTACAAAATACAACTAGGTGTAATAATTTATTTTTAGACGACTTGTACAACCAACCAGACATACAAAAATCTCTAGTCAGACACATTTACCTTTTTCACACTAAAATATTAAATTTAATAATTAAACATAAACACAATATCTTAGATAGATATGAAGAGCAGCTGAAAGAAACAAAAACAATCGTAGAAAACACCATGAACACAGATAACGCATCGACATTTTTTGAGAGAGAGAGAAACGTATTAAACAAGACAACAACAATACTAACAGAACGACATGAGAAGAAATTAGAAAGACTTCAAAGAAAACGGAACAACAACTTCCTTGACAACAACAAAACCAAACATTGGTTTATAAACAAGACGACGACCAAGTTTCCGCAAGACATAAAAGCTTTACTTGACAAAGGTCCGAAATTTGCTCTTCCAATAGAGAATAGAAATTTTCCGCTCTTCAATTACATCGCGGACGGCGAAGAACTGGTGCAGACACATCAAAACAAAGAGAACCAAGAAACAGCACGCACAAATTTCTCTTTGCTTGTGAAAGAACACAGATCGAAAAAAAATGAGAGAGAACGAAAGGGATCGTGCAATAATAGATACAGTAGGACGAACTAGACGATTCTTGAGCGAAAATAATATAATATATTAATTTTAAACTCTGACAAAGGCAACAAAACAGTGGAAATACATAAAGATGAATATAAAAACAAAATGTTGACATTATTAGGAGATTTCTGCATATACCGAAAATTAAAACGAGAGCAACAGTCGAGCAGCACTCGACAGTGGTGACGAATGTTGCCTTAAAAAGTATTTAAATGTATAATACTAATCGCAAGCTACAAATTAATTATGCAGTGCGCTGCCACCTTGCTTCAATTTCGATACGTTGCCAATAATTTATCGCCGCATTTTCCCAGCGAGCGAAAGACTGCAAAAATCGGTGTGAGCAGTATATATCGGAATTTCTTTATAACTTTTAAATTAGCCAATATCGATAACTTGCAATATATCGAGTAATCAAAATTTATATTTATTTAATTGCATTTTATGGTTTTGTATTTTTTATTGACCCAAAAATATGAATTATTAAATAGTAATCATAGGTGCACGTACGCATATTATGAATATTATGAATATGGACATATGCATGCAACTACTTGCATACATTCATATTCATCTATACGCCACCTATTGGTTGAGTGTTAGCATATATTTATGCACATGTATTTTCGGTAATTGACATGTGCATGGAAAAGAAGAGTCGAGAAACAGCTCGCGTTCGCGCTCGCATCGTTTGTCCTTTTCTTTCATGCACAAGTAATTTAGTTCTAACGTCATCGACAACTTCTTTGGCGAAATGGTTTATCTAATAACTTCACTGTTTATTGTCCGATCGGATTGCAATTTGGAGGATAAGTTCATATAGTATTTATCTATATACATATATGCTAAAGCAGAACGTTAAGAAATGAGTACTTCGAATGTAAATAGCAATGTAAATAAAAATTGGCGGTTTGCGGGGGCGGTAGGCGTGTTATTCCATATTAAAAATAAACTTAATCTGCGTATGGTATTCAGGAATCTTCATGCTTAATTTGGTGTCCCTAGCTTTTGTAATATCTGAGATCGGCGTGTTCATCCAGACAGACAGACAGACGGACATGGCTCAATCGACTCGGCTATTGATCCTGAGCAAGAATATATATACTTTATGGGGTCTCTGACGCCTCCTTCTGCCCGTTACATAATTTGCACAAAGTTAGTATACCCTAGTAGAGAAACTGTTCAGGAAGGAGCTTATTTCAAAGAAATAAGCTCATCACAACCAACGCAACACCGCCGAGAATTTATGGACTACCCAAAATCCATAATAAAGGGACCCCACTCCGACCGATTTGCACATCAATAGGATCGCCCTCTTACGCCTTATGCAAATACATTGTGACAATACTAAACAATTTGACAACGAAATCGAAATTCAACATAAAAAACGCTATGGAATTCAAACACAAGATAAATGACCAACACATTAACAAAGACGAAATACTAGTCTCTTTCGACGTAGTATCACTGTTCCCTAGTCTAATGGTTGACTTAGCTTTGACAACAATCAGATCAAAATGGACACAAATACAACAACACACTTTGATACCTGAACAAACTTTTTTAGAAATAGTAAAGTTCTGCATTATTTAAAACAGATATTTTAAATATGAAGACACATTTTTCTTACAGTTAAAAGGTATGCCAATGGGTTCCCCAGCTTCACCCGTAATTGAAGATATTATCATGGAGGAATTATTGACAAACACGTTGGAAAAATTAAAATCAAAACCACGATTACTAACAAAATAGGTTGATAACCTTTTTGCGATAAAAACTCCAACGAAACAGAAAACATAATACTCTAACTAAATTCCTACCATAAAAATATAAAATTCACGATAGAGAAAGAACAAAACGACAAACTACCATATCTGGATTTCATAATTTGTGAAGACTCAAATTTGAGTCCCACATTTTTGTTATTTTTATATATATTATTTTTCTTTTCCTTATTATTAGTGTCGGAGCAACATATTAGGATAAATATTATTAATAATATTAAATATTATATAAATATTATTAGAGTTAAATTGTTATAATTATAATATAAGCACATTGAATTGATAGATTTAAGCTAGTTTAAGAGAAAGCATATGAATTGTTTAGTGTAAGTTTCTCTTATATTTGTATAAGCCGATCGGCAATTGCTGACGGCAAATTTGAGAGTGCGTGGCCAAGCTGTGGTCACCGCTCGAATTAGTATTGAATATTCTGTGAAGCCAGCAGCAAATAAAGTTGTATATTATAAATCGAACCACCGCGTCTGACATTTTTTGTTTTGTTAATAACTTATTGTAGTTCGCTAAAAAATTTTTCATTGGCGCCCGAGCAGGGACTTCGGTGTGTTTCAGTGTTATAATTGTTGTTGACAATTTTAATTGTGGCCTGGCCTTCACAGTCGTTTGTACGTGCGGGAAAAAGAAAACTTTAAACAAAGTTTATCGTGTTAAATCGAGTGCGAGAAAAGTGCTGATCTTCTTCGTCGCCGCCACACCAGTGTTTGCTGCTACTGGACTAGGAATATCTGGACTGGGAATATTGCCGATGGATAAGTCAAATCGATCAATGTCCATTGAAACCCTAGACTGCCTTCAGGTATTTAGTGCCACAAATTGAGCGTGGGTTATTGAATAATATTGTTGCAAATCGATGCGTAAGCAGTTTAAAATTATTGAACAGCTCAATTTCTGGCACATATATAACTAACACTTGCATGCAAAGTATTCTTGTCTATATGTAGTTGTATGTATGTACATACTGTAGTAGGCAATAAAATGTTTATTGAGTCTTTTAGTTATTAAATAGATTATAAATTTATTTATTTTACAGCTTTTTTTTAGCTTCACTCTTATTCTCTTCTTTTACTGACGCTTCGAGATCAAACTTCTTCTTCTTCTTCCCGCCTTCATTCATTGTACATTTCATTGGATATATCGATATTATACATGGTTGCTTTTCTTTACAATAAATCGATATCAAAGTATTATTCTCTACGATAGTTATGTTGTTACAATATGTGTTTATCTTACATGCTATGTTATCTAAATCTATTACAATTCGACCATCCTGATTAAAAGATAGCCCTCTATCTTCCTTTTATTGTTTGTAACATACATTAAATATTCTAGATTTTTATCCAAGGCTTCATATTATGCGCACCCCACACTCCATGATACGGGTTTCGAGCTAATTCAAAACCATCGACGTCCTTCAATATATATCTATCATTCATTAACACTTTAAATATTTCATACGGACCTTTCATTTTAGGTATTAATTTTCTTGCTACCCCTGCTGTGCTATCGAAATTTTTTACCATCACATAATCCCCCACACTATATTTGATCGCTACTTTTTTCTTTTCATTAAATGTCTTTTCATTATTTGCTTGTGCTAATACTTGATTTTTTTCACCTATTTCTCTAATATGTTCTAAATTCCGTTCATTACTATTTTCTAACTGATTCATCGTTTCTAACATTGCTTCTAATTCATCACTGACCTTCCCTTTCTGAGCTAATCCAAACAGCATTTCACTTGGTAATTTCTTCGTACTACAATGTTGTTTAACGTATACTCTACTTCCTCAATCACAGAGTCCCAATATTGTCCGTTCCCAGGTTCCCTTAATTTAGAAATCATAGGTCCTAAACTTCTATTAATTATTTCTACCTGTCCATTTGCCTGTGGAGAACCCGTAGCAATTTTAATGTGTTTTACATTTAAATCATTTAGAAAATCTTCGAAATCCGCCGATGTAAAACAACTACCACGATCAGATATAATACAAGTTGGTTTACTATATGCCCTAAAGTATTCTTTTAATGCACTTATAACCTCCTTAGTGTTTGTAGTCTTAGTTGTATATAATCTTACAAACTTCGTAAACCCATCTACTACTACCAAAATATGTTTTTTCAATCTGCTATTATCAACTGGACCATAATGATCTATATGAATTATCTCAAACGGTTTATTTCCTTTAGGTATACTGTGCAACAATCCTTCCCCTTTACCATATTTTGTTGAAAAAGCAATACACTTTAAACAATTTTCAATGTGCTCCATAACTTTGTTCCTCATATTCGAAAACCAATAAGTTTTCACTATCGCACTTAACAACTTGTCTCTACCAATATGTCCTAACTGATCATGATACTTATATAACACATGATCCTCCATCCTTTGTGGCACACAAAACAATAATCTACCATCATTGTCAAATTTAAGTCCCTGGCGAAGCTAAAAAAGCTCGACTGGCTCTTCCACTCCAGCAAGCTACAAACGAGCTCTAAGGCCCTTCTAATCAAAGCCATACTAGCTCCAACGTGGAATTATGCCATCCAGGTGTGGGGAACTGCCGCCAAATCCCAGCTCAATAGGCTCCGAGTGGTCCAGTCGAGAGCTGCACGTCACGCATCAGGGCTCCCCTGGTACGTGACGAACAAGGTCATCGAAAGAGATCTGAAAGTTACCCTTCTTGGGGATCAGATCAACTTTCACAGCAGCCGTTATGCCGACAGGCTTGTGGTCCACCCGAACCGACTGGCAAACATGCTAGTAAACCCCATCTCCCTCAGAAGGCTGAAGAGGGTACACCCCAGCGATCTCCCTACCCGGAAGATAATATAACACATTTTGTAATTAATAACTAGATTAATCTTTCCTTTTTGTACTTAGTAATTAAGAAACCACTTGGTCTCATATACCCTTTATATACTCAATAGGTTAAGTTCAGAGGAATTGACTGAACGATTCCTTTTGGAACCCAAATAAATGAAGCGTTCTTAAAAAAAAAAAAAAAAAAAAAACTAAATTACATACATGCATATACTATACTTTTCACGTCTGCTCTAGCTTAATAAGTAAATGTCTGCATATGTGAGCGCAGCTTCTGTGTCAGTTTTGTAGTTAAATCTTGTGTTGGTCATTTATCTTGTGTTTGAATTCCATGGCGTTTTTTATGTTGAATTTCGATTCCGTTGTCAAATTGTTTAGTAGTGTCACAATGTATTTGCATAAGGCTTAAGAGAGGGATCCTATTGATGAGCAAATCGGTCTGAGTGGTGTCCCTTCATTATGGATTTTGGGTAGTCCATAAATTCTCGGCAGTGTTGCGTTGGTTGTGATGAGCTTATTTCTTTTGGCCTTTGAAATAAGCTTCTTCCTGAACAGTTTCCCTACTAGTTCGTTGTTTTTCTTTTGTAATCGTGATGTGGGATCCGTTTTTAATTTTCGGTACGTGCAGAAATCTCCTAATAATGTCAACATTTTATTTTTATATTCGTCTTTATGTATTGCCACTGTTTTGTTGCCTTTGTCAGGGTTTAAAATTAATATATTATTATTTTCGTTCAAGAATCGTCTAGTTCGTCCCACTGTATCTATTATTGCACGATCCCTTTCGTTCTCTATCATTTTCGACCTGTCTTCTTTCACAAGCAAAGAGAAATGTGCGCGTGCTGTTTCTTGGTGCTCTTTGTTTTGATTTGTCTGCACCAGTTCTTCGACAAAAACAATGTGATTTACAAAATTCCTTGCAGTGGTAACAGTACGGAAACATGCAATGGTGTATACGTAGGAACGATAAAACTTAATTAAAAACAAGATTAACACAACATAAATCTGATTTTAAATTACGACACCAAAGTACAACATAAAAACAGCTCTTACGACCCACTGTGCAAATAAACATCATTCTCCGAATTTTGACGCAACAACAATATTACTACAAGATCAACACTATGCTAAACGTTACACTCTCGAAATGCTACACATAATAAACACACCAACACAAGATAGATTAAACTACAAAACGGACACAGAAAACTGCGGTCACATAGAGAGACATTTACTTATTAAGCTAGTTAGGAACTCCGCGCCCGCAAGAGTAGACGTGAAAAATATACATACATACTCGTATGTATGTCAATTAGTATTGTTCAATTTAATTTTAAAGAAATATTCTTAAAAATCCAATTTTTGTAATTTTGTGTTCTTGCCCTGAAAACGGTTAATAAAAAGAAAATATTTATTTTATTCAACTTGATCTTGACCTCGAGCCAGCCACCAAAATGATGAAAAACAAAGGTCGCTAAAACTCTATATTAAACCCAACGTCGCTGCAGAAACCACATCTAGAATGGGATATGCAAATATAAAACAAAACAATAAAAACCAAAAAATGGAAATTAACAAGCTTGAAACTATAACTAAGAAACACACTAAACTTAAGTTACATATAAAATTTTTATTGAATTATCACCAAATTTTTACAAAATACAACTAGGTGTAATAATTTATTTTTAGACGACTTGTACAACCAACCAGACATACAAAAATCTCTAGTCAGACACATTTACCTTTTTCACACTAAAATATTAAATTTAATAATTAAACATAAACACAATATCTTAGATAGATATGAAGAGCAGCTGAAAGAAACAAAAACAATCGTAGAAAACACCATGAACACAGATAACGCATCGACATTTTTTGAGAGAGAGAGAAACGTATTAAACAAGACAACAACAATACTAACAGAACGACATGAGAAGAAATTAGAAAGACTTCAAAGAAAACGGAACAACAACTTCCTTGACAACAACAAAACCAAACATTGGTTTATAAACAAGACGACGACAAAGTTTCCGCAAGACATAAAAGCTTTACTTGACAAAGGTCCGAAATTTGCTCTTCCAATAGAGAATAGAAATTTTCCGCTCTTCAATTACATCGCGGACGGCGAAGAACTGGTGCAGACACATCAAAACAAAGAGAACCAAGAAACAGCACGCACAAATTTCTCTTTGCTTGTGAAAGAACACAGATCGAAAAAAATGAGAGAGAACGAAAGGGATCGTGCAATAATAGATACAGTAGGACGAACTAGACGATTCTTGAGCGAAAATAATATAATATATTAATTTTAAACTCTGACAAAGGCAACAAAACAGTGGAAATACATAAAGATGAATATAAAAACAAAATGTTGACATTATTAGGAGATTTCTGCATATACCGAAAATTAAAACGAGAGCAACAGTCGAGCAGCACTCGACAGTGGTGACGAATGTTGCCTTAAAAAGTATTTAAATGTATAATACTAATCGCAAGCTACAAATTAATCATAACACTGCAGTGCGCTGCCACCTTGCTTCAATTTCGATACGTTGCCAATAATTTATCGCCGCATTTTCCCAGCGAGCGAAAGACTGCAAAAATCGGTGTGAGCAGTATATATCGGAATTTCTTTATAACTTTTAAATTAGCCAATATCGATAACTTGCAATATATCGAGTAATCAAAATTTATATTTATTTAATTGCATTTTATGGTTTTGTATTTTTTATTGACCCAAAAATATGAATTATTAAATAGTAATCATAGGTGCACGTACGCATATTATGAATATTATGAATATGGACATATGCATGCAACTACTTGCATACATTCATATTCATCTATACGCCACCTATTGGTTGAGTGTTAGCATATATTTATGCACATGTATTTTCGGTAATTGACATGTGCATGGAAAAGAAGAGTCGAGAAACAGCTCGCGTTCGCGCTCGCATCGTTTGTCCTTTTCTTTCATGCACAAGTAATTTAGTTCTAACGTCATCGACAACTTCTTTGGCGAAATGGTTTATCTAATAACTTCACTGTTTATTGTCCGATCGGATTGCAATTTGGAGGATAAGTTCATATAGTATTTATCTATATACATATATGCTAAAACAGAACGTTAAGAAATGAGTACTTCGAATGTAAATAGCAATGTAAATAAAAATTGGCGGTTTGCGGGGGCGGTAGGCGTGTTATTCCAAATTAAAAATAAACTTAATCTGCGTATGGTATTCAGGAATCTTCATGCTTAATTTGGTGTCCCTAGCTTTTGTAATATCTGAGATCGGCGTGTTCATCCAGACAGACAGACAGACGGACATGGCTCAATCGACTCGGCTATTGATCCTGAGCAAGAATATATATACTTTATGGGGTCTCTGACGCCTCCTTCTGCCCGTTACATAATTTGCACAAAGTTAGTATACCCTAGTAGAGAAACTGTTCAGGAAGGAGCTTATTTCAAAGAAATAAGCTCATCACAACCAACGCAACACCGCCGAGAATTTATGGACTACCCAAAATCCATAATAAAGGGACCCCACTCCGACCGATTTGCACATCAATAGGATCGCCCTCTTACGCCTTATGCAAATACATTGTGACAATACTAAACAATTTGACAACGAAATCGAAATTCAACATAAAAAACGCTATGGAATTCAAACACAAGATAAATGACCAACACATTAACAAAGACGAAATACTAGTCTCTTTCGACGTAGTATCACTGTTCCCTAGTCTAATGGTTGACTTAGCTTTGACAACAATCAGATCAAAATGGACACAAATACAACAACACACTTTGATACCTGAACAAACTTTTTTAGAAATAGTAAAGTTCTGCATTATTTTAAACAGATATTTTAAATATGAAGACACATTTTTCTTACAGTTAAAAGGTATGCCAATGGGTTCCCCAGCTTCACCCGTAATTGAAGATATTATCATGGAGGAATTATTGACAAACACGTTGGAAAAATTAAAATCAAAACCACGATTACTAACAAAATAGGTTGATAACCTTTTTGCGATAAAAACTCCAACGAAACAGAAAACATAATACTCTAACTAAATTCCTACCATAAAAATATAAAATTCACGATAGAGAAAGAACAAAACGACAAACTACCATATCTGGATTTCATAATTTGTGAAGACTCAAATTTGAGTCCCACATTTTTGTTATTTTTATATATATTATTTTTCTTTTCCTTATTATTAGTGTCGGAGCAACATATTAGGATAAATATTAATAATATTAAATATTATATAAATATTATTAGAGTTAAATTGTTATAATTATAATATAAGCACATTGAATTGATAGATTTAAGCTAGTTTAAGAGAAAGCATATGAATTGTTTAGTGTAAGTTTCTCTTATATTTGTATAAGCCGATCGGCAATTGCCGACGGCAAATTTGAGAGTGCGTGGCCAAGCTGTGGTCACCGCTCGAATTAGTATTGAATATTCTGTGAAGCCAGCAGCAAATAAAGTTGTATATTATAAATCGAACCACCGCGTCTGACATTTTTTGTTTTGTTAATAACTTATTGTAGTTCGCTAAAAAATTTTTCATTGGCGCCCGAGCAGGGACTTCGGTGTGTTTCAGTGTTATAATTGTTGTTGACAATTTTAATTGTGGCCTGGCCTTCACAGTCGTTTGTACGTGCGGGAAAAAGAAAACTTTAAACAAAGTTTATCGTGTTAAATCGAGTGCGAGAAAAGTGCTGATCTTCTTCGTCGCCGCCACACCAGTGTTTGCTGCTACTGGACTAGGAATATCTGGACTGGGAATATTGCCGATGGATAAGTCAAATCGATCAATGTCCATTGAAACCCTAGACTGCCTTCAGGTATTTAGTGCCACAAATTGAGCGTGGGTTATTGAATAATATTGTTGCAAATCGATGCGTAAGCAGTTTAAAATTATTGAACAGCTCAATTTCTGGCACATATATAACTAACACTTGCATGCAAAGTATTCTTGTCTATATGTAGTTGTATGTATGTACATACTGTAGTAGGCAATAAAATGTTTATTGAGTCTTTTAGTTATTAAATAGATTATAAATTTATTTATTTTACAGCTTTTTTTAGCTTCACTCTTATTCTCTTCTTTCACTGACGCTTCGAGATCAAAACTTCTTCTTCTTCTTCCCGCCTTCATTCATTGTACATTTCATTGGATATATCGATATTATACATGGTTGCTTTTCTTTACAATAAATCGATATCAAAGTATTATTCTCTACGATAGTTATGTTGTTACAATATGTGTTTATCTTACATGCTATGTTATCTAAATCTATTACAATTCGACCATCCTGATTAAAAGATAGCCCTCTATCTTCCTTTTATTGTTTGTAACATACATTAAATACTCTTGATTTTTATCCGAGGCTTCATATTATGCGCACCCCACACTCCATGATACGGGTTTCGAGCTAATTCAAAACCATCGACGTCCTTCAATATATATCTATCATTCATTAACACTTTAAATATTTCATACGGACCTTTCATTTTAGGTATTAATTTTCTTGCTACCCCTGCTGTGCTATCGAAATTTTTTACCATCACATAATCCCCCACACTATATTTGATCGCTACTTTTTTCTTTTCATTAAATGTCTTTTCATTATTTGCTTGTGCTAATACTTGATTTTTTTCACCTATTTCTCTAATATGTTCTAAATTCCGTTCATTACTATTTTCTAACTGATTCATCGTTTCTAACATTGCTTCTAATTCATCACTGACCTTCCCTTTCTGAGCTAATCCAAACAGCATTTCACTTGGTAATTTCTTCGTACTACAATGTTGTTTAACGTATACTCTACTTCCTCAATCACAGAGTCCCAATATTGTCCGTTCCCAGGTTCCCTTAATTTAGAAATCATAGGTCCTAAACTTCTATTAATTATTTCTACCTGTCCATTTGCCTGTGGAGAACCCGTAGCAATTTTAATGTGTTTTACATTTAAATCATTTAGAAAATCTTCGAAATCCGCCGATGTAAAACAACTACCACGATCAGATATAATACAAGTTGGTTTACTATATGCCCTAAAGTATTCTTTTAATGCACTTATAACCTCCTTAGTGTTTGTAGTCTTAGTTGTATATAATCTTACAAACTTCGTAAACCCATCTACTACTACCAAAATATGTTTTTTCAATCTGCTATTATCAACTGGACCATAATGATCTATATGAATTATCTCAAACGGTTTATTTCCTTTAGGTATACTGTGCAACAATCCTTCCCCTTTACCATATTTTGTTGAAAAAGCAATACACTTTAAACAATTTTCAATGTGCTCCATAACTTTGTTCCTCATATTCGAAAACCAATAAGTTTTCACTATCGCACTTAACAACTTGTCTCTACCAATATGTCCTAACTGATCATGATACTTATATAACACATGATCCTCCATCCTTTGTGGCACACAAAACAATAATCTACCATCATTGGTTTTCCTAAACACAATGCCATTTCTCATTTCGTAAAGCTTATGCTCATTTTCCTCCAATAATTTCTTAATATTCTGTAACTTTTCATCTTTGGCCTGAGCAATTATTAAATTGGTTTCAAAACTATTTGCCTCAGTGATCATTATCGCATCATTACATCTGCTAAGTGCATCTACATGTTGCATTTGTTTACCCGCTCTATGCTTCAGTTCATAATCAAATTCTTGCAATTCCAAAGCCCACCTGGCAATTCTCTGATTAAGCTCAATCTTATTTAACGTTAACGTTAAAGAATTACAATCTGTCACTATCTTAAAGTGTCTGCCTTGCAAATATATCCTAAATCTCCGTAAAGCATATATAATTGCTAAGGTTTCTAATTCAAAACTATGATATTTGGCTTCTGTTTCTGTTGTCCTTTTCGAAAAATAAAATACCGGATGCCATTTTCCATCATGCTCTTTTTGCATCAATACCGCCCCAAATCCTAATGCACTGGCATCACAATGAAGTTCAGTTTCCTTCTTATAATCAAACATGGCCAAAACCGGTGCCTCAACTAATTTGTCCTTTAACTGTTGAAAACAATCTAACTCTTTTTCCTCAAATTTAAACTTTTTATCTTTTCTTAATAAATCATATAACGGTTTTGCTATCGTCGAAAAATTTTTTATAAATCTTCTAAAATAAGAACACAACCCCAGGAAACTATGAACTGGCTGCGTTTTCACCGGTATGGGAAAATTTCTAACTGCTTCTAATCCCTTTCCTTCTGCTCTAATCCCATCTTTAGATATTTCACCATCCCGCATATACTCATCTAACATCACCTGTAATTTTTCTCTCTCTACATATGATAGTCTTCTTGGTGAACAACTAAAGGGTTTTGCATTATCTACCGTAATATTCATTTCGTATTTAACCTTTTGTATCATAGGCTTTTCCGCATTAATATACATTGTTCTTAAAATTTTTTCTAATTCACATCGTACTTGCCATTCTACCTGTTCCCCAATATTGTATGAATGTTCCTTTATTTCATTGTCCAAAATGCAAATCTGTAATAAAGCTTCTTCAAAATTATCATTTACCTGTGCATGCCCTTTTGTATTATCTTCTAATTCACGTAATCTCTCACTAAGTAATCCATTGTCTAATAACTTACTCTTACTTTTCATTTCTAATAATTCTTCATCTAACACATTCTCTTCTAACTGTCTACTATCTAACAATTTCTCATTTAACAATTTCTCTTCTAACTGTCTGCTATCTAACAATTTAACTAATTTTATTTCCTGCATTGGGACTTCATTTACTAAATCTTCATTTTCCAATACACTAATTTCTTCCTTCGTGTTTTCGTCTTGATTTTCAATACGCTCTACCGTCATAATTTTTAATGCCGAAAAATCAATTTTCAGATCAAATTTTTTCATAAAGTCTCTACCCAGAACTACTCCGCACCTCATAGATTCGTCGGAAACAATTATCAAATCAAAATATATTTTAACTTCTTGCTTCTTTACATAACATTGTGTTTTTCCAATAACAATTAACTGGCTTTCATTTAGCCCAAAATATGTGTTATAACTTTCTTGCAGACCCACTCCATCAGGGACTAAACTTATCTTAATAAATGATACTGGACTTCCTGAATCTATGAGCGCTTCCGTAATAATTGACTTACTAATACCTTTGCTAAAATAAATTTCAACTGGTCTTACATAATTATTTTCAGCCTCCGATTTCCTCATAGGGCATTGAGCTACCAGGTGCTCTGCAGATCCACATCCATAGCATGTTCCCCTTTCTCGAAATGGTAGCTTGCAATCTTTCTTCCAGTGCCCTTTCATATTGCAATTATAGCAACGCAACTCCTTTACTGCAGCGCTGCGCGCTGCCTCCAACTTAGCATCACTTCGTTGTCGTATCGGTAGTACCATCCCAACAAAGACCCGCAACACTTTCTCAGCACTCTCAAAACCCTGCAATTTTGCTTGCATGCGAAGATTGTCCACTGGAATCCCTTCGATAATTCTATCCACCAACTCCTCTTCATCCATGTTAACGCCTCGTGCCAACTCAACCTTAATATCATAGTAAGTTACGAAACTCTCTCCAAACTTCCAGTTACGCCGTTCAAAATTTCGTCGTAATTCTCCTTTAGTTACTTTCCCATCGAATGCCAGTTTTAATTGCTGCAACAACTCCTCGAAAGGTTTAATAATGCGTGCTGGGTCAGCATGAAGCCATTGAAGTGCAACACCTTTAAGTTTTGCCATGCACAACAAGCGACATTGCATTTTGGTCAAATTATATGCGATAGCCACATTTCGCAACTGCATTATCCAATTACGCACCGATGTTTGACCAGTAAATTCTAGCAATACTTCCTTTGCCAGTAGAAACATGCTCGAAGACCCTGCAGCGTTGTCGTCAGATTTCGCGCCAATTTGAATTTCATCACTATTTGAAATACCAGCGTCATTTTGTCGGGCGTTAACTTATTTTCAAGCGCTGCTTCTTCTTGCTGTTCATCGCAACTCGCTTTAATGCTACTGCGCATTTGTAATTGTGTAACCATGTCTGTTGCCGCTCCTATCTCCGCCTGCAAATTCCTGAGAATTTCTCGATTCTTGGAAATCTCTTCCATTTGCACCACGAACATTGCATCATGCATCTCAGTTTCGTCCTCTATTTCAGCTTGATCCATCACCGAAACATTGCCATGCTCTTCTGTCAGTACTGCATTTAACCGCGCCAATAATTCTACTTTGCCGCCACGTGTTGGTAAGCCCAAAACTGCCAACCATCTTTTTATTTGTGTCACCGACACTGCCGAAATATCAATATCCATGACGTGAATATTCGGACCACTTCTGATATTGTAGTAGGCAATAAAATGTTTATTGAGTCTTTTAGTTATTAAATAGATTATAAATTTATTTATTTTACAGCTTTTTTTAGCTTCACTCTTATTCTCTTCTTTCACTGACGCTTCGAGATCAAAACTTCTTCTTCTTCTTCCCGCCTTCATTCATTGTACATTTCATTGGATATATCGATATTATACATGGTTGCTTTTCTTTACAATAAATCGATATCAAAGTATTATTCTCTACGATAGTTATGTTGTTACAATATGTGTTTATCTTACATGCTATGTTATCTAAATCTATTACAATACATTGTTAACGGCTATTAATACTGTGACGACGTATGAAACGCGTCACAAAGATTTATCTAGTTTTAAGTTTAAATGGACGAAATATATTTTAAGTTGATAATACCCCATGGGTTTGCATGTAATGGGTAGCAAGCAAAGGCAAAAGGCAAAGACATAGACATGGCATAGGCAAAGACATTGACAAGGCATAGGCGAGACATAGGCAGGGGCATAGGCAAGTGCAAGTCCGCGGGGTGCAGAATACAAGCAAACGCCCGTTGGTCGGCGCCCATGCACACAAGCAACGGCGGCTCGACAAATTTTGCGACGCCTGTGTAACGGCGTCTCGAGACAAAGCATAGGCGAGACATAGGCAGGGGCATAGGCAAGTGCAAGCCCGCGGGGTGCGGAATACAAGCAAACGCCAGTTGGTCGGCGCCCATGCACACAAGTAACGGCGTCTTGACAAATTTTGCGACGCCTGAGTAACGGCGTCTTGACAAATTTTGCGACGCCTGGGTAACGGCGTCTCGACAAATCTCGCGACGCATGTGTAACGGCGCCCGAAAATTCCAGAAGCAGACCGAAGCGAGCAAAAGCAGACGAGCAGAGCAAAGCGAGCAGAGCAAAGCGAGCAGAGCGAAGCGAGCAGAGCGAAGCGAGCAGAAGCATGCAGGCAGCACGAAGCCGACGCAGCAGAAACACACGAACGGATCGATGCAGGCGACAAGTCGCAAGCCGAACTAGGCAAAGCTACGAGTCGCGTGCCGATCTAGGCATGCAGGGCGCCAGGCTAGGCAAAACGGCAAGTTCGCAAGTAAAGCGACATGAGCCGAAGCATGATCGGCCGAGCATAGGCAGCGACCGCGCGTAGCGACCGCGGGCAGCGCCGCCCAGGCAGCGACCGCGGACAGCGGCGGGCAGCAGCGGACGAAAAGCGTCGAAATCAAGGCTGCAAAATTAGGCCACGACACAGAAGTGCCAGGCAAGTGAAAGAGGTCAGTCAGATCCGCTCTCAAAGTGAAAAAAGTGAAAGGACCTAAAAATATAAAAAAAGAAATAGAAAAGGAAGCAAGGACTCAACACAAAGGACAATGGACAAGGACACTGTTGAAGAAGAAACGGGGTAAGCAGTGCAAAGAAAACAGAAGGAAGCAAAGTTAAAAGAAGCAACGTATGGTGCGAAGTAGGTAGGGACACAGAGAGGCAGGGATAGTTAAGTGAATATTTTGTAATAGAATACGGAAACGGAACTTGTGAATAAAAGGAAAAAAAAAAAGAAAATAAACCATAAACAATGCGTAGGCACTTTTAAACGAAAACTCGCGGTGAATATTTCGGCCACTTTTCCTTCGTAGACGAGTTTGCAGGAAAGTTCGCGTGTGCGCCCGATTGTGTCTGTGTGCTGTGAGTGATCGCTAGTTGACAAGCAAATACGTAAACTTGTGTCCAGAGACGAGTTGCGGTGTGGTGCAATACACCACCGAAGCGACTTGTGAGAGTACAGGTGAAGGTATTTGCGGTCACGAGCGTTCCCCACGGCCTGCAGCCGACCGGGTGCGCAGCGAAAACGCGGCCAAAAGGTGTCAGGTACGGTGAAAACACCCTTCTGCGTCGTTCACGAATACACGTGGAAGACACGGGCCACGTGTACGCGTGAAAAGGGGCGTGTTCGCTGTGCCCGACATGTCTCAGCTTTTTCTGATCTGCCAGTGACCCCTTTCTCTCTCTTTCTAAACGTCTTGGTAGTCCTAGTCATTTATAAATTTTGCTGTAAAGACCCTGGCTAGACTGAGAGTTATACCCTAGCCCGAGAAAACATCTTTACAGATGGCGCCCGAGCAGGGACTACTAAGACTAGACATTTAGAAGAGAAATTTTAACATCTTTTATTGGATTAAAGACCCACAGAGGTAAATTGGCAGGCTATGTTAGACAAGCGCAGAGAACCGCAGAACTAGACAAGGGGTAGAGCATGTTTTAAATAGGGTATCATAGCAAGCATAGGGAACATTGATTTTTTCTAAAAAAAAAAAATATAGTTTGTAGGGCAGGCTGTACACGTGTTTTTCTGGAAAACCAGTACAACGAAGCGATCATAGGGAACGTACGTAATTTCTAAAAAAATCTAGGGTACAGATGGTACACGTTTTTAACTACTGCGCACGCGGGCGTTTGCGCCAACTTTAGCTGTATTTTTTTTCCTCACTGCTTGACCCTTTTTCCCTGCGCCGGCGTAACCTGACCGGTGGCACTACCGAGACCAGGTTCTATAAGACTCGGTGCCGAATACCGAGGCAGTCAGTTGAGTGCGGACACTCAAACGAGTAACAGCGATCGCGAACTAAAGTAAAGGAAGTAAAGCAAAGGAAGAATCCTTAAAAGGAAGTTAAAAGGATTCCTTCATTTTTTGGAATAAAATTTTAAAACGTCTCAAGCAACGCGCTAGTGCAACATAAATTTAAAAAGAAAAATATAAAAATAAAATAAAATGGGAACACAGTGGATCGCCTTCCGTCGCAAGGGTGAGCTCCAGGCAATCCTAAAGGAACTAGGATTGGACACCAGCGGTACAGTGGAGGAGATGCGCAGTCGCCTGGTGGCAGTCGTAAACCAGGGCGACTTGTCGAAGGAGCAGCTGCAGCGTATGCTAGAGCTAGAAGCTAGCCTAGGCACCGCGCCCACCCCTGATGTCAAGGAGGTTCGATCCCGTGGCCCGTCACCAGTGCCCAAGGACCCGAACACAGAGGACGTGTCCCCGATGCCCGGAGCGGATACGCGCCGCGCTGCAAACACAGCGGCCGTAACCACGTTGCCCGTTCCCAACTTCGCGGCAAGAGCCCCGGCCACGAGCGGTATGGCTGGAGCCGGCTACAGGAGGATGGAGCCATACGAACTGGCAGACCGTGTGCACCGCTGGGGCGTGTCGTTTAGTGGGGCGGCTGCGGATCCGTGGCGCTTCATTGAGCATCTGGAGGAGAAGGCTGAAATGTACCAAATCAACGTACAACAGCTGCCACAGGCGATCGCGAACACGCTGTCGGGACAGGCCGAGGACTGGTTCCGGGTGAACCGCCTTTACCGAGCCACGTGGGAGGAATTTAAGCAAGAATTCACGGACTTCTTCTTACCCCCGCGCTATTTCCAACGACTGGAGGACGCGATACGTAGCCGCGTACAACGACAAGGCGAGCCGTTCCGCGATTACACCCTGGAGTTACGAACCATGATGCAACGCGCCAGATACACTCGGGAGCAGGAACTAGAGAGGATCTACGACAACTTGTTGCCCGAATACCAGCTGTTCACACGGCGCCATGAGTTCGAGACTCTGGCCCAGCTGAGCCAGTTGATTACGACCTACGAGACCACCAAGGGATTACAACGGCAGCGAGGACCCAGATATGCAGAGTAACGGAGGAGCGACCAACAACCAAGATCGGCGCCAATTCCGGCCACGAGCGAGGGCGGAACCACTCCCTTGGCACAAGGAGCAACACGCAGCGCCTGTGCTACAACTGCGCGCAGCCGGGACACGTGCAGACGAACTGCCGCAACGACAGGGTCCTTTTCTGCTGGGACTGTGGACGGCGTGACGTGCGCACTATGGACTGCTGCCGGCGGGACCAGGCGGGAAATGCTTCGCGTCTTCAACCGATGGGGAACCAGTCGGAGACGCAACCTCAGGGTCCCCAGAAGTAGTACCGATGCGGTGCGGCAGTGGTCGTGTCATCGCAATTGTCAATATTGAGGATTTGACGACGGATGCCACGATCGACACCGGAGCTACACGCAGCTTCATAAGTGAGCGTATGGCCACCCGGCTGAGTACGCCCGATAACGAGCGGGCGGCGCTGGTCCGTATCAAGTTGGCTGACGGATCGTCGAGGGAAGTAACACGAGCGCTACGAGTGCGTGTCCAGCTCGGACAGAAGGAGACGATCATACCGATGCTGGTTCTACCGGTCATCTTGGATGATGTAATCCTCGGCATGGACTTCCTGTGCGGCATCGAGGCAACCCTCGAGTGCGGGCAAGCACGGTTGCGCCTCCAAAGTACACCGGAGGAGACAACCCCGACGGCCGGAACAACTCGCCGGGCAACGGAGGAAGCAGTAGCGCAGGCAAATAGTAAGGCCGCGGTCTTACCACCGGTTTGTCCCACCGCGCGGCGACTGAATCCGTTCCGACGACCCAGGAATACAGATGGACAGAGCAGCGAACATGGCAGAGATCACCAACGAAGGGAACGACAACGGACGCAGGAACAACGTGTAGGAAATCAAAGCAGAGTACGAGACGAACAGGGCGCGGAGAAACAGCCGGGTGTTCAAAACGTGGCGAACAACCCGGGAACAGAGGAAGGCACGAGGAAACCAGGCGAAGACACGAGCCAGGTTACCTTAGCAGCTCGAAGCAAGCGCAGGCGCCGTAGGGGACAGCCTACGCCTGGCCACGCTGCATTGCGAGGCGCCGCGACGCAGGAAACGGGCGCTGCGTCAGACGAGGAACAGGTGGAGGCCTTCCTACAGTCTGAACTGGCCAAATTCGATGGGCTAATGGGGGTGTCGCACATTGCGGAGCACACCATCACCATGAGGGATGCGTACCCTATCAAGCAGAGGTACTACCCGAAGAATCCGGCCATGCAGAAGATCATCAACGAGCAAGTTGATGAGCTTCTGCGAGATGGTAGGATTGAGCCGTCCAGAAGCCCATACAGTGCACCAATTGTACTCGTCGGGAAGAAGACTGGAGAGATGCGGATGTGCGTGGATTATCGCCAGCTCAACGCGAAATCCATTCCGGACGCATACCCACTGCCGCGGATCAACCATATCTTGGAGAAGCTCAAGGATGCGAAGTTCATTTCCACATTGGATCTGAAGAGTGGGTATTGGCAGATACCTATGGCCCGGAGCAGCCGAGAGTACACCGCATTCACGGTACCCGGCCGAGGTCTCTTCCACTGGAAGGTGATGCCCTTTGGGTTGCATTCAGCCCCGGCCACATTTCAACGCGCGTTGGACGGAGTCATCGGACCAGACATGGAGCCACATGCGTTCGCATGACGATATCATCGTCATAGGGCGATCGTTTAAGGAACACTTGGACAACCTTCGAGAGGTGTTCCGGAGACTGCGGAATGCGAACTTGCGCCTGAACAAGGCCAAGTGCAGCTTCTTCCAGAAAAGCATCGTTTACTTGGGGCACCAGGTCAGCGAAGGTGGGATTCACACGGATCCTAACAAGATTGCCGCGATCAAAGAACTGCAACCGCCCACGACCGTCAAGGAACTGAGGAGATGTCTGGGAATCGCCTCCTGGTACCGACGCTTCGTGCCAAATTTCGCCACCTTGGTGCAACCCATGTCAGCACTGGTGAAAAAGGGTCGCCGATGGACGTGGAGCGAGGATCAGCAGCGGGCATTCGAGGCGTTGAAGACGAGCCTCACGGAAGCACCGGTACTGGCCTGCCCGGACTTCAGCGAGCGGTTCACGCTTCAAACGGACGCAAGCGACGTTGGACTTGGCGCGGTACTAACTCAACAGATACAAGGCACCGAACGAGTCATTGCTTACGCGAGTCGACGCCTCTCCGGAGCCGAGAGCCGTTACTCCACCACAGAGAAGGAGTGCTTGGCTATCGTGTGGGCAATTCGGAAGTTGCGGTGTTACCTCGAGGGATATGAGTTCGATGTCATCACGGACCACCTGGCACTCAAGTGGCGGAACAGCATCGAGAATCCCACCGGAAGGATTGCGCGCTGGGCGTTAGAACTTCAGCAGTTCCGCTATAACGTGCATTACCGTCGGGGGGATCAGAACGTGGTGGCGGACGCGTTGTCCAGACGTCCATTAGAAACGCTACAGCAAGCCACGCAGGAGAACTTGCCTTGTCCATGGATCACCCGAATGCTGGATCTGCTGGAGAAGGAGCCCGAGAAATACCCGGAATTCATCAAGGAACATGACCAGCTTTACAGACGAGGAGGATTTCGACCTGACGAGGAGGACTACACGCCGTGGAAACTTTGCGTACCCAAGCGAGTGCTTAGCGAGTGCCACGATCAACCCGCCGCCGGACATCAGGGAGTACGGAAAACCCTGAACCGGGTCCGTCAACGTTACTACTGGCCAGGACTCTTTCGAGACGTAGCCCGATACGTTCAGAAATGCGAGACCTGCCAGAAATTCAAGGTGAGCCAACTGAAACCTCCAGGGCGGAGGTCCGCTCTCAAAGTGAAAAAAAGTGAAAGGACCTAAAAATATAAAAAAAGAAATAGAAAAGGAAGCAAGGACTCAACACAAAGGACAATGGACAAGGACACTGTTGAAGAAGAAACGGGGTAAGCAGTGCAAAGAAAACAGAAGGAAGCAAAGTTAAAAGAAGCAACGTATGGTGCGAAGTAGGTAGGGACACAGAGAGGCAGGGATAGTTAAGTGAATATTTTGTAATAGAATACGGAAACGGAACTTGTGAATAAAAGGAAAAAAAAAGAAAATAAACCATAAACAATGCGTAGACACTTTGAAACGAAAACTCGCGGTGAATATTTCGGCCACTTTCCCTTCGTAGACGTGTTTGCAGGAAAGTTCGCGTGTGCGCCCGATTGTGTCTGTGTGCTGTGAGTGATCGCTAGTTGACAAGCAAATACGTAAACTTGTGTCCAGAGACGAGTTGCGGTGTGGTGCAATACACCACCGAAGCGACTTGTGAGAGTACAGGTGAAGGTATTTGCGGTCATGAGCGTTCCCCACGGCCTGCAGCCGACCGGGTGCGCAGCGAAAACGCGGCCAAAAGGTGTCAGGTACGGTGAAAACACCCTTCTGCGTCGTTCACGAATACACGTGGAAGACACGGGCCACGTGTACGCGTGAAATGGGGCGTGTTCGCTGTGCCCGACATGTCTCAGCTTTTTCTGATCTGCCAGTGACCCCTTTCTCTCTCTTTCTAAACGTCTTGGTAGTCCTAGTCATTTATAAATTTTGCTGTAAAGACCCTGGCTAGACTGAGAGTTATACCCTAGCCCGAGAAAACATCTTTACAATACATATGTAAATCGCCTAACAAGCCGCCAAAATATTCTGCGAACAGCAGACAACAGTACAACATTACACATATGTACATAGAATAACATAAAACATACATACATACATATATTGGTTTTTGGTATATACTAACAAGTAATATTCGTTTGCATGATTTTGATAAAACATAAATAAAACAAACAATACGGCAATATTTAATTACATTTTTATTTAAACATAATATTTCTGGTGGTTAAATTGTTTTTAATTGAGTGTGTTATTGTGCCAACGCAAAAATATCGCGATCTTTACATATTTACATATATTCGCAAATTTCGAACATCTGTTGATACATAAAGGTATACGCACATACATATTTGCGTTTGCACATACACACACGTCCTCTGAGCTCGGACCGTTCTTTGCTTGCGCTCTCAGTTTTTGTTTTGTTTCGCTTTCGATCTCGCTTGCATTCGGCGGCGCTTGCATTTTGTTACCCCGCACCCCGCAGATTTTACAGCTGTCTACAAACGTAGTGTCAGCGAACTTTTGATTTGATACTCTTTTTGCTTGTTTCGTTTGTTGGATATACATACCACTTAGAGTGCGTGTGTATTTATTCTTTCGTTAGCATTGCTTACCCCGCACCCCGCATTTTACATTGCTGCCTACAAACGTAGTTACAGTAAACGTTTAGCTTGCCTTACTTTGGATCGCTTGGATCACTTTCGTTGTTTGCTCACACAACACATAGGTTGCGTGTATGTGTGTGTATTTACATAGTCGGCGTCGTTGCGAGGGTAGCTCACAAAGTTGTGAGATTATTTTTGTTGTTGAGTTAATGATATTTTCTTTTAAAGCAACATGTTTGAGTCTGAAAAGACTAGTGAAAAGCCACAAGTCAGCAAAACAGTTGCAAAATTATCGCTATGTTTGCAAAGATTTGATAAGGTTAGCTCTGACAACTCCCGTATGCAAACAGCAATTAAATCAAGGACCATTTCGTCTGATAAAACAGAGTTAGCGTGCCGTTTAGAACTTCTAGACGGTTACGTCGAAAAGGCAATGGATTTACAGGCTGAGTTGGATAATTTAAACCCTCAGAATGATTCTAGATTTTATCTGCCTGTTTGAAAGTTTGGTCGACAATAACAATTCCTTGTCAAACGTCGAGAAGTTCAACCATTTAGTTTCGTGTTTGTCCGATGAAGCATTGGGGGTAGTTAAGCCGTATCAATTAAGGGATTGTAACTATCCAAAATGCCTCGCTAGTCTCAAGGCAGTATATGACAACAAATGTCTTATATTCTTTGATACTGTTTCGCAATTGTTTGACATACCTAGCATGACAAAACCATCTGCATCGAGTTTGAGATCGATCATAGACACGGTGTCTGCTATTTATGCTTCGTTGTCGTCGTTAGGTAACGACAGAGACATTGCTAATGCAATGATAATTCATATGGTCATGGCAAAGGTAGACCATGGTACCAAGTCTCGTTTTGAAGAGCAGCTTGATTATGAAACGCTGCCATCCTGGGAAGATTGTGCTAGACAACTGAATAAAAGATATCAATATTTGTCAACCGAGTAGTCAACTCGTGACAAAACAAGGTCGCGAATTGACGCCAAGAAGCCCCATCAGGGTAAGTCGTCCTTTGCTATTTCTGATGGAGGGCGTCCATCAACGTCTGTGTGTGTTTTTTGCAAGTCAGAAACGCACAATATCTCTTTGTGTCCATCGTTTTCTGCAATTTCAGTTATGCAGCGTTTTGAATATGTCAAAGCACAAAAGTTGTGCCTAAATTGTTTGGTTGTTGGGCATACAGTCTCTAAGTGTAAGGCGCCAAAGTTTAGAGTTTGTTCAAGGCCTCACCATTCCTTGCTTCACAGGTATACTACTCCTGATCAAGGTGAGGTATCTACACATCAAGCAACTGTGGCAGACGTGCATTTGGGCCATGTGTCAAATAATGCACAAATTGTTCTCGCCACTGCTGTCGTTGATGTTAAAGACAGATTTGGTCAGTTGCATTCTGCACGAGCCTTGCTTGACAGTGGTTCCCAAATCAATTTGATATCAGAGAGTATGGCCCAGATGACTGACTTAGCTTTTTGACTAAAAAATAAAATTCTATAAAAAATTTAAATGAAACAGTTAATATTTCGTCCAACCATTCATTCCAGCCTTTAATTAAAAGACTAATGATTATGCTACCTTTGCACAGTTAGGATACTGCGGCCATTTAAAAATTCAGTGGGCAGGTCAGACTGACTGACTGTTGGGTGTTGAAATCCATTCAACAACACAGCCAGGACAGTCCATGAGTATTTCAAATTGGAAAATACCCAAAAATATAAAGCTGGCACATCCAGAATTTTGTAGGCCAGCTAAGGTGGACATTCTTTTGGGAGCAGAATTATTTTATGAATTGTTGTGCGTTGGGCAAATAAAACTGGGTTCTGAACTTCCAACAATGCAAAAAACGCTGCTAGGATGGATAGTAGCAGGCAAATATACTGGACAAGTGCCTAGGCATGTGTTTAGGGTGTTGGGTGTTTAGTAGCCCAAACTAATTGTTCTCTCGACTCGTTAGTTAACCGTTTCTGGGAATTGGATCAATGTCCGTTCGAGTCGAAGGCTGGTCGCCAAACAGCTGAACAACAAGCTTGTGAACTGTTCTTCAAGAAATCTGTAAAGTTATCTTCTGGTCGTTTCCAAGTGGATCTCCGTTTCAAGACCGATCCTAAAGTTCTTGGCTTGTCCTTTCAAACTGCTGAAAGGCGTTTTTTGCAACTTGAGCGTAAATTATCGAAGGATGCAGTTCTAAAAAGCATGTAAGACGTCAACAGCTGTTTCTCTAAACGAAACACTAATGGTGGGGCCGACAATTCAGAGGGAGCTATATTCAACCCTGATTAACTTCCGGTTGAATAAGTATGCCGTAACTGCTGACATTTCAAAAATGTATAGGCAGATCAATATTTCTGAAAAAGACAGAAATTTCCAACTAATTTTGTTGGAGAGAAAATACTTCACAAAATATTCAAGCATACCGACTTAATACAGTCACATATGGTACAGCTTCTGCACCCTTTCTAGCGATACGCTGCTTATTTGAGCTGGCCAACATGCACGCCCAATCACATCCTATTGGATCAGATGTGATTAAAACGTGTTTCTATGGTGACGATATGTTGGCAGGTGCAGATAGTGTTAAAGAACTTAACGCTATTTGCAATCAAGTTCAGACAATATTGAAATCAGGAGGTTTTCCATTTGCCAAGTGGGCAACCAACTGTAGTGATCTGTCGTTTAAAACAAAAGCTGGTGACGAAGTGACTCTGAAGATTGATGAGCAGAGTTCCGTCAAAACTCTTGGGATGCGCTGGGCACCTCAAGAGGATATATTTAAATATTATCTCGACGTGGACAGCTTTGTTTCGGATAGGCCAACGAAACGCAACATATTGTCTGCAGCGTCTCGTTTATTTGACCCTCTTGCGCTGCTATGTCTAATTGTTACCAAGGCCAAAATGTTGTTGCAGGAATTGTGGAGACTTAAAATAGATTGGGATGAAGCCATTCCAATGAGCCTTCACACGACATGGAATAGGTTCACCATGACGTTGTGCGAGTTACACCAAATTCGCATTCCTCGATACGTATGTCTTAATACGTATCAAAAGGTTCAAATACATGGCTTTGCTGATGCATCCAGTCATGCGTATGGTTGTTGCATCTATGTGCGAACGTGCAGCAACCGAGACGTTGGCACTACATTGCTCACTGCAAAGTCTAGGGTAGCTCCACTAAACGTGAAGACAATACCCCGATTAGAATTATGCGCAGCACTCTTGTTGGTTAAGCTGTGGCACCAAATTGTGACAACTCTAACCAAATTTAGCATTGATAGTTTGAATTTCTGGTCAGATTCACAGGTTGTGTTATACTGGCTTAAACGCGATTCTTGCACATTGGGCACATTTGTGGCAAATAGAGTTGCAGAAATTCAGGAGTTGTCGAATGGTATTGTGTGGCGTCATGTTCCAACAGATGCTAATCCGGCGGATTTAGTATCGAGAGGAACCGATATAGATGAGATTGTTAGCTCGTTATGGTTTGATAGGCCAGGTTTCTTGAAGTTGGAGGAAGACCGATGGCCTCAGCTTCACCAGATTGAGATAGCGTCGGAAATCAAAACTTCAGAAGATAAAAAATGTACTGTTGTATGTACATTAGCAGAAGTTGAGCCAAATTGTTTTATAGAACTCATAAATCGTCGCTCCAGCTTTCCTAAAGTAATTCGCATAATGGCTTATGTGCTTCGATTTTGTCACAAGGGACTCAGGACAGATTCGCTCGTGGTGTCGGCATTAGAAAGAAATATTTCATTTCTAAAACTGATCGCCATAGTGCAACGCACCTCGTTCGAGAGCGAATTCAAATTACTGAAAAAATCAGCAGTTCTAGCACCAATGTTGCAGTCATTGAATCCATTTGTTAAAAAATTTGAGAAAAATGGAATACAATTTGAGCTCATTAGAGTAGGAGGACGTTTGTTACACGGACCTCTCTCTTACGACGCTAAGTTTCCGTTTCTAATGACAAAGAGTTCAGAATTTACTCAACTTTTTGTCAAATATTTACACCGTAGGCACTATCACGCTAGTCCAAAAGTTCTAGTTGGGCTTTTGAGGCAGCAAATTTGGGTGTTAAATGCTCGAAGTTTATGCACTGCAGTTGTGCGAAATTGCATACACTGTTTTCGGTATAAACCAAAATTGTTGGGGCATTTAGAACTTGTAACCGACTTGTCAACTGATGCTTTTTTGAATGTCTTTAAAAGATTGATTGGGAGACGCGGACTGCCGGAGACGATGGTCAGCGACGGCGCGACGAATTTCGTGGGAGCGAGCAACGTGCTAAAGGAGCTGCAGACGGCGTTCAACAGCAGCAAGGAGGCTCTGACGGACTACGCAGCGGAGAGAGGGGTAAAGTGGAAATTTATCCCCCCCCCCCGCGCCACGCACTTCGGAGGACTTTGGGAATCCGCGGTAAAGTCCGCTAAACACAGGCTTCTGAGAGGAGCGAGCAATGCCAACCTGACACAGGACGAGCTGAGCACGCACCTGGTGGACGTCGAGGCGCTGCTCAACTCCAGGCCGTTGCTCGTCGACAGCAGCGATCCCAGCGATAGAGAGGTGCTGACGCCAGGCCACCTGCTTATCGGACAGCCTTTGTTAGCGCTGCCGTCAGAGTGCGAGCCAGACGAGACCAGCAAGAAGCCAGGACCCGGATATTTAAAGCGGTGGCAACAATTGTCGGTGCTCAAACGGCACTTTTGGCACAGGTGGTCCAAGGACTACCTGCACAGTCTCCAGCAGCGAGCGCAATGGGCCAAAGGCGAGCCCAACCTCGAGGAAGGTGCGGTCGTGCTAGTGCACGACGACAACACACCCCCTCAGCAATGGATAATAGGGCGCGTAACGCGCACAATTCAAGGGGAGGACGGCAAGGTCCGAGTGGCGGAGCTAAGGACGGCAACAGGCACTACTAAGCGCCCAATACATAAGCTTGCTCGACTGCCATTGGTAGAAGATCGGAGCTCGTTAACGGGGCCGGAATGTCGGAGCAGCATATTAGGATAAATATTATTAATAATATTATATATTATATAAATATTATTAGAGTTAAATTGTTATTATTATAATATAAGCACATTGAATTGATGGATTTAAGCTAGTTTAAGAGAAAGCATATAAATTGTTTAGTGTAAGTTTCTCTTATATTTGTATAAGTCGATCGGCAATTGCCGACGGCAAATTTGAGAGTGCGTGGCCAAGCTGTGGTCACCGCTCGAATTAGTATTGAATATTCTGTGAAGCCAGCAGCAATTAAAGTTGTATATTATAAATCGAACCACTGCGTCTGACATTTTTTGTTTTGTTAATAACTTATTGTAGTTCGCTAAAAACGCTTAGCGAATTTTTCAATTAGCATGTTATTAAATGTAAGTATTGAATAGTTTTAAGTTTATTTTTCCCAATGAAGGGCTATTTTCCTTTTAAAAAAACCAAAACCAGTGTTTCCGTCGAACGAGACTACCCCAAGAATAGAATTAAGAGGTTCCAGGGTATAGGCTCGCTCACCGCGCAGTCACGAACATCGAACACAACCAGAGAGCAAGCACAGCCGAACAACAGAGCGAGCGCAGCCAAACAACGGAAAGAGCGCAGCCAAACGACAGAGCAAGCGCAGCCGAACGACAGAGCGAGCGCAGCCGAACGACAGCAGAGCGAGCGCAGCAAAACGACCAATGAGAAGCGCTGCAGTCACAGCAGCCGAGAGAGCGCTGCAGAATGCGTAGGCGGCTTAAGCTCAGCGACTGCGCTGCCAAGATCAACGCCGGCACATGGAGGGAAAAAATATTTTCTGCACGTGGATTTTGTCAGTCAAAGTGATGAACTAAGAACGAGTGCAAGGGGAAACAAGTGCAACGAAAAAAACAAGTAAAGACGCGTGTGTACAAGAAAATCACAAGGAAGACGAACCTTGCCACAAGGAGAAGGACAACTACGACAACAAAAGGAGCCAAGTTTTCCACGAAGACGACACCTGGACCAGGAGGAAATGAGGACGAGGTCAGCGAGCCGCTACATGACCGATTCCTAGGCAGGGCTCGTTTTCGGGCAGAAACGAGACGGTGTTTAGGTAGAGCAATTTAGATATATGAAATAAAAATGTTTAAAATGAAAGTGCGCGTGGACAACTAGGTGTCGGTGGGGACGGAGGGGCGTGGCTGTCGAGGAAAAAGGGCGTGTGAGTGTGTGTGTGTAAATGTGCGTGTGCAGGAGACAAACGCGAGGCCGTGTGGCCCAAGCTGTTCCAGAGTTCCACTGGCGTGCCAGCCGGTAAATACCCAGCACATACAGTGGAACCTCGGGAACAGCCGCGAGTCGGTGATCCCGGAAGTTGAGGTAAATACCCGGTTCCGAAATAAACCGAAACAGCGGAGGCGGCCGCGAGTTGCGCGTCTGCCGCGCCTACAGTGTGGACGTACGCAGAAGCGGACAAAAGTCCACGTGACCCCACACTGTTCCGTGGTTCCACTAACGCGCGAGAAGGTAAATATCGAACGCGTACAGTGGAACCTCTGGAGCAGCCGCTAGTCGATGGTCTCTGGGGCTTGAGGTAAATACCCGGCTCCGAGACCATTAGGGAAGCGGAGGTGACCCCTGGGTCCACTTTAACGGCCCTTGCACACAATCGCAAACACCACAAACACCTCACATATGGGGGAATACAGTCGGCCGTGCCGACTGAACAGAACTCCGCGTGTCCATCTTGGCGATGACCCCGAAACCCCAGAAGGTCACTCTCCTCGTTTGTGGTGGCGCCCGAGCAGGGACCCTGAGACAAAATGGACGAAACTAGGAGAGGCTGTGGCTAAAAGAAACACGAGACCGACTGAGGAGCCGGGGGAGAGGGCGTTGAGGCAGAACACTTCGCCTAACGACAGACACGCGGCTGGTTTTATTTTCCTTGCATGTTTTGTTTCTGTTTTGTCTCGATTCTATTTTTTTTAAGTTCTCGCATGTTTTTTGACGAAAAAAAAAAAGTTAAGTGTATCACGTACAATAAGCCAAAATGTTAATTAAAAGGTAAAAAAAGGAAAACATATAGTTATAAGTGGGAAAGGCGAAGGGTCAAAGGGAAAGGCACGTGACAGACACCAGCGAATACACGATCGAGGGAATATACATATGTATAGGTAAAAAAGGTGTTCAGGGGGTTAACAACAGACAAGGGCAAATAAGTAAAAAGGGGCGCGAGGTTTCAGTTCGGGCTGAACGGTTGAGCTGATGGAGATTGATATGGGGAGATGAACGGGGCCTTTGGCTGGGTCTTCGTGTATGGTGATTAAAGTATTTTCGATATGCACAATAATGCGACTGTTTGGTTTGAGTGTCAAGACAGAAGTAAAGTATATTTCAGTTTCATCTTAGTTGCTAACATATAAAAGGGTATAACGCAAATGCCTTTGTTGCAGAGTCAGCAACAGAGCGGATATCAATTAGACTAAACAATTGTGGCCCATATACTGGCTGTTGATACAATGTATGTTGCTGATCGTACAGTGTACTTCCCGGTTCGGTGTCCGATGAATCGCTAGAGGCGTGGGGGTTTTAGGGGTGGGGTGGTAACTTCTCCCTCCCCAGTTCGAAGCGACGCCCATAGCGAAGGTATGGTTGGCGCGTAGACCGGCAGCCGATGATCCTCGTGGACATGGACGATGTGTTTCGTCCGTCGGTGTAACCATAAGATCACTGCTAAGGACGCTACTAGTCCGAGCAGGGTATAGAGTGTCCAGGCATGTCGTGTGGTATTGTGATGGACGGCCAGGATTTTACCCATTGCTTGAGCGGCTTCGAGGTGAAGTTTTTCTAGGCTTAATACCATAATTCTTAGTTATTTCTCGCATAAGGGGAAGGGCAAAATCCAGCTATTCAGGAAACGTGTCAGCCGTGCCGTCGTAATCGATACCGATTATTTGTATTGTTTCGTTATATCTAATGATGGCTGACCCCATTATTGAGAGCTCGGAGCCATTGTTAGAGATACTTTCAGATTGTTCGCATTGAACGTGAAGATGTACCCTATCTCTGCTTCGAAGACATCGATGATGGGGCCGGTTTCCCGCACATTACAGGAACTGTTTTCTCCGTTCAAAAGGTGTGCCAGGCATGTATCATTTTGTGGTGTGTCGGTATAAAATTCCTCGTGGCACAAGAATGCATCGTCCAGTTTAGGGCATTTACGGGTCATATGATATTTCTTATTATTAATATTATAAGCTAGATAGTTTGGGGTTATTACAAAATATGTGTTATTTATCGGTAATGGAACTAGTCTAACAAGAGTATGTTAAAAATTGGGATTTTGATAATGTGTTAATTTGTAGGAAATTATATATATTTTGTTCATTTTTGATTGTGACATTTTGTTTTTCCAGTATTTATCTATCTCTTGTTCATTTAAGATGAACTTGGGAATAATATTTTTTTTCGCTAATAGCATACTTTCAGTTAAGTCATTCAAATAGTTAATGAATAATTCTATGTTATAATTAATTCTGTTTAAATACTGCATTTCTTCCAGAAGGGTATCATGTAGGTTCAATTGTTTATAAATTTTGTTTTGTGAGGTTTCAAAGAATTTGCTTATTAAAATTTTCTCATTATTTATATGATCCGTGATATTCTCGAACCGGGTAAGTATTTCATTGTTAAATATTTCTTGCTTTTGGAAATTGTCATTAAGTAGTTTTGAATTTTCTTTTATGATATCTAGTTCTTCATGAATTTCTTTATTATCGTTGGCATCCATATTGCCAGTGACAACCTTTACTAGACTACCCAATCCGTTAACCAAACCACTTTTGTTTCTACTAAACGGTGTAATGGCTTTGAGCTTTACTTGGGCTTGAGTCAGTTTGGCTTTTAAGATAGTGACAGAGTCTGCCAAAGTGGTATCGGGGTGGAATTTATTAATGGTCAGATGAAATTGTTCCATACATCTGCTGTAGTCTTGTAAATTAATTACATGATTAATTATTTTATTATTTATGTAATTTTTGGTCCTAGTGGTAATCAAAGTGCAGCCCTTGTCATGTTTGACTTTGTGGATTGAGAACCTAGGTGTAATTTTATTTCGTCTATTTTCCTTCCTAAGGACTAAAGTGTCTGGTTGTACGTCTATAGGGTCTGTTCGGGTTCCTTTAATTTCAGGGTTCTCTTGACAACGTCATTTGAAAGTTTTTCGTTAACGAGAGGGTAAAATTTTTTACCGAATTCATTCAATTTCGTTAAGTAGTCATGTTCACTATTGAACTTGATTGAATATATGGGTACGTCCATTAAAAAGTTCAAAGGGGGTCTGTTTAGTCGCAGAATGAATAGCGTTATTATATGTAATTAAAGCTTCGGCTATTATCTCGTCATGTTCGCTATTGAGTTTCTCTTGACCTCTAGCGTCAAGTATTATTCTATAAATTTCAGTTAGTGTCGAGTGGAGCCGTTCAACGGGAGAGTTACTAGAAGATTGTTGAAAGGATGTTACGTGGAGGTCAATGTTAAATTGAGTGCAGAACTTGTTGAACATGTCTCTAGCGAATTCTGCTCCCTGATCATAGATTAGCTTTTTAGGAATACCAAATTGGGAAATGAAATGTTTTAAGGCTTTAACTACGTTAATACAATTCCTATTAGCTATAGGATAAGCAGCCGCAAACTTGGAAAATTTATCGATAATAGTGAGGTTGTAATTTTTATTAATGGTGTAAATATCTATATGTAGAATGTCCGACGGTTTTGAAGGTATTTCAGGTATTTGATAAGTGATCTTTTGGGGTTGTCTGTCATACCTTAATTTTAAACATGTTTCCTCCTTCATGTGTGGGAAGAACTGTTCTCGTTTTAAGTGTAAGTATATCTCGTCGATCCCCCTATGGTTGCTATTACAATGATAGTCGGTTATGATTTTTTTGATCTCCGTACTATCAGTTATTTCGGGTAGAAAGGTCAAACATCTAATGAGTTTGAATGTACTGTCGGCTGAGAAGTAGGTTTGGTAGGCTTGTTCTACCATTTGAAAAATGTGATCGGGGGCAAAAGTTGCACATGTCTTGCTTGGTTTTAACGACTGCCTAAGGATGTTGATTACGTCGTCATATTGGAAATCGGGTTTACAAAATTCCCTCCTGAGTTTATGTTTAAACGGGGTCAGTGTGGTATAATATGTTGTTGAGCTTATTTTGAAAAGGAGCTGAATATTAAAGTCATTAAGGGGCTTTTCTGAAATGGGACAAATAGTTCGGAGAGTCAGTAGTGCTTCATTATGGTTGATAGAGGCCTCTGGTCGACTGAGAGCATCAGCAATTACATTTTGAGAACCTTTCTTGTAGATGACTTCGAAGTCGTATTCTTGAAGCTGGAGTCTCCAACGAATTATTTTTAAATTGGGTTGTTTGAAGTTCATCAACCAAGTCAATGGCTTGTGATCAGTGACTATGGTGAATCTTTTGCCAAAGAGGTAAGGTCTGAAGTATTGAACCGCCCAGCATAATAATAAAAGCCAGCATTTCCTTCTCAATTGTGAAATAGTTCGTTTCTGCAGTTGACAAGGTTCTACTAGCAAAACATACGGGTTTATCACTGTGTGCGGGACCCTGCAAAAAGACAGCTCCTATTGCAAAATTACTTGCGTCCGTGGTTAGAGTAAAAGGTTTGATAAAGTCCGGGTATTGGAGGATTGGGTCGTTAGAGAATAAGAGTAAGGTTTTACAGTCTCTTTGAATTCGTCATCTATTATGATCGATTTATTGTTGCCTTTTAATTTTTTCGTCATGGGTTGGGTAAGTCTCGCAAAATCTCTAATGAACTTCCTGTAGTACCCTACCAAACCGAGAAAAGACTCTTTTTACTTTGGGGACATTGGAAGTTTTTAATGGCTTCGATTTTATTGGGGTTTGGCTTAACACCTTCTTGTGAAACAATATGGCCAAGGAAATTGGATTTAGTTAGTTGAACTTTAAAGTTGGCAGACCTGAGTCTTCCAAAAATAGTTTTTTAGTGTATAAGGTGTTCTTGTAAAGAAGTTGTCTAGGTAGACCAGGCAAATAGTTCCAATAAGGTCTCTAAAAATATTGTCCATCACCCTTTGGAAGGTAGCTGGGGCATTTTTGAGACCAAAGGGCATTCTAATGAACTCATAGTGACCTCCCTCTACTGTAAATGCAGTTATGGGTATGTCATCAGAATTCATTTCTATCTGATGGAATCCACTTGCCAGGTCAAGTGTAGAAGTATTTGGCTTAGCCCAACCTGTCTAAGATGTCCGCAATGTTAGGTATGGGATATCTATCGGATATAGTTTTCTCATTTAGTTTTCTATAGTCGATAACAAGACGCCATTTTCGTTCTCCCGTAGGAGTGGTTTTTTTGGGAACAACCCGGGGGCGCTCCACGGGGAATAACTGGCTTTAATGATGTCCTGGTTTAACATTGAATCTATTTGTTTCTTGACTTCCTCTTTATGGATGTAAGGGTACCTATAAGATTTTGTATGAATGGGGGTATCGTCCGTGGTTTTAATCGTGTGTGTAATCTTGTTGGTGAAGGTAAGTGGTTTGTCTTCGTTGCAAAGTGAAACAGTGGGCGCTAAAGGGGATGGAGTGGGACGGGCAGAGTAGTTTCCTGAATCCATTATAGGGTTTTGAGGAGGAATTGATTTAGGTTCTTCCGAAAGCGAAGGAAGTGTATTTTAGATTTTATGTGTGTATTTAATTCTAAGTGTGGATATATATAATGGATATATAGTGTATCTTATTTTTTTTTAATTTTACGTGTTTATTTTTGTGTGTGGATAAATATATATATAGTGTATCTTATTTTTTAATTTTACGTGTTTTTTTTATTTTGGTGTGTGGGTATATATATATATATAGTGTACCTTATTATTTTTTTTTATTTTACGTGTTTATTTTTTTTTTTGTGTCCTTGACTTATTGTTTCAGGCTCTGCAATGTTTTTGATATTAATAATTATTGATATACAGGATTATATAACGAAAACGAACAAAGTATAAGTATATGTCGGCTTTACGATGCATTGTTTTATTTATTTTGATTGGACATACATGAGTCGCAGTACACTTTGTAGGAGAGCGAGAAGCGAGCTGGCTTGACGATACTCAAGAGCTCACCCCTTACATCGGTTCCCCAGACGTGGGTGCGCAACCACACATGCAGCATTGTTGTTGCTGTGGCACACAGGATGAGACTCGCTTGGTTTGAAATATGATATTTGATTATGTTTGGCAGTTCGAGTGTACAATGTATTGCAGAAGCTTTGGTGCTTCGTTTGTTTATACCACAGTGACATGACGATCAGCGTTTGATTTCACACCGCCGTGGCTATATTGTATGGCGCTGTATGTAAGCGAGTGTGATAGGGTATTTTGGATGCATGTGTACTCGTAGATAGCGTGGTGTTCAGCGTTTCCACACGAACGCAGCGGTACAGTACATGAGTGTTTTGTATTGTATTTAATATCATTTTTTTTTTTTTTTTTTTTTATTACAAATACGGCAGGAAAATAAAATCTTCGAAAGATACTATCCACCTTCCGTAGATGGCATGCACGATTCATAACTCTCCAAGTAGAGTTACGCCTACGTACTAAACAAAAACCTCCGTATGCTCTCCAGTCCTTGCTTCGCTCACCGGGATTTGCAGCCAAGGTATTACTTCGGTGAGCAGGATGTGGTGCCAGATCGCAATCCCTCACTTGATGCGTTGCTGCGTAACGCTCCTTCGCTAGCTCTTTAGTCGCCTTTTACGACAAGTCGAGCCCGCTGAGGTGGTATTCTTGGCCCGCCACCACACGGGAGTGCTCTTTATCCAACGGGTCTGCTGGCCGTCTCGTCAATGCGAACACGTTTCATCATTCCCATGGTGATGCCATGAGCCCTTTCACACACTGTTTTGTCCGCTAGCATAGTGCGCATTAAACTTCTCGGGCTGAGCGGAGTTCCAGCAAGAGTCTCCAGTATCTCCCTCTCAGTACGAAACCTAGCACAGTGCAGTAGGATATGCTCCGCTGTTTCGGCCGAGTCGCTACAGAATAGACACAGGGCTGAGTCCACATGGTGAAACCTGAAGAGGTAACCCCGGAAGCAACCATGATCGGTGAGAAACTGGGTCAAGTGATAGTCCACCACTTTGTGTTCGCACCCTGCCCACTCGGATAAGTCTGGGATCAGCTGGTAGGTCCATCTCCCTTGTTGTGAGTCTTGCCACCTAGTCTGCCACACTCCATAAAGCCAATCCCTGGTCTCTTCCCTGGAAACACCTTCTCGAGTCAGGTATTGGGCCTCTATCTCAAGGTCGATCGGGGGGATGCCCGCAAGAACATGAGCTGCATCTTCCGATATAGTTCTGAATCCTCTGATCAGTCTGAGAGCCAGAGTCCGTGATACTGCACGCGCGTTGTCCAAATAAGTCACTTTATACGTGACACTCCTCCAGATGGGGGCAGCGTATAGAAGCGATGATTTCGCGACTGACACCAGCAGCCTCCTGGCCGGCATCCTGGGTCCACCTATATTTGGCATGAGTCTTGCCAATGCTGCTGCTGTCATCGCTGCCTTCCTGCTGGCGTATCTCGCATGCTCCTTGAATGACAGTCTATGGTCAATAAGAACTCCCAGGTACTTCAGCGATCCAACTGACTCAATTTGAGCGTCTTTGACCGTGACCCGTAAACTCTCGACGGCCTTTCTGCTGCTCAACAACACTGCTTCGGACTTGTGCGCAGCGATGCTTAGACCGGCATTCTCCAGCCAGCTTATAGCTGTGCTAATCGCCGCATTGCTCCTGTCCTGTAGCTCCGGTAATGTTTTGGCCACCGCTGCAACTGCCACGTCGTCAGCAAAGCATTATGTTCTACAGGATCGGTCCAAGTACCGACCCTTGTGGGACACCTGCGGAAACGTGGTGTTTTCTTGGCCCGGCATCAGTGTCGTACCAAAGTATACGGTCTCTAAAGTAGCTGCCAATGATGATCCTGAGGTAACGAGGAATACCCATGTTGCGCATGGCCCCGAGGATGTTTGGCCATCTCGCCGTATTAAACGCATTTTTCACGTCTAGCGTGATGATGGCGCAGTACTCCTTGCTGCCACCTAGCCATCTGTCACCATCGAGAGCAGTCTTGGCCAGATCTCTAATGGCAGTGAGAGCGTCGAGAGTGCTTTTTCCTTTCCGGAAGCCATACTGGTGTCTTTGTAGGCCGTCGGGGCTTTCAGTGATCACCTCAATTCGCGTGTACAGGATGCGTTCGAAAAGCTTTCCCACAATGTCCAGCAGACATAGTGGGCGGTAACTGCCTGCAGAGTTAGTTGGTCCCTTTCCTTTGGGCAACAGTACCAGCCTCATGTTCTTCCAGCGATATGGGAAGACACCATCTATCAGACACTGTTGGAAGGTGTCCCTGAAGATTGCTGGCTTAGCAATTGCGGCAGCCATAACTACAACACCTGGGATGCCGTCGAGACCTGGGGCTTTGTTGGGCTTAATTCTCTTTGCCGCTTCGATGATCTCACATGCATCTCCACGCCCTCTAGCGTGGTGAACTAGTTTATTTAATAGTTCCTCGAAGAGGTCCGGGCTGTCGCTAGGCGGGGCGTAGCAGCTGTACAGGTGAACACCCTTAATTTTTGCGTACGCAATGCCACGCATAGGCAAGCTTTCCTGGTCCTCTATGTAAAAGTTTCTGCAGCATATGATTGCCGCCTTTCTCGTAGAGTCGAAGAGAACTCCCGAGTTTCCCACACCAGGGGCGTACGGTTCGCTCAGGAGCATAACGTCAACATTGCGCTCTCTCGCTGTCTGGAACAGGAGGCTCTGTGCAGCTGCGCAGTGATTGACATTTAGCTGGAAGATGTTAATCATCAGCACGGCGACTCAGGACTCCTTTTGTAGTGCTCGCTTTGAAGGTAGGGCATGCATAACTGCCTGTCGGGTGATTTCTGTCTACATCGCCGATGCAGATCAGGCATTTCGGCGGATTATCACAGTCCTTCGCTTTGTGCCCTCGTTCGCCGCACCGCAGACAGCAGTCCGAGCGATCAGGCTCCTTCCAGTTGATGGCCCTGTGACCGTAACCCAGGCACTTATAGCATCTTGTGGGGCGTGTGTCCTGGATGATGCGACAGCGAGACCAGCCAACAGTTACCGAGCCCTTTTTCAAGACGCCAATTGCGTCATTAACGCTAAGCGTAACCGTCATGTGCTCGAGTTTATATGTATGTTAAAAGGCTTTGGCGATTCGTTCGCGTATGGCACAGTGGTATGACGATCACCGTTTGATTTCGCACCACTGTGACCACACAGTACAGTTGTACAGGCACATAGGTATTGTGATGCGCCAGGGTATGAACGTACCAATGACGTGATGATCAGCGTTTGATTCCACGTCATCTTGGTAGCACTTTACACCTGCACTTTCAAATGAAAATTATGATGTGTTTTAGCAGCGTATGTACGTACCGATGACGTGGTGATCGGCGTTTGATTCCACGTCATTGCGATAACACTTTGCACTTGCATTTGTCGAATGAAAGTTATGATGTGTTTTAGTAGCGTATGTACGTACCGATGACGTGATGATCAGCGTTTGATTCCACGCCATCGCGGTAGCACTTTACACTTGCTTTTGTCGAATGAAAGTTATGATGTATTTTACCAGCGTATGTACATACGTACCGATGATGTGATGATTAGCTTTTGATTCCACGCCATCGCGGAAGCTTGGAATTTTAGTTTTGTATGTATGTTTGAGTTTCATTTGATGTACCACAGTTTCAACTTTGTTTTATAAGAATTTGTTTTGTATGTATGTTTGAGTTTCATTTGGTGTAGCACAGTTCCAACTGTGTTTTATAAGATTTTGTTTTGTATGCGACATTTAAATATAATCTGTTTCGTCTTTCACATTTTTACTTACAGGTAAGTGATTACGGTAAGGTAGGACATCCTACCGGCTGCGCCAGTTATCAGTTCGGCTGAACGGTGGAGCTGATGGAGATTGATATGGGGAGATGAACGGGGCCTTTGGCTGGGTCTTCTTGTATGGTGAATAAAGTATTTTCGATATGCACAATAATGCGACTGTTTGGTTTGAGTGTCAAGACAGAAGTAAAGTATATTTCAGTTTCATCTTAGTTGCTAACATATAAAAGGGTATAACGCAAATGCCTTTGTTGCAGAGTCAGCAACAGAGCGGATATCAATTAGACTAAACAATTGTGGCCCATATACTGGCTGTTGATACAATGTATGTTGCTGATCGTACATTGTATGTTGCTGATCGTTGGCTCAGCCTGTGCGGAGACACGAGGGGGTTTTAAAGGGGAATTGCAGCTTTCAGTGCTGGGTTGGTGACACTTCCCGGTTCTGTGCCCGAAGAATCGCTAGATGCGTGGGGGTTTTAGGGGTGGGGTGGTAACTCGCGCACTTTCGCAGACACGAGGCCCGTAGGGAGACGCCCAACACCGGACCTCTCGCCCCGAGATGACTCGACGGGAGAGAGGGGACCTGCCGAGGTCGCCATCGGGGGGTGAGCGAGCGGTGTTTCACGATCGGGTCTCCCGAAGCCCGATCACTTTTAGTATATAAGGCGGGCTGCTGGCTAGCAAGAGGCAGTCAAGCACCAGCAGCCAAAGTGAACACAGCGAGTCCAAAAGAAAAGGAGAACAATAGAAAAGGATCCTTGGCAGGATTTAAGAAAAAAAAATCTCCAAGAATATCCTCAAAAGTGCCAAGTGAAAGCCGCGATGCGTAAAAAGACATCCTCGAGCCAGCTTAAGCCCCAGCTGCGACGCCGAGAAAACACGTAAGCTCCTCAAGCCGAATATAACCAGACCGCAACCAACCCACTAACGATGGTGGGCGTCCGCTGGATCTCTTTCCGGAGAAATACGGAACTGGAGGCACTGGCGGAGGAATTCAATCTCGAGCTCCGGCAGCGAACACAAACAGTGCCTCGAGGAAGCCAAAGAAAAATACTCTCCAAGGATAATAAGGATCACTTTGGCGACGACCACAGGCAAGGACCACGGACCAACCTCAAGGACAACAATCAAGGACACAAAATTTCAAGCACACAAGGATAACAAGCAAGGATCAAGGGGCGGCGACCACAAGCGAGGACCAAGGACAACGATCAAGGATTTCAAAGATACAAGGATAACGAGCAAGAATCACGGGGCGACGACCACGAGCAAAGACCAAGGACAACGATCAAGGATTTCAAAGATACAAGGATAACGAGCAAGGATCAAGGGGCGACGACCACGAGCAAGGACCAAGGACAACGATCAAGGACACAAAAATTTGGGTGTGAAGACTCAAATTTGAGCCCCCCCATTTTTGTTATTTTTATATATATTATCTTTCTTTTCCTTATTATTAGCATGTAATTAGATGTAAGTACTGAATAAATTTAAGTTTATTTTTCCCAATGACGGGCTATTCTTCTTTTAAAAAAACCAAAACAAGTGTTTCCGTCGAACGAGACTACCCCAAGAATAGAATTAAGAGGTTCCAGGGTATAGGCTCGCTCACCGCGCAGTCACGAACATCGAACACCACCAGAGAGCAAGCACAGCCTAACAACAAAGCGAGCGCATCCGAACGACAGAGGGAGCGCAGCCATACAACGGAAAGAGCGCAGCCGAACGACAGAGCGAGCGCAGCGTAACGTCGACAGAGCAGCCGAACGCAGCCGAACGACAGAGCGAGCGCTACGACAGAGCGAGCGCAGCTTAACGTCGACAAGGCGAGCGCAGCAAAACGACCAATGAGAAGCGCTGCAGTCACAGCAGCCGAGAGAGCGCTGCAGAATGCGTAGGCGGCTTAAGCTCAGCGACTGCGCTGCCAAGATCAACGCCGGCACATGGAGGGAGAAAATATTTTCTGCACGTGGATTTTGGCAGTCAAAGTGATGAGGAGTCAAAGTGATGAACTAAGAACGAGTTCAAGGGGAAACAAGTGCTACGAAAAAAACAAGTAAAGACGCGTGTGTACAAGAAAATCACGAGGAAGACGAACCTTGCCACAAGGAGAAGGACAACTACGACAACAAAAGGAGCCAAGTTTTCCACGAAGACGACACCTGGACCAGGAGGAAATGAGGACGAGGACAACACCGACGGACGCGTGGACCAAGGTCAGCGAGCCGCTGACCGAATCCTAGGCAGGGCTCGTTTTCGGGCAGAAACGAGACGGTGTTTAGGTAGGGCAATTTAGATATATGAAATAAAAATGTTTAAAATGAAAGTGCGCGTGGACAACTAGGTGTCGGTGGGGACGGAGGGGCGTGGCTGTCGAGGAAAAAGGGCGTGTGAGTGTGTGTGTGTAAATGTGCGTGTGCAGGAGGCGAAAGCGAGGCCGCGTGGCCCAAGCTGTTCCAGAGTTCCACTGGTGTGCCAGCCGGTAAATACCCAGCACATACAGTGGAACCCGGTTCCGAAATCAACCGAAACAGCGTAGGCGGCCGTGAGTTGCGCGTCTGCCGCGCCTACAGTGTGGACGTACGCAGAAGCGGACAAAAGTCCACGTGACCCCTTGCACGCAATCGCAAACACCACCAGACACGTCACATATGGGGGGATACAATCGGCCGTGCCGACTGAACAGAACGCCGCGTGTCCATCTTGGCGATGACCCCGAAACCACAGAAGGTCACTCTCCTCGTTTCGGCTGGGGTCTCAGCAATTTTACAAATAGTCCTGTAAAGTGGCCCTGGCGCGACTGAGCTCACCTACCTTACAAATTAATAGAATAGAGGGAAAATTAAAACTTAAATGTTATAAGAAACTGATGGCTTCTGTAAGACTTATAAGCTACAACTCAAAAACACCCAAGGACGATGATAAATAATACACTAATGAACTAAAACAAAATTAATTTCCATTAAAAATAGTTTTCCCTCAATTTGATTTCATCGATTTTGATTTATTTATTATGCAATATAGTAATTATTTTACATTTAATATAAATAATTATTATTTTTAAATAAATTTTAACAACTTTTTATTTTTATCAATATCAATATCAATTTATTGATAAAAATTTTATTTATCAATTTTCAATGGGCGAAGGGTATAAAATAACAATGAATATGGCAATAAAGAAAATGGGTTGTTGTAGCAAACGAATTCCGCAAGCACTCCCAACACAATACACCTTCAGCGGGCAACTTTTATAAACGTTTATTTATAAAAGTTAACACAAATCGTATATTTTATTAAAAGTTATTAATTTTAATTCGAATTCAAATTTACGCTTTATTTGGATTTAAATTATACTATGTATGTTCGAACGACACGCACAAAATTAATTGACGAACAGAAGAAGAACCAATAGACAATGCAAACGCGAATAGACAATAGTGTCGTAAGCATTAGACAAAGCGAGAGGGCAATAGGTATTTCTATGCATTTTTAGCGCGTTCTAAAAATTAAAAATTGCTTATCCTTAATTTTTTGGCACGAGCTAAAAATGCATATTGTGTCTTCTCGCTCTGTCTAATTTCTCCACGTATGTGTAAGTGCTTAATCACATATGTATGTAAATTTGTATAAATATATATTTATGTAATAAAATTAGAGGAAATATTACAAAATATATAAAATTAAATATATCAAAATCTATAAAATAATAATAAATAAAACACAAAATGTGAAGCTTCCTACCATGGGAATCGAACCCCCACATTTCGAAAGCCGCAGGGGTTGAACAGTGGCTTACTAAGCTGTGTCCCGGACTGATGATGACCGTATTCGGGGTTCGTTGGCTGCCGTGATCGACATGGGAAATTTTGTTGTTGATTTTCATTCGTTACATATTCTTCTTGTTTTTGGGTACGAGCTAAAAATGCATATTGTGTCTTCTCGCTCTGTCTAATGTTTAATGTTTCCACGCATGTGTAAATGCTTTATGTCGTTTGTATAAATATAGAGTATTAGAGTAATACCCACGTTCAAAATAAACTTGATCTGCGTATGGAATAAAGGAATCTTGATTCTAAATTTAGTATCGCTAGCTTTTGTAATAGCTGACATCGACGTGTTCATCCAGACAGATAGACATAGCTCAATCGACTCGTCTGTTGATTCTGATTCAGAATATATATACATAGTTAGGTCGGAGATGCATCCTGCTGTCTGTTACGCACATTTTCGTACCGACAAACACAATAGACCATTAATTATTTTTTAAATATATGTCCTAATAATATAAAAGAAAATGTTACACATTAAGAAAGTTTAACTACATCTGGGCAGATCAGTAGGCTGCGTTCGTTTTAACCTTCTCTTGCCCTTAAACCTCGAATACGTCATCCTCTCAAAAGCTTTCAGGCTAATCGGTTTGGATAGCTAGTCGGTTAATGATATCGTCAATTTTGGGACTGCACGAATCTTGTTTAAGTGCGTCGTTGCAGTTATGCCAAAAATTTAAATACAATGTTTCCAGATGAGAGCTAGAATTGTTTTGTAGATTTTGGCACTATTTGAGGCAAGAGTAACTGCCGAGCTACTTCCGATACGTGGGGGCGAAAAGTAAGTTGCTTGTCCAGAGTGACACCAAAGTATTAATTGGAGTCGGAGTGAGTAAATAGGTCTCCATGTAGGTGTAAGACACCTGGCGAAGAAACTTTCATTAACGTGTAAGTCACAGAGACAAGAAATATAGAAATATAGAAATTTAGAAATATAGAAATTTAGAAATATAGAAATTTAGAAATATAGAAATTTAGAAATATAGAAATTTAGAAATATAGAAATATAGAACGAGAGCAACAGTCGAGCGCCACGCGCTAGTGGGATACCCTTGGACGTATGTTGCTATAAAAAGTATCTAATTGTATAATACTAATCGCAAGCTACAAATTAATCATAACAATGCAGTGCTCTGCCACCTTGCATCCTAGCGCAAGACTGCAAAAAGCGGTGTGAGCAGTATATATCGGTATTTCTTTATAAATTTTGAATTGGCCAATATCGATAGCCTTCAATATATCGAGTAATCAAAATTAATATTTATTAAATTGCTTTGTAGTTTTGTATTTTTTACTGACTTTAAAATATGAATTATTAAATAATAATCATATGTGCACGTAAGCGTATTATGAATATTATGAATATGTTCACAAGTATGTAAATACATTGTATACACATGTATTTTCGGTAATTGACATGTGCATGGAAAAGAAGAGTCGAGAAACAGCTCGCGCTTCGCGGTCGCATCGTTTGTCCTTTTCTTTCCTTCGCAAGTAATTTAGTTCTGATGTCATCGACAATTTCTTTGCTGGTCGAAGGGTCAAAATGGTTTATCTATAACTTCAGTGTTTATTGTCCGATCGGATTGCAATTTGGAGGATAAGTTCATATAGTATTTATCTATATATTTACTAAAGCAGAACGTTAAGAAATGAGTAAATCGCCATGTAAATCAAAATTGGTGGTTTGCGGGGGCGGTAGGCGTGTTATTCCAAATTGAAAATAAACTTAATCTGCGTATGGTATACAGGAATCTTCATGCTAAATTTGGTGTCCCTAGCTTTTGTAATAGCTGAGATCGACGCGTTCATCCAGACAGACGGACAGTGGGACAGACGGACAGACAGACGGACATGGCTCAATCGACTCGGCTAGTGATCCTGAGTAAGAATATATGTACTTTATGGGGTCTCCGACGTCTCCTTCTGCCCGTTACATACAATACATTTGCACAAAGCTAGTATAACCTTTTTGACCATTTTCAATGGTCCAAGGGTATAAATATAGAAATATAAAAATATAGAAATATAGAAATATAGAAAATATAGAAAATTTAGAAAATATAAAAAATATAGAAATATAGAAATATAGAAATGTAGAAATGTAGAAATGTAGAAATATAGAAAGAGTGATAGAGGGGGGAAGTGAAATGGCTACTAATGCTGGGTCAAAGAAAAACTTTTCTCACAAACTGCGCAACAACGGTGAAGAAACAACAACTTATAAAAATAAGGAACGACAATAAAAGCAACAACAACAACAACAGTACGAGGGCAGCTGACCACAAGCAAAGCCAGCGCAATGAAGCGGTCGACTGAATGGTATCCAAATTACAATAGCAATATAAAAACGACAACTGCCATCTTTCATCAATTTCGTTTCGTTGCTAATTAAATCGAAATCGAAAAGGTAAATGGTTTAATAACTTCCGTGTTTATCATCCGATCGCTTTGAAATTTGCGGGGGCGTTAGGTGTGGTATCCCTAATTGAAAATTATCCAATTGATCTGCGTATCGTATACAGGAATCTCCATGCTAAATTTGGTATCCCTAGCTTTTGAAATAGCTGAGATCGGCGTGTTCATCCAGACAGATGGATAGACGGACATGGCTTAATCGTCTCTGTTAGTAATCCTGAGCACGAATATATATACTTTATGGGGTCTCCGAGGTCTCCTTCTGCTTGTTACATACATTTCCACAAAGTTAATAAATCCCGTTTTCAATGGGCGAAGGGTATAAAAATAACAATGAATATAGCAATAAAGAAAATGGGATTTTGTAGCGAACGAATACCGCAAGCACTCCCAACCCAATACACCTTCAGCGGGAAACTTTTATAAACGTTTATTTATAAAAGTTAACACAAATCCGCGTATACAACGACACGCACAAATTTAATTGACGAACAGAAGAAGGAGAACGCTTAGACAATGCAAAAGCGAATAGACAAGTGTCGTCAGCTTTAGACTATGAGAGAGTTCAATAAGTAAATGTATGCATTTTTAGGGGGTGCCAAAATTCTTTACATTCTTGATTTTTTGGACCGAGCTAAAAATGCATTTTGGATCTCCTCGCTCTATCTAATGTCCCACGCATGCGTCAATACTCAAACTGTTGTTTCAAACGTTAAATCGCTTGTCGCGGTTAAACCCAAGAAACAGGTTTTCGTTTCACCCCTTGCACCCAATACTTCGATTGAAGATGTACAATCATTTATTCAATCAAAAATCTCTGTTTCGAACATTGTTGTAGAAAAGTTTAAATTAAAGTACACGCAAGATATCTCATACTGTAAGCTCTCTAATTTGTTTTTGAATAGTGTATCGTTCGATCATCAAATTCTAATATTTACCGAAACCTGGTTAAAACCTGATGTAGAAAACTGCTCAATTTTTCCTAATGAGTACACCTTCTTCAGATGTGACCGTTTATCACGAATTGGAGGTGGTGTTCTTATAGATGTAAAATCTGATCTTCCTTCCGAACTTGTTCCATTAGACTATTGTTCTTCCTTAGAATTTTTATGTGTTAAAATGACGATGTGCCAAATTTCAATTTACATTACCTGTTCGTATATTCCTCCCTCATCTGATATATCTGTCTACCTGGACCATCTTTCACCTATCCAATCTGTTGCCTCCAAACTATCTGATAGAGATTATCTGCTAGTTTCTGGTGATTTTAACTTACCAGAAGTTACTTGGTCATCTCAATCCGATATATTTGTTCACTTTGTATTTAACTCTTTTTTATATGGCCTCTCTTGTACTTTCTTGGTGATCGGCTGTGTTTTGACTTCGCTCCTCTTATTTTATTTTAAACTCTTAATTAACGCGATCTACTGTATTCCTTGTGTTTTGGATTTGTGATTTAACAGTGTATTGTGTCTCTGTGCTAACAAGTGTGATTCACTCGTGTCAGGTGGAACCATTATTATTCGGTTTAAAGTAAATTTTATTTTTGATTACTTGCGCGTCTATAGCGTCTTGTTATTTTGTTTTTGTTACTAGTTCGCACTCCCAAGCTCATTCTCGCTTGCATCGCTCTCTGAGTATGCTGCGCGGTGCTCTCTTTTTATAGCTGTATTGTTGTCTACACTTTCTCGCTCTCTCACTCTCACGCTTTCTTACACTCTCTTGTAAACTACGCTTGAGCTTGTGTTAGTGGTAACCAGCTGTGTAATATTAGATTACCTTTGCTTTCTTGCTCTTTCTTAACTTTTTCCTTTTTGAACAAATCTTTCGTAATTCGCTTTAACATTTTGTTTGTTGTTTTTGGTGTTCCCTACCCTATTTTCAAAGCATATTAGTTGCAATAAAAGTGCTGGTGTGCTCCGCAACTTCGTGCAAATGCAAGGCCGATTCCAAGCCGGACTTTGTTTGCTGCTGGTTGTGTGATAAATTCTATCACATAAAATGCATCGGCTTAACAGCACGAATTAAAGATTCCCTCAATAACAATGAATCTGGCCTGAAATGGTCATGTAAAGTTTGTCGAGTGAAAGAACTAATATTGAGTAAAATGCTTAGGGAGACAAAATCGAAATTTGAAAAGCTGCAAATTAATCATAAAACTGCAGTGCGCTGCCACCTTGCATCAATTTCGATACGTTGTCAATAATTTATCGCCGCAATTTTTTCTAGCGCAAGAGTGCAAAAACCGGTGTGAGCAGTATATATCGGTATTTCTTTATAAATTTTGAATTGGCCAATATCGATAACTTGCAATATATCGAGTAACCAAAATTAATATTTATTTAATTGCATTTTATAGTTTTGTATTTTTTATTGACCCTAAAATATGAATTATTAAATAAAAATCATATGTGCACGTAAGCATATTATAAATATTATGATTATGTACACAAGCATGAAAATACTGGCATACTTTCATATTCATTTACCACGCCACCTATTGGTTGAGTATTAGTATATATTTATGCATATGTATTTTCGGTAATTGACATGTGCATGGAAAAGAAGAGTCGAGTGTAATAGTTATAGATGTACTAGGTTTAGTTTAGAGAGCTCAGAGCGTCTGCTCTGTTAGAATCGGTTTATTTTACTGAATTCATATTGCTGTTCTTGGGTACAGCTACCCGTACATGGTGCGCTTAAGACTATGTGTTTGTTATATTATATACATATACATGTGTATGCAGAGGGCATACATATGTTATGTACAGCTTGACCACTTGAGCTGCTAAGTGCATGCTCAGCATTCTTACTTGAGCTGCTAAGTGCATGCCCAGCATTCTCACGCTCCGCGATCGGCTTATGTATAAGCGTTAGATCGTATTTCAAGAGCTGGAGTATTTATGTAAGTGTTGGTGGTCTTTTTGATATTATTTATGTTTATTATTATTTATGTGACAAAGTGTCACAATGTATGTACTTTACTTACATATTAACTCTACTCTACATATTGAGGGTAGATACACTACACCTCCCTTTTTAAAGAAATGATGTAATATATGTAGTCATTTTTAAAAAAAAATAATTATTTTTTTTCGTTATTTTATATTTTTGCTATTTTTGTTTTTGTGTTGTTTTTTTTTTATTATAATATACATATAATAATTTTTTAATTTTTTTTGTGTATATAAAATTGTATTTTGATTTGTTATTTATTTATATGTATTGTGTAGATTTAAAAATATTGTGTCTCTTTGTAAATTCGTAAATTCATGAAATTTTTGTATTTTTTTTTTTTTTAATTTTTGTATATTATTTTCATCATTACCATATTCTGTTGATGTGGTTGATCAGACCAATCGGTTGCATGATGATGATAAGAATAATTTGTGTGTTTTCTTTTGAATAAAATTGAGAGTTTAAATGTTTCGTATTTATTTGTTATTTAATGAAAAATTACGTTATTCGTTAAAAGTTTTTAATCTATCCTTATGAACCTTTTGAGTTTTGTTTTTATCGTCTTTTATTATTATATTGTTCGGTTCTTCTATTCCTACTACTATATATGGTCCTAAATATCTATTGTCTAGTTTATGTCCTGTTTCATTTCTTAAAAGAACTTTATCGTTAATTATTATTTCCTTATCTAGTACTTTCCTATCGTAGTATTCCTTATTTTTACGTTTATGGTTTTCTAACATTATTCTGGCTCTTTTGTATGCCATTTCTAATCTGTATCTAGATTCTATTGCGTAATTATCATTGTTGTATATAGGGTCTATGTTATTTTTAATGCTTAATTCTTTAGGTAAATTAGGTGTTTTACTGTATACTAATTCATATGGACAATAGTTATGTGCCATTGATGGTGTAGTATTGAAACAATATACGAAATAGTTAAGCCATACGTCCCAATCAGTTTTATCTACTGATATGTATGAACGTAGATACTCATTTAGTGTTCTGTGGCTTCTCTCTACCGTACCAAGTGTTTGATGGTGGTGAGCTGTTGATGTAAGATTGTTTATTTTCAGATACTTACAAAGTTCGTTCATGATTGTGTTTCTATATTATGTTCCCATATCGGTGATGAACGTCTTCATCGGACCGTATTTGAGAATGAATGATTCGAATATAACCTTGGCTACTGTACTAGCACTTTTGTTTGCTATGGGGATAGCAACAAGGTATTTGGTCAGATCACATATTAAAGTAATTATGTATTCATGACCATTGTCTGATTTGGGTAATGGTCCAACTGTGTCAATAATGACTTTGTCAAATGCTTTAATTGGTGTGTCTGTAGTTGTTAAAGGGGTCTTTATGTGCTTTGTTGTTTTTGCTTTCTGACATTCTGGACATTTACGTATGTACTGAGATATGAAGTTTATCATCCCTTTCCAATAGTAATGTCTTTTGATTTTCGCTAGCGTTCTTGAAATGCCAGTATGACCTCCTTGAATAGGATCATTGTGAAATGTAGACAGTATTGCTTCTTTTTCAATATCATCAGATATTGTGGTCACCGGCTTGAGTAGCGCTACTCTTATTTGTTTTAAAAATTCATTGCCCATATTTTTGAAAGTTTCAGTTGAAATTGATTCAAAGATCTTTCCGCTCGGTGCCATTTTGAGTTGGCTGATACCAAGTATACCGGCTTCTTTTTCAAGCCTGTGGAAGAACTGACCTAAGTCGAGAGTTCCATTAGTATATAGGTCGCTAATCTCAATTCTTGCAATAATTTTCTTACCATGTTTAAAGAAACATAATGTGTCAGTTATATGCAAGGTCACTATTTTTCGTACATCGTCATTATTGATGACTTCATATACGTTGGGCTTAGAAGCATTTTCAAGTATTTGCCTTGGCAAAATTTCTTGTTCTTTTTCATTTACTGCGCAGTTGTTTTGTCTACTCTGTTGTCTTGTAGTGACTTTCAAGACTTGTTTTTGCATATTTTTTAATTCATCGATGGTTATTCTTGATAACGCATCGGCTACATGATTATCTTTTCCTTTAAGGTATTCTACTGTGAAGTCATACTCTTCTAAATCAAGTCTCATTCAAGTGAGTTTGGAGGTAGGATTTCTCATTGAGAAGAGGTATGTTAAAGGCCTATGATCTGTTTTTACAACGAAATGTTTGCCATATATGTATGGTCTGAAGTAGTTAATTGCCCAGTGTATTGCCGCTAATTCTTGCTCTGTAGTGTTTTTGTTACTTTCTCCCTTAGTGAAGCTGCGAGAGGCATATGCTACTGGTAGCTGTATCTCATCGTATGTTTGTGTTAATACTGCCCCGCAAGCTTGTTTACTTGCATCTGTTATTATGCAAAATTCTTTGCTGAAATCTGGGTATTGTAATAACGTGGGTTGTATTAATGATTGTTTGAGATATGTGAATGCATTTTGGCATTCTGAAGTCCACTCGAATCTTACATTCTTTTTACATAACCTTGTTATGTGACGAGAGTAGTCAGAAAAATTTTTGATGAAACGTCTATAATAATTGCAAAATGCAATGAATCTTCTTGCGCTGTCTGCGTCCGTAGGGACGGGGTATTTCTCAATGACTTCGTATTTCTTATCATCTGGCAAAATACCACGATCAGTACACTTATGACCTAGAAAGGTCACTTCATGCATGAAGAATGAACATTTGTCTGGGTGTAGTTTTAGGTTATTTTTCCTACATAGGTCAAAGACGTTAGTCAAATTTTTGATCATATGATTTTCGGAACAACCGATGACTATTAAGTCATCCATATACAGGAATGCCTGTGAAGGTTCTAATCCAGAAAATGCCATTGTCATCATTCTTTGGAATGAATTGGGCGCAATTTTTAAACCATAGGGTAATCGCGTGAAGCGATAGGAGCCGTTGCTCGTTGAAAATGACGTTGCGTTTCTTGAGTTTTCATCTAGTTCTATTTGATGGAATCCTAACATTAAGTCTAGGCACGAGAAGTATTTTGCTCCTCCTAATTGATCAAGAATATCGTCTATTCTTGGAAGTGGAAATTTGTCTGATAAGAGCTTTTGATTAATTTGTCTATAATCGATTACCAGTCGCCATCGTTTTGTTGCGGAACCTGGTAATGATTTCTTCGGTACTAGTAGCAATGGGCTGTTGTATTCAGATACGGCTGGTTCTACTATTTTATCATCAATTAATTTGTTAACTTGTCTGTGTATTTCTTCTTTCTGTGATTCTGGTATTCTATAATTTTTGATGTATATCGGTTCATCATCTTTCAATCTTAATTTTTGTTTGTAAAAATTATTGGTACTTTTAGATTCGGTTTCAAGTCCGAATATGTCTGTGTAATTTGTGCATAATTTATTTAGTTGTTTTTTAAACAATGGTGGGAAATTTTTGTTTAATTTTTGTAAAATATGTTCATTTCTTTCGTTATCTATTGTTTTTACTATTTCATATTTGTTAAGACTTTCAAATTGTATCTTATCAATATTTATTATTTGGTTTCTTTTGGTTGTGTTTATTATACGAATTACTGTGTTTTTACTAGTCGTTATTGTATTTGCAATAAAGATGCCTGTGTCTATTTCTTGATTAGGAATGAGGATCTGTTCATCGGATGTATCTAATTTAATTAGTCGGACTACTTCGGATCGGGCTGGTAACAACGTTGAGTTATTGCTTATTGTATGTGTTATTAGTACGTTTATTGGACAAGTGATATTGTCTGGTCGCAAGGTTAACCAGTCTTCTTCTGTATTAAAATCTAATTTGGAATTGTATTTCTTTATAAAGTCTATTCCGATGATTTCATCGGTGGGTATTGGGAAATTAGAATTAACTATGTGGAAATTATGTGGAATTATGTAATTATTTGTTGCTAGTTCTATGTGTACTAGACCTAGAGAGGTTGTTGAACCTTCTCCAACTCCAGAAATGTTTGTTATTGTATTTTGGTCTATGTCTTTGAAATTATCTGAGCTGTTTTTGATAAGTGAAATATCTGCTCCTGTATCTATTAAAAATGTTAATTTTGTATTCGTATTATTATTATACACATGTATAAAAATGTTGAAATTAAGATTGATTGTGTGAACCGTCTTATTTAGTTTCCCGAAGCTGTAGCATTTTGTGATGTACTAGCAGCTTCGATTGCTCGGACATTGTTATTGTTGTTGTTATTTTGATTTTGTCTATTACCTCGGTTGGAATTATTCCTTCCTCGGTTGTTTCCTCTATAGTTTCCTCTGAAATTACCTCTGTTGTTGTAATTGGTATTGTAACCACCGCGGTTACTTCGGCCTCGGCCTCGGTAATGGCCGCGATAGTTGTTATTTCCCCTGTAGTTTTGTTGTCCATTGTTAAAATATAGGACGCTACTGGGACTGCCTGTCATTTCAGTGGAGCAGTGTATGTATTTTCCTGCTGCATCACTGAATGTATTGTAATTACCAGCTTCGAGTATTATTCGTAGCTTTTCGTATTCACAATTTTTAGTCATTGCTTGTATTGACTCTTTAGTTGCGAAGTTATCCGCAATTTCGGCTGAAAGGCCTAAGTCAATATATATTGCTTCTAATTGCTTACGCAAATTGTCAATTTCAGTGGTGTATTGGGAAGCTGTCTTCCCTTTCTGTTTAGTATTTAGTAACTTTGCTTTTACAACTTCAGCTGATTCACCTTTTACATTACTATTTAGTATGTCAATGCCTCTGATGGTTGTTTCATTTGTTACTTTGTATAAAATTGGTCCTGTTATTTTTGATTTTATTATCTCTACTGCTAGATATTCCTGATTTCCTTTTTTCTATTCGTTATTTTTAACGCTGTTATAAAGCGTGTCAATGATGACTTTTTGCCATCGAATTCTGGTATTGTTGTCGACAATTGTCGAACATATTTTCTATCTTTCTCAATTTGGATTGGCATTTTGGTTTCGTTGTTTTTTATTTCAATGTCTTCTGGTAACGACTCAATATCGCTTTCGATTTCAATGTCGATATTACCTTTAGACTCCTCAAGATTTTGTAATTGGTTTTCATTTATATTAACCAATGAATGCAAATCTTCAGGTATTTGAATATCTAGATTATGTCTGATGCTAATATTGATCAATCTATTATTGAGATATCTTAGTATTTAATGACAATGTTTCTTATGTGTTTCTGTTAATCTATCTTCTATAGTTGTAACTATTCTACATATGTTATTGTATTCTTTTATTATTATCTTTATGTGTGTTTCTAGAGTCTCTACTTTAATAGGTACTTCTTTGTTTATACATTTATATGATTTGTCAAATACTGCTTTATTATGGTTTATTGATGCTGCTATTTTGGGCCATTCCATGTGTACCCACTGTGTTTCTTTTATATTCGCAATAATTTTGTCTACTAAAGTGGAATTCGGAATCATATAAATGTATTTGACAAGAAGGATGTCTACCTATTGTGTTTTTTCTTGATAAAAATGGTATTCTATACTGTTGTCTATATTCTGTATAGTCTTCTAAGTCATATCTATATTGTTTTATTTCATAAGTACAGTTTATATTTTGTCTAGGCCATCTGCTCTGATATCTTTTCTTAAGTCGTTTATTATGTTCCTGATATATCTTAAGGGTCAAACTCAAAATTGATATGACAGTCATAATCGATAACAAGATGAATATATTTTGTAGTTCATCTTTGTGATCAATTATTCTTACTTCATTAACTACATTGGCTGTTGGGTGATCTACTCTTGATTCAGTAGAACCCATTTTGGAAATATTAATTTGCAATAAAGAAAAAAAATGAAATCTGTTTAATCTCTCAATTTATTGGAAATAAAGTTTGAAAAGTGTTTATATTGAATATTGAAATTTAATGAATTTACTTTAAATATTTGCAACTTGTATTAAATATATACAAGTGCCAGAGACATGGAAATTTGATAGTTTTAATGTGGTTGGCTCACAAGTCAAAGTTTACATTTCATTAGAATTTTTTTAAAAAAAATCTCCAACCACATTTGTTAGTATATAGCCTGATAGTTTTGTTGTTAGTTTTTTCAAGCAGCGGTTTCCCGCATCGGCTTGTGTTTAGTTTAAATCTATGGCAAATTGGGGCATTTGCATTCAAGCAGCCCGTTTGCGTGTCTTCGCACTTTGGCGAAGTTCTTTTTCTATCATTTCCAAACGCTCTTTGTAGCGTTGCCGGGCTGTTTCCTCTTTCCTTTATGTTTCCTGGGTTGGCTTTTCTCCTGACGTGCCCGGTACTCAGCTATTGTGAGTGGGCGTGGTCCATTGGCGGGGTTTAATTCCAGCGCTTCCTCCAGCGTTGGCTGGTCCCTCTGTACCTCGGGTTGCGCCTCGGTCAGTTGTGGCTCGTCTGCCATCAATTGCCGCTTGTGTCTGTGTGTTTTGTGTGTTTTTGTGCGTTTGACTGTGCGTTGTTTGTTTTAATAGGATATTTGTTGTTGTGTATTGATTTGTATTTTAATCGTCCAACAGTATAACGAGTAACAACTTGCACATTTTAATTCACATTTGCACATTTTAATTTATCCACACACACACAACACAGAGACAGACTCGAGACCGAGTCACGGTCGCCATGTAATAGTTATAGATGTACTAGGTTTAGTTTAGAGAGCTCAGAGCGTCTGCTCTGTTAGAATCGGTTTATTTTACTGAATTCATATTGCTGTTCTTGGGTACAGCTACCCGTACATGGTGCGCTTAAGACTATGTGTTTGTTATATTATATACATATACATGTGTATGCAGAGGGCATACATATGTTATGTATAGCTTGACCACTTGAGCTGCTAAGTGCATGCCCAGCATTCTCACGCTCCGCGATCGGCTTATGTATAAGCGTTAGATCGTATTTCAAGAGCTGGAGTGTTTATGTAAGTGTTGGTGGTCTTTTTGATATTATTTATGTTTATTATTATTTATGTGACAAAGTGTCACAATGTATGTACTTTACTTACATATTAACTCTACTCTACATATTGAGGGTAGATACACTACACGAGAAACAGCTCGCGCTCGCATCGTTTGTCCTTTTCTTTCCTACGCAAGTAATTTAGTTATGACGTCATCGACAACTTCTTTGCTGGTCGAAGGGTCGACATGGTTTATCTAATAACTTCAGTGTTTATTGTCCGATCGGATAGTAATTCGGAGGATAAGTTCATATAGTATTTATCTATATACATACCAAAGCAGAACGTTAAGAAATGAGTAAATCGCCATGTAAGTCAAAATTGGTGGTTTTCGGGGGCGGTAGGCGTGTTATTCCAAATTGAAAATAAACTTGATCTGCGTATGGTATACAGGAATCTTCATGCTAAATTTGGTGTCCCTAGCTTTTGTAATAGCTGAGATCGAAGCGTTCATCCAGACAGACGGACAGACAGAAAGACGGACAGAAGGACAGACAGACGGACATGGCTCAATCGACTCGCCTAGTGATCCTGAGCAAGAATATATATACTTTATGTGGTCTCCGAGGCCTTCTTCTGCTCGTTACATACATTTGCACAAAGTTAGTATACCCTTTTTTGACCTTTGTCAATGGTCCAAGGGTATAAAAATTCTTTCGATAACACTGCCGTCAATACTCAAACTGTTGTTTCAAACGTTAAATCGCTTGTCGCGCTTAAGCCCAAGAAACAGGTTTTCGTTTCACGCCTTGCACCCGATACTTCGATTGAAGATGTACAATCATTTATTCAATCAAGTAAAATCTCTGTTTCGAACATTGTTTTAGAAAAGATTAAATTTAACTACATGCGAGATATCTCATCCTTTAGGATAAGTATTCCTGCAGACAATTTTCAATTTGTTTGCAGCGGAATCTTCTGGCCGCCTGACTTGATTGTAAAGGAGTATTCTCCAAAACAAAAAAGTCAAACTGCGGTACCGCTTCCTTCAACTTCTCGCGCCTCTTCTTCTTCTAGCGGGACATCAAAAAACCAGTAGAAATATCGCATCTTTACTTCGCTTATCAAAACGTTAGAGGCCTAAATTCTAAGCTCTCTAATTTGTTTTTGAATAGTGTACCGTTCGACCATAAAATTCTAATATTTACCGAAACCTGGTTAAAGCGTGATGTAGAAAACTGCTCAACTTTTTCTAGGAAGAACACCTCCTTCAGATGTGACCGTTTATCACGAATTGGAGGTGGTGTTCTTATAGCTGTAAAATCTTATATTCTTTCCGAACTTGCTTCATTAGACCATGGTTCTTCCTTAGAATTTTTATGTGTTAAAATGACGATAAGCCAAATTTCAATTTACATTACCTGCTCGTATATTCCTCCCTCATCTGATATATCTGTCTACCTGGACCATCTTTCATCTATCCAATCTGTTGCCCCCAAACTAGCTAATAGAGATTATCTGCTAGTTTTTGGTGATTTCAACTTACCAGAAGTTACTTGGTCATCTCAATCCGATATATTGGTGCCATCTTTATTTAACTCTTTTTTAAATGGCCTCTCGGCACTATGTATGTATAAACTGTCCGCAATTCCTAAGATTTTAGAAAAAAATTTTACGGCTCAGTTAACTTTTATGTGTAAATCTATAATTTCACCCCATCAATAATAATGGCAAGATCAACAGCTACTAATCTTTTAGAATTTTCATCTCACATTAATCTAGGATTTGATGATGTGGTTTACACTGACTTCAGTAAAGCATTTGACTCCGTAAATTATCATCTCTTAATTCATAAGTTAATTTTGATTGGTTTTCATCAAAAGCTCATTTTATGGATATCTGATTATTTAACTATTTAAAGAATATCTCTCTAAGCCGATCTTAGTTACTTCTGGTGTTCCTCAGGGCACCAACTTGGACCATTGCTATTTAGCTTTTTTATTAACGATCTTCTTTCAATACTTCTTCACTCTAACATTCTTATGTATGCTGATGATGTGAAACTCTGTTTGACAATGATCCTTCAAATAATCTTGAATTGTTTTTTGAATGGTGCAGCCATAATGTGCTGCTTAACTGTTTGAAGTGCAAGGTTATCTCATTTTACAGATGTAACTATCATGTTATCAATTAAAATCTTAACTTAACCCCACTCTTAAGAATATCTGAAGTAGCTAATTTAGGTATCCTCTTTGATCATAAATTGAAATTTGATCGTCACATTACACAAATTGTCAATAAGGCATTTCGACTATTCGGGTTCATCAAAAGATGGGCCAAAGAATTCGAGGATGCTTACACGACTAAGTTGCTTTACAATTCTCTTGTTCGTCTAACTCTTGAATATGGGTCTTGCGTGTGGTCGCCGCAATACCATATTCACCAAGATAGAATTGAGTCTGTTCAAAAGCAGTTCCTACTCTTTGCCTTGCGCAGTTTTAATTGGGTTCCGGGTGTAGACTTACCACCATACTCTAGTAGACTCCTTCTAATTAACCTACCTTCGTTAACTAACCGTCGTATTATGTAAGGCGTTATGTTTATTGTAAAGCTAATAAAGTACAATATAGATTCCCCTACTCTGCTTACTCAAATTAATTTCTGTATTCCTTCTAGAATTACTTGTAATTTTATGCCACTATCCTTGGCCTTTTGTAATACTAACTACAGCTTGCATGACCCTTTCCGAGTTCTCTGTGCTGACTACAGCAGACTGTCTAGAGTTTTAAACTCCGAGTCCTCCCTTTACTCTGTTAAACTGTCTATCCTAAATCAATTAACTCTACATCCTAACAACTAATATCAATCTACCGATCTGATTGGGTTTTACTGGGTTTTCGCCAATCCTTTGCAGCAAATGTTGGATCGGGAATTCTTGTTTTGTTATCCCCAACCTAAATTTAAAAATATCTATTTTAAACCAATACTTTTAATTAATTTAAAATTTTTGATTTATTGCAAAATTTAATTTTAAAATCTAAATAGGAAACTTTTATTTTATTCTTTTTTATATTTCCAATTTTAATATAAAAAACAAATTCTAATTTTAGTTTTAATTTTAAGTCGACTGATTTAGTTGACGTTAAATAAATAAATAAAAAAATAAGTCTCTTTATCAAATAAACACTGTTCCTAATTGTAGTGGTAGAATGCTTGATTTAATATTCTCTTCCGACATTTTAATAAATTGAATGAATGCCTTAGTTCTTCCTGAAGATCCCTATTATCCTACATTGGACCTGTTTCTAACTCTGCCAACTTCTATGCAAACTGCAATTGTTTCCCGTATAATACGAGGGTCGTTTGATAAGTCCGTGACTTTTTGTATTTGCCGCGCACCTGCTCTAAATACAACACTGCTCCTGTCAGCAGTTATCGATTAACAGCTGACTGTAAAATTTTGAGAAAGCTGCGTTTCTTAGTTTGCGTTTTATAGGCATTGAAAGCAGACGATCTCGTGAATTTTAACGAAAATGGAAAAAAGTGAATTTCGTGTGCTAATTAAGCATTATTTTTTGCGTAAAAAATCCATCACCGAAACCAAGGAAAGACTTGATAAATATTATGGGGACTCTGCACCATCAATTTCAATGGTTAAGAAATGGTTTACTGAGTTCCGTTGTGGTCGTACCAGTACAAGTGATGCCGAACGTTCAGGTCGCCCAAAAGAGGTCGTCATGCCAGAAATCGTCGACAAAATCCATGGAATGATATTGGATGATCGGAGAATGAAAGTGCGTGAGGTAGCTGAGGCTGTAGGCATCTCAACTGAACGGGTACATCACATTTTACATGAATATTTGGACATGAAAAAGCTTTCCGCGCGATGGGTGCCGCGATTGCTCACACACGACCATAAGCGCAACCGTGTGACCATTTCAAAGGAGTGTTTGGCGATGTTCAACCGCAATCCAAACGAATTTTTGCGCCGTTTCGTTACCGTAGACGAAACATGGATCCACCACACCACACCAGAGACCAAAGAACAATCAAGACAGTGGGTTTCTCCGGGTGAACGTGCACCAAAGAAGGCCAAGGTGGGTCTGTCGGCCAACAAGGTCATGGCCACAGTTTTTTGGGATGCACAAGGTATCATTCACATCGATTACCTTGAAAAGGGTAAAACGATCACCGGCGAATATTATTCAGAGCTTTTGGACAGATTCGATATTGATTTGAAGCAGAAACGACCGCATTTGGCGAAAAAAAGTGCTGTTCCATCAGGACAATGCACGGGTGCACACGTGTGTAGTCAGCATGGCAAAATTTCATAAATTGGGCTACGAACTGCTACCCCATCCAGCATATTCTCCAGATTTAGCCCCCTGTGACTATTTTTTGTTTCCAAACATGAAGAAATGGCTCGGCGGTAAGAGATTCGGGTCAAATGAAGAGGTCATCACAGAAACAAACGACTATTTTGAGGGCCTTGAGAAAACCTATTATTTGGAAGGAATAAAAAAATTGGAAAAACGCTGGACTAAATGTATAGAGCTAAAAGGAGATTATGTTGAGAAATAAAACGCTTCTTTGACGAAAAAAATATATTTTATTCAAAAAGTCACGGACTTATCAAACGACCCTCGTAAAATCAATGTGTTCTTGTTACTATTTCTGTAAAGTCCAGTAGGCCTCCTTGGATTTCAAGTGAGTTAGTAAGGCTGAAAAATTTGAAATCGCGTTATTTTAAAAAGTTTAAATTAACTTGCAATCCTTCTGATTTTACGCGTTATATTGCTGCAAGAGCAAACTTTATTGCTCTGAATGCAAATTGTTACAAAAAATATTTGCGTCGCTGCCGTTTGCAGTTTGTTCAGGACCCAAAGCAGTTTTATAACTTTTTCAACTTAAAACGTAAATCAAGTAGATTTCCTCCCTCTCTATCATACGAAAATAAGGAAGCAACCGCCGATTTGTTTGCAGACTTTTTTCCATCAACTTATTCAACTGAACCTTATAGTTCCCCTTTACCCGTACATCCATACCTTTACAGTATACAAAATTGTTATGTATGTGGGACTTGGGTTAAGTTTAGTCCCAGTTGTTGTGTAAAATACACGTTGGTTTTTAAGTATTAAATTTCATTGTTTTATTTGTAATACTTCAATGTATGTTTGTTATAATTAGTTAGCTATAATAATTGTAGTTAATCGTTTTATTTTTTAATATCGTCGTTATTTAATAATTGTTTAAGCGTCAGCCTTACTCTGTATACCCTTATACCATTGAAAATGGTCAAAAAAGGGTATACTAACTTTGTGCAAATGTATGTAACGGGCAGAAGGAGGCGTCGGAGACGCTCTGGAGTTGCGATTTCCACGTACAGATGTTTCCTCCTTGTCCATACCAAGGCCGGACAGTCACATAGAATGTGTTTAGTAGTTTCATCGTCCTCTTTGCAGAGCCTGCACTCCGCGTCTGAGGACAAACGCATTTTTTTGAGGTGGTAGTTAACCAAGTGGTGGCCACTTAGGTAGCCAACAAGGAGATAGAGGTCTCTCCTGGAGAGTAGCTTGGTCCTTCGATCAACTTTGGGATTGTTAAGCTCTTTAGCCTGCCGCATTCCTGGTTGGAAGACCCAGTAGCGTTCAGTCAATCTTCCAGCCCAGGTTTTCACAAGGGAGGAGATAGTAGACCACCTCACGCCACAGAAGGGTTCGGGGCCGAGCAAGGTGGCTGATGACCCAGCCCTCGCTAGTTCGTCCGCCAGCTCATTGCCCTGGAAGCCAGAGCCCAGGTACCCAAATTAGGGTGACTTTATTCCTTATTGACAGCCTCTGGAGACAATTCCAGCAGTCAGCCACCATACGCGAGCCTATTCTTTTTGAGGAGAGGGCTAGTATGGCCGCTTGGCTGTCCGAGAAGATGTATATTTTCGCTCCTCTAGTCCCCTTCTCAAGGATAAGACGGCAGGAGAACTCAATGGCGTGAACCTCTGATTCGAAAACTGTGTGCCAGTTGCCCATAGCAATCGAGGTCCTGGAGTTGGGACCATGTATCCCAGCACCAACCCCCTGTTCAGTCTTTGACCCGTCGGTGTACCAATGTATACCATTTGGGTCTCTGATGGGACTGCCAGCATCCCAAACCCTGCGGTCCGGGATGAGGGTTCTAAATTTTGCACCAAAGAAGAGTTCCTTGGTCATAGAATCTGATCTAGTACAGATCTCTAAGCCAGGAATATCTTTGAGCAGGCTAGCATGCCCAGATTCGGTAGCTAGAAGCCCAGATTGGAGCTTGATTCTCAGAAGCAACTTCTTTTGTACGGATATGCAGCGGAGTCAGATTCAAAATCGATTCCATTGCCGCAGTGGGACAGGTGCGGAGTGCACCCGTCAAGGAAAGGCAAAGCAGCCTATGCAATTTCGTGCATTTATTGATGGCAGTGACCTGCGTAACCTTGGGCCACCACACAATAGCAGCGTAGGTTACGATCGGTCTTACCATCATCTCAAAAAGCCACCTAATGGTGCAGGACCCCATATTCTACCGAAAAGCCTTCTACATGCCCACATGGCATGAGTGGCCTTTGATAGAGTGTTATGCAGGTGGGAGTTCCAGTTTAGTCGCTTATCAAGGGTTACCCCTAGATATTTGACTTCGTTGGAGAGTTCCACAGGAGAGCCGCCAATATGTAATTGACCAATGTCAATAGAGTAACGCTTAGTGAAGGGAACAATGATTGCCTTTTGAGGGTTGATGCTAAGACCTACATCATCGCACCATCTACTGACCGTGTTCAGAGCTGATTGCATCAGCTCTGTCACGGTGTTGGCATAGTTCCCGTTCACTACGAGAGCCAGGTCGTCGGCATAGCCAATCGCTTCCACGCCCTGTTCTGCGAGTATGATTAGTAGTTCGTCAACTACTAGGGACCAGAGCAAAGGGGATAGAACCCCTCCCTGGGGACACCCTTTTACCGCACTAATATGGGCGGTCGTCGTGTCCAGGGTAGAGGAGATAGTCCGGTGTTTGAGCATGGCGTCAATCCACCGGATTATGGGACGGGCAATGTTCCTGCGCTCAAGCGCAGTAGAGATAGACCCGTAGCCGGTATTATCGAAAGCACCCTCTATATCAAGAAAAGAGCACAGAGCAATGTTCTTTGATACGAAGGCCTTTTCGGCCTTACTCACTAATTTGTGGAGAGCGACCTCTGTCGATCTACCGGCTATATACGCGAACTGCGTGGGGTGCAGAGGGTTGTTTTCCTGCAGAGAGCACCGAATGTGCAAGTCTAGGAGCCTTTCCGCAGTCTTGAGCAGAAAGGAGGTAAGGCTGATCGGCCGGTAGGACTTAGGCTGGTCAAGAGGACGATTCCTCTGTTTGGGGATGAATACCACATTGATTCTCCTCCAAGAGTTGGGTATGTGTCCCCACGTGAGACTGACTCTAAGAAGGCCGACCAGTGGATCCAGGATATGATCCAGACTATTTTGGAGAAGGGCTTGAAAGATTTGATCACCCCCTGGGGCTTTGAACGGAGCGAAGGAATCTACAGCCCATTTGACCTTTTCAGGATCGAAGATGGTACCAGATAAACTGGTTCCACGTGAGTCAGGTGACCAGGTGGCGTCAACGTGACTGGAGAGATCTGGGTTGGCCATAGAACCTGGGAAGTAAACTTGTAGTAAAAGTTCAAGTGCTTCCCTACGATCTTGAGTGAAAGAGCCATCTGCTCTTTTTAGAAGCCCTATACCATTAGACGATCCTTTGGCTAATACCTTGTGGAGTCTCGCTGCCTCTGGCAGAGATTCTACGCTACCACAGTAGCTGCGCCACGTATCGCGTTTGGAGCGTCTAATGTTCTTATTATAGTTTGTGAGAGCGTCCCTATAGACGTCCCAACTTATACGGTTAGATCTGGCCTTGTTGAAAAGGCTTCTAACCTTCCTTCTTTGAGCAGCCAACTCTTCGTTCCACCAAGGAACTTTACGGTTGACCGTTAGTGTCTTCCGAACTGAGCTGGCTTTGAAGGACGTAATAAGGACATCTTGGAGCAGGTTGGCAGCAAGTTCTATCTCACTGACAGAGTTACGATTGCTGATCAACATGTCTGCTTTCAAAGCCACAGAGGCTTTGAAGAGTTCCCAATTTGTCTTTTTAGGACAAAAGGAGTTCTGGCGGATCTCGACTTGGCCAGGAAGGTCGAACCTGATGTGCTGATGGTCCGACAAGGTGGCTTCGTCTGTGACCCGCCAGTTTATAAGCGAACCCGCAATTGAGTTGCTTATTAGGGTGAGATCTAATACCTCTTCCCTAATAGAATTAATAAACGTCGGGGACGGAGTTCTTCAGGAGAAGTTTGACTCGTCCAAAGACGAATTTCACCTTCCCGTTGCACTCCGTCAAAGCCTTATACGACTCCTCGTCGACCAACATCGCGAGGTGGGTCGTAGTGCCGTTGAGGGTATGCTGGACCACCCGCCACTGTTTTGTCGAGAACAACTCCTCGTTTTGGATACCAAGGTATCGCAAAATATCGGCGGGTGTGAGTCCAGCACTACTGGGGAAGTATCCTCTAATGAGGTGAGCTTTGGGGAACTCGGACTCCTCCAGTAGTTTAATGTCAAGGGAGCTGATGGACCTGATGTGTCCAACGGCTCCCATGACCCAGTCGGCAGTGCGGCTATCCTCGCACACCAGGAGCAGCCATTCATTTCGAGGTATGCAACCCTCGAAGCCCGGACTGGCACCCGATGTGGGATGAAGCAGCAGAGCCTTGGCAATGCTAGCTTTCACCGTGGCCACTTGCTCCGGTGAAAGCGGGTTTTTTGAGTCTGCCGAAGTGAAGCCCAGTTTCACGCTGCTCGACACCTGGCTGAGAGGTGTCTTTGTGGACTCCACATGAGTCTTTTTGGGCTTCTTTGAAGACCCTTGAGGTTCGAGGACGGTATCGTCAGCGCGCGTCCGTTCGGCCTTGGTTTCCACGGGGGGCGCGGTGGCGATAGCCAGAGCTTCTGCTCTGTTCGAACCCTTTGCGAGTGCGGCTTTGAAAAGCCTCTTCTCACGGGTCTTCATTTTCACAAAGGCGTTCTCAGAGTCCAGTCGCAGCCCCTGTATCTGAGAGCCTGCTTCCGTGAGACCTGACCTCTGCGAGGCCACGGAAGCGTCGTCAGCGAGGCTGATCAGGTCAGCTTCAGCGTCAGAGGACATCACCTCGACGAGCTGCTGCCGGCCTGAGCAGCTATTGGACGAGAAATCAGCACTGGCGAACTCATCGTCCAAGGGAGTCCGTGGCCTGTCCGGATCCCCTGAAGTACCAGGACCAAGACCCGTTGTATTGGGGGTGGAAGCCAGCAGCCCACTGGCTGCAGTGCTGTTGTTGGGGTCGGCCGTTAAGGCCTCGCCCTGGGTTGATGCTGTCGAAGTCGCATCAGACTTATTCCTGTATACCATACGCAGATCAATATGGAATAACACGCCTACCGCCCCCGCAAACCGCCAATTTTGATTTACATGGCGATTTACTCATTTCTTAATGTTCTGCCTTAGTATATATATAGATAAATACTATATGAACTTATCCTCCGAAATGCAATCCGATCGGACAATAAACACTGAAGTTATTAGATAAACCATTTCGACCCTTCGACCAGCAAAGAAGTTGTCGATGACGTCAAAACTAAATTACTTGCGTAGGAACTATCAACTTTCACAGTGAACGGACGTGTTTTTTTTTTGTGCGCTTCGATCTTATTTTGATTTGAATTCAAAACAACCGGTGTTTTGTTTAAATATCTAAATTTAAATATCTCCTTTTGGTAGCCCGTTCACGACGCGTGTGCATGCCTTATATTGTAGATTAGTCAAACTAAACTTTGCTAATTTTACATTTGTTGTGCATTGGTTCTGCTTGTCCAGTGTTTTGTTTTTGTCTTCTTATTTTCGGTAAGCGACGTTGTTCACCGCTATAGCTCTATCTCCTTATCTCTCCTAATTCTTTGAGTGCGCCTAAGCAGCTCTCACGCTTTGCCGCTCTCTTTGCTGCACTGTTGTTGCTCTATCTTTCTGCTCTCTGTGCTCACTGCTCTTTACGCGCGCTAATTTCTTTCTCTCGCGCACATACCTCTTCTTGTTTTTGTTCGTTTTCTTTTTGGCATTTCTCGTTTTACAGTAGGTGTCCACTATAATGGACGGGGTAATTTGTTTCAAAAAATCCTGCCTTAAGCAGGTGACTGCCGCCCAGGCAAGCATTTCGTGCTGGCTATGTACCAACGTAGTACACGCGAAGTGTGCCGGATTTTCTGGCCCGACGGCTGACGCCGTAGCCAAGCGCACTGGTTTGCGTTATTGCTGCGATGTGTGTAGGGAGGTGGAGAACGATATGTGTTCGTTTATGCGTCAAACGAAGACTGGATTTAAGGAACTGCTTGGAAGTTTTCGTAAACTTTCCGACCAGTTCTCGGCGCTTGATTCTTCTTTCAATAACCTTAAGTTATTGAATGAATCCCCAAAGCGCAAGAAATCCACACGGGTAGAGAAGTCTTCTGTTAGCGCCACCCAGCTCCCTCTAATTGACCAGCCAGGTACGCCAGTGACACAGCCGCTGATGCCGTTCACCAATCCTCCGATGGTAACGAGATCTGCGGTTCTTCTAGAGAATGTCATTGGGGGTGTGCAATCAGTGACGCCTAAACCATCCGATATGTCTGCTGTGGTCTCGTTGCCTGTGCCACAGTTATTAGATTTTCATAGGGCGTGTTCAAGTTCTGGATTACCAGAAGAGAACCTCTGCTCTGGTATTATACCGGAGGCGCCAAAAAAGCTTGTAGGTGTTCCACAAAAGAAACAAATTTTTGTTTCCAGGCTTGCCCCTGAACTCACATCAAACGATGTTACTGCTTATATTCAAGCAAAAATTCAAGCCTTGGATATAAAAGTGGAAAAAGATCGTAGATCGAACTATGCACTGCACGATCCGTTCAGGGTATTATGTTCGGACTACAATAAACTTCAACACGTCATAGCTAGCACTAACTCTATCGCTGCTATGAAGTCTTTAATTCTTGTCTATCTAGCACGTCATTAGTATTAGTATTAATTAGTAATAGTATCTTCCTCGTCATTTTATCTTCTTTTTCTTAATTTTCATTCTTCACTTGCATGTCGCGTGTATCCTCTATTCGACTTTTTATTCCCTATCGCGTTAATTTTCTTTCTCTCGCGTTTCTACTCGCATTTTTACCGCGTTTCCGTGTCGTCCGTTATGCGACGGTGCCTCGTGGTCGGTCAGCCGGGAGGTGGACTTCGTCTGGGTTCCGCGCGCAACAAGCATCGGCTTGGTGTCGTTTGGACCACTTGCTAATACATTCATTGTATTCAACGTCCAAGAGATTAAAAGAAGAAAGAAAAGGACAAACGATGCGAGCTCGAGCTGTTTCTCGACTTTTCTTTTCCATGCACATGTCAATTACCGAAAATACATGTGCATAAATATATACTAATACTCAACCAATAGGTGGTGTGGTAAATGAATATGAAAGTATGCAAGTATTTACATGCTTGTGTACATGCTTACGTGCACATATGATTATTATTTAATAATTCATATTTTAGGGTCAGTAAAAAATACAAATCCATAAAATGCAATTAAATAAATATTAATTTTGATAACTCGATATATTGCAAGTTATCGATATTGGCCAATTCAAAATTTATTAAGAAAAACCGATATATACTGTGGTGTTATGATTAATTTGTAGCTTGCGATTAGTATTATACAATTAGATACTTTTTATGGCAATATACGTCCGAGGGTACCCCACTGTCACGTGTCGCTCGACTGTCTTTACTCGTCACGTCTTTACTCTTCGCGTCTTCCTCAAGAACTCCTCGCTCTTCTTCTTCTACATCTACGTCGTTGCCAGTCCGTCGACTGTTGGTTAGGCCATCTGACTAGGCGTTGCCAGATCAATCCCGCAACTTGGCCATCCTACACTGCATTCGCCTCAAATGCGTCGTCGTTCATGCTCATCCAGGGCATCATATATTCAGCACACGTTGTCGTCTTCTTTGGTCCATCGCAAAATGCTGCATCTTTAATGACGTCATAGGTGTTGTACGTCTTTACATTGATGATTTTATACGGGCCTAGGTATTTGGGCTTTAGCTTAAGTCCACCAGTAATCTTGTTGTAACTACGTGATGTTTAATTCCTTCATTCCTCGCAGTATTGCTTAAACTCTTCTGAAGTGAAAGCAGCTCCTCGGTCGGAAATTATAAGCGTTGGATTCCCAAAGGTCATACTCTGCGTTTTAAGAACCGTCGTAACTTCAGTCGCTGCCGTCGTCTTTGTAGGATACAACCAACAGAACTTTGTAAATCCATCTATTATCGCAAGTATGTATGTGCTTATACTGCTTGTGCGTAGATTCCAAAGGTCCAAGAAAGTCTATATGATACGTCTGAAGGGGCTGCTCGTCTTTCGGAATTGGATTAAGTTCACCTTCCTTCTTGCCTTGTTTCCTATTAGACAGAATACAGGGTATACAGTTTCTAATATGCTTTTGGATTTTTTCGTCAAGTCTGGGAATATAAAAGTCTTTAGTTAACAGCTCTTTTGTTTTTTTAACGGAAAAATGTCCTCTTTCATGCGCTTGCTTTATGATTTCGTTTTGCATCCCAAAAGGCACTACAATTAGCTCGTCGTCGTTGACCACCGCACGTAATTCGTCATCTTGATTTTGCACATATTTTATTTTGCTATGTACAGTGTCATCCTTTATAATCATGATCGGGTGACGTCTTAAAGCATCGATGTGTCGTATTCGTGTTCCACTCCTGTGTTCAATGTCGTAATTAAATTCATGTAACAAAAGAACCCATCGAGCAACTAGTGTAGATAAAAGATTCTTTTTGTCCAACGTTTTGGCAAAGGCGTTACAGTCTGTTATAAGTTTGAAATGAATACCTAGAAGATAAACACGAAATCTCTTTAGGGCTTCTACAACTGCAAGAATCTCCAAATGATAACTAGACAGCTTGTAATCAGCTTCGGACGTTTTTTTTTGCTCATATAATACAGGGTGCATCAGGTCATCGTCAGGTGATTTTTGTAAAAGGACCCCTCCATATCCTTCCATCGAAGCATCCGTGTGCAATTCCGTCTCGTGTTGTTGGTAATAAATCTTTAATACCGGCTTCTTTGTTATAACATCTTTTAAGTTGTTGATTGCAAATAAAGCTTTTTCATCCATCTGAAACTTTGCATCTTGCTTTGTAAGATCGGTAAGAGGTTTCGCAATACTTGCAAATCCTGGTATGAATCTTCGAAAATATCCAACAAGTTCTAGAAAACTCAACAATTCTTAATTATTTCGTGCTTTAATGACATTAGTAACAGCTTTCGTTTTTTCGTCGGAAAGACTTATTTTTTGGTTTTCGATTATATAGCCAAGAAATTCTATTTTACTCTTTAGGAAGCGACCCTTTTTTATGTTTAGCATCAGTCCATATTCTGCACATCTTTGAATAACTATTTCCAGGTTTTTAATCGCTTCGTCTTCGTCTTTCGCTGCTATAATGACATCATCAATATAATGTAAAGCTATACCTTGACTTGTCAGATCTCTAAATACTGCATTAACGAGTCGTTGAAAAACACTCGGAGAGTTGGATAAACCAAACGGAACTTTCTTGAACTCAAACTGACCATTGTGAGTTACAAATGAAGTAAACTTACGACTGTTCTTTTCTACGTCAACATGAAAAAATCCGTTTTTGAGATCAATTGTGCTAAAAATTTTAGCGTCTTATAGTCGATCCAGCTGATCTTCGAAAAGCGGCAAAGGGAAATGGTCTCGTATAATCACTTTATTGATGCGTCTGTAATCTATGCAGAGTCGTGGTGATCCGTCGCGTTTTCGCACCAATACTACTGGGCTGCTCTATTCTGATTCCGATGTCTGAATAATATCGTCTTTGAGCCATTCTTCAATCTGGTTGTCCACAATGCGTCTCTCGGAGTAGGGCAATCGATGAGATCGTGAAAATATCGGCGTGTCTTCGTTTAATGTTATGCGCATTTGGATTTGAGTTGTTTTAGTTTTAATCGGTTTATAATTGTTTATTAGGTTAACGACTTTACTTTTTATTTGTGGACTTGCCCTTTCGTCGATATTAAGTTCAATCTCTTCACTACTATCTATTTTCATTAGAAAGTTTTCTTCTTCTTTTTCGTCTTTAATCTTTTTAATCGTTATTGTATTACGCGTTATTTTGATTTCTGCTTGTTTGCAAAACTGTTCACCGAGAATTAAATCAATGTGTAGAAGCTCTGTGCTTACTACCAAAAAGTTACTGATAAATTCTTCATTGTCTATTATAAAAGATTGTTCAAATTCACCAAAAGGTTTGACTCTGTCTTTATTATTCTTGTTCCCAAATCCAATAAGGTAAACGTTAGTTTTAGCAAGTTTAACATTTAAGTTTTTATAAGTTTCCACCGTTATTATATTATGTTTACTTCCCGTATCAATAAGCGCTTTAAATTCATTTTCTTTAATTTTCACAGTTTTATACATCATTGAATCATCAGCTATCTTACTCATATTTGCAACGTTAGAATTGTTTTTTTAACTTTGACATTCTTTGGAAATGTGCCCGAAATTGTTGCACTTGAAACACTTTTTTCCTTTTAGTTTATCGGCGCAGTTATTAGATGTGTGTCCTTTCTCTCCACAATTAAAACATTTTATTTCATGATCATTTTTTTACCCTTGGACCATTGAAAATGGTCAAAAAAGGGTATACTTACTTTGTGCAAATGTATGTAACAGGCAGAAGGAGGCGTCGGCGACCCCATAAAGTACATATATTCTTGCTCAGGATCAATACCCGAGTCGATTGAGCCATGTCCGTCTGTCTGTCCGTCTGTCTGTCTGTCTGGATGAACGCGTCGATCTCAGCTATTACAAAAGTTAGGGACACCAAATTTAGCATGAAGATTCCTGTATACCATACGCAGATCAAGTTTATTTTCAATTTGGAAGAACACGCCTACCGCCCCCGCAAACCGCCAATTTTGGTTTACATTGCTATTTATATAAAAGTACTCATTTCTTAACGTTCTGCTTTAGCATATATATAGATAAATACTATATGAACTTATCCTCCAAATTGCAATCCGATCGGACAATAATCACTGAAGTTATTAGATAAACCATTTCGACCCTTCGACCAGCAAAAAAGTTGTCGATGACGTCAGAACTAAATTACTTGTGCATGAAAGAAAAGGACAAACGATGCGAGCGCGAAGCGCGAGCTGTTTCTCGACTCTTCTTTTCCATGCACATGTCAATTACCGAAAATACATGTGCATAAATATATGCTAACACTCAACCAATAGGTGGCGTATAGATGAATATGAATGTATGCAAGCAGTTGCATGCATGTGTCCATATTCATAATATGCGTACGTGCAGCTATGATTATTATTTAATAATTCATATTTTAGGGTCAATAAAAAATACAAAACCATAAAATGCAATTGAATAAATATTAATTTTGATTACTCGATATATTGCAAGTTATCGATATTGGCCAATTCAAAATTTATAAAGAAATACCGATATATACTGCTCACACCGCTTTTTGCAGTCTTGCGCTAGGAAAATTGCGGCGATAAATTATTGACAACGTACCGAAATTGATGCAAGGTGGCAGCGCACTGCAGTGTTATGATTAATTTGCAGCTTGCGATTAGTATTATACATTTAAATACTTTTTATGGCAACATACGTCCAAGGGTATCCCTCTCGTAACGGCGGTTCGACTGATATTTCTTTCGCATTGTTTCGTAGAACTTAGGTTTTTGTTTAAATTCTTTTAGATTATTTGAATCATATAAAATTGATTTATTAACACTTAAATCGTTTATGCCATCAATCACATATTCCATTAATGAATTATTGTCAATATCACCGCGAGATGATAGTTCTTTCATTAGCAAAAAATATTCTTGAAAGCTTTCACCTTTCTTTATTTTACGATTACTCATTAGTTTTTGTAGTTGAGCACCGTTTGTTGTTGTTTTAAATTCGTTTAACAAGGCTTTTCTTAAATTGTGCCAGTTTGATATACCGCGTTCACTAGCTACAAACATTCGTGCCAGTCCTTTCAACGATCGTTTGGCAAAAATATATTTTATGTAATTCATCCCATTGCATTACTTGTGTAGTGTCTTCAAAGTCTTCTAACCACACTTCAATCGAAAGTGTATCATCACCAAATTTACGAATCGAGTCTTCAATGTCACGAAAGTTTAAAGCGAACTTGGGAGTCGCTAAACTATTTTGTATACCAGCATCACTATTTTGTGCCATCACTGTAGAGTTCACTCGTTCTCCTTTTTTTTTTTTTTTTTTTTACATAATCGGAGGAAACTATTAAAAAATCTTCGTAAGATACCACCTAGATAGCATGCACGATTCATAGCCCTACTGGTAATACAGATAGGGTTACGCCTACGTACTAAAAAGAAAAACCTCCGTACGCTCGACAGTCCCTAAAGCGCTCACCGGAACTGCCAGTTAAGGTAATACTTCGGAGAGCAGGATGTGATGCCAGGTCGCACTCCCACTTAGAATGCGTAGCATAAAGCGCGCCCCTTGACGAGTATTAGTTATTCTTAACTCATTAACTCTTTAGTCGCCTTTTACGACAAGCCGAGCTCGCTGAGGTGGAATTCTAACCCCGCCACCACACAGGGTTTAAGCTCCTAACTTATTAACTACCTATTTACCTAGCTGATCTGTTCACCTCCTCGTCGGCTCGAACCCTCTTCATCATTTTAATGATGATGCCATGCCCCAGCTCCCATGCGGCTTTTTCCGCCAACATGGTAAAGAGCAGGGCCCTAGGGCTGAGCGGCACTCCAGACAGAGATCCTAGCTGTTCTCTCTCCAGTGAGAAACGGGAACAATGCATAAGGACATGTTCCGCTGTTTCAGCAGCGTCAGTGCAGTAAAGGGACTGGGCTGAGTCTACATGGCGAAACCGAAATAGGTAGGCCCGGAAACAGCCGTGGTCGGTGAGGAACTGGGTCAGGTGGTAGTCCACTACTTTGTGTTGGCACTCTGCCCATTCCGCTAGTACTGGGATGAGCTGGTAGGTCCATCGCCCCAGGTGCGACGCTTGCCATCTAGCTTGCCACTCTCTCATCAACCACTCTTGGGACTCAACCCGAGGAACGCCATCTCGGATTAAGCCCAGTGCCTTGATCTCCAGGTCTATAGGCGGCATGCCTGCCAGAGCAAGTGATGCGTCTTCGGATATGGTCCTAAATCCTCTAATGAGCCTTAGTCCGCATCACCGATCGAGCGCCTTTAAGGTATGACCCTTTATAGGTGGCTTTGCTCCAAATAGGAGCAGCATAAAGAAAAGTGGCTTTTGCCACCGCCACTAGCAGCTTGCGAGCCGGCATCCTGGGACCACCTACGTTGGGCATGAGTCTAGCCAGGGAAGCAGATGTTATCCCAGCCTTCCTACTCGCATATATCGCGTGATCCTTAAAGGAGAGCCTGTGGTCTATAAGGACACCCAGGTACTTTAGTGATCTCGCTGAGTTCACCTGGAAACCATTAACGGTGACCTGCAGGGTCTCCACGGATTTCCTGCTGCTCAACAGGACAGCCTCAGTTTTGTGAGCCGCAATTTGCAAGCCGACATTTCCCAACCAGCCGATAGTTGAGGTTATCGTCGCGTTGCATTTTGCCTGTAGCTCTGACAGTGTCTTGGCGACCGCTGTTATTGCCACATCATCTGCAAAGCAGTGCAATTCTGCTCCTAATGGTTTGCTGATGCCCAAGATCCCATTGTACATGATGTTCCACAGGATCGGACCAAGTACCGATCCTTGGGGAACACCTGACGAAACTCGGTAGCTTCTCGGGCCTTCTTCCGTGTCGAATCAAAGGACACGGTCCCTGAAGTAACTACCTACAGCGATCCTCAGATACTCTGCGATGCCCATGTTGTGCGTAGCCCCTAAGATCGTGGGCCATCTTGCAGTGTTAAAGGAGTTTTTGACGTCCAGCGTGACGATAGCGCAGTACTCCTTCCTACCGCCAAGCCATCTGTCACCGTCGAGAGCGTTTTTAGCGATGTCTACAACAGCCGAGAGGGCATCAAGGGTACTTTTCCCCTTCCGAAAGCCGTACTGCTGACTACTCAGGCCGTTGGGGCTCTCTGTTATTACTTCTATGCGAGCGTACAGGATACGCTCGAATAGTTTACCTACTATATCCAACAGACATAGTGGGCGGAAGTTGCATGCACCATGTGCTTGCCTCTTACCTTTCGGCAATAACACCAGTTTTTGGCTTTTCCAACGCTTGGGAAAGACCCCGTCAGTGAGACACTGCTGGAAAGTGTCCCTGAAGATTTCGGGTCTGGCCAGCGCCACAGCCTTAATCACTGCTCCCGGAATCCCATCCAGGCCAGAAGCTTTGTTAGCCTTTATGCGCCTAGCTGCCTCGACTACTTCCCTTACTGAAACGCAAGGGAAGGGAGACGCAGGGGCATTTTCTGGTGGCTGCCATAGCGTGGTCTGCACTGGGAACAGCTCCGCCACGATATTGGCCATCTCAGTTGGCTCCGATGGAACACCCTCCCTTTTCCTTAACTTTATGCTAACGAGTTTGTATGCGAGTCCCCAGGGATCATCGTCTACACTATCTAGCAGGTCCTTGAAAGAGCGCGCTTTGGCAGCCGATATTCCTTTTTTGAACTCTGCTCGCTTGGCCTTGTAGACCAGAAGATGTTCTGCGTGGCTAGGGCCTCCTCTGGTTCGTTGCGCAAGTCTCCTAGTCCTGTGGCATTCCTGCCGAAGCTGGTGTAGGGAGTCGTTCCACCAGTGGACAGGACTCTTGCTGATAGAGACTCGATTTGATATGCCAGCATATCATTATCAATCTTTGTAGCATCCCAGGCTTGACCGAGTGTCTTCCTACTCTGCAAACTGCGCACCGTTCCCATTGGACGCACGCAAAAGGTAATCAGAGCAGGGTCGCTCAGCGTTACCTCATCGGAGACCATCCAGTTTGCGTTGGCTACTAAGCCTCTGCTAACGAAGGTGACATCAATGTACGATGTACCCCTGTCGTTGTTGAATGTCGGCTTGCGGCCATCATTCAGCAGTACCAGGTCTAGCAGGAACATGGCGTCGGTCACAGTTCGCCCTCTGGGAGGCTGAATAATGTTTATTTGATTAAACATTATAGTGGCTCTTAGCTCCTTTTAGGCTCGCCTTAAAGGTCGGGCACGCGAAACCGCCCGTCGTGTGGTTCCTGTCCACCTCACTGCTGCATATCATGCGTTCGCCGCAACGCAAGCAGCAGTCAGACCGATCGGTCGCCTTGCAACTGGACGCTCGGTGGCCATAGCATAGGCACCTAAAACATCTCGTCGGTCGTACATCCTGGATGATGCGGCAACGTGACCAGCCTACGGTCACCGTGCCCGCTTTCAAGACAGTGATCGCATCATTTATGCTAAGCATCACCGTCGCTATTTGGGTTCCATCCCGCATTTTACGCAGACCGCCACTGCATCTGGATTAACCACGATGCCCTGGAACTGGGAGGCTAGACAGCCGAGGAGTTCCTCTGCTGTCGTAGCCTCATCCATTCCGCTGATGGAGAGAGCCATCCTCAGCGCCCCCGTGCGAACCGCTGCCATTTCTTTCAGCGAATCCTCTATAGCCCCTCTAAATTTGGGTACGCTGTCTGCAGCTTTACCCTCTACCTCGAGCAGTAGCTGTCCCTTTGACATGCTTCCAAAAATCATTAAGATTTGGGTCCGCTTTCAGCTTGCGGAGCATATCAGCGTAAGACGCTTCCCCAGTCTTCTTCAGGATGAGAGCCTCTGGCTTCTTGCGCAAGCGCTTAGGCTTCACCCTGGACCACTCCTCTTTACTAGCGACCTTGGCAACAGCCGCATAGCTAAGTGACTTCGCCTCCTTTGGCTCCTCTGGACTGGCTCCGCCTGAACAGCATCGCGATTGCATGGTATCGCCGCCGTCGGATGAGGGTCCGTTTCTACCCTCACAACTCCTAGGGCAGGGATACGAGCACCCTTCACTGTTGTTTCGACTCCTCTCGTGGGGGACCTCGACATCCTGGAGCTCCTCCTGAAAGGTTCGTCGCCGTTGGGGGCAATGCCCCCCGCAAGATAGTCCATCAAACCCTTGCGGCAATGGATTCCCCCAATATATAGTAAAAAATTACAGAACTAATACTTATTCAAAGTAAATAAAAACAAAAAAAAAGGATTTTTAATTAAATTAGATACTTAGCTTTAAAAATTCAAATTTGAATTTTAATAAGCCGTTTCGTGCGCAAACTGTCACACAGAAAGTCTGGCAGCGCCGTTGATCTGGCAACGCCGCTCTGGCTAGATCACTGCGAACAGGTGGCACCGCTATCAGCTGTTTTGCAGCTGGATCATCCACAACAATTCGACACTGCAAATCACAAAAAACACCTCTTCCGCAACAGATCTCGCGTTTTTAGCACGTTTCGATCGCGCGGGCAACAGCTGTGCATAACCACAGTACTTGCACAGATGATTGCCAGCTACTTGGCTAATCCGACTCGTGTATTTTAAAAAATTCACGCAGCGCAACTTTTCCACGTCTATTAAGGCGGGAAATCCACCCACCTTCCTGTGTGTGTGTGTGTGTTTGTGTGTGTGTATTGGAGATGTGCATAGACAAAGCGCTGCTAAAATTTTGTGACTCGTTTGCGTTAATTGTTCTCCTTTGTTCCTGACATTCGCTTGTTCAAATTCCACCGTTTCGCACTGATTGTCACAGCCTACCAGCCTACTTTGTGCGTGCTCGTAGTCTTCGCTTTGATCGTCTTCGTTATCATCGTATTCGTTTTCGTCTTCATCTTCATCGTCGTTGGCATTGAAATTGGCGTCCCTCAGTAAATTTCCTTTTTCCGAATTGCAAAAAATATGCAAGGCAACGTTACTTTTATTCTGTGATATATTAACACCAGATCTGCTTCTGTTAAATTATCGTTTATGTAATCAATTTTTTTAATAAATTTTTCATTTATTTCGTCATATTCAAATCCTTCAAACTCGAGTAGCCGATTTCGATTTTGTCTTTCACCATTTTTTTCGAATACAAATTTATGAAGAAGTTCAAAATTCTCTTTTCTTTCTTTCCTTAGCATCTGCTTTATTACGTCGTATTCTGCAAGTTGCGACATTTTTCGCTTTTCTCGTTTCTTGTTTCTTAGTTCTTATTTTTTTTTTATTTTTTATTTCGCGCGCGACGCCCAATGTACATGCGTTTTTCGTTTCTTTTTAAACTGTTATTCTTGACATCGTTGCAAACGCAATATGATGAAATTATTCTTGAAACTTGCACTTGTTATGCAATTTATATTTTTATACCACCGATTTTGAATTATTGTTTTTCTTAAAGTTGAGTCTTTAACTTATTGTGTTTTTTAGGTTGAGCCTTTAACTTATTCTGGTTTTTATAGGTTGAGCCTTTGAATTATTGTGTTTATTATATTTTGAGCCTTTGAATTATTGTGTTTTTTATAGGTTGAGCCTTTGAATTATTGTGTTTTTTAGGTTGAGCCCCCAAATTTGTGGGACTTGGGTTAAGTTTAGTCCCAGTTGTTGTGTAAAATACACGTTGGTTTTAAAGTATTAAATTTCATGGTTTTATTTGTAATACTTCAATCTATGTTTCTTATAATTAGTTAGTTATAGTAATTGTAGTTAATCATTTTATTCTTTAATATTTGATTGAGCTTTAGCCTTGCTCTTTTTCGTCTCTACACGTCACGTCTTTACTCTTCACGTCTTCCTCAAGAACTCCTCGCTCTTCTTCTTCTACATCTACGTCGTTGCCAGTCCGTCGACTGTTGGTTAGGCCATCTGACTTGGCGTTGCCAGATCATTCCCACATGTATGCTGATGATGTGAAACTCTATTTGACACACAATGATCCTTCAAATAACCTTCTTCTAACAGATCTTGATTTGTTTTTTGAATGGTGCAGCCATAATCTGCTGCATCTTAACTGTTTGAAGTGCAACGTTATGTCATTTTACAGAGGTAACTATCATGTCATCAATTAAAATCTTAACTTAACCCCACTCTTAAGAATATCTGAAGTAGCTGATTTAGGTATCCTCTTTGATCATAAATTGATCATTATTGATCATTACACAAGTTGTCAATAAGGCATTTCGACTACTCGGGTTCATTAAAAGATGGGTTAAAGAATTCGAGGATCCTTATACGACTAAGTTGCTTTACACTTCTCTTGTTCGTCCAACTCTTGACCTGCAGGGTCTCCACGGATTTCCTGCTGCTCAACAGGACAGCCTCAGTTTTGTGAGCCGCAATTTGCAGGCCGACATTTCCCAACCAGCCGATAGTTGAGGTTATCGTCGCGTTGCATTTTGCCTGTAGCTCTGACAGTGTCTTGGCGACCGCTGTTATTGCCACATCATCTGCAAAGCAGTGCAATTCTGCTCCTAATGGTTTGCTGATGCCCAAGATCCCATTGTACATGATGTTCCACAGGATCGGACCAAGTACCGATCCTTGGGGAACACCTGACGAAACTCGGTAGCTTCTCGGGCCTGCTTCCGTGTCGAACCAAAGGACACGGTCCCTGAAGTAACTACCTACAGCGATCCTCAGATACTCTGCGATGCCCATGTTGTGCATAGCCCCTAAGATCGTGGGCCATCTTGCAGTGTTAAAGGCGTTTTTGACGTCCAGCGTGACGATAGCGCAGTACTCCTTCCTACCGCCAAGCCATCTGTCACCGTCGAGAGCGTTTTTAGCGATGTCTACAACAGCCGAGAGGGCATCAAGGGTACTTTTCCCCTTCCGAAAGCCGTACTGATGACTACTCAGGCCGTTGGGGCTCTCTGTTATTACTTCTATGCGAGCGTACAGGATACGCTCGAATAGCTTACCTACTGTATCCAACAGACATAGTGGGCGGAAGTTGCATGCACCATGTGCTTGCCTCTTACCTTTCGGCAATAACACCAGTTTTTGGCTTTTCCAACGCTTGGGAAAGACCCCGTCAGTGAGACACTGCTGGAAAGTGTCCCTGAAGATTTCGGGTCTGGCCAGCGCCCCAGCCTTAATCACTGCTCCCGGAATCCTATCCAGGCCAGAAGCTTTGTTAGCCTTTATGCGCCTAGCTGCCACGACTACTTCCCTTACTGAAACGCAAGGGAAGGGAGACGCAGGGGCATTTTCTGGTGGCTGCCATAGCGTGGTCTGCACTGGGAACAGCTCCGCCACGATATTGGCCATCTCAGTTGGCTCCGATGGAACACCCTCCCTTTTCCTTAACTTTATGCTAACGAGTTTGTATGCGAGTCCCCAGGGATCATCGTCTACACTATCTAGCAGGTCCTTGAAAGAGCGCGCTTTGGCAGCCGATATTCCTTTTTTGAACTCTGCTCGCTTGGCCTTGTAGACCAGAAGATGTTCTGCGTGGCTAGGGCCTCCTCTGGTTCGTTGCGCAAGTCTCCTAGTCCTGTGGCATTCCTGCCGAAGCTGGTGTAGGGAGTCGTTCCACCAGTGGACAGGACTCTTGCGCTTTACTTTTCTTTTCCTAGGCATCGTAGCATCGCAAGTTGATACCAGTAGCTTCATAAGATCAGCCGCCATTGTTTCCGCACAACTGCTTGAGATTGATAGAGACTCGATTTGATATGCCAGCATATCATTATCAATCTTTCTAGCATCCCAGGCTTGACCGAGTGTCTTCCTACTCTGCAAACTGCGCACCGTTCCCATTGGACGCACGCAAAAGGTAATCAGAGCAGGGTCGCTCAGCGTTACCTCATCGGAGACCATCCAGTTTGCGTTGGCTACTAAGCCTCTGCTAACGAAGGTGACATCAATGTACGATGTACCCCTGTCGTTGTTGAATGTCGGCTTGCGGCCATCATTCAGCAGTACCAGGTCTAGCAGGAACATGGCGTCGGTCACAGTTCGCCCTCTGGGAGGCTGAATAATGTTTATTTGATTAAACATTATAGTGGCTCTTAGCTCCTTTTAGGCTCGCCTTAAAGGTCGGGCACGCGAAACCGCCCGTCGTGTGGTTCCTGTCCACCTCACTGCTGCATATCATGCGTTCGCCGCAACGCAAGCAGCAGTCAGACCGATCGGTCGCCTTGCAACTGGACGCTCGGTGGCCATAGCATAGGCACCTAAAGCATCTCGTCGGTCGTACATCCTGGATGATGCGGCAACGTGACCAGCCTACGGTCACCGTGCCCGCTTTCAAGACAGTGATCGCATCATTTATGCTAAGCATCTATTTGGGTTCCATCCCGCATTTTACGCAGACCGCCACTGCATCTGGATTAACCACGATGCCCTGGAACTGGGAGGCTAGACAGCCGAGGAGTTCCTCTGCTGTCGTAGCCTCATCCATTCCGCTGATGGAGAGAGCCATCCTCAGCGCCCCGTGCGAACCGCTGCCATTTCTTTCAGCGAATCCTCTATAGCCCCTCTAAATTTGGGTACGCTGTCTGCAGCTTTACCCTCTACCTCGAGCAGTAGCTGTCCCTTTGACATGCTTCCAAAAATCATTAAGATTTGGGTCCGCTTTCAGCTTGCGGAGCATATCAGCGTAAGACGCTTCCCCAGTCTTCTTCAGGATGAGAGCCTCTGGCTTCTTGCGCAAGCGCTTAGGCTTCACCCTGGACCACTCCTCTTTACTAGCGACCTTGGCAACAGCCGCATAGCTAAGTGAGTTCGCCTCCTTTGGCTCCTCTGGAGTGGGTGTCTCCCGTTTTGAGCTCTTGCTCAACGGAGGCTTCTCTGCAGGAAGCTTCGCTATGGGAGGCTTCACTGAAGGGTCCTTCAGTAGCTTCCTAGCAGCCAGGTCGGAGATAGCGCCTTTAGTTTCCTTCGTGACGTGACGCTGCGTCTTGAATTCGGAAAGCACCATGTTAATTTTGGCACTCATCAAGGCCAAAATGCTCCTTAATCCCTCGTTCTCTAAACCCGACAGGTCAAGTGGCCGAATTGGCGACACGGATGGGGATTTAGACGCAATTTTTTGCGTCGGCACGCTGATAAGATCAGCCAACTTCTTCTGCCCAGCATCGCGATTGCATGGTATCGCCGCCGTCGGATGAGGGTCCGTTTCTACCCTCACAACTCCTAGGGCAGGGATACGAGCACCCTTCACTGTTGTTTCGACTCCTCTCGTGGGGGACCTCGACATCCTGGAGCTCCTCCTGAAAGGGTCGTCGCCGTTGGGGGCAATGCCCCCCGCAAGATTGTCCATCAAACTTTTGCGGCAATGGATTCGCCCAATATATAGTAAAAAATTACAGAACTAATACTTATTCAAAGTAAATAAAAACAAAAAAAAAGGATTTTTAATTAAATTAGATACTTAGCTTTAAAAATTCAAATTTGAATTTGAATAAGCCGTTTCGTGCGCAAACTGTCACACAGAAAGTCTGGCAGCGCCGTTGATCTGGCAACGCCGCTCTGGCTAGATCACTGCGAACAGGTGGCAACGCTATCAGCTGTTTTGCAGCTGGATCACCCACAACAATTCGACACTGCAAATCACAAAACACACCTGTTCCGCAACAGATCTCGCGTTTTTAGCACGTTTCGATCGCGCGGGCAACAGCTGTGCATAACCACAGTACTTGCACAGATGATTGCCAGCTACTTGGCTAATCCGACTCGTGTATTTTAAAAAATTCGCGCAGCGCAACTTTTCCACGTCTATTAAGGCGGGAAATCCACCCACCTTCCTGTGTGTGTGTGTGTGTGTTTGTGTGTGTGTGTGTGTGTTTGTGTGTGTGTGTGTGTGTTTGTGTGTGTGTATTGGAGATGTGCATAGACAAAGCGCTGCTAAAATTTTGTGACTCGTTTGCGTTAATTGTTCTCCTTTGTTCCTGACATTGTCACAGCCTACCAGCCTACTTTGTGCGTGCTCGTAGTCTTCGCTCTGATCGTCTTCGTTATCATCGTATTCGTTTTCGTCTTCATCTTCATCGTCGTTGGCATTGAAATTGGCGTCTCTCAGTAAATTTCCTTTTTCCGAATTGCAAAAAATATGCAAGGCAACGTTACTTTTATTCTGTGGAATGTTTAATAAATGACATATTAACACCAGATCTGCATCTGTTAAATTATCGTTTATGTAATCAATTTTTTTAATAAATTTTTCATTTGTTTCGTCATATTCAAATCCTTCAAACTCGCTAGCCGATTTCGATTTTGTCTTTCACCATTTTTTTCGAATACAAATTTATGAAGAAGTTCAAAATTCTCTTTTCTTTCTTTCCTTAGCATCTGCTTTATTACGTCGTATTCTGCAAGTTTCGACATTTTTCGCTTTTCTCGTTTCTTGTTTCTTAGTTGTTATTTTTTTTTTATTTTTTATTTCGCGCGCGACGCCCAATGTACATGTGTTTTTTGTTTCTTTTTAAACTGTTATTCTTGACATCGTTGCAAACGCAATATGATGAAATTATTCTTGAAACTTGCACTTGTTATGCAATTTATATTTTTATACCACCGATTTTGAATTATTGTTTTTCTTAAAGTTGAGTCTTTAACTTATTGTTTTTTTTAGGTTGAGCCTTTAACTTATTCTGTTTTTTATAGGTTGAGCCTTTGAATTATTGTGTTTATTATAGGTTGAGCCTTTGAATTATTGTGTTTTTTATAGGTTGAGCCTTTGAATTATTGTGTTTTTTAGGTTGAGCCCCCAAATTTGTGGGACTTGGGTTAAGTTTAGTCCCAGTTGTTGTGTAAAATACACGTTGGTTTTAAAGTATTAAATTTCATGGTTTTATTTGTAATACTTCAATCTATGTTTCTTATAATTAGTTAGTTATAGTAATTGTAGTTAATCATTTTATTCTTTAATATCGTCGTTATTTAATAATTGATTGAGCTTTAGCCTTGCTCTTTTTCGTCTCTACTCGTCACGTCTTTACTCTTCGCGTCTTCCTCAAGAACTCCTCGCTCTTCTTCTTCTACATCTACGTCGTTGCCAGTCCGTCGACTGTTGGTTAGGCCATCTGACTTGGCGTTGCCAGATCATTCCCACATGTATGCTGATGATGTGAAACTCTATTTGACACACAATGATCCTTCAAATAACCTTCTTCTAACAGATCTTGAATTGTTTTTTGAATGGTGCAGCCAATATCTGCTGCATCTTAACTGTTTGAAGTGCAACGTTATGTCATTTTACAGAGGTAACTATCATGTCATCAATTAAAATCTTAACTTAACTGAAGTAGCTGATTTAGGTATCCTCTTTGATCATAAATTGATCATTATTGATCATTACACAAGTTGTCAATAAGGCATTTCGACTACTCGGGTTCATCAAAAGATGGGCCTAAGAATTCGAGGATCCTTATACGACTAAGTTGCTTTACACTTCTCTTGTTCGTCCAACTCTTGAATATGGGTCTTGCGCCGAGAAAACTGTATATCCTAAATCAATTAACTCTACATACTAACAACTAATATTAATCTACCGATCTGATTGGGTTTTACTGGGTATTCCCCAATCCTTTGCAGCAAATGAATAAATAAATAAATAAATAAATAAATAAATAAATAAATAAATAAATAAATAAATAAATAAATAAATAAATAAATAAATAAATAAATAAATAAATAAATAAATAAATAAATAAATAAATAAATAAATAAATAAATAAATAAATAAATAAATAAATAAATAAATAAATAAATAAATAAATAAATAAATAAATAAATAAATAAATAAATAAATAAATAAATAAATAAATAAATAAATAAATAAATAAATAAATAAATAAATAAATAAATAAATAAATAAATAAATAAATAAATAAATAAATAAATAAATAAATAAATAAATAAATAAATAAATAAATAAATAAATAAATAAATAAATAAATAAATAAATAAATAAATAAATAAATAAATAAATAAATAAATAAATAAATAAATAAATAAATAAATAAATAAATAAATAAATAAATAAATAAATAAATAAATAAATAAATAAATAAATAAATAAATAAATAAATAAATAAATAAATAAATAAATAAATAAATAAATAAATAAATAAATAAATAAATAAATAAATAAATAAATAAATAAATAAATAAATAAATAAATAAATAAATAAATAAATAAATAAATAAATAAATAAATAAATAAATAAATAAATAAATAAATAAATAAATAAATAAATAAATAAATAAATAAATAAATAAATAAATAAATAAATAAATAAATAAATAAATAAATAAATAAATAAATAAATAAATAAATAAATAAATAAATAAATAAATAAATAAATAAATAAATAAATAAATAAATAAATAAATAAATAAATAAATAAATAAATAAACAAATAATTAAATAAATAAATAAATAATTGCGTAAATGCTTAATTTCATATGTTTCAGAGACCTGGTGGCAACGGCTATGGAGGTATCCACTGCTGATGGCGTCCGGGAAGTGGTGATCGCCTCTGCTTACTTCCCGGGCGATGTGGATGACGTACCCCCCGCAGAGGTTCAGCGGCTTGTGGGATTCTGCCGCCTTCACAACAAGCCGCTCGTGATTGGCTGTGATGCCAACGCCCATCACACAGCAGCGACGTCAACAAACGTGGTGAGTCTCTCCTTGATTATCTAATGTGTTGTCATTTAGACATAGCGAACGTCGGGTGTAAACCGACGTTTATTAATTCTATTAGGGAAGAGGTATTAGATCTCACCCTAATAGGCAACTCAATTGCGAGTTCGCTGATAAACTGGCGGGTCACAGACGAAGCCACCTTGTCGGACCATCAGCACATCAGGTTCGACCTTCCTGGCCAAGTCGAGATCCGCCAGAACTCCTTTTGTCCTAAAAAGACAAATTGTGAACTCTTCAAAGCCTCTGTGGCTTTGAAAGCAGACATGTTGATCAGCAATCCTAACTCTGTCAGTGAGATAGAACTTGCTGCCAACCTGCTCCAAGATGTGCTCATTACGTCCTTCGAAGCCAGCTCAGTTCGGAAGACACTAACGGTCAACCGTAAAGTTCCTTGGTGGAACGAAGAGTTGGCTGCTCAAAGAAGGAAGGTTAGAAGCCTTTTCAACAAGGCCAGATCTAACCGTATAAGTTGGGACGTCTATAGGGACGCTCTCACAAACTATAATAAGAACATTAGACGCTCCAAACGCGATACGTGGCGCAGCTACTGTGGTAGCATAGAATCTCTGCCAGAGGCAGCGAGACTCCACAAGGTATTAGCCAAAGGATCGTCAAATGGTATAGTGTAATAGAATGGGTTTCGGTTTGATGAATAAGTTTTATTTATTGTTGGGCAGAAATGGTTCTGCCCAATTCAACTCTTTCCAAGTGACTGATTTCACATTCTTAAATATATTTCTTCTAAGCCTAAACCGCGTAGCTGCACTGCTGGATACGCCAACAGCGGAGCGGCTCTCTCTCTTATATATATCTTATATATGTATGCTTATCGAGTGAGTGAATTATGCACATATGTATTATGTATTTGGTATACACTTATACATACACTTATACTTTGTAGCCTTCAAGTGGACGATCATGTTAAATCCGCCTTGGGCCTTATTGTTTACATAAACATAGCAACAAAGTGTTGTTATGCTCTTGTATATTTATTGTACTTTATTTATTGTTCTTAATAATACATAGGCGCATACTACATCTCCCTCCTTTTGAGAAATAACGTAACCTAGTGAAGTTATTTTAATTAATGAATGCAAATTATTTATTATATTTTTTTTGTTAAATGTTTAAGAAAAATATTAGTGTAAAATCAATTATGTAAGGAATGCAAATTAAATGTTGAAGAAAAATATTTGTTTATTGTTCAATTATGAATGAAATTTCTTTAATCTATCTTTATGAACTATTTGTTTCTTGTTTTTATTAGTAAGTAACGTAATATTATTATTATCTCCTATGCTTTCTATCTTATAGGGCCCTGTGTATTTAGAGTCTAATTTATGACCTACCTCATTTCTTAATAAAACTTTATCTCCTACTTCCAATTCTATGTTATTTACTTTTAAGTCGTAATTTCCCTTATTTTTCTCTTTATGTGCTTCAAGCAGTTTTCTTGCTCGAGCATATGCTACTTCTAACCTATATTTACTTTCTTTAGCGTAATCATCTATATTATATATTGGTTCTATGCTATGCATTTTATTAAAATGTTTTGGTAAATTACTTGTTCTACCGAAAACTAATTCATATGGACAGTAATTATGTACCATAGATGGGGTCGTGTCAAAGCAGTATACGAAATATTGAAGCCATACGTCCCAATCGGTTTTGTCCGCCGATATATAGGATCGTATATACTCGTTCAGAGTTCTATGACTTCTTTCGACCACTCCAACTGTCTGGTGGTGATGAGCTGTTGATGTTATATTTTTGATTTTCAAATATTTACATAGGTCAGTAATTATTGAATTCTTATACTCTGTTCCCATGTCCGTTATGAACGTCTTCATTGGACCGTACTTTAGAATAAAAGATTCAAATATAGCTTTAGCGACTGTTTTTGCGCTTTTATTCGCTATTGGAATAGCAACTAAGTACTTGGTTAAATCACATATGAGAGTGACTGCGTACTCGTTACCATTTTCTGACTTAGGTAGTGGACCAATTGTGTCCACGACAACTCTATCGAAAGCATGTTCTGGTGTGTCAGTTATAGTCATTGGGGTCTTTGTATGCTTTGTTGTTTTTGCTTTTTGGCATTTTTGACATTTTCTTACGTACTCTTTTATGTATTTACTCATATTTTTCCAGTAATAATATCTTTTGACCTTGGCCAAGGTTTTTGTAATGCCTGTATGACCTCCTTGTATAGGATCATCATGTAGTGTAGACAATATAGCTTCTTTTTCTTTTTCATTATTGATTTGGGTCACCGGGATAAGTAGCGCTACTTTTAAATTCTTTAATATTTTATTGCACATTTTTTTAAGTTCATCTATTGAAACGTGTTCAAAGATTTTTTTCCACGGTGCCATTTTGAGTTGGCTGATATCGTATATACCGGCTTGCGATTCAAGCCTTTGGAAAAATTGATCTAGATCAAGAACTCCATTAGTATAAAGATCACCAACATCATATCTTGCAATGATTTTCTTTCCATGTTTAAATAAACATATCGTATCATTCAATTGCAAGGTCACTACTTTTCGTACTTCGTCATTTGTTATGACTACGTATACGTTGGGCTCTGAAGCTTTTTCTTTGGTTTGCTCATGCAAATCCAATTGTTCTTTTCCTGCGCAGGATTCTTGTCTACTTTGAAATCTTGTAGTGACTTTTAATATATTTCCAGTAATTTCGCTTAAATCTTTGATGGTTATTCTTGATAACGCATCAGCTATATGATTATCTTTGCCTTTTAGATACTCTACTCTAAAATTATATTCCTCTAATTCAAGCCTTATTCTTGTTAATTTAGAACTGGGGTTGACCATTGAGAATAAATATGTCAATGGTCTATGATCTGTTTTCACAGTGAAGTGTTTTCCGTAAATGTACGGTCTAAAATGTACTATTGCCCAATGAATTGCTGCTAACTCTTGATCTGTTGTACTTTTATTGCTTTCACCTTTCGTAAAAGCTCTTGATGCATAAGCAACTGGGAGTTGGTGGCCATTGTGAGTTAAAACTGCGCCACACGCTTGCTTGCTTGCATCAGTTATTATGCAAAATTCTTTGCTGAAGTCTGGGTACTGCAAGAGTGTTGGGTTTATTATCTGCGATTTTAGATGTTCGAATGCATTTTGGCATTCATCTGTCCACTCGAATGGAACATTCGCGTGATCGATATGAGCCATTGTTGGTTGAGAAAGATGTTATATTTCTTGAGCCTTCATCCAGCTCGATTTGATGAAAACCTGACATTAGGTCAAGGCAAGAAAAATATTTTGCTCGACCAAGTTGGTCCAAAATATCATCTATTCTCGGTAGTGGGAATTTGTCAGCTAAAAGTTTCTTATTAATTTGGCGATAGTCTATTACTAATCTCCATTTCTTTTTATTTGAATCTGGGCTTGACTTTTTAGGTACTAATAGCAAAGGGCTATTGTACTCTGAAATTGATGGTTCGACTATTTTATCTTTTATTAATTTCTGTACCTGGGCTTGTATTTCTTCTACTTGACTATGAGGACTTCTATAATTTTTTGTGTATACGGGCTCATCATCTTTTAATCTCAACTTTTGTTTATAAAAATTATTAACCGTTATTGGTTCTGATTCTAATGCAAATATGTCTGTATATTTGCTGCATAAAGTTTCTAATTGTAATTTAAACAATTTTGGGAAATTTTTCTTCAATTGAGATAATACAGTTTTATTTCTGTTTTCGCTATTTGCCTGAACTACATTGTAGTTTGACAGTGGCTCATATTTTAAGTTGTCTATATTGACCAATTGGTCAGAATCTGTTGGGTTCAAAATTCGGACAAATGTATTATTAGATGTTGCAATTGTATTTGCAACATAAATACCAGTTTGAATTTCCTGGTTTGGGATTAAAATGTTATCATATTTTAATGATACTATTAATCTCCGGACAACTTGGGATCTTGCTGGTAATAGAGTTGTGTTATTACCAGAGATATATGTTATTGGAACATAAATTGGGAATTTCAAATTGTTGGGTCTAATTATAAACCAATCTTCTGCTGGTTTGAAATCAATTTGGCAATTATATTTTTTAATGAAATCTATTCCTATTATTCCATCACACGGTATGGGAAAATTTTTATCTACTAAATGAAAGTCGTGTGGGATAATGTATTTACCTGTCTGTATCTCAATAAAAGTCTGTCCTTGAGACTGAATTATCTGTTGGCTTATGCCTTGAATATTTATTTTGTTAGTTATTTGAATATTAGAAAATTTGTCAGAGTTCTCTTTGAGAATAGAGATATCTGCACCTGTATCAAGAAGGAAAACAAGTTTTTCACCTGTTTCGACATGAATGAATGTGGTAAATATATTGAGATTATAATTGATGGCGTATACCCTATGATCTTCTCCTACTGGGTACCTAAAGGCTGTTGCGAGTTTCCCTGATCTTGGGTTATTCGTACATTGGCATTATTTCCGTTATTGTAATTCTGGTTGTTGTTACGGCCTCTGTTACCATTATTTCGGCCCCTATTGTTGCCATTAGAGCGGTTATTATTTCCATTATTGCGGTTTTGATAACCGTTATTCTGGTAACCGTTATTTTGGTAACCGTTATTATAGTTGCCTCTATAACCATTGTTATTGAAGCCTCTACCTCGGTTTCCACCTCTATTGGCATTGCCGTATCCTCTGTTAGATCTGTTACCTCTAAAGTACATCACTTTATTGATGTCACCGGTAACTCTTGCACTCGTTCTTATGTATGCGCTTATTGCTGCATCCATAGTGGTGCAAGTCCCTGCTTCCAGTACTGTCTTGATACTTTCGTGCTCAGCACGATTTATCATGGTGTCAATTGCCTCTTTAGTACTTAGACTAGTGGCATGTTCTAGAGGTATACCCTCGTCGATAAAGGAAGCTTCTAATAGCTTTCTCAGTCTATCAACTTCAGTGGTAAATTGCGTTGCAGTTTTACCTCTTTGCTGAACTGTTGATAGCTTTGCTTTGACATTACCGGATGTCTCACCGACAACCACTTTCTGCAATTTGTTTATAATTGCTGGAATTGTCATTTCATTGTCAACTGAGTTCAAAATTGTGCCAACTATTTTTGACTTAATGACCTCAACTGCAACGTCTTCAAATGGTCCCTTAGCTAAGTCTACCAATTTGATTGCCTTAATGAATCGTTGTAAATGGATCTTTTGTCCATCAAATTCTGGCACTGCGCAAGCGACTTCCTTAATGTAAGACCTAATGGTTGCTGCTTGTTCTGCCATGGTTAAGGTATTTTCTGAGTCAGCTGCGTTTTTTGTAGTATTTTCTTCCTTCAGCACTAATGTTGCTGGTATAGTTAGATCGTGAAGATCTTCCTCTTTAATGTCTTCCCCGCCTACAGTCGTATTTTCTTCGTCTGAGTCAGTGCTTTCTTCATTAAGATTTATTGTTAATGGAGTGTTTAATATAGTCGGAATTTCTATCTGGAGGCTGAATTTATTTTTTATTAATATTAATTTTTCCCTTAATGCCACCAGTAGTTCCGAAACTTTAGCACACTGTTTACTGTCTAAATTCTTTCTATTCTGTTGTATTAGCTCCCTGACTTTATTGTAACTAGTTACCAATGTTTGGGCATTTTTATTTATCGTTACAGCTTGTATTGATCTATTTTGCGTTAAGCATTTATAAGATTTATTGAAATTTTCTTTTGATACTTTTATCTGATCAATAAGCTTTTCCCAGTCCATGCTGTGGTACTAGTTAGTTGCATACAAAGAAAGCGACATTTTTACCTAGTATGCCAAAATCTAATAATTCTGATTTGACTTTTACACCTAGCAGTGTCGTAAGTACAATTTCCTATTCTGTGTAACTATAATAATGGTATAACGGGGGGTGTGTTCTAATTCGTATTTCTGGGTTTTTATTAATATTACGTTCATATTTAAAAAAAAAAAATTTTTTCAACTTTTTTATATTTTATTTACTTTTTTCATTCATAATTGAGTTCATTCATTCATAATTCATAATTGATGTATGAGGGAAATACATTCCTTAAATGTTATCTAAACCGTTAGCAGCGCTACGGTATTGTTTTCTGAGACACTTATTATGGACTTTGTATATGGTATTTTTATTAATGCATTGGATACCACAATTAAAGCTATTACAATTAGTATTATGCTTATCCAGAACAAGTCTGCATTTTGGACTTCCACTTTATTTATAACATTTGCCGTGGAGTCGACAGTTTTAGTGTCTATCAAACCCATTTTGGGTATACTAATTTTATAGTTTTGTAAAGAATGAATGTTTTCAATTTTGCTTATTTTATTTGTCTCTATGGACATTTATATTAGGTATTTCTTCCTTCCTTAATTTTAAATTTCCAATAATTTTGAGTGTTAGTTAGAGAGAAAAAAAAAATTGTTTTACAGTATTGCGTGCCTGATTCTAGCTATGGCTTCAGGGGCCATATTGGGCATAACAGGGCATAGTAGTATATGCTCCGTTTTTTGAATATTTAGTCAGTCAGTCAGTCAGTTCAGTCAGTTCAGTCAGTTCAGTCAGTTCAGTCAGTTCAGTCAGTTCAGTCAGTTCAGTCAGTTCAGTCAGTTCAGTCAGTTCAGTCAGTTCAGTCAGTTCACTCAGTTCACTCAGTTCACTCAGTTCACTCAGTTCACTCAGTTCACTCAGTTCACTCAGTTCACTCAGTTCACTCAGTTCACTCAGTTCACTCAGTTCACTCAGTTCACTCAGTTCACTCAGTTCACTCAGTTCACTCAGTTCACTCAGTTCACTCAGTTCACTCAGTTCACTCAGTTCACTCAGTTCACTCAGTTCACTCAGTTCACTCAGTTCACTCAGTTCACTCAGTTCACTCAGTTCACTCAGTTCACTCAGTTCACTCAGTTCACTCAGTTCACTCAGTTCACTCAGTTCACTCAGTTCACTCAGTTCACTCAGTTCACTCAGTTCACTCAGTTCACTCAGTTCTCTCAGTTCACTCAGTTCACTCAGTTCACTCAGTTCACTCAGTTCACTCAGTTCACTCAGTTCACTCAGTTCACTCAGTTCACTCAGTTCACTCAGTTCACTCAGTTCACTCAGTTCACTCAGTTCACTCAGTTCACTCAGTTCACTCAGTTCACTCAGTTCACTCAGTTCACTCAGTTCACTCAGTTCACTCAGTTCACTCAGTTCACTCAGTTCACTCAGTTCACTCAGTTCACTCAGTTCACTCAGTTCACTCAGTTCACTCAGTTCACTCAGTTCACTCAGTTCACTCAGTTCACTCAGTTCACTCAGTTCACTCAGTTCACTCAGTTCACTCAGTTCACTCAGTTCACTCAGTTCACTCAGTTCACTCAGTTCACTCAGTTCACTCAGTTCAATCAGTTCAGTCAGTTCAGTCAGTTCAGTCAGTTCAGTCAGTTCAGTCAGTTCAGTCAGTCAGTACCCAACTGAAACTACGCAAGGCAAAGAGTACAAACTGCTTTTGAACAGACTCAATTCTTTCTTGGTTAATATAGTATTCCGGCGACCACACGCAAGACCCATATTCAAGAATTGAACGAACAAGAGGAGTATAAAGCAAATTTGTCGTATAAGGATCTTTGAATTCTTTGGCCCATCTTTTGATGAACCCGAATAGTCGAACTGCCTTATTGACAATTTGTATTAGGAGACAATCAAATTTCAATTTGTGATCAAACAGGATACGTAAATCAGTTACTTCAGATATTTTTTAGATTGGGGTTAAGATAATATTATTATTGGTGACATGATAGTTACATCTGTAAAATGACATAACTTTGCACTTCAAACAGTTGAAATGCAGCAGATTATGGTTACACCATGAAAAAAACAATTCCAGATCTATTTGAAGAAGGTCATTCACAGGATCACTCCGTGTCAAACAGAGTTTCTCATCATCAGCATACACATGAACGGTAAAGTGAAGGAGTATTGAAGGAAGATCATTAATAAAATAGTGTTTACGGGTACACTGATTTGTGCAACCGCCTTACTTCAATTCAAATTAAAAGCAAGGGTTTAATATTATAATTTATTGTGCCGCTGCATTTTTTACATGTGATGCGAGAAGAGACTGTTTTTAACAAGAGTTTTTAGTTAGACTTAACAGCTGCTAATATGAGATTTAACAGGTAGTTAACATAAGACTTAACAGTTGCATAGAAAATAGAGTTTAACAGCTGATTCTATTCGTGTGGCAACCTTGAGCTTAGATAAAGCAGTGATCTGCCGCGAACATACTCCCCCCATTGGAAGGATCAACTTTCAATCGATTTGGTCTCGATTGGCAGCACTGCTATCTTGGCGATGGCTCTCTTTGTCAATCCTGTGGCTGTGCGTATGACTGCTACTCTGACTGCGCCGTCGTCTCCAACTATTGTGCTTTCAATTCGGCCGAGAGGCCACTTGAGCGGAGGCACGTTTTCTTCCTTCAACAGCACGATGTCTCCAGGATGAATGTTTGGCTTGCGAGAGTGCCATTTGGTGCGCTCCTGTAGCGCAGAGAGGTACGAGATACTCCATTTCTGCCAGAAAGTTTGCTGCATGTGGCCAACACGCTGCCAGCGACTAAGGCGATCCATGCTGAGGTGAGTCAGGCTCGGCTCATCGATGTTCGCATTCGCTTTGCCCCAAAGGAAGTGACCCGGTGTGAGGATGTCTAGCTCGCTTGGATTTTCTGAAATGGAACATAGAGGCCTTGAGTTCAGCATAGCTGAGATCTGACAAATGAGCGTGCGAAGCTCATGAAATGTGAGGGTTGAGTTGCCAACGATGCGGTAGAAGTGGTGCTTCGCTGCCTTTACAGCAGCTTCCCATAACCCGCCAAAATGCGGAGATCGTGGTGGAATAAAGTGCTAATTTATTCCGAGTGCGAGGGCGTCGTTGAAAATTTTCTGGCGCTGAGGTTCACTGATGAAGAGATCCTTAAGCTCGGCTAGCTCGTTTCGAGCGCCGACGAAATTTGTTGCGTTGTCCGTCCAAATGTCGCGTGGCTTCCCTCGAAGACTGATGAAGCGTTTTAGAGCAGCGATGAAAGACGGTGTCGACAGGTCCTCCACGAGCTCTAGATGGCATGCCTTTGTTGAGAAGCAAATGAATATTGCTATATAGCATTTTGTAGGCGCACGATTTCTCACTTCTGATTTGAAGAAGAAGGGGCCACAAAAATCTATGCCGGTTACATAAAACGTAGGGCTGGGTGTTACGCGGGCTGCTGGTAGTGGAGCCATTACTTGCTGCAGTGTGGTAGGTCGAGCGTGAAAGCAACGTATGCATTTGTTGACAACACTAGAGACGGCTTTTAGCCCTCCTATGGGCCAGTAGCGTTGCCTTATGTTTGCAAGTAGGCATTGCGGACCAGCGTGAAGAAATTTAACGTGGTAGTGCATGATTATTGACCGCGTCACAGGATGCTGTTTGGGCAATAAGATTGGATGCTTGGCCTCATACTCCAAGTATGAGTTATGCAGCCTTCCTCCAACTCGCATAAGACCTATAGAGTCCATGAATGGTTGCAATGATTTCAGCGGACTCCTTCCAGGCAGCGACTTGCTCTCTCTGAGTGCTTTGTAGTCCTCGAAAAAGTGAATCTTCTGGATGTTTCGAATCATGAGATGGGTGCCCGATTTAATTTCCTGCAGTGTGATAGAGCCCCTTTGTTTTGGAGAGTCTCTGTTCACAAATCGATGTACATACGCAAATATTCGCTCCAGCTTTGCAAAGGAGTTGTGAAACTTACAATCAGTTGCGATGTCTTTGTATGACGTAGAAATGAGAGGCGCAAAAAGGAAGGTCCATAATGCCATAGTTGCGAGTTGATTAATTCAAGTGGGGTGCATCCTCGCGATAAGACGTCAGCTGGGTTCAGTTGCGAAGTGACATGATGCCAAGTCATGCCTCTCGTTAGGTCCTGGATTTGCGTTACCCGATTTGCCACAAACACGTTGTAGTTGGACGGGGAGTCGCGTAACCATGCTAACGCTATTGTTGAATCCGTCCAGCAATGATATTCACATTTGAATGAAATGTCTTTTGCGACGATTGATATGAGTTCCGATAGGATTAGTGCAGAAGAGAGTTCCAGTTTAGGTATTGTTAATGTTTTTAACGGAGCTACTCTCGACTTTGAGCACAGCAAATGCGTTGAATAGTCTCCATCAACTTCAGATCGCACGTAGATGCATGCTCCATACGCTGCTATACTGGCGTCGCAGAAACCGTGGATCTCATATTTTCCTGCAGGTGCCATGATGAAGCGTGGAAACTTAAGGCTGTGAACAAAGGATAACTGCGATGTGATTTCCGTCCACGCTGAATGAAGATGCTGCGGAAGGCTCTCATCCCAATCGATGTTTTCCTTCCAGAGTGCTTGCATGAAGGAGAGATGAGTCTCAATGGGTCGTAGAATTTTGCCAGTGTGGATAATACGCTGCGCTTTGTAGTTGGTCCGTTAGGGATAATGTCGGTGAAATTGAAAAGCAGGAAGTCCGATGCGGGGTCCCAGGCTAAACCGAGCGCCTTGGCAATACTTGTGCCGTCGTGAAACTGCATAAGCTTTTCGCAGTCAGTTTCGGCTTCACCCTCAAGAGCGGCAGGCTCATTCGAGCACCACTTCCTTATTGGAAATAGTCCTCTGGCGAGCAATTGCTTGACTTGCTGTCGAATTTTCGTCGCTTCCTTGATGGAGTCACCACCTGAGATCAAGTCGTCCACGTAAAAATCTTTTCGGACGATCCTTGCGGCAAGCGGAAATGATGGTTCCTCATCGTAGGTCAGCTGATGCATGGCGCGAATTGCGAGAAATGCTGCAGGCTTTGTTCCGTACGTAACTGTATTCAGGGTGTACACGTTTATTGCTTCGTCGGGATTGTTGCGCCACAGAATGCATTGCAGGTGTTGATCTGGTGGCGAAATACGCACGCAACGATACATTTTGGAAATATCTCCACACATAGCAACCTTGAAGAAACGAAATCTGATCAGTATGTTAAAAAGCTTGGATTGAATGGTTGGGCCAGCAAACAAAAGATCATTAAGAGATGCGCCAGTTGTAGTTTTTGCTGATCCGTCAAAAACTACGCGCAACTTTGTGGATGTGCTGTCCGGTTTTCCTACACAGTGGTGAGGCAGATAAAACCGCGGTCCGTCACGATGGCTGGAGGCTAATGACATGTGTCCTAGGTCGATGTATTCCTGAAGAAATGCTGAATACTGCTCTTTCAGCTGTTGATTCCTTTGGAGTCTAGACTCGAGAGACTTGAAGCGCCTCAAAGCCCGATGAAATGAGTCTCCAAGGGCATCCAGATCCTCCTTTGCTGGTAAATGCACTGAGTATTGTCCAGTCTCCAGGCGCGTGTAGCCTTTCAAGAATAAATTTTCACAAATCATGTCTTCCTCCGTGACAGTTGATGCGGAACCATAGCAACTGTCAATTTCCCAGAATCGTTTGACTATATCGGTGAGGTTGTCATCCTCAGGAGAATCCCTGCGTACGGCTGCCAACGCATGATGCTTGATAGGCTGAGAAAAAGCTCCGGAAACGATCCATCCAAGCCTTGTCTTTTGGAAAATTGGCAAGTGTCTGGCTATGTGGGTCTGCCCCACGCAAAGCAATTCAAAGAACAGGCCGGCGCCAAGTAATACATCGATTCGCTGCGATTTGTAGAACGATGGATCGGCGAGTGCTATATTCTTCGGGATATTCCAGCTGGTTATGTCGATTCCGATATGAGGATGGTAGTCCGTGATCGTCCGTGTGACAACAGCCGAAAATGCTGCGCTGTATTTCCGATCAAGCGATTGGACAGCAAGATCGACTGCTGCGTTCGACGACAGAGAGGCTTCGCCTATTCCGGAAATTGAAACTGTTGATTTTCGTGTGACCAGTTGCAACTGGTTGGCCAGCCGACTGGTGACGAAATTCAGTTGTGATGCTGAGTCGAGCAAGGCACGACATGGTATAAAAGTACCCGCTCTGTTTTTGATGTAGATGATGGCTGTGGGCAGCAATACGTAGTCAGCTGACTGCTTTTCTGTGGGCTCAGGTGCGAAGTTCGAGCCAGTTGTGATTAGCGTTTGCTGCTGCTGAATTGTTCCATGCTGTGCATTGGAGGCACTTGACGTCGAGGGAATTTGGCCTGTATGCAGCAGGGTGTGATGTTTCTGCTGGCAGTGTCTGCAATGTCCAGCTCGACATTGCTGTAAGGCATGACCTTTACGAAGGCAGTTGAAGCATAGGTGCAGACGCTTAGCTTCATTAAAGCGGAGAGAGGGAGATAGGTTGGCAAAACGAGGACATTTAGGTAAGTAGTGATCCTTTGAGTCGCATAAAAGGCACGCGTTTGCTATGCTGCTAGAGGCTACAAGTGAATTTCGACCATTCTTCTTGTGCGCATCCTGTAGGCTGGCTGATTGCAGTGTAACGCCTTCCATGTTTTCCAGTTTTCGACATCTGCGCTCGATAAAGGACGCCATATTTGACCACTTCGGGATCTTCTCAGATTCCAGAGCCTCTTCCCATTTTTCCTGTGTGTTTGCGTCTAGCTTGCGACTTATTATGTTAATAAGTAGGCCATCTGCGATCTGCTCACTTGTTGCAATTGTGCCGAGAGCTCGAAGGTGAGCGTTTACGTTGTCGCTGAGCGCACGTAGGCTCTGTGCAGATCCTTTTTCAACACCTGGCAACCCAAAGATCGAGCGTATGTGCCCCTGAAATTGAAGCAACTTGTTATCAAAGCGTCTTATAAGTAGTTCTACTGCCTTATCGTAGTTTGCTTCAGAGGGTTCCAATGACTTGATGGTGTCAATTGCGGCACCTTCCAGACAAGAACGCAGGTGCTGTAGCTTTTCAATCTTGCTCAGATCCTCATTGCTACCAACAACTGTGTTGAACATCGCATAGAACTCGGGCCAATCTTCATATTTTCCATTAAATGTTGGCAGTTGCATCTCCGGTAGTCGAGACCGGCGACTGCAAGTTTGATTCACAGTGTCGTTGAGTCTGGGAATAGTCGTTGAATTGAGAGCAGTGTGACGAGCCTTGAGTGCGTCCAATTGTCGGGTGAGCCTTGCTTTAACCTTAAAATAAATTTCGGCGAATTCAACGCGCGTGTTCGATGCCATCTCCGACAAGTCAAGCTTCTCAAGCGCGGTCTGAGCATCGACGAATTCGGCCTGCATCCCGTTTACGGCATCGATTCTCACGGACAAATCGCTCTCGTCAAAACTCTCAATTTGCTCGTCAGAATTGAAGAACTCGAGCATGGAGGTCAGTTGACGTTTTATTTGGGAGCACTTTTGGCGATAAAAGTCACTAGGATTTGGTTCAGCCATTTTATTTGGTGTTCACTGTAACCAAAACCAAACGCGCGCGAAAAAATGTATTTTTTGTCACCACGAAAACGTAAGAAAACGAAGGAGATGAGAACGATTACTGTTGTTTGTATATAAGCACAGTTGAAACGGTTAAATGCACTTGCACTATGTATAGCCACTTATGCATGTATGTAGATGATAGGGCGATGTATGTGTGCGCAAAGTTTACTTGTTGAGGGCCAAATTTGTTTGCGAGAGTGTGTAATAATATTTATATTGAGACAGCTTAGCGCTGAGAATATTAATCGACAATATTCTGCGGAATAACAAATGTATGGCGCGAACTCAAAAGTTGCAAAAAAACGTATGCACTTATGTATGTATGTACGCGATACCGAAAAATGTTTGTGTGTATGTACGTATGTACGCGAACGAAAAATGTTTGTGTGTATGTACGTATGTACGCGAACGAAAAATGTTTGTGTGTATGTACGTATGTACGTAGTTGTGTGTATGTACGTATGTACGTAGTTGTGTGTATGCACGCGAACGAAAGCGAGATCGAAAGTTCACTTATTGAGGGCCAAATTTGCTTGCGAGAGTGTGTAATAATATTTCTATTAAAACAGCTTAGAAATGAGAATATTAATCGACAATATTCTGCGGAGTAACAAATGAATGGCGCGAACTCAAAAGTTGCAGAACGACGTATGTACATATGTACGCGTGCGAAAGCGAGATCGAAAATGTTTGTAGGTACATGTGTACGCGAAACCGAGATGAAAAAATGCGACGGCAGCGATTGCGCGAATAAATTACGAATAATTGAATCACGTCGGGGTCACCAATGTTTACGGGTACACTGATTTGTGCAACCGCCTTACTTCAATTCAAATTAAAAGCAAGGGTTTAATATTATAATTTATTGTGCCGCTGCATTTTTTACATGTGATGCGAGAAGAGACTGTTTTTAACAAGAGTTTTTAGTTAGACTTAACAGCTGCTAATATGAGATTTAACAGGTAGTTAACATAAGACTTAACAGTTGCATAGAAAATAGAGTTTAACAGCTGATTCTATTCGTGTGGCAACCTTGAGCTTAGATAAAGCAGTGATCTGCCGCGAACAAATAGCAAAGGTCCAAAGTGGCTGCCCTGACGAGCACCAGAAGTAACAAGGGCGGCTTAGAAAGACAGTTTTTAAAAATATCTCGTTGAGACCTGTTAGTTAAATAATCAAATATCCACAAAATGAGCTTTTGAGGAAAATCAATCAAATTCAACTTATTAATTAATAGATTATGATTTACGGAGTCAAATGCTTTACTGAAGTCAGTATAGACCACATCAGTTTGCGTTTTGTTTCGAAATCCTAAATTAATATGGGAAGAAAATCTCGCCTTTATTTATTTATTTTATTTAGTTTAGTTTATAGTGGAACTATGATCAGTCGACTTTTTAAAAGTAAAGAAACAATTGAAATTAGATTTAAATTATTTAAGTTGAAATTTTAAACTAAAGGTAATTTTAAATTAAGGGTAAAACCTTAAATGTAAAGAAAAGGAAAAAAAAAAAAAATTATTTAAAAATTGTGCAAATGTGCAAACGTGGAAACTGGGATAAAGAAAAGCTGATACAACATTTGTTGCAGAGGATTGGGGAAAACCCAGAAAAACCCAATCAGATCGGGAGAGTTAGTGTTAGTAACCAAATGCAAATAAAACGAGAGCAACAGTCGAGTTACACACAACAGTAGGATACCCTTGGACGTATGTTGCCATAAAAAGTATTTAATTGTATAATACTAATTGCAAGCTATAAATTAATAATAATACTGGAGTGCGCTGCCACCTTGCTTCAATTTCGATATTTTGCCAATAATTTATCGCCGCAATTTCCTAAAGCGGTGTGAAGAGTAGATATCGGTATTTCTTTATAAATTTTAAATTGGTTAATATCGATAACAAGGTCCAAGGGTATAAAAATAATAAAAATAATAATAATTATCAAACCAATTTTCCATTCAATGGTTATACTTAACTATTATATAATTAAATTAAAGTATTATTAAAATATGCCTACATACATATTTACATATATCCTGTCATTTAGATTTCTTAATTTCTAACCTATTCCAAACATTACAAACTCATGCTATCCTGAATACTAACAGATATCCCATTGTGATGGCTATGCAAAACCTCAAAAGTCCTAGCACTGATCTTTTCATTATCTAGTATATTTGAAAACGCCCAATCAATATGTGTATCCATATTGGTAGTGGACGTTTTCAAATCTAACAAACTCCTAAATCCTTTGCTAATCAAAAAATTATAAATACTCTTACACCTGTTAAAGGTTTTGAGGCACAAATTAAAATCTCCTAAATCACCTAAACGAGAAAATTGATGAATTATCTCCTCAAATTCTATTTTAAATGTGGACAGAGGAAAGTCTGGACTTTTATATAATATAAGAAAACTTATGGCATCAAACCTAAATATGCCGAACTCAAAAACTACTGAGCCAAAAGTTGTTCTACTGCTAAAGGTATGGGAAACTCTATCTACTAGCTCGTTCTTTACATAAATTATGATGCCTGTTAAAGGCCTAATTGATTCAAGTTAAACCACAATAGTGAGCCCAGGTATTTCTACAGTTTCATTGCTTATGGAAGTTTCCACGAAACATAATATTTATGACTGAAACATCAGCTTGTCCGATCGAATATCTTCAAGATGGGAATTCAAGCTCTGAGTATTATGGAAGAAAATGTTAAGGGCAGAACTGTTAACTAAATAATCGTAATGAGTAGACAGTAGTTTTTCAGTCCGCAATTTCTTCAATTGGGCTTTCACTTTATCATTATTTTGGGGAGACTTAGGAGGAACAAAGTTCCCAATAATGAATAATCCTAAAGCAGTAGTTGCTCTACTGCAAGCTACGTATAATGCAGCACGCTGCATTCTGGAATTAGCATGGACTACCACTTTGCCATACGTAGCTCCCTGACTCTTATGAATTGTGATGCCTTCAGCAGGCACAATTGGAAACTACCTACGGTCAATGTTAATTTGTGCGTTATTTGAATATTGAAAACTGCGAACAATTTTCTGAATAGGAGTCCATGAAGGATCTGTACGATGTGTACACTTCGAACGCGCAGATTCTCCTACAGTTTCCTCTATAAATTTCATCCATAAAATGTTGGGAGAGTTGGATGTATTGAAATCTATTTGCATCAACACACCTGATGCCCCGTTTACTAATCCATCCCCTGTGCCTACATTGACCGTCATCATGTACTTGGCAGTATTTTTTAGGAGAAGAGACGTACAGAGTCCCTGTGTAGCGGAAGTTTTAAAACTCTTCACTTCTTCTAATATTCTTTGTTTCCTAGCTGGTTCCAAATGGCCCGCCTTAATAAAATCTTCAGGAGTAGAGAAAAATTGCTCAGTAGCAATTGAGTTAAGTTTCGTTACATTAAATAAATCAACCTCATTATTATTACTAAACAGATGAATTGCATCATCGGGCACTGCCGATGGTTCGCATATTCTAGATTGGAAAAGGACAATATCATCGGCTGTCATACAACCCGATCCATATTATTTAAGGCAGAAGCGAAAAGCTAATCGTCACGTTGACGCATTATCTCTGTGAGCTCAAAATACAAAAAAAGGTCCAGAGATACGTACCAAATATTTCATGGTAAGGGTCAGTGGTATTTGGATCGAAAATCCAACTACCTCTTACGGGCTGTAACTGTCTAAAATCACCGAATACGATGATAGAAACACCACCAAAGGAGATGTATTTTTGAAAATTTGCTTCAAACGAGAATCTAAATAAGAAAACATTAGAGAGCTAACCATTGATATTTCATCAATTATAATTAATTTAAGATCGATTAACCTTGAATGAAGGCTATTAACTAAATCATGGCTTAAGGCCCTTAGAGGTGCTGAGCGAGATTGATTAACAGGAAGTGAAAACATGGAATGCAGTGTCGAACCACTTATTCCGAATGCTGCTTTTCCTGTTGGTGCATATAAGAGGATTTTAACAGATGTCGGATCAGCTCCTGGTATCCTGTTATACATTACGGATAATGACTGAAAAATTGCTGATATAAGTCGACTCTTTCCGACTCCGGCGCCGCCTCCAACAAATTCATAAAAGACTGTATTGATTTTGGCATTATGCAAAGCATGTGTAAAATATAGCTTCTGCTTTAAATTAAGAGATCTAACTATATTAGCTAAGCTTTCCTGAGAAACTAAGGCTGGAAGCTTGAAAAAACGGACATTACTATCTTCATCATTCATATCAATATTTCCATCCACATTTAAAACATTTAGATGTGGATCTATTTCATGCAATCCTAAAACTTTGAAGCCATCATCTACCACTTCCTGTTCTCCTACTTGATTATTCTCATTTTCTGCTTCCTCTGTTAAGTGGCTCAGAGCATCTTCTAGTTCTCTATCATCTAGTAAATTATATTTTCTGTGATTGTTCTCTACTAACTCCGAATTTTCCCTACAGAACAATTCACAGTCATGTGTGACTAAATCCAAATGCTCATCTCGCCATGGGGCGTAAAGCATTTTTAGCTCTCTGAAATAGTCACTTGTTTCTGTATTGATATTAAATCTCCTATACCTAATTATGCACGCAGTGATCCCCTTTCTGATGAAGCCACTATTATCGCGAAGAGCGTAAACTATTGATTCAGAAGCCCTAGGCACATCATCGTCAAAGTCATCTGCATTTTCTTGGCGAGCTCCTCGTTTTGATTTGCTATAGCTATAAAAAGCTGCAAAATCGGCTAGGCATAAGCTCTCTAAAGCGTCTTTGCGCTGAATATAATGATCTAGAAGTCCTAAGTAAAAAATTTCCCTAGAGTCTTCGGGCAGATTTTGAAGTTGCTGTCTAGATTTCAGCATTCTGACCCGTTTTTCTGGAACGTGTGTATTAATATACACACTGGCACTACTGCTGGCGGACAAATGCAAAAGATCGCTTCAAAAAAACTTTTGGTTTCTTTATACTTGATCTTACAGCATTAATGTAGCCCTCATAACTAAGGTTAAGTTGATCGTGGGACAAAAAGTTGTTAAAATCGTTAAAATTTTCTACGCTTTCACGATCAAATGGGAAGTCGAGCAGACTTTGAATTTTTTCGAAATTCCTACGATGCTCGGCCAAATTTGGAGCATTTTCTTCTAAAGGGAGAAGAATTTCTGTTTGAGGCATGGGAGGGTATGGGATACCAAATCTACAAATTTGTTTTGACCTAATTTCTCGCCTGTAAGAGTGCCCGTGACTATGGAGTTGATACTCCAAATATGGAGCAACGTCCGGGCAACTAGAATCAGCAGTAATAAACTGATCAATAAAGGACTTCACAGGCATAAATGTGGACTCATTCTTTAGGTCGAGCTTTGGGGCGTCTTTCAGCCAGAACATGCCATGTATATGTGGAGAGCCTCTTTGCTGAAACTCCACTCGCCAATAAAACTTGATGACCTGGTGACAACCAAAGACACCGCCTTCCTTTTTCATCAGTTTTAAAACCTGTCTATATCGAAAATCGAAATATCTGGCACAGGTCACTGGGCCTTGTCTAATGAGACGAGCTTTCTCATTAAACCCCAAATTTAACGCTTCTTCTTCGGATACTTCCAGCTTGTCTACATTTTTATATAACGAAACTAAAAGCTCCGGCCATCTAGTTTCCGCAGCGCATGTCAAGAGGTCGCTGACCCTCTCCTGGTGCTATAGCAATTGAGGAATATCTATGTTTTCAACAGGGACATTTTCCATGTAGGTTTCTTGACCTGCTGGATTCAACTCTACCTCTTCTTCTACTACTCTATGCTCATTAGGTTGTGCTGCCTTTTCTAACATTTGACACACAATGTCCCTGTCGTCTGCTGACGCAACAAATGGTACAGTCTCAGCAGAGTAAGAAGACAACCACTGCTCATTGATAGTAACCTGGTGCTTCTTATAAAGCTCTGTGTTCACTAAATACCGAATTGCATCAACTATCTTTGAGGGCCTTATGGTTTCAGCCATGAAATCATGGTTATACTCCATCCTACGCTTAAGATGAATCTGAACTACTTCGGCTTCATTAAATGCCCTGGGAAGGGAAGTTACAACATTTGCAACTGGAATTGGCACATTGATCACTGCTCCTTTAATGGCACTTTGACGTCCATATCCAAGAGACTTTATGATCATAAAAGGAAGACGGGGAGAAATCAGCCTTTCTTCTAGAGGCGTCAAGCCTTTCAGGCATTCCGGAAGCTCCGGAAAATTTAGGCCATTTGTAATAGAAGCCTTTGGTTTTTTCCCTGACTTAATACTGCGGCTGCAGGTTTTGCAAAAGCTAAACCTATTATTATGGGATGGAAACATAGAGGAAAGATACAAAATATCAACACTATTTGCCTCACTACACTTTTCCTCTATGACCTCACGCGAAATTTTATCCACTTGATGTGGAAACCACAAACCTTTGCAACATATGCAAACCTGATCGGGTCCCTGCTTGACTGTCTTATTAAAATTGGCTATTAGGCAATCTAAACTAGTTTTAACCTGCGATATCCTATCATCTGGAAGGGTATTCGCACGGTCCACTCTATTGCGGGACGCGTTTCTCCTATTCTCTGCTATCCTATTGGTGCAAATACTCCTATATAGACTCACTCTTTGCGACATATTCCTATGGGCTTCAAAGGCCTCACGTTGAGCTTGAATTCGAGCACTGCGGCGTGCACTAGTATTGCGTGCCTGCTCAACAATCCTACGAATAGGATTGTTTCTAACCTGAGACCTTTGACTTCTATCTATTGCCCTTTCTAAAATTCGCGTCTCCTGATTTTGTCGCTGAATCGCCCTTCTAACAGCATCTCGTCCGCTTTCGTTGGACCTGAATTGTGGACATTGCCTGCGCCTCGATCGACGCAAAGTATTGGCAAGTTGTTCGGCATTTCTAGTTGAATGATCAGTTCGTCGAACACGGCGACGAACTGCATCCTGCTCTCTTTCCTGAGATCGAAACTCAGCATCTTGCCTGCGACTCGAACGACGCGAAGTGTTGGCAAGTCGTTCGTCTGTTTTAATTGCAGAATCACTGCGACGTACACGGCGACGAACTGCATCCTGCTCTCTTTCCTGAGATCGAAACTCAGCATCTTGATTGCGACTCGAACGACGCGAAGTGTTGGCAAATTGTTCGTCTGTTTTAATTGCAGAATCACTGCGACGTACACGGCGACGAACTGCATCCTGCTCTCTTTCATGAGATCGAAACTCAGCATCTTGCCTGCGACTCGAACGACGCGAAGTGTTGGCAAGTTGTTCGTCTGTTTTAATTGCAGAATCACTGCGACGTACACGGCGACGAACTGCATCCTGCTCTCTTTCCTGAGATCGAAACTCAGCATCTTGCCTGCGACTCGAACGACGCGAAGTGTTGGCAAGTTGTTCGTCTGTTTTAATTGCAGAATCACTGCGACGTACACGGCGACGAACTGCATCCTGCTCTCTTTCCTGAGATTGAAACTCAGCATCTCGCCTGCGCCTCGAACGACGCGAAGTGTCAGCAAGTTTTTCTTGTAATCTGATTGGCGAAGAAGCCCGAAGAGTAGTGTGACGAATTGTGTCCGGTATTTGCTCAACGGCCCTAAATGTTCTATTACTTCTGCGGACTCGATGCTGTTGACTATCTCTAACCCTTTCAGCTTCCCTAAATTCAAAATTTTTCCTACGTTCTCTATGTGCCTCTAGATTATTTACGCGTTCCTGCTCAGAAAAGTCTATATCTGACCTATTCAAACGATTTCTTTTTCGCTGTGTTTGACTCCTATTGCAAGCTGACTTTCTCTTAAGTCTAGGCATCTTTTAATATATAAGTTTTAAAATAATATATAGGTATATTAAAAATAAAATTCTTATTAATTAATTTAATTTGAATATATATTTATCAAAAATTAATATATAGTTATATATATAAAATAAAGTAAGTATATTTATTTATATATATAAATATATTCATATATTTAAATAGATATATATACATATATTATATATTATAATTATATTCATATATTTAAATAAATATATGTATATTATATATTATAATTATTTTATAAATGAAAATAAATATCTAATGAAAGAACAAATAATAATAAAATTCAATAAAGAAAATAAAAATAAACAAAATGTGGAAAAAAGAATAAATATAAATCAAAGAAATAATAAATTAAACCTGCAAGAAATTCCAGCGAAAATTCCAATTTGAATCGCGGAAACGAACCGATACCGATATCCACGCACAGTCGCACACACTTCAGAAGAGTCTATACACACATATATGTATGCATGCACCAAACTACATTACGCTGTGTACCGCACTTTTCTAAAATTGCGCGCCACGTTCCGGGCAGGGCGCAATCATTCACACACATAAAAAATGTTCCGTTAACGCATAACAATCACACACGAGGATTTACTTATTATATACTCGACATATATTAATTTGCATTAAATGTTAAATGTACCACGAACACGCGAATTAATTATATATTATTTTATATTTAATATCGAAAATACAAATGCTAATCGACAATCGACGACGACACCGAACACGCCAATCGCAAACTACAAATTAACATAACACTGAAGCGCGCTGCCACCTTGCAACAATTTTGATACGTTGCCAATAATTCATCGCCGCAATTACCTTGAATGAAGGCTATTAACTAAATCATGGCTTAAGGCCCTTAGAGGTGCTGAGCGAGATTGATTAACAGGAAGTGAAAACATGGAATGCAGTGTCGAACCACTTATTCCGAATGCTGCTTTTCCTGTTGGTGCATATAAGAGGATTTTAACAGATGTCGGATCAGCTCCTGGTATCCTGTTATACATTACGGATAATGACTGAAAAATTGCTGATATAAGTCGACTCTTTCCGACTCCGGCGCCGCCTCCAACAAATTCATAAAAGACTGTATTGATTTTGGCATTATGCAAAGCATGTGTAAAATATAGCTTCTGCTTTAAATTAAGAGATCTAACTATATTAGCTAAGCTTTCCTGAGAAACTAAGGCTGGAAGCTTGAAAAAACGGACATTACTATCTTCATCATTCATATCAATATTTCCATCCACATTTAAAACATTTAGATGTGGATCTATTTCATGCAATCCTAAAACTTTGAAGCCATCATCTACCACTTCCTGTTCTCCTACTTGATTATTCTCATTTTCTGCTTCCTCTGTTAAGTGGCTCAGAGCATCTTCTAGTTCTCTATCATCTAGTAAATTATATTTTCTGTGATTGTTCTCTACTAACTCCGAATTTTCCCTACAGAACAATTCACAGTCATGTGTGACTAAATCCAAATGCTCATCTCGCCATGGGGCGTAAAGCATTTTTAGCTCTCTGAAATAGTCACTTGTTTCTGTATTGATATTAAATCTCCTATACCTAATTATGCACGCAGTGATCCCCTTTCTGATGAAGCCACTATTATCGCGAAGAGCGTAAACTATTGATTCAGAAGCCCTAGGCACATCATCGTCAAAGTCATCTGCATTTTCTTGGCGAGCTCCTCGTTTTGATTTGCTATAGCTATAAAAAGCTGCAAAATCGGCTAGGCATAAGCTCTCTAAAGCGTCTTTGCGCTGAATATAATGATCTAGAAGTCCTAAGTAAAAAATTTCCCTAGAGTCTTCGGGCAGATTTTGAAGTTGCTGTCTAGATTTCAGCATTCTGACCCGTTTTTCTGGAACGTGTGTATTAATATACACACTGGCACTACTGCTGGCGGACAAATGCAAAAGATCGCTTCAAAAAAACTTTTGGTTTCTTTATACTTGATCTTACAGCATTAATGTAGCCCTCATAACTAAGGTTAAGTTGATCGTGGGACAAAAAGTTGTTAAAATCGTTAAAATTTTCTACGCTTTCACGATCAAATGGGAAGTCGAGCAGACTTTGAATTTTTTCGAAATTCCTACGATGCTCGGCCAAATTTGGAGCATTTTCTTCTAAAGGGAGAAGAATTTCTGTTTGAGGCATGGGAGGGTATGGGATACCAAATCTACAAATTTGTTTTGACCTAATTTCTCGCCTGTAAGAGTGCCCGTGACTATGGAGTTGATACTCCAAATATGGAGCAACGTCCGGGCAACTAGAATCAGCAGTAATAAACTGATCAATAAAGGACTTCACAGGCATAAATGTGGACTCATTCTTTAGGTCGAGCTTTGGGGCGTCTTTCAGCCAGAACATGCCATGTATATGTGGAGAGCCTCTTTGCTGAAACTCCACTCGCCAATAAAACTTGATGACCTGGTGACAACCAAAGACACCGCCTTCCTTTTTCATCAGTTTTAAAACCTGTCTATATCGAAAATCGAAATATCTGGCACAGGTCACTGGGCCTTGTCTAATGAGACGAGCTTTCTCATTAAACCCCAAATTTAACGCTTCTTCTTCGGATACTTCCAGCTTGTCTACATTTTTATATAACGAAACTAAAAGCTCCGGCCATCTAGTTTCCGCAGCGCATGTCAAGAGGTCGCTGACCCTCTCCTGGTGCTATAGCAATTCGAGGAATATCTATGTTTTCAACAGGGACATTTTCCATGTAGGTTTCTTGACCTGCTGGATTCAACTCTACCTCTTCTTCTACTACTCTATGCTCATTAGGTTGTGCTGCCTTTTCTAACATTTGACACACAATGTCCCTGTCGTCTGCTGACGCAACAAATGGTACAGTCTCAGCAGAGTAAGAAGACAACCACTGCTCATTGATAGTAACCTGGTGCTTCTTATAAAGCTCTGTGTTCACTAAATACCGAATTGCATCAACTATCTTTGAGGGCCTTATGGTTTCAGCCATGAAATCATGGTTATACTCCATCCTACGCTTAAGATGAATCTGAACTACTTCGGCTTCATTAAATGCCCTGGGAAGGGAAGTTACAACATTTGCAACTGGAATTGGCACATTGATCACTGCTCCTTTAATGGCACTTTGACGTCCATATCCAAGAGACTTTATGATCATAAAAGGAAGACGGGGAGAAATCAGCCTTTCTTCTAGAGGCGTCAAGCCTTTCAGGCATTCCGGAAGCTCCGGAAAATTTAGGCCATTTGTAATAGAAGCCTTTGGTTTTTTCCCTGACTTAATACTGCGGCTGCAGGTTTTGCAAAAGCTAAACCTATTATTATGGGATGGAAACATAGAGGAAAGATACAAAATATCAACACTATTTGCCTCACTACACTTTTCCTCTATGACCTCACGCGAAATTTTATCCACTTGATGTGGAAACCACAAACCTTTGCAACATATGCAAACCTGATCGGGTCCCTGCTTGACTGTCTTATTAAAATTGGCTATTAGGCAATCTAAACTAGTTTTAACCTGCGATATCCTATCATCTGGAAGGGTATTCGCACGGTCCACTCTATTGCGGGACGCGTTTCTCCTATTCTCTGCTATCCTATTGGTGCAAATACTCCTATATAGACTCACTCTTTGCGACATATTCCTATGGGCTTCAAAGGCCTCACGTTGAGCTTGAATTCGAGCACTGCGGCGTGCACTAGTATTGCGTGCCTGCTCAACAATCCTACGAATAGGATTGTTTCTAACCTGAGACCTTTGACTTCTATCTATTGCCCTTTCTAAAATTCGCGTCTCCTGATTTTGTCGCTGAATCGCCCTTCTAACAGCATCTCGTCCGCTTTCGTTGGACCTGAATTGTGGACATTGCCTGCGCCTCGATCGACGCAAAGTATTGGCAAGTTGTTCGGCATTTCTAGTTGAATGATCAGTTCGTCGAACACGGCGACGAACTGCATCCTGCTCTCTTTCCTGAGATCGAAACTCAGCATCTTGCCTGCGACTCGAACGACGCGAAGTGTTGGCAAGTCGTTCGTCTGTTTTAATTGCAGAATCACTGCGACGTACACGGCGACGAACTGCATCCTGCTCTCTTTCCTGAGATCGAAACTCAGCATCTTGATTGCGACTCGAACGACGCGAAGTGTTGGCAAATTGTTCGTCTGTTTTAATTGCAGAATCACTGCGACGTACACGGCGACGAACTGCATCCTGCTCTCTTTCATGAGATCGAAACTCAGCATCTTGCCTGCGACTCGAACGACGCGAAGTGTTGGCAAGTTGTTCGTCTGTTTTAATTGCAGAATCACTGCGACGTACACGGCGACGAACTGCATCCTGCTCTCTTTCCTGAGATCGAAACTCAGCATCTTGCCTGCGACTCGAACGACGCGAAGTGTTGGCAAGTTGTTCGTCTGTTTTAATTGCAGAATCACTGCGACGTACACGGCGACGAACTGCATCCTGCTCTCTTTCCTGAGATTGAAACTCAGCATCTCGCCTGCGCCTCGAACGACGCGAAGTGTCAGCAAGTTTTTCTTGTAATCTGATTGGCGAAGAAGCCCGAAGAGTAGTGTGACGAATTGTGTCCGGTATTTGCTCAACGGCCCTAAATGTTCTATTACTTCTGCGGACTCGATGCTGTTGACTATCTCTAACCCTTTCAGCTTCCCTAAATTCAAAATTTTTCCTACGTTCTCTATGTGCCTCTAGATTATTTACGCGTTCCTGCTCAGAAAAGTCTATATCTGACCTATTCAAACGATTTCTTTTTCGCTGTGTTTGACTCCTATTGCAAGCTGACTTTCTCTTAAGTCTAGGCATCTTTTAATATATAAGTTTTAAAATAATATATAGGTATATTAAAAATAAAATTCTTATTAATTAATTTAATTTGAATATATATTTATCAAAAATTAATATATAGTTATATATATAAAATAAAGTAAGTATATTTATTTATATATATAAATATATTCATATATTTAAATAGATATATATACATATATTATATATTATAATTATATTCATATATTTAAATAAATATATGTATATTATATATTATAATTATTTTATAAATGAAAATAAATATCTAATGAAAGAACAAATAATAATAAAATTCAATAAAGAAAATAAAAATAAACAAAATGTGGAAAAAGAATAAATATAAATCAAAGAAATAATAAATTAAACCTGCAAGAAATTCCAGCGAAAATTCCAATTTGAATCGCGGAAACGAACCGATACCGATATCCACGCACAGTCGCACACACTTCAGAAGAGTCTATACACACATATATGTATGCATGCACCAAACTACATTACGCTGTGTACCGCACTTTTCTAAAATTGCGCGCCACGTTCCGGGCAGGGCGCAATCATTCACACACATAAAAAATGTTCCGTTAACGCATAACAATCACACACGAGGATTTACTTATTATATACTCGACATATATTAATTTGCATTAAATGTTAAATGTACCACGAACACGCGAATTAATTATATATTATTTTATATTTAATATCGAAAATACAAATGCTAATCGACAATCGACGACGACACCGAACACGCCAATCGCAAACTACAAATTAACATAACACTGAAGCGCGCTGCCACCTTGCAACAATTTTGATACGTTGCCAATAATTCATCGCCGCAATTAAAAAGTGCGCGAAACATTAAATTTATAATAATGATCTAAAGAATCTAATATACATACAAAATATACATATATTAAAAAAACGAAGTAGATGAAATGTTAGTAAATTTTTTAGATTCAATAGACGTGGGGAGATAATATAATTTACACATATTAATATAATTTATATGCAAAACATATGAAACATATATCGATATGTTTAATATATATTAAAAGCTATCGATATGATAGCTCATAATATATCGTGAAATCTAAATTAATATTTATTTAATAAAAAGTGAATATATAAATTATTAAATAATAATAATAATATGTCTATATTATAAATCTAGTAAATACCTGCATTCATGCATGCCGATCAACCACGCTATTGGTTGTATATAATTTTACATATGTATGTGTGAACACAAATTAAGTATGTATAACTGTTTGCATTTATGCACATGTTTTTCGGTAATTGGCATGTGCATGGAAAAGAAGAGTAGAGAAACAGCTCGCGCTTCGCGCTCGCATCGTTTGTCCTTTTCTTTCATGCTTTCAACTTCTTTGCTGGTCAAAGTCGAAATGGTTTATCTAATAACTTCAGTGTTTATTGTCCGATCGGATTGCAATTTGGAGGATAGGTTCATATAGTATTTATCTATATATATGCTAAAGCAGAACGTTAAGAAATGAGTTCTTCGAATGTAAATAGCAATGTAAACCAAAATTGGCGGTTTGCAGGGGCGGTAGGCGTGATATTCCAAATTGAAAATAAACTTGATCTGCGTATGGTATACACGAATCTTCATGCTAAATTTGGTGTCCGTAGCTTTTGTAATAGCTGAAATCGGCGCGTTCATCCAGACAGACAGACAGACGGACAGACAGACGGACATGGCTCAATCGACTCGGCTATTGATCCTGAGCAAGAATATATATACTTTATGGGGTCTCCGACGCCTCCTTCTGCCTGTTACATACATTTGCACAAAGTTAGTATACCCTTTTTTGACCATTTTCAATGGTCCAAGGGTATAATTATGAGTAGAGTGTTAAAGCATGCAGTATGTTGAAAGTACTACTATGAATAGAAAGAAGATAAGTATGTATTTAACTAAATTCGAGATAAGTGGGCGAGGAGTTGTAATTTTAAGCTAGATATCAAGTTGTTATTGTTAGCTACAATGAAGTATAGTTTATTATAGTCCGAACATAATACCCTGAATGGCTCATGCAGGGCATAGTTCGAGCTACAATTGGGAAGTTTTAGAGGAAGGTAATTACGGGTGATTCTACCAGGGACAGAAAAGTGTAGTCTACTAAGTAAGTTGCTACTATCTATGTCACCTTGGATAAGGTTGTTAATAAATATAACACCAAGCATGGTTCTACGATTGGCTAGAGAAGGCAGATTAAGTAACAAAAGTCTACTAGGATAGGAAGGAAGTCTTGAATTTACATCCCAGTTAAGGCCTTGCAAGGCAAACATTAAGAAGTTTTTCTGTACGGATTCAATGCGGTCTCTATGAACTGTGTACTGAGGGTTCCAGACACATGATCCGTACTCGAGAATTGGACGAACAAGCGAAGTGAAGAGAGTCTTAGTTAAGTAAGGATCGTCAAACTCCTTGGACCATCTCTTAATAAAGCCGAGTACACCCACAGCTTTATTAACCATTGATGATATATGTTCAGAAAACTTGAAATTTCGGTCCAAACGGACACCTAGATCATCAACCAGGGAAATTCTTTACAAGGTACAACCACAAAGAGAGTATGATACGTACTTTGGGCAGGCACGTGAGAATGTCATCAGCTTGCATTTTGAGCTGTTCAGATTAAGGAGATTTGCACGACACCAAGAAAAGAAACAATCTAGGTCAGATTGAAGGCGAGAATGACAGGAGTCGTCTCTAAATTAAAAACAGAGCTTGACATCATCCGCGTACATGAGAGTACGTGAGTTAAGTATGACCGTTGGGAGGTCATTGATGAAAAGTGTAAAAAGCAGGGGACCTAAGTGGCTTCCCTGAGGAACACCAGATGTGGCATGAACGGGATAGGAACGAGTATTTTTAAAAAGGACTCGTTAGGTTCTGTCACTCAAATAGCTCACAATCCAACTAAGAAGTTTTGGTGAGAAACCGAGAAGATTTAGTTTATGTGCTAGAAGGGAATGGTTGACTGAGTCAAATGCCTTACTGAAATCAGTATAAATGACATCAGTTTGAAGATTTTCCTGAAATCCTTTTACCACAAAGGATGTCAGCTCAAGCAAATTTGTCGTGGTAGAACGACGCTTTACAAATCCGTGTTGAAAAGGGGATATAACGGATCTACTAAAATGCTGCAAGTGAGGAGTAATAAGAAGAAGAATTTCGGTATAGCCGACAATTTAGAGATACCTCTAAAATTGCTTGCTTTAGACTTGCTGCCCTTTTTATGTAAAGTGATGATAAAGGATTCCTTCCATATGGATGGAAACGAGGCAGTTCCTAAGGACAGCGAAAATAGTTTGAGCAATGGCTTACATAAGGAGTTGGCACAGTATCGACGTACACAGGCGGGGATACCATCGGGACCTGGTGAGAAGACTGGTTTAACCAATCGAAGATCCCTCATAAGTGAACTTTCATTCAGTAAAGGTGTGAAGATGCCATTCGAGCTTGGTACGCTATATGGATAGGAGTGAATGTTTGGCGTAGAAGAAGAATAAGTTGTTTGAAAAAACTTGGCAAACATATCGGCAATGGCCTGATCTGTGTCCGCCTCAGCGTTATCGAACATAAGTTTAGAAGGAAAGCCCGCTGACCTACGCTGCATGTTAACAAAACTATAAAACTGTTTAGGATTCTGAAAGAACTGAATCCTACATCTTGTCAAATAGTTTTTATAACACTTCGCGTTAAGCACGGTAAAATTTGCCCGAGCAGTTAGGTAGCGGGAAAAGACAATCGGTGAGTTTTTCAGCTTGTATTTCTTAAATAAGCTACTCTTTAAGTTTTTTAAGCGAGACAACTCTTTTGTAAGCCAAGGAGGCCTACTTGAGCTTGTCGGATAGAAAAACGGAACACAGATATCAAAAGCAGAGTTAAGGGTTTTATAAAATATATTAATAGCCACTGACATATCAGTTGATAGATAAAAGTCAGACCAATCACAATATGAAATTAAATAATTTAAGTATTCAAAGTCTGCTTTCTTAAAGCAGCGCACGCGATTGCGATTAATACCCAATTCGAGATTCACTTCGAAAGTGGGATGATAAGGATCTTCAGGTAGGGAAAGAGGTTGTGCCCTGTCTAAAATCACCCTGGAAGGATCTGAGACGAAACATAGATCAAGCGATCTGTTTAAAGTGTTTTTGACATGATTAACCTGCGACAAAGAAATGTCAAACAAACCGTCAAACAGATCATGTTGCCGGGAGGGCAGAAGGAAGTTTCCCTCCGCAATGGATGTCCAATTACATTCCGGGATATTAAAGTCACCCAGGACTATGAAATGATCTCTGTCTGATAACAGATTAAAAATATTCTTAATTGCAGACAAATGTTGCAAGTAGACTGATAATTCCGATGACGGCGGAATATAGGAGCAGGTTATATACAAGAAAAAACCGGGAAAGTGTAGTTTTACACAGATTAATTCAATGTCGAATTGAAACTCCGGCTGTAAGAGGTCCGACATAATGGAGGAGTCTACTGCAATCAGTACTCCACCACCCCATCGGTCAGGTCGATCAAGCCTGTAAGTTGTATACCTATCTGGAAAGACTTCAGAGCTTGGAATCTCTGATTTTAACCAGGTTTCGGTAAAGGCAATAATTTGGGAAGAAGGCAAGACTATGAAGGTAAAGACTAGAGATTTTACTACAGAGGCCTCTAACATTTTGATAGGAAAGAATTAAGGAAGAAAGAATATTTGTGTGTCCCCTAGCATTTTCAGAAGCATGAAGAGAAGAGAACTTCAATTTTTTGATGACTTTGCACTTGTTGTAGGTCCACTTGGCGATGTAACGGCCAATGTGGGAAGAGTGACGGTCCTTCGGCTTTTTTGTTTTGGAGTGAACTCCTTAACAATAAGGTCGGGGGCCAGAAAGAAGCTGCGCAAACGTCTTTAAACTGTTCTGCAGGGAGTATATTTATAAGCCTATGTTGATAAGGTGAAATTATAGGAAAATAACTATTGGATAATGACAAGTCGAGTAGCTTATGAATTGGCTTCAGAATCGAGTCAGCACATAATCTAAGTTCACATGTTGGAAATTCATCAGGGCCAGGAGAGAAAACGGGTTTTTATCGATTTAAAATCATTAATTAAAGAGGTTTTGTCGATAATAGGACCATAAGGGTGTGAATGTAGAGGAGAACTATAATGTTCAGTTGAATAAGTTTATTGACAAAAGTCTTCAAACAAATCGGCGGCCTTGCTTTCTTATTTTCGTATGGTAGAGAGGAAGGAAATCTACTTAGTTAACGTTTAAAATTGACAAAGTTATAAAACTGCTTTGGGTCCTGAGCAAACTGCAAACTGCAGCAATACAAATACTTTTTGTAGCAATTTGTTTGTTCAGAGCAATCAAGTTTGTTCTTGCAGCAATATATTGCAAAAAATCAGAAGGATTAAAAGTTAATTTAAATTTTGTATAATACAGATTTCAAATATTTCAACCTTACTAACTCACGTGAAAACCAAAAATTTATGGTTTATTGTGTTTGTCGGAACGAAAATGTGCGTACAGGCAGTACCCCATAAACTATATATATTCAAAATCTGGATCAACAGGCGAATCGATTGAGGTACATCTGTCTGCCTTTCTGTATGAACGCGTATATCGCAGACTCTATGTAAGCTAGAGCCATCCCGCCTCTGCAAATCAGTAATAACTGTTTGGAAGCGGCAATATTAGCTTAAGAACCAAAGTTGAATATCACACATAACAAATACCTTGTTTTGTGAAGATTTCATTTAAATCGGACTATAAATAAGTAAGATATAATAAGAATTAAATTCGTTTTGAACGTAAATACAGTACACAGCCACACAGAAATAAAACTTTGTATTTGCTATTGGCCGGTAGTAACAGAAATGGTTTATCATGCAACCTTGACGGCTAAGCACGTAAAGAGTCAATAACTGAGTGGTTAGAGCGGCCGACGGAATTATGTAGGCTTGCGTGTGTTGTGGCGCCAGTTCAATTCTCATGTGCGACAGCTTTTTTTGCATTCTTTCCATTTTATTTATTATTAATCTTATTTATTTCTTTGAGTCTAATAAACTAAAACGAAAGTAGTAACCGAGGGGGCTGTGATGTACATACATACAAATCCGCTACTGCTGAACCCCGAATACGGTTAACATTATTGGCATTAGATTCCGTGACATACATAGCTCACTTCGCTACTGAATACCTCTTACGGCAGTCGGAGATTGGTGTTCGATTCCTCGGGTGGGTAGTTTCACTTTTTTCGTTTACATATTTATTTATTATAATTTTATATATTTAGTAATTTTTCACCTTACTTCATTGCATAAGTAAATGTACATAAATATATATTTACACAAATATACATACATATGAAATTAAGCATTTACAAGTGCGTGGAGATATTAGACAGAGCGAGTAGACACAATATGCATTTTTAGCTAGTGACTAAAAATCAAGAAGAAGCAAATGTAACGAGTTTTTGGCAAGCACTAAAAATGCATACAAATACTTCTTGCCCTCTCTATTCGTTCTTCTTCTTCTGTTCGTCAATTAAATTTGTGCGTTCGAACATAGTATTGTAGTAAAACCACGCGAAATTTAAATCCAAATAAAGAGCAATTTTCATTAGAATTTTAAGGAATAACCGATAGTAAAATAGTCGTGTCGATTTGTGTTAACTTTTATTAATAAACGTTTACGAGGTGTGCGAAGTTCGCGAAATTTTTGCTGACAGTTTTCATCGATTGCAGGGGAGTGGTGCAAAATGAGTTCTTACCATATGGTCGTACGGTTAATAAGCAGTATTATCTTGAAGTTATGCGCCGTTTGCGAGAAGCAATACGAAGAAAACGTCCGTTCATGCCCTTGCTCACTCATCTTTGCTTGTGCGCGACTTTTTGGCCAAAAACAACACGCTAGTGATGCCTCAGTCACCGTATTCCCCAGATCTGGCCCACTGTGACTTTTTCTTGTTCCTTAAACTGAAGAGGCCTATGAAAGGACGACGTTACGCTACGATTGACGAGATAAAGATGGTATCGAAGGAGGAGCTCAAAGCTATAACGAAAAGTGCTTATGAGAAGTTCTTTGCGAATTGGGAAAACCGTTGGCACAAGTGTATAATATGGGGATTACTTTGAAGGAAATAAAATAGATATTCATGAATAAATAAATAAATTTTGAAAAAATACAAAATTCGCGATGTTTTTTGAACACACCTCGTATAAAAGTTGCCCGCTGACCAACTCATTTCTTTATTGCATAAGCATAGATATTTTTATTTTTAGTAATCGGTAGCAAATTCGAGCGGAGATTTTATACCGTTATAAACAGATTATTTTACGGTTTATAATACTATCCATGGCCTTATATAGTCAGCACCTGACTGTAGCGTCCGACTTGTTTGCAATACTTTCAACGTGGAATAACAATTTATGTTTTTAGGACTATTACTCGCAAGCGACAATAACCACAGCAACAAAGACAAGGGCAACGGGCCAAATTGAAGAAAAAAGAAATAGAAGAACCAAAAAGAGGAATCTCGTGTGCACACACTCTCTACTCTACTCTCTTTAATGTTGAATGTAGAATTTCATTTTTGGATTTTCCATAAATTTTAATATGGAGAGTATGGTAGAACGCTGATACATAATTTCTTTGCTTCTTATTTGCTTACTTCCCTTGATCTTCATTTGTTTTAGTTCTTTATATTACGTAATCAGTTTAATTATCTCACGCTCAACATTCTTTTAATATTCCGCGATTGTCACAGAAAATGAGCATTGAAATTATTCATGAGATTCATCGAAATCATACTCTAGATTTGCCTCGGTGTGTAGAGACACCTGTGAACAAGCGAGGGCAGCATGATATGGAGTGGTTGGGAGTGGCAGCATTAGTACTACTTAACTGCCAAACAACAAAGTTGAAAAAATGCTAACAATTGCACTTGAGTATGGGCACAGTATTTTATAGTCCAGGATGAATTAATTGGCTTTACAGATGTACGAATAAGTGGGTGTGGCAGATATTTCTGATAGGGCTTTGGTTAGCCTGGGCTCTGACTATTGACAGCCGCACAAATTGCCTAAATTTTCAAGCTTTCGAAAGCTAACGAGAGCAACAGTCGAGCGGCACGCGAAATTGGGATACCCTTGGACGTATGTTGCCATAAAAAGTATCTAATTGTATAATACTAATCGCAAGCTACAAATTAATCATAACACTGGAGTGCGCAGCCATCTTGCATAAATTTCGATACGTTGCCAATAGTTTATCGCCGCAATTTCCTAGCGTACGAAAGACTGCAAAAAGCGGTGTGAGCTGTATATATCGGTATTTCTTTATAAATTTTGAATTAGCCAATATCGATAACTTGCAATATATCGACTAATCAAAATTAATATTTATTTAATTGTATTTTATGGATTTGTATTGAGTACTGACCCTAAAATATGAATAAAAGAATATGAAATATGAAGAGTCGAGAAACAGCAAGCAAATTGTCTAACTTGGCACACGGATGCATGTGTGCGCGTACGTGCGTGCGTACGAAGGCATTGCGGTGTGAGAGTTCATTTTTGGGCAACGCAAAAGCAAACAGAAACAGGTTAAGCATCCGCTCCGTTAAAGTTGAAATTCATTTAGGCCGATGGGCGTCTCGTTTACTTTAATTCGAACACTGAGAGTTTAGTTTAGTTTTATAACATTATAGTTTAATACTAATTGTGAAATTAAATTGCGTTTTAAATAATTCAAAAAATAATGAGCTTGAGCACACAACCGACACAACTGACACTCAATCGACTCTTCTTTTCGATAGTTTGTTAAGAAAATAAAATACTGCGATTACAGTGTTGCATCACAACTTGACTTATACGATAATACTCTGAACTTATGATACGATTGATATTGATATTTTATTAAAACTGACGACCACTTCTAGTGTTGCGAACCGATCCCACATATATTTTAATTCTTTTATACGATTCTTATTAAACGTTCTACGATTTTCCTGCTGGATTTCTTTTATATTATTGGCTGCTTCTACACGGAGACTTTCTCTTTCATTCTCAAATTGTTAAATATAAGCATCATCAACATATTTTTGCATATCGTCCATTTTATTGACTCTCATATCAACATCTGTTAAAAGTCTAAAAGGAGAGATTTTTGTACTTCTTGGTGGGGTACTGTTTATAACTTTCTGTATGGCAAGTATTTCCCCGACAGAGCTTCGACAGCATCGGTATTACAATTTTATGGACGTGTTCAACCTGACCGTTTCCCCGTGGAACTCCTTTCGCTATCATTAGATGTTGTATCCCCTCACTTTCGCAATATTCTCTAAACATGTTAGAAATAAAAGCTGCCCATCTGTCGGATATATAATGCGCTTAGTAGTTCCAAACACTGCTGCTTGTCTTTTGAGCCTATCTACAACTCCTTCAGCTGCCGTATTTTTAGTTGGATAAAGCCAAGTAAATTTTGAAAATGCGTCAACCACTACGAAAATATAATTTTAACTCTTGCTAATCTGTTCTAGCGGACCAACATGATCTACGTGATATGTCCCTAAAGGTATATCTTCTTTCTTTATTGGTGTTAAGAAACCTTCTTTCTTACCAGCTTTACTGTGCGAAATAATACACAAACAATACAACTTTTAACGATCTTATGCACTTTTGCAGATAACTGTCGAATATAGAATATTTTTTCAACTGCCTCTTGCGTCCTTCTAACCGCAAAATGTCCTTGCCTATGGATACTTTTAATAATTTCTTCTTCCATCAGCGATGGTACTACAAGTTCCTTGATTGGATCTTTATACAAGATACCATGCTTAACATAGAAGTATCATACGTACTGACGTCTAAGACAGCTAATATCGCTCTTATCCATTCGTCTTCAGCCTGAGTCCGTTGCAACCTGTGTGTAAGCTATCCTCTACAATTAAACAATCCACGTGACTTAACGCATCTACATGCTTCATTTTTTATTTTGCAGGCTTCGTTGAAGCGTCTTTATGAACCTCAGTCTGCGCCTTTTGGTCATACAACTGCAACACTGGTGCACTTGTTAATGCCACTTGCAACTGCCTGAATGCAGCAAGCTGCTTTTCTTTAAATTCGAATTCTGCGTTCATTCGAAGTAAATCGGAAAATGGTTTCCCGTCCAAGGAAACGTTGCAAGCTCTTACGATTGGATGGAATCGGAAAATTTTGAACAGCTTTTGTTTTTGCTTCAGAAGGCCTAATTGTACCTTCTTCTACGATATATATCAAAAAGTCTACTTTATTCTGCACTGACACTTCTTCCTATTGATTTGCAAATTTCACTCTGCTGCTCTACGCAACACGCAGCTCAATTTCTGGATACCTTCAGTTATGTCCTTAGCGGGGATAATAAGGTCATCCATATAAGTGACAACAATATTTCTTTGCACCAAATCAACAAAAATTGCATGAATGAATCGACAAAATACTGATGGCGAATTATATATTCCAAATGGAACAAAAAGGAATTCAAACTGCCCTGCGTGCGTGACAAACGAAGTAAATTTTCTGGATCCTGGTTCGATTGGCACATGGAAGAAACCGTTTTCAAGATCAAGAGTGATGAACAGATTATGCGCTTGCAATCTTTCGATAACTTCATCTTACAAAGGCATAGGAAAGTTGTCTCTCATGATCTTTGCATTTAGCCGACGATAATCACAACATAACCTTTTACTGCCATCTTTTTTTGGTACAAGAACTATAAGTGATGCATATTCTGATGTACTGGTCTGAATTATATTTTCGCCTAACCACTTTGCAATTTGGGTATCGACAACACATTTGTCTGCATACGATATGCGCCTTGGAAGTTCAAAAACTGGATACTCATCATTTAACAAAATTTTCATGTGAATGGGACTCTCCTTCTTCATTCCTGGAGAATATTCACTTATTAGTTTCTTTATTTCCACAGCAATTGGCTTGTCAAGGTGCGACAAATCAATATCTGATTCGTTTGTTGTTGAAAGCATACAAATATCACCAAGCTCGTTTAACAATTCTCATTTAGGCTCGATTACCACGGTACTACTTTCATTAGTTTCGTACTCTTTCTTTGCCTTGGGGCAAAATTTCACTGATTGCTCAGAAACAATTAAATCAACAACTTCCAAAACTGTGTTTCCAATAACAGCTGAATATTTAATATATTCGTGGTCAACTACATGGAACGTGATATCTAAGTAATGTCCGTAAATTTCAACTTTAGCTACAAAACTACCTAGCGTATGAAGCTCACAGTTGCATATTCCAAAAAGACAATGCTTTTCCTGGTTTAACTTAACGCTGCCCAGTTTCCTAACCACATCTGATCTAATCAAACAAAGATCACAAACTATATCATTTAAAGCTGTAAATGAAACGTTCTTGCAGGTTAACTCTTTGAAAATACATTTCCCACCAGAGTCTACTGTATTTACCCTTGTATTCATGCTCTTTTCTTGCTTTACTAAATTTGAACAAACACAAACTGCTGCTTTATGACCTGGTTGACTGCACCTAAAACATTTTGCTGCCTGCTTACAATATTTTGCCAAATGTGATGGATCACCACATTTAAAACATTTCCTTATTTTCGTTTTTTCAGCGTGAACTTTCTTTTCTTTACATCCTTCGTCTTTTCCGCTATGACCTTTATGGCGACTGCTGCGAATCTTTTCGCAAATTAAAACTTGCTCTTTCAACTCATCTACTGTCTTAGCTTGATACAAATTGCTCTTATTACCTCTTGAATCGGGAATACCTTCAATAAAGTACTCAATTAAGCTATTCTCGTCTAAACTAACTGTATAAATATTCTCTGTAGTCCTCACCTACACGCTTGCGTCGATTTCGTAACATACGATGGACATACAACAATACTTGTTGCGAAGATTTGCAGAGAGTTCGAGTACGCCGGAGCAGACATATTGTGGAGAGGCTGACTTGCAGTGTGAAAATCACAGAGGGTGATATCAAGCAAAGCTGAGCGACAAATTCAACAGCTGCCGTGTTTTATATGTATACAGGACTGCAGTACAACAACTGGGAGGTAACAGTAGGTTATTGAATTTAATTTAAATTTTATTTTGTTTGTTTAAAGTTGCAAAATATTTAAAACAATTTTATTGCATTTACCATTAAGAAAAGAATATTCTGTTTTAAAATATTTAAATACTTGTAAAGCGCGAGCAACAACAGTAGTAACACGAACAGAGACGAAATTTTAGCATTACCGGTAAGAGAATTGCGAGAAAAGTTGGCAGAACGTAACTTACCTACCACAGGCAGAAAGCAAACATTGCAAGATCGATTGCTAGAAAGTTTTGGATTGCAAGTTGATGTAAACGATGATAACTTGATGATGACGATTCGGTGATAGCTAGTGTTACAGTACCAGAAACACGTTAAATTTTTACGTGGAGGAATATCGAAGATTCATTGTCTCAGTTTTTTGGATCAGGGCAGCCATCAGTTGAGCAATGGGTTCAAAAATTTGAAGATAACGCATAAGCAGTCCATTGGAACAACCTTCAAAAGTTAATCTATTCAAAGCAATTGCTAAAAGGGGCAGCAAAACGGTATTTCTGATTGGAATTCACTTAAACAAGTATTGTTGTATGTCCATCGTATGTTACGAAATCGACGCAAGCGTGTAGGTGAGAAGAATTTTTATACAGTCTCATGGAAATAGGAAAGTCAGTTAGTTTAGACGAGAAAAGCTTAATTGAGTACTTTATTGAAGGTATTCCCGATTCAAGAGGTAAAAAGAGCAATTTGTATCAAGCTAAGACAGTAGATGAGTTGAAAGAGCAAGTTTTAATTTACGAAAAGATTCGCAGCAGTATCCATCAAGGTCATAGCGGAAAAGACGAAGGATGTGAAGAAAAGAAAGTTGACTCTGGAAATGTTTTAAATGTGGTGATCCATCACATTTGGCAAAAGATTGTAAGTAGGCAGTAAAATGTTTTAGGTGCAGTCAACCAGGTCATAAAGCAGCAGATTGTGTTAGTTCAAATTTAGTAAAGCAAGAAAAGAGCATGAATACAAGGGTAAATACAGTAGACTCTGGTGGGAAATGTATTTTCAAAGAGTTAACCTGCAAGAACGTTTCATTTACAGCTTTAAATGATATAGTTTGAAATCTTTGTTTGATTAGATCAGATGTGGTTAAGAAACTAGGCAGCGTTAAGTTAAACCAGGAAAAGCATTGTCTTTTTGGAATATGCAACTGTGAGCTTCATACGCTAGGTAGTTTTGTAGCTAAAGTTGAAATTGACGGACATTACTTAGATATCACGTTCCATGTAGTTGACCACGAATATATTAAATATTCAGCTGTTATTGGAAACACAGTTTTGGAAGTTGTTGATTTAATTGTTTCTGAGCAATCAGTGAAATTTTGCCCCAAGGCAAAGAAAGAGTACGAAACTATTGAAAGTAGTACCGTGGTAATCGAGCCTAAATTAGAATTGTTAAACGAGCTTGGTGATATTTGTATGCTTTCAACAACAAACGAATCAGATATTGATTTGTCGCACCTTGACAAGCCAATTGAACTTCCAAGGCGCATATCGTATGCAGACAAATGTGTTGTCGATACCCAAATTGCAAAGTGGTTAGGCGAAAATATAATTCAGACCAGTACATCAGAATATGCATCACTTATAGTTCTTGTACCAAAAAAAGATGGCAGTAAAAGGTTATGTTGTGATTATCGTCGGCTAAATGCAAAGATCATGAGAGACAACTTTCCTATGCCTTTGTAAGATGAAGTTATCGAAAGATTGCAAGCGCATAATCTGTTCATCACTCTTGATCTTGAAAACGGTTTCTTCCATGTGCCAATCGAACCAGGATCCAGAAAATTTACTTCGTTTGTCACGCACGCAGGGCAGTTTGAATTCCTTTTTGTTCCATTTGGAATTTATAATTCGCCATCAGTATTTTGTCGATTCATTCATGCCATTTTTGTTGATTTGGTGCAAAGAAATATTGTTGTCACTTAAATTTAACTACACGCGAGATATCTCATCCTTTAAAATAAGTATACATGCAGACAATTTTCAATTTTCTGTTTGCAGCGGAACCTTCTGGCCGCCTGACTTAATTGTAAAAGAGTATTCTCCAAAACAAAAATTCGAACTGCGGTACCGCTTCCTTTAACTTCTCGCGCCTCTTCTTCTTCTAGTGGAAAATCAAAAAACCAGTAGAAATATCCCATCTTTACTTCGCTTATCAAAACGTTAGAGGTCTAAATTCTAAGCTCTCTAATTTGAGATGTGTCAAATTTCAATTTACATTACCTGCTCGTATATTCTTCCCTCATATGATATATCTGTCTACCTGGACCATCTTTCATCTATCCAATCTGTTGCCTCCAAACTATCTGATAGAGATTATCTGCTAGTTTTTGGTGATTTCAACTTACCAGAAGTTACTTGGTCATCTCAATCCGATATATTGGTGTCCTCTGTATTTAACTCTTTTTTAAATGGCCTCTCGGCGCTATCTCTTTATCAAATAATAGTGGTAGGATGCTTGATTTAATTTTCTCTTCTGATATTTTACTAAATACTATCTCTAGAATGAATCCCTTAGTTCATCCTGAAGATCCCTATCATCCTACATTGGACCTGGTTCTAACCCTGCCAACTTCTATGCAAACTGCAACTGTTTCCTCAAAGTAAAATCACGTTGTTTCCGTAGGACCGATTTTCAAAAATTGAATTGTTTAATTTTGGAACATGATTGGTCATTTCTTTATTGATGTTCTGATCTTAATACATGCATTTCATTTTTTTATTCCTCTATGAACTCATTTTTTGATCAATGTGTTCCTGGTACTTTTTCCGTAAAGTCCAATAGGCCTCCTTGGTTTTCACGTGAGTTAGTAAGGCTGAAAAATTTGAAATCGCGGTTTTTTAAAAATTTTAAATTAACTCATAATCCGTCTGATTTTACACGTTATATTGCTGCAAGAGCAAACTTTATTGCTCTGAATGCAAATTGTTTCAAAAAGTATTTGCGTCGCCGCCGTTTGCAGTTTGCTCAGGACCCAAGCAGTTTTATAACTTTGTTAACTTAAATTGTAAATCAAGTAGATTTCCTACCTCCTTCTGGCCCTGACGGAATTCCAAAATGCGTACTTAGATTTTGTGCTGATTCGATTTTGAAGCCAATTTATAAGCATTTGACTTGCCACTATCCAATATTTATTTCCCACCTATTTGGAAAAACTCTTTTTCCATTCCTCTTCACAAAAGTGGTTCTAACTATGATGTGAAGAACTATAGATGTATTTCCAAATTGTCCGCAATTCCTAAGATTTTTGAAAAAAATTTTACGGCTCAGTTAACTTTTATGTGTAAATTTTACCCCATCAACATGGGTTTATAAAGGCAAATTCAACAGCTACTAATCTTTTTGAATTCTCATCTCTCATCAATCTAGGATTTCGGAACAAAATGCAAACTGATGTGGTCTATACTGACTTCAGTAAGGCATTTGACTTTGTAAATCATAATCTCTTAATTCATAAGTTAAATTTGATTGGTTTTCCTCAAAAGCTCCTTCTGTGGATATCTGATTATTTAACTAACAGGTCTCAACGAGTTCTTTTTAAAAAATGTCTTTCTAAGCCGATGTTAGTTACTTCTGGTGGACCTTTGCCACCTCAGCCACCTTGGACCTTTGCTATTTAACCTTTTTATTAACGATCTTCCTTCAATTCTCCTTCACTCTAACATTCTTATGTATGCTGATAATGTGAAACTCTGTTTGACACACAATGATCCTTCAAATAACCTTCTTCAAACAGATCTTGATCTGTTTTTTGAATGGTGCAGCATTAATCTGTTGCATCTTAACTGTTTGAAGTTCAAGGTTATGTCATTTCACAGAGGTAACTATCATGTCATCAATTATAATCTTAACTTAACCTCACTCTTAAGAATATCTGAATTAGCTGATTTTGGTATCCTCTTTGATCATAAATTGAAATTTGATCGTCACATTACACAAATTGTCAATAAGGCATTTCGACTACTACATCAAAAGATGGGCCAAAGAATTCGTGGATCCTTACACGACTAAGTTGCTTTACACTTCTCTTGTTCGTCCAACTCTTGAATATGGGTCTTGCGTGTGGTCACCGCAATACCATATTCACCAAGATAGAATTGATTCTGTTCAAAAGCAGTTTCTACTCTTTGCCTTGCGCAGTTTTAATTGGGTTCCGGGTGTAGACTTACCACCATACTCTAGTAGACTACTCCTAATTAACCCACCTTCTTTAACTAACCGTCGTATTATGTTAGGCGTTATGTTTATTGTAAAGCTAATAAAGTACAATATAGATTACCCTACTCTGTTTACTCAAATTAATTTCTGTATTCCTTCTAGAGTTACACATAATTTTATGCCACTATCCTTGGCCTTTTGTAATACTAACTATAGCTTGCATGACCCTTTCCGAATTATCTGTGAGTTTTCAACTCCGAGTCGCCCTTTACTCTGTTAAACTGTCTATCCTTAATCAATTAACCCTACATGCTAACAACTAATATTAATCTACCGATCTGATTGGGTTTTACTGGGTTTTCCCCAATCTATTGCAGCAAATGTTGGATCGAGAATTCTTGTTTCGTTATCCCCAGCCTAAATTTCAAAATATATATTTTTAATTATTTTAAATTTTTGACGTAATGCAAAATTTAATTTTAAAATCTATATTATTTTCTTTTTAAATTTCCAATTTTAATTTAATATAATATAATTTTAATTTTAAGTCGACTGATTTAGTTGACGTTAAATAAATAAATACATAAATTAATGGATGACCTTATTACCCCCGCTAAGGACATAACTGAAAGTATCCAGAAATTGACCTGCGTGTTGCGTAGAGCAGCAGAGTACAATTTGCAGAATAAAGTAGACTTTTTGGGATATATCGTAGATTAAGGTACGATTAGGCCTTCTAAGGCAAAAACAAAAGCTGTTCAAAATTTTCCGATTCCATCCAATCGTAAGAGTTTGCAACGTTTCCTTGGTCGGGAAACCATTTTCCGATTTACTTCGAATGAACGCAGAATTCGAATTTATAGAAGAGCAGCTTGCTGCATTCAGGCAGTTGCAAGTGGCATTAACAAGTGCACCAGTGTTGCAGTTGTATGACCCAAAGGCGCAGACTGAGGTTCATAAAGACGCTTCTATGTACGGTTATGGGGGTGTGTTACTTCAAAAAGCTAGAGAAGATCAACTATTTCACCCGATTCAGTATTTAAGTCGTAAAACGAAACCAGCAGAAGAAAAATACCATTCGTATGAGCTAGTGGTGTTAGCAATAGTCAAAGCATTGAAGAAATAGCGTGTGTATTTGCTAGGAATCACATTTAAAATACAATAGTTACTGATTGTAATGCTTTTACAATGACTATGAAAAAGCGCGGTGATATGCCGTTAAGAGTACCACGTTGAGCTTTATTCCTCCAAGATTTTAACTACGAAATCGAGCATCGTAGCGGAACAAAAATAAAGCATGTAGCTGCGTTAAGCGGGTTGATTGTTTAGTTTTAGAGGATAGCTTACATCACAGGTTGCAACGGGCTGAGGCTAAAGACGAATAGATAAGAGCTATATTAGCTGTCTTAGACGTCAGTACGTATGATGACTTCTATAATATGTTAAGCATGGTATCTTGTATAAAGATTTAATCAAGGAACTTGTAGTACCATCGCTGATGGAAAAAGAAATTTTTAAAAGTATCCATAGGCAAGGACACTTTGCGGTTAGAAGTACGCAAGAGGCAGTTGAAAAAATATTCTATATCCAACAGTTATCTCAGAGGTGTAGCTTTTATTTCTAACATGTTTAGAGAATATTGCGAAAGTGAGGGGATACAACATCTAATGATAGCGACAGGAGTTCCTCAGGGAAACGGTCAGGTTGAACGCATACATAAAATTGTCTGTCTAGGAAATACTGAACATATTGAAGCCGTACGGAAATTTATAAACAGTACCCCACCAAGAAGTACAAAAATCTCTCCTTTTAGACTTTTAACAGGTGTTGATATGAGAGTCAATAAAATGGACGATATGCAAAAATATGTTGATGATGCTTATATTTAACAATTTGAAAGAGAAAGTCTCCGTGTAGAAGCAGCCAATAATATAAAAGAAATCCAGCAGGAAAATCGTAGAACGTTTAATAAGAATCGTATAAAAGAATTAAAATATATGTGGGATCGGTTCGCAACACTAGAAGTGGTAGTCAGTTTTAATAAAATATCAATATCAATCGTATCATAAGTTCAGAGTATTATCGTATAAGTCAAGTTGTGATGCAACTCTGTAATCGCAGTATTTTATTTTCTTAACAATCTATCGAAAAGAAGAGGCGATTGAGTGTCAGTTGTGTCGGTTGTGTGCTCAAGCTCATTATTTTTTGAATTATTTAAAACGCAATTTAATTTCCCAATTAGTGATAAACTGGCCATCGACCATCCTACAAACTTGGTGTCAGAAGTGGGATAGCGTCTTATGTGACATATGTAAATGAGAAGAACATTGTGAAATACTTTAAATGCGTAGTAGATTTGTGGGAGCAAAAGTAAGAATAACGGTGACACAAAAAATACTTGGTTTCATTATAATTCTTTAAAATTATAAGGCAAAATGGCGAAGATCTGGAAATCAAATCCCAGAAAAGCGGTGTGACATTGTAAAATTCAATTCAGTGGCGAGTCGTTAAAAATTTTTGTGCGGACTGGCGCCAGTTGCTAGATGTCCGCAGTGAGCTAGAGCGAGACGACTAGTGTGTGCAAATTGGCTTGGCAGCGGATGGGAGCTAATATCTGTAAGAAGTGCGTGTACGTGGGAGTTCGGATTGGCTTGGCAGAGGCTGAAAGCGAAGATTTGCAAAGAGTTCGAGTACGCCGGAGCAAACATATTGTGAAGAGGCTGAGTTGCAGTGTGAAAATCAAAGAGGATGATATCAAGCAAAGCTGAGCGACGAATTCAACAGCTGCAGTGTTGTATTACCAACAGTGCTACTCGGGCTTCGTACCTGCTTCAAAGACGACTTAAAATCATCTGCAGCTGAAATGTTATATGGAGTACCAATTCGATAGCCAAACGAATTTTACCACGACATTCCTGTACAGTTTTCGAGAGCATATGCAGAATATTCGCCCAACTTCCACAGCACACCATGTGAAAGAAAAAATGTTCCTTCTAAAGAAAATAGATAGGTTTTTCTACGCAAAGACGCTGTAAAGCAACCTCTGGAGCATCCCTACACCAGCCCAAATCAATCGCAATAACGACTGAGTCTTCAATATAAGGACCGACGGGAAGGACTGAGCAGTAACAGTCGACCACTGTCGCGAGTAAAGGATCGTGACGGATTCACTGGAAGGGGAATACTGGTATGGTATGCACGAATTTTCAAACCTAATTTGGTATCCCTAGCTTTTGTGATAGCTGATATCGGCGCGATCAACCAGACAGACGGACAGACAGACAGACAGACAGACATGGCTCAATCGTCTCGGCTAGTGATCCTGAGCAAGAATATATATACTTTATGGGGTCTCCGACGCCTCCTTCTGCGTGTTACATACATTTACACAAAGTTATTACATTCCTTTTTGATCATTTTCAATGGTGAAAGGGTATATAAAAACGCCGTCCGTAGGTGGCATGCACGATTCATAGCCCTTCAAGTAGAGTTATGCCTACGTACGTGCCTTTACGTGCTCACCGGGACTGCCAGTCAATGTATGACTTCGATGACCAGGATGTGAAGCCAGATCGCACTCCCTTCCTAAGAAGTTGGCCAAGAGGCGCACGTCCTTCAACCCTTTAGTCGCCTTTTACGACAAGCCGGTAATGTTGAGATAGTATTCTTCTCCCACCAACACACAAGTCACACAACCAATCATGAGGAACTGGGTTAGGTGTTAATCCAAGCTTTTGTGACGGCAATCTGCCCACTCCGCTAATTCGGAAATGAGCTGGTAAGACCAGTCTCCCAGTAGCACCTCGTGAGCCTCCAGCTGGGTAGCGCTTTCTCGAATCGGACAAAGAGCCTTGATCTCAAAGTCATTTGACGGCAAGCCTGCCAAAGCAAGTGCTGCGTCTTCGGATACAGTGCTGAAGCCTCAAAAAAGTCTAAGGGCCATAGACACATAACTCAGAGTGCGCTGCTTTTAGGTATGATATTTTCATGGTGGCGTTGCTCCAAATTGGTAGAGCATAGACCAGCTTTGCCTTTGTTACCTGCTTTTATTTCCGCATAACAATTGACTTTGTGATCTGCTATTGTTTTTGCCACTGCAGTTATTACTACATCATCCGCAAAGCAATGAGCACAAGAGCTGTCCAGGAACAACGATGATCCTGAGGTACTTCGGGATATCTCTTCTATGCATGGCGCCGAGGATTACTGACCATCTGGCGGTATTGAAGGCGTTGGGTCCGATGGAGTTGCCTTTCTCTTCCTTAGATTAATAGTTACGAGCTTATAGACACCAAGTATCTTTATCTACGGTATCCAGCAGTTCATTAAAGGCACGTGATTTGGCAGCGGTCTGCCTCAGAGCAATCTTCATGAGGACAATCTTCTGACTATTCTTCTCTGACTCCAAATCGTGCCCATCGGTAAGATGCAGAACAAAATCAGAACATGGTCACTCAGCGTTACCACTTCATGGACCATCGTTCGGTTTACGGCCGACGTTCAGCAGTGTCAAGTCCAGCATTAGCATGGCTTCTATTACTGCTTGGCACCCGGGATTCGAAACCCTATTCTACTGTCCAGGCATTAAAGTCGACAGCAATAATTTTTTTTTTTATTTTATTTGTTTAGTTTATAGTCGAACTATGATCAGTCGACTTTTTTAAAAGTAAAGAAACAATTAAAATTAGATTTAAATTATTTAAGTTGAATTTTAAACTAGAGGTAATTTTAAATTAAGGGTAAAACCTTAAATGTAAAAAAAAAGAAAAAATTAAAAATTGTGCAAATGTGCAAACTGGGATAAAGAAAAGCCGATCCAACATTTGTTGCAGAGGATTGGGGAAAACCCAGAAAAACCCAATCAGATCAGGAGAGTTAGTGTTAGTAACCAAATGTAAATAAAATTATGAGTAGAGTGTTAAAGCATGCAGTATGTTGAAAGTACTACTATGAATACAAAGAAGACAATTATGGTATGTGTTTGACTAAATTCTAGATAAGTGGGCGAGGAGTTGTAATTTTAAGCTAGATATCAAGTTGTTATTGTTAGCTACAATTAAGTATAGTTTATTATAGTCCGAACATAATACCCTGAATGGCTCATGCAGGGCATAGTTCTAGCTACAATTGGGAAGTTTTAGAGGAAGGTAATTACGGGTGATTCTACCAGGGACAGAAAAGTGTAGTCTACTAAGTAAGTCGCTACTATCTATGTCACCTTGGATAAGGTTGTTAATAAATATAACACCAAGCATGGTTCTACGATTAGCTAGAGAAGGCAGATTAAGTAACAAAAGTCTACTAGGATAGGAAGGAAGTCTTGAATTTACATCCCAGTTAAGGCCTCGCAAGGCAAACATTAAGAAGTTTTTCTGTACGGATTCAATGCGGTCTCTATGAACTGTGTACTGAGGGTTCCAGACACATGATCCGTACTCGAGAATTGGACGAACAAGCGAAGTGAAGAGAGTCTTAGTTAAGTAAGGATCGTCAAACTCCTTGGACCATCTCTTAATAAAGCCGAGTACACCCACAGCTTTATTAACCATTGATGATATATGTTCAGAAAACTTGAGTTTTCGGTCCAAACGGACACCTAGATCATCAACCAGGGAAATTCTTTACAAGGTACAACCACAAAGAGAGTATGATACGTACTTTGGGCAGGCACGTGAGAATGTCATCAGCTTGCATTTTGAGCTGTTCAGATTAAGGAGATTTGCACGACACCAAGAAAAGAAACAATCTAGGTCAGATTGAAGGCGAGAATGACAGGAGTCGTCTCTAAATTGAAAACAGAGCTTGACATCATCCGCGTACATGAGAGTACGTGAGTTAAGTATGACCGTTGGGAGGTCATTGATGAAAAGTGTAAAAAGCAGGGGACCTAAGTGGCTTCCCTGAGGAACACCAGATGTGGCATGAACGGGATAGGAACGAGTATTTTTAAAAAGGACTCGTTAGGTTCTGTCACTCAAATAGCTCACAATCCAACTAAGAAGTTTTGGTGAGAAACCGAGAAGATTTTGTTTATGTGCAAGAAGGGAATGGTTGACTGAGTCAAATGCCTTACTGAAATCAGTATAAATGACATCAGTTTGAAGATTTTCCTGAAATCCTTTTACCACAAAGGATGTCAGCTCAAGCAGATTTGTCGTGGTAGAACGACGCTTCACAAATCCGTGTTGAAAAGGGGATATAACGGATCTACTAAAATGCTGCAAATGAGGAGTAATAACATTCTCGAAGAATTTCGGTATAGCCGACAATTTAGAGATACCTCTATAATTGCTTGCATCAGACTTGCTGCCCTTTTTATGTAAAGGGATGATAAAGGATTCCTTCCATATGGATGGAAACGAGGCAGTTACTAAGGACAGCGAAAATAGTTTGAGCAATGGCTTACATAAGGAGTTGGCACAGTATCGAAGTACACAGGCGGGGATACCATCGGGACCTGGTGAGAAGACTGGTTTAACCAATCGAAGATCCCTAATAAGTGAACTTTCATTCAGTAAAGGTGTGAAGATGCCATTCGAGCTTGGTACGCTATATGGATAGGAGTGAATGTTTGGCGTAGAGGAAGAATAAGTTGTTTAAAAAAACTTGGCAAACATATTGGCAATGGCCTGATCTGTGTTCGCCTCAGCGTTATCGAACATAAGTTTAGAAGGAAAGCCCGCTGACCTACGCTTCATGTTAACAAAACTATAAAACTGTTTAGGATTCTGAAAGAACTGAATCCTACATCTGGTCAAATAGTTTTTATAATACTTCGCGTTTGCCCGAGCAGTTAGGTAGCGGGAAAAGACAAGCGGTGAGTTTTTCAGCTTGTATTTCTTAAATAAGCTACTCTTTAAGTTTTTTAAGCGAGACAACTCTTTTGTAAACCAAGGAGGCCTACCTGAGCTTGTCGGATAGAAAAACGGAACACAGATATCAAAAGCAGAGTTAAGGGTTATATAAAATATATTGATAGCCACTGACATATCAGTTGATAGATAAAAGTCAGACCAATCACAATATGAAATTAAATAATTTAAGTATTCAAAGTCTGCTTTCTTAAAGCAGCGCACGCGATTGCACGGCTTTACACTTTTATCCACAAAGCTAATACCCAAGTCGAGATTCACTTCGAAAGTGGGATGATAAGGATCTTAAGGTAGGGAAAGAGGTTGTGCCCTGTCTAAAATCACCCTGGAAGGCTCTGAGACGAAACATAGAACAAGCGATCTGTTTAAAGTGTTTTTGACATGATTAACCTGCGACAAAGACATGTCAAACAAACCGTCAAACAGATCATGTTGCCGGGAGGGCAGAAGGAAGTTTCCCTCCGCAATGGATGTCCAATTACATTCCGGGATATTAAAGTCACCCAGGACTATGAAATGATCTCTGTCTGATAACAGATTAAAAATAGTCTTAATTGCAGACAAATGTTGCGAGTAGACTGATAATTCCGATGACGGCGGAATATAGGAGCAGGTTATATACAAGAAAAAACCGGGAAAGTGTAGTTTTACACAGATTAATTCGATGTCGAATTGAAACTCCGGCTGTAAGAGGTCCGACATAATGGAGGAGTCTACTGCAATCAGTACTCCACCACCCCATCGGTCAGGTCGATCAAGCCTGTAAGTTGTATACCTATCTGGAAAGACTTCAGAGCTTAGAATCTCTGGTTTTAACCAGGTTTCGGTAAAGGCAATAATTTGGGAAGTAAAGGCAAGACTATGAAGATAAAGACTAGAGATTTTACTACAAAGGCCTCTAACATTTTAATAGGAAAGAATTAAGGAAGAAAGAATATTTGTGTGTCCCCTAGCATTTTCAAAGGCATGAAGAGAAGAGAACTTCAGTTTTTTGAGGACTTTGCACTTGTTGTAGGTCCACTTGGCGATGTAACGGCCAATGTGGGAAGAGTGACGGTCGTTCGGCTTTTTTGTTTTGGAGTGAACTCCTTAACAATAAGGTCGGGCGGCCAGAAAGAAGCTGCGCAAACGTCTTTAAACTGTTCTGCAGGGAGAATAATTTTGAAAGAAGAAATGTCGCGCTTTAATTTGAAGTTGAATTTTTTTACTATCAATTTATTTACAGGCATCCTTTCGAGAATGTACGATTGTACATCTTCTATGGTTGTGTCTGGAGCCAAGCGAGAGATAAACACCAATTTTTTGGGTTTAATCGCAATCAGAGGTTTTATACTCGGTGCCTGACTAGCAGGCATGATTGCAGGAACATTATCCGTTACGTTGTTATCATTGCTTGTAATGGGAGTAGGCACAAGAGGGGCAGCAAGAGGTTTCGGTGCGATAACATTGCTGCTAGTTTTTTTTTTTTTGCAACTAGAAGAGCAAGACGGTATAGGGGAAATTAGACTTAGAAGATCAGAAGAAGAAGCCTTGGAAGAAGGTAGATTGGTGGTCTTTAGATTCGTAGTAACTGAATCTAAAGGAATATTAAGAGGAGCAGGTGGCTTACTAAGAGCCGTAAAGGCGTTGAATTGGGTCTCCATCTCCAAAAATTCAGATTGGAGATTAGAGAAAGCTGTGCGTATCCGATAAAACCTGAGTTTGGTTTTATTGTGGATTTTCCGTAGATCGGATTCACCCACACGGCACGCTTCGCACGAAGGCCTACATTGGCGTTGACGGCATCTCTAACCCGCACAGTTAGGCCACAGCATTTTAAGTGACTAAAATTGTCACAGAGCCAGCATCCAATGTAGTCCGCATTAGCATCTGAAGAGCATTTGCAATTTGCTGCAGAGCACGACACCATGTTAATAAAATAGATATGCCTTCGAATAGTAGGGGACAACGAAGAGAGCAATAGAATATTAAGACAAATTTCTTGAGAGAGCAAGAAACAGTTACAGCGCCGAAAACAGGCAAGCAAGCGAGAACGACAATAAAAAAACAAATATAGCGAGCACTCGAGGTAAACAAAACAACAGCAGCTGTTACGTCTACAACAAAAGCACTACACAACTTACTCAGAGAGCGAAATTTACTTTCGGGAGCGGGAGAGCAGGAAAGTGTAAGAATATTAGTAAAAACAAAAACAAAAAAAAACTTGACGCCAAGACGCGCAAGTGAAAAGAATTAAAATTTTTGTAAGCGAATTCACTAATAAGGCAGGATTAGTATGCTACTTTAAGCTTTTACTCAAAGGGTTAGCACTAGTAAGATACAGCAGTATTAATGAAAGCACATAAGCAGATCAATTAAACAGAATTATTAAGAAACACAGGGAGCAAAAGCGAAACACGTCCAACCACCACGAGTAAGTATCGAGTGACCGCGCTGTGCCGCATGACTAACCAGAACCTCCAGCATCTCCTCGAACTGGTCATGGCTGTCGCTAGGCGGAGCATAGCAGCTGTATATATGCACTCCTTTTATTCTCGCATATGCAATTGCACGCATCGGCGAGGTAGCCAATTCCTGAACGTGGAGAGGGCTGCAACGCTTGATAGCTGCTTTACCAGTCTAGTTCAGAATCATCGAAGAGTTACAGTGAATAGGGTTAGCTAAACAGCATGATTTCTTCATTAGGACAAAGGCTATCTGGGTCCCACCCCGGATCCTGCGAAGACCCTTGATGTCCTCTGGTTTCAGCAGAATGCCCAGTAACCAGGCAGCTGTGGAGATCGTCTGCTGTCGTAGCCTCGTAGGGTAGTGCTATTCGTATGATCTGTAGGTCATCGTTCTGGAACGCCGTGGTTAGGTCTAAGGGCCTCCTCCGGTCTTGTGCGTCGGTACGCTAATAACGTTCATTGCCTTCTGGTTGCTCGTAGTAGTAGAGTTATTAGTTGTAGGGGCAAAGTTGTCCAACTCTACATCACTGCGGCGTCTGGACATCGGACCGACACTGGGATTCTGACTTCTTGCACCGCAATTCTTGCTCCCCTTTTTGAGGACCTCGACATTCTGGAGCTCCTCCTAAATGGGTCGTCGTCAGTAGGGGCAAAGCCCCCCGCTGGACTCTCCATTTATTGTATAGTGACAGTGGTTCAGTCTTTATAGCTGTGTAGCACCAAAAAAGAACAAAGAAAGGGTCCCTCGAAGGCGAAGCCTGATTGAGATTATTCCGACACCAGAGCCTCTACTTATGCACCGAAATGGTGAGAGGTTGATTTTCGGTCTGCCCGCGACCATTGTGCCTTCTCTCTTTCTAAATATCGGGGCACTCTAATAATATAAATATAAATTTTAAAATTTTATATTCGCCTGAAAAGCAAAAATTCAGATTTGAAATTTACGATTTTGATCGACCCCAGATCCCCCGAGCAGATCTGGCAGCACAGTTGATTTGCCGGATCCGATCGCCTCTGCGATAATTTGTCAGCACTAGCAGCCGATTTTACAGCTGGGACACAAAACAAATACTGGAAAATTTTATATATTTGCAACATATTGGCTCTCGTCTTTTTTGGCCATGAATTTAAAAAAAAATCCTGGACTATTGTGTTTGTTTGAACGAAAATGTGCGTAACAGGCAGAAGGAGGCATCTCCGACCCCATAAACTATATATATTCTGAATCAACACACGAGCTTCTGTAAATCAGTTATAACTATTTAGAAACAATATTAACTCAACAACCAAAGTTGTCCTTGCATGAACGTTTTGTAAAAATTTCATTTCAATCTGACTATAAATGAGTAAGATATGATACGCGTGCTAAAATTCGTTACATTTGCTTCTAAATTTTTTGCAACGAGTTAAAAGTTCATATTGCGTCTTCTCGCTCTGTCTAATGTCTGAGATCACATCTTAGCAATCTAGGAATAGAGAGTAATATCGTCTGCAACAGGTACTTACACAGTATGTCCGGCATTGGCAAGCAGCTTCTCGGGTTGAATGATTTGGATTTTGGTGAAATAACTGAACTAAAGGAACCATAATACCAGCTGTAATACAGCAAATGATTATAACAATAAAGGTATCTTATAGTCCAGCCATTTCTTGTAGTACTCGCATGTCTCGCTAATTAAATTCTTTTCTCTTTTCGACGTCATCACTTGATGGGTAAAGCGAAACTTTTTCCATGAGACTAAGAGAAACAGTGAGTGGTGCGCAGTGCTGATCCTGCGTACCTTTATCAATAGCAGTAGCAACAAGTTCTTCCTGCCATACCCCTAGCATCGCCCCCCGTTGCCAACTGCTTCTTGGGGAAACTTTTGCAAATAGACAGACGTTTTATGGTTTTTATTGTTTTTCATTCCCCTCTCCTGACACTACCTGTTCTGCTGGCACTGCGCATCATAAACATTCACGTAATTTTAACAATCCTTAGCACTGGGCCTTGGCCGGGATATGCTCCCGGACACTCCATTAGCATTAGCAAGTTGTCAAGGCACATCGGGGGATTTATACAACAATTTGCCGTTGCCTCTATAAATCAGTAATAACTACTAAGAAGCAACAATAAAATTATAACAACCAACGTTAAATGTCATACATGACAAATACCTTACCACGAGCGTTTTGTGAATTTTCATTTCACATTTGAATCGGACTAAAAATAAGTTAGATACGATAAGAATTAAATTCGTTTTGAACGTATATACAATACACAGACAAACAGCAATAAAATTTCAAATTTGCTATTGGTCGTTGGTAACAGAAATGTATCACAATGCAACTGTGCCGGCTATTTAAGAGAAGAGCCAATAGCTGAGTGGTTAGAATGGCGAACGGAAATTTTGAAGGCTTGGTAGTTTTGTCGCGCGTGTTCGATTCTCATGTGGAACAGTGTTATTATTATTATTATAAAGAGGTAGTCTCCCAGCGGAGAAGGCGCGAGGCACTGCGACGATGATAATCTTTTGTACCTTAATTACATTCGCTATCTTGACAAATGAAGCCTAAAAGGTCTTTGGTCGAGGAACGGACAATATGCTTGGGACTTGCGGTTTACACGTGCAGATGTTTCCTCCTTGTCCATAACAATACCGGACAAGCACATAAAATGTGTTTGGTTATTTCGTCGTCCTCTTTGCAGGACAAGCGCATTTTGGTGAGGTGATAGTTCACCAAGTGGTGGCCCCTAAGGTAGCCAACAAGGAGGTAGAGGTCCTTCCTAGAGAGTAACTTGGTCCTTCGATCAACTGTGGGATTGGTAAGCTCTTTAGCCTACCGCATCCCTGGTTGGAAGAACCAGTAGCATTCGGTCAACCTTGCAGCCCAGGTTTTCGCCAAGGAGGAAATAGTTGACCACCCCACGCCACAGAAGGGTTCGGGGCCAAGCAAGTGGGCTGATGACCCGGCCCCCGCTAGTTCGTCCGCCAGCTCGTTGCCATAGTGTCCAGGTACCCAAAGAAGGGTAACTTTATTCTTTATCGATAGCCTCTGTAGACACCATACTCAATCATACTCTTTTTGAGGAGAGGGCTAGTATGGCCGCTTAGCTGTCCGAAAAGACGTAAATATTCGCTCCTCTAATCCCCTTCCCAAGGGTAATACGGCAGCAGAACTCAATGGCATGAACCTCTGATTGGTAGACTGTGGGCCAGTTGCCCATAGCAATCGAGGTTTTGGAATTGAGACCATATATCCCAGCTCCAACTCCCTGAACAGTCTTTGACCCGTCAGTGTACCAATGTTCATCATTGGGGTCTCTGATGGGGTTGCCAGCATCCCAGTCCGAGGTTCTGAATTTTGCAGCAAAGAAGAGTTCCTTGGTCATAGAATCTGATCTGGTGCAGATCTCTAAGCCAGGAATATCTTTGATTAAACTAGGATGCCCTGATTCGGTAGCTGTTAGTCGTACGCATATTATGAATTTTATGAATATGTACACATGCATGCAAATACTTGCATACATTCATATCGATCTACCACGCTACCGTAAAACTTGTACGTTTTTTATAAGTTCACTATCTTTAAACAAGCCATCTCGTTTAATTTCTAAGAATTTTCCAATACTTATATGTCCCAATCTTTCATGCCACAAGCGATACTCTGCATCATTTGATATTGCAGACGTATATACCTTACTGTTTAAAGTAAATTTAACAGTCGGTACATTATACTCACATAGTCCTTCAAATACCAAGTTACCGTTCTTGATTACTTTAATTCCATCCTTATTAAACTCGACGGACATTCCAGCATCTTTCATCTTCTTTACAGATAGCAAATTGTGCGGGATTTCCTCACAATACAGCACGTTGTGTAATGTAATGTTGTTTCCAGAATAGTTAAGTTTAACTTGTCCTTTTGCAGTAGCATAAACAAATTCTCCGCGCTTTGCTATCTCAATAGCCACGTTTAAATTTAAATTCTCATACTCCGAAAATAAATTAATATCATTCACTAGGTGATCTGATGCCCCCGAATCTAATATAAAATTTACTTCGTCTGGCTTTTCAGTGTAATTTTCTAATTTCACCATAAATGCAAATGCGCATTTCTGCTGCGTTTCTTCTTCTTCTCCCTTCTCTTTCTAACTTCTGCATTCATCATAAATGCAAACGCACGTACTGGCTGTGTTTCTGTCGCTATCTGAGCCTGTCTCTCTCTAACATTATTTCCATCGGGAACATTCTGGTTTCCTGCCTGCCTTTTTAATTGAAAGCAATCTTTCTTTATATGACCCAATTTCTTGCAATGAAAACATTTTAGTTTAGACTTATTCTTAAAAGGTTTCTTGTATGTATTTTCCCTAGACTCTCCTTCATAGTTAGTCGAAAGTGTATTAAGTAGGTGAGCAATTTTGTCCATTTCGTCCAACTTGGCTCCGGCCGCAACTAACTCAGTTATCAAATCATCAAATAAATGAAAATGGTTTACTAGCAGAGTATCACCTTTTAGTTTTAAAGAGAATAATTGCTTGCGTAGTGACAGTTGAGATGCCAAGCTTTTACGTTCATAAATAGTATCCAATTTTTCAAAAATCTGCTTTGCCGAATTTTCATTGTTGACAAAACTTAGAAAAGAGTCACTCAAATATTCTATTATGATCCCCTTTGCACTTCTTTCTGCCCGTTTTACTTCCTCGCTTACTTCTGTTTGTTCTTTCTCAATTACATTTAACAAATCGTTCTCCTCTAACAGTGCCCTAACTCGAAACTTCCAAATTGAATATTTTTCCCCGTTAAACGGTTTTATATTCCTCTTTCCTTTATCCATGTCTTTTTTGTTTTTTTTTTTCTCTTGTTTTTTGACCACGCGTTGATCGCTATGATAAAACTAACTGATCTTTTTGGTTTTCTTTGTTTCTCCGTTTGCCTTGCGCCTCTTAGAATCACTTTTCGTTGCTGTACTGATTTTTCACTTATATACAACCAAACGTTTTTGTGTATCGTTATACATACATATGTATATATTTCGCAAAGCTCTCTATGTATTTGTGTTCAATAAATACATATATTTAAATAAGAAAAATCACTTTTATTTATTTTAATTATTCTTATTTGCACAATTAAACTATTTCACCACTTGGCCGAAAATGTGACTGGGCCCATAACCTATTGAATTTAATATAATAAAATACGATTAAGTATTGTATATTATAACCCAGGGCATCAACCAAATAGTGAAACACTTTTATTGTTGTTTGACATTTCAATAATTATTTTATTTAAGCAACCGATTGAATCAACCGCACTGTCTCGTTGTCTGCAAGCGAATAGAACGATTACTCTATAACATGTGAATGCATGTGAATGGTAAACCATGCCATGTGAATGACAAACAACGACATGGTCCTCTTAATTCACAACTATGCATAAGTGTGACTTTTGTATTTTCAACACGCCACCTCAAAAATCACACTGATACAAACTGATTAAAAATTAATGAAATGAAAAATTACTTTCAGACGAGTGCATGCGTTTTCTAATGGTTGTATTCTTATTCTTTTCTTTTTCTCTGGGGCTACTTTTATTGAACCAGCATTTGCTGCAAAGAATTGGGGAAACCCAGTAAAACCCAATTAGTTCAATCAAAAAAAAATTTAACAAGATTCACTTAAATAAACATAGTAATAGTTAGTCTAGTAATTGTTTTGGTTTGATTATGGTTATAAATATATAAAAGATTCAGACTTCATATAAAAATTCATTTTGCTCATTTAGATTATTTTGATTATTCAAGATTCAGTAAGATAAACATAGTAATGATTAGACTAGTAATTGTTTTAATTTGATTATGGTTATATATATATAAAAGATTCAGACTTCATATAAGAATTCATTTTGCTCATTTAAATTATTTTGATCATTCAAGACTCAGTTAGCCCCAGTTGGTTTCGCAGTACAATGAATCTGGCAGTTGGTAGTAGCTTTCTCTAAATATCAGCCAATTGTAAATCTGTGGAAAGATACTTAACACAAATTAGTTTGTTTTCAATTTGTTCTCTGGTAAAATGATTTTTGATATCTATGTGCTTAGTGCTCTTGTGGCATGTGGGATTATTGGCTATACTTATACAACCTTGGTTATCCTCGAAAATAACTATTGTACCATTTAATTCTAATTTCATTTCATTTATTAATGATTTTAGCCATAATGCTTCCCTTACTCCTTCGAATAGATGAAGCAGCAAGAGATTTTCCTACATGGTGCTTCATATGACTCTTCTATTTGCAAAGCCTCATAATTTATTTTGCTTGGAAGAGGAGTACCAACTGGATTACAATCTACCATATTGAATTTTTTTAAAACATTTTTAATATATGCAGATTGACTGAGACAAATTTGATCATTTTTTTCTTTCAATTTTTATGCCAATAAAATATCGTATTTCATTTAGATCGGTCATTTGAAACTTATTCAAAAGATGTGTTTTAAATTTAGACATTCTTTCAGAATCACTAGTAGAAATTATTATATCGTCAACATATAAGAGTACATATATATTTTTATGTATATCTCCTTCATCTAGAATATATATACATCTGTCTACTTCTAGACTCCGAAATCCAAAATTTTGTAATGCACTTTCAAATATCTCAAACCAGCATCTTGCAGCTTGTTATAGACCATAAATAGCTTTATTAAGTTTACATACTTTATTTCCATCATACTGTATTAAACCTTTTGGAATTTTCATATAGATTTCATCTTTTAGTTTCATCATAATCCATAATATATTCTTGGGTGAATCCCCTGGCTACCAATCTTGCCTTATATTTAAGTAAATTACCATTTTCATCTTGATTTATACTAAAAACCCACTTGCAATCTACTATGTTTTTATCCTTAGGCATTTGCACTAAGCACCATGTATTATTTACAAAATGAGAATTCAGTTCGTCTTTAATGGCATCCTCCCACAAGGTTCTGTCATCACGAGTTTTAATCTCTTCATATGTATTGGGAATATCATTTAAGCACATTTGAGTATTCATCAGACACTTTTCTAAAAATCTATATGATAACTTTGGTTTATCTTTAATTCTCTCACTGCGTCTAATTTGTTCTTGATTTTTATTTTCTTTTATTTTATCACCAGTTTCAGCCACTGGATCGGTATACTCGAGACAAGTGGAATTTTCATTTAGATTTTCATCAGACTTCGAATCCGTAGATTCACATTTTTCCTGCAATGGAAAATTCGACTCTTCATTCTCTTCAATTAGAGAATCACTGTATTGATCAAAAACATCATGTTTTTCCACAGAGTCATTTTCATTTGAAGTCACCGATTTCATATTTATTTCATCCACCACTACATCTCTGGCTGTCATAAATTTTTTTAAGTTCTCATTCCACAACTTATAGCCATTTGGCTCATATCCGACAAGTATAGTTTTGATCGATTTCTCGTCAAATTTTCTCTTTCGCACTTTATTTAGTGCATATACTGTCGAGCCAAATATCTTTAGATATTTCAATACTGGCTTCTTTTTATGCCACATCTCAAATGGTGTTTTTCTTATATTTTTTAAAGCTCATTAATAAAATATGTTGCTGTCAAAACAGCTTCACCCCAAAATCTTTTATTTAGTTTAGTTAAACATAGAGCGAGCTTTTTCAGTGATTGTTCTAATCAACCCGCTGCAACACCATTCAGCTGCGGGGTATGAGAAACCGTTAAATGATAGCTGATACCTTTTTCGACACAAAATTCACGCATTTCTTTAGAGAGATATTCCCTTCCATTATCAATATATAGATTAAGCATTTTTAAATTGAAATGAGCCTCACTCTTTGCTACAAAATCTTTAAATACAAAGAACACGTCCGATTTATAAGTTATTAAATACGTCACACAACAATGTGTATATTGATCATTAAATACTACGTAGTAGTTTTTATTACCAATAGTTGAGGGCGTAATCGGACCGCATACATCCGAATGAATTACAAATAGTGGGCATTCAATATTTTCTTTATTTTTGTGTTTTTCAAATTTTAGTCTTGATTGCTTTCCGTTAATACACGCCTCACATAATTTACTACTATTTACTTGTACGTTTTTTATAAGTTCACTATCTTTAAACAAGCCATCTCGTTTAATTTCTAAGAATTTTCCAACACTTATATGTCCCAATCTTTCATGCCACAAGCGATACTCTGCATCATTTGATATTGCAGATGTATATACCTTACTATTTAAAGTAAATTTAACAGTCGGTACATTATACTCACATAGTCCTTCAAATACCAAGTTACCGTTCTTGATTACTTTAATGCCATCCTTATTAAACTCGACGGACATTCCAGCATCTATCATCTTCTTTACGGATAGCAAATCGTGCGGGATTTCCTTACAATACAGCACGTTGTGTAATGTAATGTTGTTTCCAGAATTGTTAAGTTTAACTTGTCCTTTTGCAGTAGCATAAACAAATTCTCCACGCTTTGCAATCTCAATAGCCAAGCTTAAATTTAAATTCTCATACTCCGAAAATAAATTAATATCATTCACTAGGTGATCTGATGCCCCCGAATCTAATATAAAATTTACTTCGTCTGGCTTTTCAGTGTAATTTGCTAATCTCACCATAAATGCAAATGCGCATTTTTGCTGCGGTTCTACCTTCTTCTTCTTCTCTCTTCTCTTTCTAACTTCTGCATTCATCAGAAATGCAAACGCACGTACTGGCTGTGTTTCTGTCGCCATCTGACCCTCTCTCTCTAACATTATTTCCATCGGGAACATTCTGGTTTCCTGCCTGCCTTTTTAATTGAAAGCAATCTTTCTTTATATGACCCAATTTCTTGCAATGAAAACATTTTAGTTTAGACTTATTCTTAAAAGGTTTCTTCATAGATTTCCTAGCTTTGTTTTTGTATGTATTTTCCCTAGACTCTCGATCGCCTATAGCTTGCAGCACTTTAGCACTTGTGTCTTTGTTAATTCCTTTTAACTTAATTTCATGATCGAGTAGCCGTGTCTTAACAAAGTCTAATGTCAAATTGCTCTCAGTAAGAGTTTCTATAGCTGTTATTACTCCTTCATAGTTAGTCGAAAGTGTATTAAGTAGGTGAGCAATTTTGTCCATTTCGTCCAACTTGGCTCCGGCCGCAACTAACTCAGTTATCAAATCATCAAATAAATGAAAATGGTTTACTAGCAGAGTATCACCTTTTAGTTTTAAAGAGAATAATTGCTTGCGTAGTGACAGTTGAGAGCCAAGCTTTTACGTTCATAAATAGTATCCAATTTTTCAAAAATCTGCTTTGCCGAATTTTCATTGTTGACAAAACTTAGAAAAGAGTCACTCAAATTTTCTATTATGATCCCCTTTGCACTTATTTCTGCCCGTTTTACTTTCTCGCTTACTTCTGTTTGTTCTTTCTCAATTACATTTAACAAATCGTTCTCCTCTAACAGTGCCCTAACTCGAAACTTCCAAATTGAATATTTTTAAACCGTTAAACGGTTTTATATTCCTCTTTCCTTTATCCATGTCTTTTTTGTTTTTTTTTTCTCTTAATTTTTCACCACGTGTCGTCGCTATGATAAAACTAACTGATTTTTTTGTTTTTCTTTGTTTCTCTTTGTTTGTATTTCCCCACTTGGCCCAAAATGTGACTGGGCCCATAACCTATTGAATTTAATATAATAAAATACGATTACGAGTAAGTATTGTATATTATAACCCAGGGCATCAACCAAATAGTGAAACACTTTTATTGTTGTTTGACATTTCAATAATTATTTTATTTAAGCAACCGATTGAATCAACCGCACTGTCTCGTTGTCTGCAAGCGAATAGAACGATTACTCTATAACATGTGAATGCATGTGAATGGTAAACCATGCCATGTGAATGACAAACAACGACATGGTCCTCTTAATTCACAACTATGCATAAGTGTGACTTTTGTATTTTCAACACGCCACCTCAAAAATCACACTGATACAAACTGATTAAAAACTAATGAAATGAAAAATTACTTTCAGACGAGTGCATGCGTTTTCTAATGGTTGTATTCTTATTCTTTTCTTTTTTCTCTGGGGCTACTTTTATTGAACCAGCATTTGCTGCAAAGAATTGGGGAAACCCAGTAAAACCCAATTAGTTCAATCAAATAAAAATTTAACAAGATTCACTTAAATAAACATAGTAATAGTTAGTCTAGTAATTGTTTTGGTTTGATTATGGTTATATATATATAAAAGATTCAGACTTCATATAAAAATTCATTTTGCTCATTTAGATTATTTTGATTATTCAAGATTCAGTAAGAAAAACATTGTAATGATTAGACTAGTAATTGTTTTGGTTTGATTATGGTTATATATATATAAAAGATTCAGACTTCATATAAAAATTCATTTTGCTCATTTAGATTGTTTTGATCATTCAAGATTCAGTAAGATAAATATAGTAATGATTAGACTAGTAATTGTTTTGGTTTGATTATGGTTATATATATATAAAAGATTCAGACTTCATATAAAAATTCATTTTGCTCATTTAGATTATTTTGATCATTCAAGACTCAGTTAGCCCCAGTTGGTCTCGCAGTACAATGATTCTGGCAGTTGGTAGTAGCTTTGTCAAAATATCAGGTAAAATCAGGTATTTGGTAAAATGATATTTGATATCTATGTGCTTAGTTCTCTTGTGGCATGTGGGATTATTGGCTATACTTATACAATCTTGGTTATCCTCGAGAATAACTATTGTACCATTTAATTCTAATTTCATTTCATTTGTTAATGATTTTAGCCATAATGCTTCCCTTACTCCTTCGAATAGATGAAGCAGCAAGAGATTTTTGTTTCATAGTACTCCAGCAAATTGAACAATTTTCAAACATTTTAAATATATACCCTGTAGTACTTCTTCTGTCAGTCTCATTTCCGGCCCAATCAGAATCAGAATCAACATACCCCATAAGAATTTTATTTACTTTCAAATTCCTTTTAAATGATAACTTTAAATTGACAGTTCCTTTTAGGTATCTTAAAATTCTTTTAAGACATTGCCATAATTCTCTATTATTGTAGTTAGTATATCGACTTAAGATACTTATCGATGTACTTAAATCCGGTCGTGTACATAACATTACGTACATTAAACAACCAATCAAATTCTACATGGTGCTCTTCTACTTGCAAAGCCTCATAATTTATTTTGCTTGGAAGTGGAGTCCCAACTGTATTACAATCTTCCATATTGAATTTTTTTAAAACATTTTTAATATATGCAGATTGACTGAGACAAATTTGATCATTTTTTTCTTTCAATTTTTATGCTAATAAAATATCGTATTTCATTTAGATCGGTCATTTGAAACTTATTCAAAAGATGTGTTTTAAATTTATACATTCTTTCAGAATCACTAGTAGAAATTATTATATCGTCAACATATAAGAGTACATATATATTTTTATGTATATCTCCTTCATCTAGAATATATATACATCTGTCTACTTCTAGACTCCGAAATCCAAAATTTTGCAATGCACTTTCAAATATCTCAAACTAACATCTTGCAGCTTGTTTTAGACCATAAATGGCTTTATTAAGTTTACATACTTTATTTCCATCATACTGTATTAAACCTTTTGGAATTTTCATATAGATTTCATCTTTTAGTGCTCCATTTAAAAAAGCTGTTTTGACATCCATCTGATGGATCAATAAATCATATTGATTTGAAAAAGCTAAAAGATATCTAAAACTAGAAATTCGTGCAACTGGTGCAAAAGTCTCATCATAATCCATCATATATTCTTGGGTGAATCCCCTGGCTACCAACCTTGCCTTATATTTAAGTAAATTACCATTTTCATCTTGTTTTATACTAAAAACCCACTTGCAATCTACTATGTTTTTATCCTTAGGCATTTGCACTAAGCACCATGTATTATTTACAAAATGAGAATTCAGTTCGTCTTTAATGGCATCCTCCCACAAGGTTCTGTCATCACGAGTTTTAATCTCTTCATATGTATTGGGAATATCATTTAAGCACATTTGGGTATTCATCAGACACTTTTCTAAAAATCTATATGATAACTTTGGTTTATCTTTAATTCTCTCACTGCGTCTAATTTGTTCTTGATTTTTATTTTCTTTTATTTTATCACCAGTTTCAGCCACTGGATCGGTATTCTCGAGACAAGTGGAATTTTCATTTAGATTTTCATCAGACTTCGAATCCGTAGATTCACAATTTTCCTGCAATGGAAAATTCGACTCTTCATTCTCTTCAATTAGAGAATCACTGTATTGGTCAAAAACATCATGTTTTTCCACAGAGTCATTTTCATTTGAAGTCACCGATTTCATATTTATTTCATCCACCACTACATCTCTGGCTGTCATAAATTTTTTTAAGTTCTCATTCCCCAACTTATAGCCATTTGGCTCATATCCGACAAGTATAGTTTTGATCGATTTCTCGTCAAATTTTCTCTTTCGCACTTTATTTAGTGCATATACTGTCGAGCCAAATATCTTTAGATATTTCAATACTGGCTTCTTTTTATGCCACATCTCAAATGGTGTTTTTCTTATATTTTTTAAAGCTCTACTTGGGGACCTGTTAATTAAATATGTTGCTGTCAAAACAGCTTCACCCCAAAATCTTTTATTTAGTTTAGTACAGTTAATCATAGAGCGAGCTTTTTCAGTGATTGTTCTAATCAACCCGTTCTGCAACACCATTCAGCTGTGGGGTATGAGAAACCGTTAAATGATAGCTGATACCTTTTTCGACACAAAATTCACGCATTTCATTAGAGAGATATTCTCTTCCATTATCAATATATAGATTAAGCATTTTTAAATTGAAATGAGCCTCACTCTTTGCTACAAAATCTTTAAATACAAAGAACACGTCCGATTTATAAGTTATTAAATACGTCACACAATAATGTGTATATTGATCAATAAATACTACGTAGTAGTTTTTATTATCAATAGTTGAGGGCGTAATCGGACCGCATACATCCGAATGAATTACAAATAGTGGGCGTTCAATATTTTCTTTATTTTTGTGTTTTTCAAATTTTAGTCTTGATTGCTTTCCGTTAATACACGCCTCACATAATTTACTACTATTTACTTGTACGTTTTTTATAAGTTCACTATCTTCAAACAAGCCATCTCGTTTAATTTCTAAGAATTTTCCAACACTTATATGTCCCAATCTTTCATGCCACAAGCGATACTCTGCATCATTTGATATTGCAGATGTATATACCTTACTATTTAAAGTAAATTTAACAGTCGGTACATTATACTCACATAGTCCTTCAAATACCAAGTTACCGTTCTTGATTACTTTAATGCCATCCTTATTAAACTCGACGGACATTCCAGCATCTATCATCTTCTTTACGGATAGCAAATTGTGCGGGATTTCCTTACAATACAGCACGTTGTGTAATGTAATGTTGTTTCCAGAATTGTTAAGTTTAACTTGTCCTTTTGCAGTAGCATAAACAAATTCTCCACGCTTTGCAATCTCAATAGCCACGTTTAAATTTAAATTCTCATACTCCGAAAATAAATTAATATCATTCACTAGGTGATCTGATCTTCTTCTTCTCCTCTTCTCTTTCTAACTTCTGCATTCATCAGAAATGCAAACGCACGTACTGGCTGTGTTTCTGTCGCCATCTGAGCCTGTCTCTCTCTAACATTATTTCCATCGGGAACATTCTGGTTTCCTGCCTGCCTTTTTAATTGAAAGCAATCTTTCTTTATATGACCCAATTTCTTGCAATGAAAACATTTTAGTTTAGACTTATTCTTAAAAGGTTTCTTCATAGATTTCCTAGCTTTGTTTTTGTATGTATTTTCCCTAGACTCCGATCGCCTATAGCTTGCAGCACTGTAGCACTTGTGTCTTTGTTAATTCCTTTTAACTTAATTTCATGATCGAGTAGCCGTGTCTTAACAAAGTCTAATGTCAAATTGCTCTCAGTAAGAGTTTCTATAGCTGTTATTACTCCTTCATAGTTAGTCGAAAGTGTATTAAGTAGGTGAGCAATTTTGTCCATTTCGTCCAACTTGGCTCCGGCCGCAACTAACTCAGTTATCAAATCATCAAATAAATGAAAATGGTTTACTAGCAGAGTATCACCTTTTAGTTTTAAAGAGAATAATTGCTTGCGTAGTGACAGTTGAGATGCCAAGCTTTTACGTTCATAAATAGTATCCAATTTTTCAAAAATCTGCTTTGCCGAATTTTCATTGTTGACAAAACATAGAAAAGAGTCAATCAAATATTCTATTATGATCCCCTTTGCACTTCTTTCTGCCCGTTTTACTTCCTCGCTTACTTCTGTTTGTTCTTTCTCAATTACATTTAACAAATCGTTCTCCTCTAACAGTGCCCTAACTCGAAACTTCCAAATTTTTTTTTTTTCTTTTGATTTTTGACCACGTGTTGTCGCTATGATAAAACTAACTGATCTTTTTGGTTTTCTTTGTTTCTCCGTTTGCCTTGCGCCTCTTAGAATCACTTTTCGTTGCTGTACTGATTTTTCACTTATATACAACCAAACGTTTTTGTGTATCGCTATACATACATATGTATGTATTTCGCAAAGCTCTCTTTGTAATTGTGTTCAATAAATACATATATTTAAATAAGAAAAATCACTTTTATTTATTTTAATTATTCTTATTTGCACAATTAAACTATTTCACCACTTGGCCGAAAATGTGACTGGGTCCATAACCTATTGAATTTAATATAATAAAATACGATTAAGTATTGTATATTATAACCCAGGGCATCAACCAAATAGTGAAACACTTTTATTGTTGTTTGACACTTCAATAATTATTTTATTTAAGCAACCGATTGAATCAACCGCACTGCCTCGTTGTCTGCAAGCGAATAGAACGATTACTCTATAACATGTGAATGCATGTGAATGGTAAACCATGCCATGTGAATGACAAACAACGACATGGTCCTCTTAATTCACAACTATGCATAAGTGTGACTTTTGTATTTTCAACACGCCACCTCAAAAATCACACTGATACAAACTGATTAAAAATTAATGAAATGAAAAATTACTTTCAGACGAGTGCATGCGTTTTCTAATGGTTGTATTCTTATTCTTTTCTTTTTTCTCTGGGGCTACTTTTATTGAACCAGCATTTGCTGCAAAGAATTGGGGAAACCCAGTAAAACCCAATTAGTTCAATCAAATAAAAATTTAACAAGATTCACTTAAATAAACATAGTAATAGTTAGTCTAGTAATTGTTTTGGTTTGATTATGGTTATATATATATAAAAAGATTCAGACTTCATATAAAAATTCATTTTGCTCATTTAGATTATTTTGATTATTCAAGATTCAGTAAGAAAAACATTGTAAATCAGACTAGTAAGATGTATTATGGTTATATATAAAAAGATTCAGACTTCAAAAAATTACATTTTTTTTAATTGTTTATCCTTCAAGATTCAGTAAGCCAATAGCAAGATTAGACCAGTAATAAAAACAGACTGTCATATAAACAATCTCATTTTGTTTAAATTCAAAAGAAAAATAGTACATGACTAGACTAGTAATTGTTTTGGTTTGATTATGGTTAGATATATATAAATTCAGACTTCATATAAAAATCATTTTGCTCATTTAGCATCTTTTGATCATTCAAGATTCAGTAAGATAAACATAGTAATGATTAGACTAGTAATTGTTTTGGTTTGATTATGGTTATATATATATACAAGATTCAGACTTCATATAAAAATTAATTTTGCTCATTTAGATTATTTTGATCATTCAAGATTCAGTTAGCCCCAGTTGGTCTCGCAGTACAATGAATCTGGCAGTTGGTAGTAGGCTTTGTCAAAATATCAGCCAATTGTAAATCTGTGGAAAGATACTTTAACACAAATTAGTTTGTTTTCAATTTGTTCTCTGGTAAAATGATATTTGATATCTATGTGCTTAGTTCTTTTGTGGCATGTGGGATTATTGGCTATACTTATACAACCTTAATTATGCTCGAAAATAATTATTGGGCCATTTAATTCTAATTTCATTTCATTTGTTAATGATTTTAGCCATAATGCTTCCCTTACTCCTTCGAAGAAGGCCATATATGAAGAAGATGAAGCAGCAACAGATTTTTGTTTCATAGTACTCCAGCAAATTAAACAATTTTCAAACATTTTAAATATATACCCTGTAGTACTTCTTCTGTCAGTCTCATTTCCGGCCCAATCAGAATCAACATACCCCATAAGAATTTTATTTACTTTCAAATTCCTTTTAAATGATAACTTTAAATTGACAGTTCCTTTTAGATATCTTAAAATTCTTTTAAGACATTGCCATAATTCTCTATTATTGTAGTTAGTATATCGACTTAAGATACTTATCGATGTACTTAAATCCGGTCGTGTACATAACATTACGTACATTAAACAACCAATCAAATTCCTACATGGTGCTTCATATGACTCTTCTACTTGCAAAGCCTCATAATTTATTTTGCTTGGAAGTGGAGTCCCAACTGGATTACAATCTTCCATATTGAATTTTTTTAAAACATTTTTAATATATGCAGATTGACTGAGACAAATTTGATCATTTTTTCTTTCAATTTTTATGCCAATAAAATATCGTATTTCATTTAGATCGGTCATTTGAAACTTATTCAAAAGATATGTTTTAAATTTAGACATTCTTTCAGAATCACTAGTAGAAATTATTATATCGTCAACATATAAGAGTACATATATATTTTTATGTATATCTCCTTCATCTAGAATATATATACATCTGTCTACTTCTAGACTCCGAAATCCAAAATTTTGCAATGCACTTTCAAATATCTCAAACCAGCATCTTGCAGCTTGTTTTAGACCATAAATGGCTTTATTAAGTTTACATACTTTATTTCCATCATACTGTATTAAACCTTTTGGAATTTTCATATAGATTTCATCTTTTAGTGCTCCATTTAAAAAAGCTGTTTTGACATCCATCTGATGGATCAATAAATCATATTGATTTGAAAAAGCTAAAAGATATCTAAAACTAGAAATTCGTGCAACTGGTGCAAAAGTCTCATCATAATCCATCATATATTCTTGGGTGAATCCCCTGGCTACCAATCTTGCCTTATATTTAAGTAAATTACCATTTTCATCTTGTTTTATACTAAAAACCCACTTGCAATCTACTATGTTTTTATCCTTAGGCATTTGCACTAAGCACCATGTATTATTTACAAAATGAGAATTCAGTTCGTCTTTAATGGCATCCTCCCACAAGGTTCTGTCATCACGAGTTTTAATCTCTTCATATGTATTGGGAATATCATTTAAGCACATTTGGGTATTCATCAGACACTTTTCTAAAAATCTATATGATAACTTTGGTTTATCTTTAATTCTCTCACTGCGTCTAATTTGTTCTTGATTTTTATTTTCTTTTATTTTATCACCAGTTTCAGCCACTGGATCGGTATTCTCGAGACAAGTGGAATTTTCATTTAGATTTTCATCAGACTTCGAATCCGTAGATTCACAATTTTCCTGCAATGGAAAATTCGACTCTTCATTCTCTTCAATTAGAGAATCACTGTACTGGTCAAAAACATCATGTTTTTCCACAGAGTCATTTTCATTTGAAGTCACCGATTTCATATTTATTTCATCCACCACTACATCTCTAGCTGTCATAAATTTTTTTAAGTTCTCATTCCACAACTTATAGCCATTTGGCTCATATCCGACAAGTATAGTTTTGATCGATTTCTCGTCAAATTTTCTCTTTCGCACTTTATTTAGTGCATATACTGTCGAGCCAAATATCTTTAGATATTTCAATACTGGCTTCTTTTTATGCCACATCTCAAATGGTGTTTTTCTTATATTTTTTAAAGCTCTACTTGGGGACCTGTTAATTAAATATGTTGCTGTCAAAACAGCTTCACCCCAAAAACTTTTATTTAGTTTAGTACAGTTAATCATAGAGCGAGCTTTTTCAGTGATTGTTCTAATCATCCGTTCTGCAACACCATTCAGCTGTGGGGTATGAGGAACCGTTAAATGATAGCTGATACCTTTTTCGACACAAAATTCACGCATTTCATTAGAGAGATATTCTCTTCCATTATCAATATATAGATTAACCATTTTTAAATTGAAATGAGCCTCACTCTTTGCTACAAAATCTTTAAATACAAAGAACACGTCCGATTTATAAGTTATTAAATACGTCACACAATAATGTGTATATTGATCAATAAATACTACGTAGTAGTTTTTATTATCAATAGTTGAGGGCGTAATCGGACCGCATACATCCGAATGAATTACAAATAGTGGGCGTTCAATATTTTCTTTATTTTTGTGTTTTTCAAATTTTAGTCTTGATTGCTTTCCGTTAATACACGCCTCACATAATTTACTACTATTTACTTGTACGTTTTTTATAAGTTCACTATCTTCAAACAAGCCATCTCGTTTAATTTCTAAGAATTTTCCAACACTTATATGTCCCAATCTTTCATGCCACAAGCGATACTCTGCATCATTTGATATTGCAGATGTATATACCTTACTATTTAAAGTAAATTTAACAGTCGGTACATTATACTCACATAGTCCTTCAAATACCAAGTTACCGTTCTTGATTACTTTAATGCCATCCTTATTAAACTCGACGGACATTCCAGCATCTATCATCTTCTTTACGGATAGCAAATTGTGCGGGATTTCCTTACAATACAGCACGTTGTGTAATGTAATGTTGTTTCCAGAATTGTTAAGTTTAACTTGTCCTTTTGCAGTAGCATAAACAAATTCTCCACGCTTTGCAATCTCAATAGCCACGTTTAAATTTAAATTCTCATACTCCGAAAATAAATTAATATCATTCACTAGGTGATCTGATGCCCCCGAATCTAATATAAAATTTACTTCGTCTGGCTTTTCAGTGTAATTTGCTAATTTCACCATAAATGCAAATGCGCATTTTTGCTGCGTTTCTACCTTCTTCTTCTTCTCTTTCTAACTTCTGCATTCATCAGAAATGCAAACGCACGTACTGGCTGTGTTTCTGTCGCCATCTGAGCCTGTCTCTCTCTAACATTATTTCCATCGGGAACATTCTGGTTTCCTGCCTGCCTTTTTAATTGAAAGCAATCTTTCTTTATATGACCCAATTTCTTGCAATGAAAACATTTTAGTTTAGACTTATTCTTAAAAGGTTTCTTCATAGATTTCCTAGCTTTGTTTTTGTATGTATTTTCCCTAGACTCTCGATCGCCTATAGCTTGCAGCACTTTAGCACTTGTGTCTTTGTTAATTCCTTTTAACTTAATTTCATGATCGAGTAGCCGTGTCTTAACAAAGTCTAATGTCAAATTGCTCTCAGTAAGAGTTTCTATAGCTGTTATTACTCCTTCATAGTTAGTCGAAAGTGTATTAAGTAGGTGAGCAATTTTGTCCATTTCGTCCAACTTGGCTCCGGCCGCAACTAACTCAGTTATCAAATCATCAAATAAATGAAAATGGTTTACTAGCAGAGTATCACCTTTTAGTTTTAAAGAGAATAATTGCTTGCGTAGTGACAGTTGAGATGCCAAGCTTTTACGTTCATAAATAGTATCCAATTTTTCAAAAATCTGCTTTGCCGAATTTTCATTGTTGACAAAACTTAGAAAAGAGTCACTCAAATATTCTATTATGATCCCCTTTGCACTTCTTTCTGCCCGTTTTACTTCCTCGCTTACTTCTGTTTGTTCTTTCTCAATTACATTTAACAAATCGTTCTCCTCTAACAGTGCCCTAACTCGAAACTTCCAAATTGAATATTTTTCCCCGTTAAACGGTTTTATATTCCTCTTTCCTTTATCCATGTCTTTTTTTTTTCTTGATTTTTGACCACGCGTCGTCGCTATGATAAAACTAACTGTTCTTTTTGCTTCTTTTGTTTCTCCGTCCGCCTTGCGCCTCTTAGAAACACTTCGTTGCTGTACTGATTTTACAGTTTATACAAAATAAAAATGTTCGTCGTTTTTCTGAATCGTTATACATACATATGTATGTATTTCGCAAAACTTTTATGCACTTGGTTCAATAAATACATATATTTAAATAAGAAAATCACTTTTAACCATGTAATTCTTTTAAGTTTAAATATTCTTATTTGCACAATTAAAAATATTTCACCACTTGGCCGAAAATGTGACTGGGCCCATAACCTATTGAATTTAATATAATAAAATACGATTAAGTATTGTATATTATAACCCAGGGCATCAACCAAATAGTGAAACACTTTTATTGTTGTTTGACACTTCAATAATTATTTTATTTAAGCAACCGATTGAATCAACCGCACTGTCTCGTTGTCTGCAAGCGAATAGAACGATTACTCTATAACATGTGAATGCATGTGAATGGTAAACCATGCCATGTGAATGACAAACAACGACATGGTCCTCTTAATTCACAACTATGCATAAGTGTGACTTTTGTATTTTCAACACGCCACCTCAAAAATCACACTGATACAAACTGATTAAAAATTAATGAAATGAAAAATTACTTTCAGACGAGTGCATGGTTTTTTTTATGGGTTTTTTTTTTTTTTTTTTTTTTTCTCTGGGGCTACTTTTATTGAACCAGCATTTGCTGCAAAGAATTGGGGAAACCCAGTAAAACCCAATTAGTTCAATCAAATAAAAATTTAACAAGATTCACTTAAATAAACATAGTAATAGTTAGTCTAGTAATTGTTTTGGTTTGATTATGGTTATATATATATATATATATATAAAAATTCAGACTTCATATAAAAATTCATTTTGCTCATTTAGATTATTTTGATCATTCAAGATTCAGTTAGCCCCAGTTGGTCTCGCAGTACAATGAATCTGGCAGTTGGTAGTGGCTTTGTCAAAATATCAGCCAATTGTAAATCTGTGGAAAGATACTTAACACAAATTAGTTAGTTTTTAATTTGTTCTCTGGTAAAATGATATTTGATATCTATGTGCTTAGTTCTCTTGTGGCATGTGGGATTATTGGCTATACTTATACAACCTTGGTTATCCTCGAAAATAACTATTGGACCATTTAATTCTAATTTCATTTCATTTGTTAATGATTTTAGCCATAATGCTTCCCTTAGTCCTTCGAATAAGGCCATATATTCAGCTTCGGTAGATGAAGCAGCAACAGATTTTTGTTTCATAGTACTCCAGCAAATTGAACAATTTTCAAACATTTTAAATATATACTCTGTAGTACTTCTTCTGTCAGTCTCATTTCCGGCCCAATCAGAATCAACATACCCCATAAGAATTTTATTTACTTTCAAATTCCTTTTAAATGATAACTTTAAATTGACAGTTCCTTTTAGATATCTTAAAATTCTTTTAAGACATTGCCATAATTCTCTTTTATTGTAGTTAGTATATCGACTTAAGATACTTATCGATGTACTTAAATCCGGTTGTGTACATAACATTACGTACATTAAACAACCAATCAAATTCCTACATGGTGCTTCATATGACTCTTCTACTTGCAAAGCCTCATAATTTATTTTGCTTGGAAGTGGAGTCCCAACTGGATTACAATCTTCCATATTGAATTTTTTTAAAACATTTTTAATATATGCAGATTGACTGAGACAAATTTGATAATTTTTTTTTTTCAATTTTTATGCCAATAAAATATTGTATTTCATTTAGATCGGTCATTTGAAACTTATTCAAAAGATATGTTTTAAATTTAAACATTCTTTCAGAATCACTAGTAGAAATTATTATATCGTCAACATATAAGAGTACATATATATTTTTATGTATATCTCCTTCATCTAGAATATATATACATCTGTCTACTTCTAGACTCCGAAATCCAAAATTTTGCAATGCACTTTCAAATATCTCAAACCAGCATCTTGCCGCTTGTTTTAGACCATAAATGGCTTTATTAAGTTTACATACTTTATTTCCATCATACTGTATTAAACCTTTTGGAATTTTCATATAGATTTCATCTTTTAGTGCTCCATTTAAAAAAGCTGTTTTGACGTCCATCTGATGGATCAATAAATAATATTGATTTGAAAAAGCTAAAAGATATCTAAAACTAGAAATTCGTGCAACTGGTGCAAAAGGCTCATCATAATCCATCATATATTCTTGGGTAAATCCCCTGGCTACCAATCTTGCCTTATATTTAAGTAAATTACCATTTTCATCTTGTTTTATACTAAAAACCCACTTGCAATCTACTATGTTTTTATCCTTAGGCATTTGCACTAAGCACCATGTATTATTTACAAAATGAGAATTCAGTTCGTCTTTAATGGCATCCTCCCACAAGGTTCTGTCTTCACGAGTTTTAATCTCTTCATATGTATTGGGAATATCATTTAAGCACATTTGGGTATTCATCAGACACTTTTCTAAAAATCTATATGATAACTTTGGTTTATCTTTAATTCTCTCACTGCGTCTAATTTGTTCTTGATTTTTATTTTCTTTTATTTTATCACCAGTTTCAGCCACTGGATCGGTATTCTCGAGACAAGTGGAATTTCATTAGATTTCATCAGACTTCGAATCTAGATTCACAATTTTCCTGAAATGGATAAATTCGACCCTTCATTCTCTTCAAGTAGAGAATCACTGGTCATTGAATGATTGGTCAAAAACATCATGTTTTTCCACAGAGTCATTTTCATTTGAAGTCACCGATTTCATATTTATTTCATCCACTCACTACATCTCTAGCCTTTTTATAAATTTTTTTAAGTTCTCATTCCCCAACTTATAGCCATTTGGCTCATATCCGACAAGTATAGTTTTGATCGATTTCTCGTCAAATTTTCTCTTTCGCACTTTATTTAGTGCATATACTGTCGAGCCAAATATCTTTAGATATTTCAATACTGGCTTCTTTTTATGCCACATCTCAAATGGTGTTTTTTCTTATATTTTTAAAGCTCTACTTGGGGACCTGTTCATTAAATATGTTGCTGTCAAAACAGCTTCACCCCAAAACTCTTTATTTAGTTTAGTATTAATCATAGAGCGAGCTTTTTCAGTGATTGTTCTAATCAACCCGCTCTGCAACACCATTCAGCTGTGGGGTATGAGAAACCGTTAAATGATAGCTGATACCTTTTTCGACACAAAATTCACGCATTTCATTAGAGAGATATTCTCTTCCATTATCAATATATAGATTAAGCATTTTTAAATTGAAATGAGCCTCATTTATCTTTCTGCTACAAAATCTTTAAATACAAAGAACACGTCCGATTTATGAAGTTATTAAATACGTTACAATTTAATGTGTATATTTAACAATCAATACTTACTACTCACATAGTCCTTCAAATACCAAGTTACCGTTCTTGATTACTTTAATGCCATCCTTATTAAACTCGACGGACATTCCAGCATCTATCATCTTCTTTACGGATAGCAAATTGTGCGGGATTTCCTTACAATACAGCACGTTGTGTAATGTAATGTTGTTTCCAGAATTGTTAAGTTTAACTTGTCCTTTTGCAGTAGCATAAACAAATTCTCCACGCTTTGCTATCTCAATAGCCACGCTTAAATTTAAATTCTCATACTCCGAAAATAAATTAATATCATTCACTAGGTGATCTGATGCCCCCGAATCTAATATAAAATTTACTTCGTCTGGCTTTTCAGTGTAATTTGCTAATTTCACCATAAATGCAAATGCGCATTTTTGCTGCGGTTCTACCTTCTTCTTCTCTCTCTCTCTCTTTCTAACTTCTGCGTTCATCAGAAATGCAAACGCACGTATGGCTGTGTTTCTGTCGCCATCTGAGCCTGTCTCTCTCTAACATTATTTCCATCGGGAACATTCTGGTTTCCTGCCTGCCTTTTTAATTGAAAGCAATCTTTCTTTATATGACCCAATTTCTTGCAATGAAAACATTTTAGTTTAGACTTATTCTTAAAAGGTTTCTTCATAGATTTCCTAACTTTGTTTTTGTATGTATTTTCCCTAGACTCTCGATCGCCTATAGCTTGCAGCACTTTAGCACTTGGTTTGTTAATTCCTTTAATTTAACTAGTCTTAACAAAGTCTAATGTCAAATTGCCTCAGTAAAATTTTATAGCTGTTATTACTCCTTCATAGTTAATCGAAAGTGTTTTTAGAGGGGGGGTTATTTTTTTTTTTTTTTCCATCGGCTCCGGCCGCAACTAATCAGTTATCAAATCATCAAATAAATGAAAATGGTTTACTAGCAGAGTATCACCTTTTAGTTTTAAAGAGAATAATTGCTTGCGTAGTGACAGTTGAGATGCCAAGCTTTTACGTTCATAAATAGTATCCAATTTTTCAAAAATCTGCTTTGCCGAATTTTCATTGTTGACAAAACTTAGAAAAGAGTCACTCAAATATTCTATTATGATCCCCTTTGCACTTCTTTCTGCCCGTTTTACTTCCTCGCTTACTTCTGTTTGTTCTTTCTCAATTACATTTAACAAATCGTTCTCCTCTAACAGTGCCCTAACTCGAAACTTCCAAATTGAATATTTTTCCCCGTTAAACGGTTTTATATTCCTCTTTCCTTTATCCTTGTCTTTTTTTTCTCTTGATTTTTGACCACGCGTCGTCTCTATGATAACACTAACTGATCTTTTTGCTTCTCTTTGTTTATATTTAAATAAGAAAATCACTTTTTTTATTTTAATTATTCTTATTTGCACAATTAAACTATTTCACCACTTGGCCGAAAATGTGACTGGGCCCATAACCTATTGAATTTAATATAATAAAATACGATTAAGTATTGTATATTATAACCCAGGGCATCAACCAAATAGTGAAACACTTTTATTGTTGTTTGACACTTCAATAATTATTTTATTTAAGCAACCGATTGAATCAACCGCACTGTCTCGTTGTCTGCAAGCGAATAGAACGATTACTCTATAACATGTGAATGCATGTGAATGGTAAACCATACCATGTGAATGACAAACAACGACATGGTCCTCTTAATTCACAACTATGCATAAGTGTGACTTTTGTATTTTCATCACGCCACCTCAAAAATCACACTGATACAAACTGATTAAAAATTAATGAAATGAAAAATTACTTTCAGACGAGTGCATGCGTTTTCTGATGGTTGTATTCTTTTTCTTTTCTTTTGCTCTGGGGCTACTGATATTGAACCAGCATTTGCTGCAAAGAATTGGGGAAACCCAGTAAAACCCAATTAGTTCAATCAAATAAAAATTTAACAAGATTCACTTAAATAAACATAGTAATAGTTAGTCTAGTAATTGTTTTGGTTTGATTAAGGTTATATATATAAAAAAGATTCAGACTTATAATAAAAAATTCATTTTGCTCATTTAGATTATTTTGATTATTCAAGATTCAGTAGGAAAAACATTGTAATGATTAGACTAGTAATTGTTTTGGTTTGATTATGGTTATATATATATAAAAGATTCAGACTTCATATAAAAATTCATTTTGCTCATTTAGATTATTTTGATCATTCAAGACTCAGTTAGCCCCAGTTGGTCTCGCAGTACAATGAATCTGGCAGTTGGTAGTAGCTTTGTCAAAATATCAGCCAATTGTAAATCTGTGGAAAGATACTTTACACAAATTAGTTTGTTTTCAATTTGTTCTCTGGTAAAATGATATTTGATATCTATGTGCTTAGTTCTTTTGTGGCATGTGGGATTATTGGCTATACTTATACAACCTTGGTTATCCTCGAAAATAACTATTGTACCATTTAATTCTAATTTCATTTCATTTGTTAATGATTTTAGCCATAATGCTTCCCTTACTCCTTCGAATAGATGAAGCAGCAAGAGATTTTTGTTTCATAGTACTCCAGCAAATTGAACAATTTTCAAACATTTTAAATATATACCCTGTAGTACTTCTTCTGTCAGTCTCATTTCCGGCCCAATCAGAATCAGAATCAACATACCCCATAAGAATTTTATTTACTTTCAAATTCCTTTTAAATGATAACTTTAAATTGACAGTTCCTTTTAGGTATCTTAAAATTCTTTTAAGACATTGTCATAATTCTCTATTATTGTAGTTAGTATATCGACTTAAGATACTTATCGATGTACTTAAATCCGGTCGTGTAAATAACATTACGTACATTAAACAACCAATCAAATTCCTACATGGTGCTTCATATGACTCTTCTACTTTCAAAGCCTCATAATTTATTTTGCTTGGAAGTGGAGTCCCAAATGGATTACAATCTTCCATATTGAATTTTTTTAAAACATTTTTAATATATGCAGATTGACTGAGACAAATTTGATCATTTTTTTCTTTCAATTTTTATGCCAATAAAATATCGTATTTCATTTAGATCGGTCATTTGAAACTTATTCAAAAGATGTGTTTTAAATTTAGACATTCTTTCAGAATCACTAGTAGAAATTATTATATCGTCAACATATAAGAGTACATATATATTTTTATGTATATCTCCTTCATCTAGAATATATATACATCTGTCTACTTCTAGACTCCGAAATCCAAATTTTGCAATGCACTTTCAAATATCTGAAACCAGCATCTTGCAGCTTGTTTTAGACCATAAATAGCTTTATTAAGTTTACATACTTTATTTCCATCATACTGTATTAAACCTTTTGGAATTTTCATATAGATTTCATCTTTTAGTGCTCCATTTAAAAAAGCTGTTTTGACATCCATCTGATGGATCAATAAATCATATTGATTTGAAAAAGCTAAAAGATATCTAAAACTAGAAATTTGTGCAACTGGTGCAAAAGTCTCATCATAATCCATCATATATTCTTGGGTGAATCCCCTGGCTACCAACCTTGCCTTATATTTAAGTAAATTACCATTTTCATCTTGTTTTATACTAAAAACCCACTTGCAATCTACTATGTTTTTATCTTTAGGCATTTGCACTAAGCACCATGTATTATTTACAAAATGAGAAATCAGTTCGTCTTTAATGGCATCCTCCCACAAGGTTCTGTCATCACGAGTTTTAATCTCTTCATATGTATTGGGAATATCATTTAAGCACATTTGGGTATTCATCAGACACTTTTCTAAAAATCTATATGATAACTTTGGTTTATCTTTAATTCTCTCACTGCGTCTAATTTGTTCTTGATTTTTATTTTCTTTTATTTTATCACCAGTTTCAGCCACTGGATCGGTATTCTCGAGACAAGTGGAATTTTCATCAGACTTCGAATTCGTAGATTCACAATTTTCCTGAAATGGATAATTCGACTCTTCATTCTCTTCAAGTAGAGAATCACTGGTCATTGAATCATTGGTCAAAAACATCATGTTTTTCCACAGAGTCATTTTCATTTGAAGTCACCGATTTCATATTTATTTCATCCACTACTACATCTCTGGCTGTCATAAATTTTTTTAAGTTCTCATTCCCCAACTTATAGCCATTTGGCTCATATCCGACAAGTATAGTTTTGATCGATTTCTCGTCAAATTTTCTCTTTCGCACTTTATTTAGTGCATATACTGTCGAGCCAAATATCTTTAGATATTTCAATACTGGCTTCTTTTTATGCCACATCTCAAATGGTGTTTTTCTTATATTTTTTAAAGCTCTACTTGGGGACAGGTCCGTTAAATATGTTGCTGTCAAAACAGCTTCACCCCAAAATCTTTTATTTAGTTTAGTTAATCATAGAGCGAGCTTTTTCAGTGATTGTTCTAATCAACCCGCTGCAACACCATTCAGCTGTGGGGTATGAGAAACCGTTAAATGATAGCTGATACCTTTTTCGACACAAAATTCACGCATTTCATTAGAGAGATATTCTCTTCCATTATCAATATATAGATTAAGCATTTTTAAATTGAAATGAGCCTCACTCTTTGCTACAAAATCTTTAAATACAAAGAACACGTCCGATTTATAAGTTATTAAATACGTCACACAATAATGTGTATATTGATCAATAAATACTACTACTCACATAGTCCTTCAAATACCAAGTTACCGTTCTTGATTACTTTAATGCCATCCTTATTAAACTCGACGGACATTCCAGCATCTATCATCTTCTTTACGGATAGCAAATTGTGCGGGATTTCCTCACAATACAGCACGTTGTGTAATGTAATGTTTGTTTCCAGATTGTTAAGCCTAACTCGAATTGTTGCTTATTAGTAGCTAATAAACAAATTCTCCACGCTTTGCTATCTCAATACGCTTACAATTTAAATTCTCATAATCCTTAAAATAAATTAATCACCAGGTTGTTATGCTGATGCCCCCGAATCTAATATAAAATTTACTTCGTCTGGCTTTTCAGTGTAATTTGCTAATTTCACCATAAATGCAAATGCGTCTGATTTGGTTCTACCTTCTTCTTCTTCTCTTCTTAACTCAACTTCTGCGTTCATCAGAAATGCAAACGCACGTACTAGCTGTGTTTCTGTCGCCATCTGAGCCTGTCTCTCTCTAACATTATTTCCATCGGGAACATTCTGGTTTCCTGCCTGCCTTTTTAATTGAAAGCAATCTTTCTTTATATGACCCAATTTTCTTGCAATGAAAACATTTTAGTTTAGACTTATTCTTAAAAGGTTTCTTCATAGATTTCCTAACTTTGTTTTTGTATGTATTTTCCCTAGACTCTCGATCGCCTATAGCTTGCAGCACTTTAGCACTTGGTTTGTTAATTCCTTTTAATTTAATGATCGAGTAGCCGTGTCTTAACAAAGTCTAATGTCAAATTGCGCTCAGTAAGAGTTTTTATAGCTGTTATTACTCCTTCATAGTTAGTCGAAAGTGTATTAAGTAGGTGAGCAATTTTGTCCATTTCGTCCAACTTGGCTCCGGCCGCAACTAACTCAGTTATCAAATCATCAAATAAATGAATATGGTTTACTAGCAGAGTATCACCTTTTAGTTTTAAAGAGAATAATTGCTTGCGTAGTGACAGTTGAGATGCCAAGCTTTTACGTTCATAAATAGTATCCAATTTTTCAAAAATCTGCTTTGCCGAATTTTCATTGTTGACAAAACTTAGAAAAGAGTCTCTCAAATATTCTATTATGATCCCCTTTGCACTTCTTTCTGCCCGTTTTACTTCCTCGCTTACTTCTGTTTGTTCTTTCTCAATTACATTTAACAAATCGTTCTCCTCTAACAGTGCCCTAACTCGAAACTTCCAAATTGAATATTTTTCCCCGTTAAACGGTTTTATATTCCTCTTTCCTTTATCCTTGCCTTTTTTTTCTCTTGATTTTTGACCACGCGTTGTCTCTATGATAACACTAACTGATCTTTTTGTTTTTCTTTGTTATATTTAAATAAGAAAAATCACTTTTTTTTATTTTAATTATTCTTATTTGCACAATTAAACTATTTCACCACTTGGCCGAAAATGTGACTGGGGCCATAACCTATTGAATTTAATATAATAAAATACGATTAAGTATTGTATATTATAACCCAGGGCATCAACCAAATAGTGAAACACTTTTATTGTTGTTTGACACTTCAATAATTATTTTATTTAAGCAACCGATTGAATCAACCGCACTGTCTCGTTGTCTGCAAGCGAATAGAAAGATTACTCTATAACATGTGAATGCATGTGAATGGTAAACCATGCCATGTGAATGACAAACAACGACATGGTCCTCTTAATTCACAACTATGCATAAGTGTGACTTTTGTATTTTCAACACGCCACCTCAAAAATCACACTGATACAAACTGATTAAAAATTAATGAAATGAAAAATAACTTTCAGACGAGTGCATGCGTTTTCTAATGGTTGTATTCTTATTCTTTTCTTTTTTCTCTGGGGCTACTTTTATTGAACCAGCATTTGCTGCAAAGAATTGGGGAAACCCAGTAAAACCCAATTAGTTCAATCAAATAAAAATTTAACAAGATTCACTTAAATAAACATAGTAATAGTTAGTCTAGTAATTGTTTTGGTTTGATTATGGTTATATATATATAAAAGATTCAGACTTCATATAAAAATTCATTTTGCTCATTTAGATTATTTTGATTATTCAAGATTCAGTAAGAAAAACATTGTAATGATTAGACTAGTAATTGTTTTGGTTTGATTATGGTTATATATATATAAAAGATTCAGACTTCATATAAAAATTCATTTTGCTCATTTAGATTATTTTGATCATTCAAGATTCAGTAAGATAAACATAGTAATGATTAGACTAGTAATTGTTTTGGTTTGATTATGGTTATATATATATAAAAGATTCAGACTTCATATAAAAATTCATTTTGCTCATTTAGATTATTTTGATCATTCAAGACTCAGTTAGCCCCAGTTGGTCTCGCAGTACAATGAATCTGGCAGTTGGTAGTAGCTTTGTCAAAATATCAGCCAATTGTAAATCTGTGGAAAGATACTTTACACAAATTAGTTTGTTTTCAATTTGTTCTCTGGTAAAATGATATTTGATATCTATGTGCTTAGTTCTTTTGTGGCATGTGGGATTATTGGCTATACTTATACAACCTTGGTTATCCTCGAAAATAACTATTGGACCATTTAATTCTAATTTCATTTCATTTGTTAATGATTTTAGCCATAAGAAGCAGCAACAGATGAAGCAGCAACAGATTTTTGTTTCATAGTACTCCAGCAAATTAAACAATTTTCAAACATTTTAAATATATACCCTGTAGTACTTCTTCTGTCAGTCTCATTTCCGGCCCAATCAGAATCAAAAACATACCCCATAAGAATTTTATTTACTTTCAAATTCCTTTTAAATGATAACTTTAAATTGACAGTTCCTTTTAGGTATCTTAAAATTCTTTTAAGACATTGCCATAATTCTCTATTATTGTAGTTAGTATATCGACTTAAGATACTTATCGATGTACTTAAATCCGGTCGTGTACATAACATTACGTACATTAAACAACCAATCAAATTTCTACATGGTGCTTCATATGACTCTTCTACTTGCAAAGCCTCATAATTTATTTTGCTTGGAAGTGGAGTCCCAAATGGATTACAATCTTCCATATTGAATTTTTTTAAAACATTTTTAATATATGCAGATTGACTGAGACAAATTTGATCATTTTTTTCTTTCAATTTTTATGCCAATAAAACATCGTATTTCATTTAGATCGGTCATTTGAAACTTATTCAAAAGATGTGTTTTAAATTTAGACATTCTTTCAGAATCACTAGTAGAAATTATTATATCGTCAACATATAAGAGTACATATATATTTTTATGTATATCTCCTTCATCTAGAATATATATACATCTGTCTACTTCTAGACTCCGAAATCCAAAATTTTGCAATGCACTTTCAAATATCTGAAACCAGCATCTTGCAGCTTGTTTTAGACCATAAATAGCTTTATTAAGTTTACATACTTTATTTCCATCATACTGTATTAAACCTTTTGGAATTTTCATATAGATTTCATCTTTTAGTGCTCCATTTAAAAAAGCTGTTTTGACATCCATCTGATGGATCAATAAATCATATTGATTTGAAAAAGCTAAAAGATATCTAAAACTAGAAATTCGTGCAACTGGTGCAAAAGTCTCATCATAATCCATCATATATTCTTGGGTGAATCCCCTGGCTACCAACCTTGCCTTATATTTAAGTAAATTACCATTTTCATCTTGTTTTATACTAAAAACCCACTTGCAATCTACTATGTTTTTATCTTTAGGCATTTGCACTAAGCACCATGTATTATTTACAAAATGAGAAATCAGTTCGTCTTTAATGGCATCCTCCCACAAGGTTCTGTCATCACGAGTTTTAATCTCTTCATATGTATTGGGAATATCATTTAAGCACATTTGGGTATTCATCAGACACTTTTCTAAAAATCTATATGATAACTTTGGTTTATCTTTAATTCTCTCACTGCGTCTAATTTGTTCTTGATTTTTATTTTCTTTTATTTTATCACCAGTTTCAGCCACTGGATCGGTATTCTCGAGACAAGAGGAATTTTCATTTAGATTTTCATCAGACTTCGAATCCGTAGATTCACAATTTTCCTGCAATGGAAAATTCGACTCTTCATTCTCTTCAATTAGAGAATCACTGTATTGATCAAAAACATCATGTTTTTCCACAGAGTCATTTTCATTTGAAGTCACCGATTTCATATTTATTTCATCCACCACTACATCTCTGGCTGTCATAAATTTTTTTAAGTTCTCATTCCCCAACTTATAGCCATTTGGCTCATATCCGACAAGTATAGTTTTGATCGATTTCTCGTCAAATTTTCTCTTTCGCACTTTATTTAGTGCATATACTGTCGAGCCAAATATCTTTAGATATTTCAATACTGGCTTCTTTTTATGCCACATCTCAAATGGTGTTTTTCTTATATTTTTTAAAGCTCTACTTGGGGACCTGTTAATTAAATATGTTGCTGTCAAAACAGCTTCACCCCAAAATCTTTTATTTAGTTTAGTTAATCATAGAGCGAGCTTTTTCAGTGATTGTTCTAATCAACCCGCTGCAACACCATTCAGCTGTGGGGTATGAGAAACCGTTAAATGATAGCTGATACCTTTTTCGACACAAAATTCACGCATTTCATTAGAGAGATATTCTCTTCCATTATCAATATATAGATTAAGCATTTTTAAATTGAAATAAGCCCCACTCTTTGCTACAAAATCTTTAAATACAAAGAACACGTCCGATTTATAAGTTATTAAATACGTCACACAATAATGTGTATATTGATCAATAAATACTACGTAGTAGTTTTTATTATCAATAGTTAAGGGCGTAATCGGACCGCATACATCCGAATGAATTACAAATAGTGGGCATTCAATATTTTCTTTATTTTTGTGTTTTTCAAATTTTAGTCTTAATTGCTTTCAGTTAATACACGCCTTACATAATTTACTACTATTTACTTGTAAGTTTTTTATAAGTTCACTATCTTCAAACAAGCCATCTCGTTTAATTTCTAAGATTTTTCCAACACTTATATGTCATGCCACAAGCGATACTCTGCATCATTTGATATTGCAGATGTATATACCTTACTATTTAAAGTAAATTTAACAGTCGGTACATTATACTCACATAGTCCTTCAAATACCAAGTTACCGTTCTTGATTACTTTAATGCCATCCTTATTAAACTCGACGGACATCCCAGCATCTATCATCTTCTTTACGGATAGCAAATTGTGCGGGATTTCCTCACAATACAGCACGTTGTGTAATGTAATGTTGTTTCCAGAATTGTTAAGTTTAACTTGTCCTTTTGCAGTAGCATAAACAAATTCTCCACGCTTTGCTATCTCAATAGCCACGCTTAAATTTAAATTCTCATACTCCGAAAATAAATTAATATCATTCACTAGGTGATCTGATGCCCCCGAATCTAATATAAAATTTACTTCGTCTGGCTTTTCAGTGTAATTTGCTAATTTCACCATAAATGCAAATGCGCATTTTTGCTGTGGTTCTACCTTCTTCTTCTTCTCTCTTCTCTTTCTAACTTCTGCGTTCATCAGAAATGCAAACGCACGTACTGGCTGTGTTTCTGTCGCCATCTGAGCCTGTCTCTCTCTAACATTATTTCCATCGGGAACATTCTGGTTTCCTGCCTGCCTTTTTAATTGAAAGCAATCTTTCTTTATATGACCCAATTTCTTGCAATGAAAACATTTTAGTTTAGACTTATTCTTAAAAGGTTTCTTCATAGATTTCCTAACTTTGTTTTTGTATGTATTTTCCCTAGACTCTCGATCGCCTATAGCTTGCAGCACTTTAGCACTTGGTTTGTTAATTCCTTAATTTAATGATCGAGTAGCCGTGTCTTAACAAAGTCTAATGTCAAATTGCGCTCAGTAAGAGTTTTTATAGCTGTTATTACTCCTTCATAGTTAGTCGAAAGTGTATTAAGTAGGTGAGCAATTTTGTCCATTTCGTCCAACTTGGCTCCGGCCGCAACTAACTCAGTTATCAAATCATCAAATAAATGAAAATGGTTTACTAGCAGAGTATCACCTTTTAGTTTTAAAGAGAATAATTGCTTGCGTAGTGACAGTTGAGATGCCAAGCTTTTACGTTCATAAATAGTATCCAATTTTTCAAAAATCTGCTTTGCCGAATTTTCATTGTTGACAAAACTTAGAAAAGAGTCACTCAAATATTCTATTATGATCCCCTTTGCACTTCTTTCTGCCCGTTTTACTTCCTCGCTTACTTCTGTTTGTTCTTTCTCAATTACATTTAACAAATCGTTCTCCTCTAACAGTGCCCTAACTCGAAACTTCCAAATTGAATATTTTTCCCCGTTAAACGGTTTTATATTCCTCTTTCCTTTATCCTTGCCTTTTTTTTTCTCTTGATTTTTGACCACGCGTTGTCTCTATGATAACACTAACTGATCTTTTTGTTTTTCTTTGTTTCTCCGTTTGCCTTGCGCCTCTTAGAATCACTTTTCGTTTTCAATAAATACATATATTTAAATAAGAAAAATCACTTTTTTTTTATTTTAATTATTCTTATTTGCACAATTAAACTATTTCACCACTTGGCCGAAAATGTGACTGGGGCCATAACCTATTGAATTTAATATAATAAAATACGATTACGAGTAAGTATTGTATATTATAACCCAGGGCATCAACCAAATAGTGAAACACTTTTATTGTTGTTTGACACTTCAATAATTATTTTATTTAAGCAACCGATTGAATCAACCGCACTGTCTCGTTATCTGCAAGCGAATAGAACGATTACTCTATAACATGTGAATGGTAAACCATGCCATGTGAATGACAAACAACGACATGGTCCTCTTAATTCACAACTATGCATAAGTGTGACTTTTGTATTTTCAACAATAATTATAAGTAAAAAATACAAAACTATAAAATGCAATTGTTGCATTCTGCGAATCGCCTGTGTTCGTTTTGGTTCCGATAAACACATATCGATGAACACAGCTGCCCTGGTATGAACAACATCTTCCAACGGAGCAAGCAGTGCGAGCCTTTACGAGGCCTTGGGCCTGTTAACAGCCAAATCGGTAACTGACCCAAGGTTCCCGTTTTGTCAAGCGCCGTTTGACCCGTCGGTAGATGCCCGAATGCCCAGGCATATGACCGCCAACATCTTCTTCAAGGGCGGCCGAATCGTCAGTCACGTTTGAGTGAGCGGTCGGCGCAGATAGGATCTGCAGAAAATAAGTGCGTTTGTGTTTTGTTAGTGATTATTTAATAACTAATTATTTTGTGTGTGTGAAGACAGCAGCGATACCCTGGACCTTTTACAACGAACGCTCACCTGGTGAGTCCGTTCCTTGCGGGGATCCGCCAGAGCACATATTGTCCCCCACGACGTGCAGCTCCCGTCCACGATTGTGCCGGACGAGCAGTGCAGCAGCAACGGCCGTTAAAGAAAGAAAAAAAAACGTCTCATTAGTTATAAGTATTTCAAAAAAAAATCATTGTTATTAGTATTAAGTTATTCGTTAGTAGTTTGTCCGAATGTTAGGTCCACGTGGATAGGATGGTAGGGTCTGAAAAATAGTAATAAATTTACTGTGTCAAATGAATTGCTAAGCACTTTTCCTAGGGGAGATGGAGCGGCCTTAGTTGGCCAGGAACGGGCTCGCCGACTTGGGTGATGCTCCGACACTCCTGAGCAGGAGTGTCACATGGCTGGGAGGGTGCGCGGTGACTTGGCTGTCACCAATGGCTATTGTTGGTGTTTGGTCGTCCCTCGTAAAGTAGTTGTGCCTGTAAACAAATCAAAATGTTTAAAAATGTGCGTTTTGGTTTGTTTACCTTTTGTTTTCAGTGATGCGTCTTTTGTGTAAATACCGATGGATATCGATATTTTGGTGCGGATTGCAGGGCTGGAGGAAAAACCCCTCCCCTAGTGCTGCTGAGCTAGCTGGCGCGGCCCTATCGAACACAAGCAGTCCGTAACATAATGGCGCCCAATTTCAAAAAAAGGAGCAAAGATGTAGACCAATCAAGTCTGTGTCGAAATCTTTGCTAAAATCGATAGTCAGCGGTATTTAGGCGCCTCGCAGTAGCCTTGCTGATGTGACTCAGCGTATAACAAACTGCGGCACGTTGAATGTTGATATTCACGTTTGCGCAGGGAGTTGAAAACTGAGAAACATCAGTAAGTAGAGGTATTTGGATTTTGAGGCATGTTGCCGGGCAGGCCGCGAGTCGTGTTCTACCAGTGGTGGTGAAAACACTGTGCCGCGGACTTGCCCTGGGCCATGTCCAATAGCCAGATGTGTTGCATGATTAGGTGACCCGTAAATGCGTAGTGCTATACGCGATGCACCACCTCACGGGCTAAGGGGACGCATTCCCAGTGAAAGCAGTGCTGATCGAACACCAACCGCGTCCTTAATTGGCAACTGTCAACTTGCGTGACAGTTTGACCAATTGACGCACGGCTTACACAACAACAACCATAAGCGCGGAGTCGAATTGTGAGTCCACCGGCACTAGTTGTTCCATCTCCCGTAACTATTTTGATAACGTTAAAATTCATTTTCGTCTATATATTTATTATTTAATTATAACTTTATTTACTTATTTATTGGTTCATTTACATGTTTACATGTTCATTTAATTACAAATTTATTTGCCTATTTATATACATATATTTATTTCTACCTTATTAATTTAAACTTATTTAGGGTGTCTATCACATAAATTTATATCTATATTAATATATACATTTGAATTTGCCGGGTATCATACTACTATTTATTAATCTTTTTTAATAGTCACTTTTGCAAATAAGCGCATACACTCACACACTTATTTAGAAACATACACGATATCTTTGTTAATAGTATTTAAGATACATGCTCGCCTGCACACACACACAATTATTATTATCTTATTTGTAAAATTTTGAACGCCTCGCCCCTGGTGGTATACCCTATAAAAAAAAGTTAAATAAAAAAGTTAATATGAATGAAGAGAAAGATGTTGGCGGGCATTACCTGCGGTCGAGGGGGTCAGTACCAGAGGCGCGGGAGTCAACAGAAAGCAAGGAAGGCGCAGTTCCAAAATCATCCGGGAAACAGCCAGACGCCCTGAAAGAAAATTTGGACAGTGTGGTGAAATAAGCAGTTAATGTGACATTAGCAACAGCAACACACACCGGCAATTTTTAGACGCGGAAATCGGGCAGGCTTTGAAGGATCATCTGCGTCAGAGCAATATCGAACTTATGAAAATGGTGAACGACACCATTAGGCCATTGATTGCCGCGACGGCGTCAGTCGAGCGACCTGCGGAGCGGGATCCGATATGGGATATGCACAGCACATCTAGAGAGGGAGCGCAGATCCTCCAAGGAGCCATTCGCAAGTGCAGTGCACCCCAAGACGCACCAATGCGGCCACCCAAGATTCCGCCAAAAGAGTTGGCAAGAGACAGCAGCAGCCCGGAACAGTGGCCAAGATACACGGAGAGACACAGACAGCGCCCACAGCACATGTCGCCAAATGAATGCCCAGCACCAGACTATCCACGTGGCGAGGCTGAATACGCGAATGTTCCGCATCCGATTCTCTATGCCCGAGTGGAGCGGTGGGGATTATCCTTCGACGCAGAGGACCGATACAACTCCGTGGAAGACTTCATCTTCCGTCTGGAGTTCCTGCAGAGGCAATATCGGTGTCCATGGGCGGAAATCCTGCGCACTTTCCACATTCTGCTTGGCGGAAGGGCGAGAGAGTGGTACTGGATCCACATAAGGCACTCCCCAATCAACAGCTGGATACAACCGCATCAAGCTCTGCTTGACCTATTCCGCAGCCACCAAACGGCCCGTGTCCATGAGGTGATTGTGCCAGATGTAGAGGCGACGCCAGTCCAGGATGTGGAGGAGCTGCGCAAATGGCAGCCGAAGGCTCCAGATAGGCCGGTGTGCTGGAATTGTGGCGTGGCTGGTCACATGTTCCGAGAATGCGAATCGGCAACACGACAGCTGTTTTGCTACCGATGCGGCAAGCCAGGGACGGTGACGCCGAAATGTCCGAACTGCGCGGGAAACGGACTCCCTGGTGTGGCCAAAACGGGAGACACACGCCCGTAGGAGAAAGTTCCGCATTAATTCTTAAGGAGCCTGAAAGGAAAGTACTAGTTAATAAGAATACAAGTAAGATAAGGACGACTATAACACTAGACGAACGGAAGCGAAGGTACCTGGAAGCCAGAAGCCGAATATTCAGTGAACATCAACTGGCAGGCATGCGGCCCGCAAGGGCGCAAAGGGCGAGATGGCGCTTCCGGCAACGACGGACGAGACGTAGGGAAGTTGCGGCAGCAGTCGTGCGTAACCAGGCGAACGATCCAAGACCGTTCGCTGAATTAATAATAGGCGGTGAGCGGGTCCTGGGATTGCTTGACACAGGAGCATCTGTCAGCTTACTGGGTCGTGGTTCCAGGGAGTTGCTGAGCAGCATCGACGTGCCGATGACCAGGTACTTCTCCAAAGTTCGCACCGCCGCAGGAGAAGATCGGTCCATAAGAAAAAAGAAAGACGCCGCAGAGCTCCAAGCCCAGGATATGGAGCACTACACGGAGGACGCAACCGACGAGCACAAGTCAGACCCCGACAAGTGGGAACTGTCTCCGGAACAGCAGCAGCAGCTCGCATGCGTGCAAAGGCAGTTCCTGACCTTCGAACAACATGGTCTCGGCAGGACTCAGGTCGACACTCACTCCATCGAGTTGATAGACGGAGCCAACATTTTTATAGACCGTCCATATCCCATGTCGCCGGCACGGCAAGCAGTCACCGAGGAGGAGGTCGATAAAATGTTAGCGCTTGGAGTAGTCGAGGAGAGCAAGAGTCCGTGGAGTAACCGCACGACGATAGTGTCAAAGCCTGGAAAAAACCGATTCTGTTTAGATGCAAGAAAGTTAAATGCAATTACAAAAAAGGACGCTTACCCGCTACCCAGCGTCGAAGGGATCCTTTCCAGGCTGGACCAGACGGTCTATATTTCTAGCATCGACCTCAAGCTTGCTTTCTGGCAGATAGAGTTGGACGAGAAGTCGAGGGAGTATACTGCGTTCACGGTGCCAGGACGCCCCTTATACCAGTTCCGCGTCATGCCGTTCGGCCTCTGCAACGCAGCCCAGCGACTGGTCAGGCTCATGGACAAGGTCATACCCACAGAGATCAGGACGAATGTCTTCGTTTACCTGGTCGACCTGTTGATCCTCGCACCGGATTTCGCGACTCATCTGCGTTATCTCAGCCGTGTAGCACAGTGCCTAAAGGAAGCAGGGTTGACAATAGGCTTAAAAAAGTCGAATTTCTGTTTTAAAAGAGTCAAATACCTGGGCTTCGTGGTAGGAGGAGGACTCCTGCAGATGGATTCCGGCAGAGTTGAGGCCATAAAGCGAATACCCAAGCCTAAGACCATGAAGGAGGTGAGAGCATTCCTGGGAACGGCCGAATGGTACCGTCGTTTCATCCGAAACTTCGCGACCCTCGCAGCTCCACTGACGGAATGCCTAAAAAAATCAAACAAAAGGTTTGTTTTTAGTGTCGAAGCTGAAATGGCGATGCAGGATTTAAAGGACGCACTTACCACAGCTCCAGTTTTAGTCCACGCAGACTTCAAGCGGCCATTTTATATTCAGTGCGATGCGTCGCACATGGGAGTCGGAGCAGTGCTTTTCCAGCGCAATGAGGCGGAACAAGAGCAGCCGATTGCCTTCTTTTCATCGAAACTCAACGCACACCAGGTGAATTACACCGTCACCGAGAAGGAGTGCTTGGCAGCGATCATGGCGATCCGGAAATTCCGACCGTACGTCGAGGGAATGCCCTTTACCTGCATAACCGACAACGCGAGTCTAAAATGGTTAATGACCATGAAGGACCTCTCGGGCAGGCTGGCCAGGTGGTCACTGCAGTTACGGACAACGTGGTAGCAGATATGCTCTCATGTAGCGTGGATGAGGTCTATATGGCTCACACCGATCTGCTGGGTTTCGAGACCACGGCGTTCGGTGAGGACGAGTACCAGGAATTGGTACGAGAGGCCGAGCTGAATAAGCGGTACCTGCCAGACCTGAAGACGGAGGATAGATTGCTGTTTAAAAGAGTTGCGCAGCCATGTCTCAGCGGCGAGATCGAGGGATCAGGATGGAAATTATGGATTCCATCAGCCTTGACAGGGGCGTTGATCGCACCGGCTCACGAAGACCCGACAGCAGCGCACGGAGGACAAGCGAAGACTCTGGAGGTTCTCCGCCGTCAATACTATTGGCCGGGCATGGCCGTGCAAGTTCGGGACTATGTACGAGGATGCGAGGTCTGCAAGGAGACAAAGGCACCGAATCATCGCAAGAAAGTGGACACGGAGAGGCCCTTCCAGAGGATATATATAGATTTTCTGGGGAAGTATCCTCGGACGAGAAGAGGACACGCCTATATCTTCATCGTGGTGGACCACTTCTCGAAGTTCACTTTTCTTAAGGCCATGCGAGAGGCGTCTACAGCGCACCTTATAAAATTTCTGGTCCACGAGGTGTTCTTCAAGTTTGGTGTGCCCGAAGTCATCCATTCGGACAACGGGAAACAATTCGCCGCTAAAATTTTTGAGGAGATGATTACAAATTTTGGCACAAAACACATCCGAACACCAGTAGACTCACCATCGAGCAACGCAGCGGAAAGGGTGAACCGTAGCGTGTTGTCGGCGATCCGTAGCTTTTTAAAGGAGGATCACCGGGAGTGGGACTCGTACTTACAGAAATAGAAGTCGCTATCCGGAACTCCATACACGCGGCAACGGGAGAACCGCCGTTTTTTACGGTTTTCGGCCATCACCTTTACCTTAACGGCAAATGCTACCGTTTGGCCAGGAAGCTGAGGTCCATGTGCGACCATGAAATGGCCATCATCCGAGCCCGAGTCCAAAGCAAGCTCCACGACTCATACGAGGTAAGCAAGCTGCGCTATGACCAACGAGCAAGGACCTTCAACGCCACGCCCGGCCAAGAAGTTTATCGGCGGAACTTCTTACTCAGAACTTCTCGAAGAGCTTCAACGCGAAGTTTGCGAGGAACTTCCTACGGGCGCGGGTGGTGAAGGCGGTCGGAAACAACGCGTACCTTCTCGAGGATCTACAAGGGCGACGCCTTGGCGTGTATCACGCAAAGGATATACGGGCGTGAACACATGGCGACCCTGGAAAGGAAAATCAGTTACCCAACAAACAGCAATGGACGCGTATCACATACTTACCCAGATGGCAGACGCTCGGTTTAATTCGATGTGCAGAACGTGGGCCCCGCGTTGTGCGCCTGTTGGACTGCTTGGCGAGATTTGTGCCGGCCCAGCGAATGCAGAATGCCCCATTATTTCGTCACTCTGCGGGATCCTCTACGCCGTTCGAAATCTTGGGTGCTGTTGCATTCTGCGAATCGGCTGTGTTCGTTTTGGTTCCGATAAACACATATCGATGAACACAGCTGCCCTGGTATGAACAACATCTTCCAACGGTGCAAGCAGTGCGAGCCTTTACGAGGCCTTGGGCCTGTTAACAGCCAAATCGGTCACTGACCCAAGGTTCCAGTTTTGTCAAGCGCCGTTTGACCCGTCGGTAGATGCCCGAATGCCCAGGCATATGACCGCCAACATCTTCTTCAAGGGCGGCCGAATCGTCAGTCACGTTTGAGTGAGCGGTCGGCGCAGATAGGATCTGCAGAAAATAAGTGCGTTTGTGTTTTGTTAGTGATTATTTAATAACTAATTATTTTGTGTGTGAGAAGACAGCAGCGATACCCTGGACCTTTTACAACGAACGCCCACCTGGTGAGTCCATTCCTTGCGGGGATCCGCCAGAGCACATATTGTCCCCCACGACGCGCAGCTCCCGTCCACGATTGTGCCGGACGAGCAGTGCAGCAGCAACGGCCGTTAAAGAAAGAAAAAAAAACGTAGCATTAGTTATAAGTATCTCAAAAAAAAATCATTGTTATTAGTATTAAGTTATTCGTTAGTAGTTTATCCGAATGTTAGGTCCACGTGGATAGGATGGTAGGGTCTGAAAAATAGTAATAAATTTACCGTGTGAAATGAATTGCTCGGTTTATCACGTAATTAAACAGACTTATAGAAAGGTGGCACAGATCCTTCAAATCGTCTTTGAAGTGCAGCAGTGGCACGCCGTGGCCTCAACTATTACCAACAGTGCTAAGTGGGCTTCGTACCTGCTTCAAAGAAGACTTAAAATCATCTGCAGCTGAGATGTTATTTGGAACATCTGGAGAGTAACTTTCTTGGTAATCGGCTGCGTTTGGCTTTTGCTCCTGTTATTTTATTTTATACTCTAAATTTGATCTTCGGCATTTCTTGTGTTTTGGATTTGTGATTAGTGTGTTGTGTCTCTGTGCTAACAGGTGTGATTCACTGGTGTCTGGTAAAACCATTATTATCGTGTTTAAAGTAAATTTTTATACTCTTGGACCATTGAAAATGGTCAAAAAAGGGTATACTAACTTTGTGCAAATGAATGTAACGGGCAAAAGGAGGCGTCGGAGACCCCATAAAGTATATATATGCTTGCTCAGGATCAATAACCGAGCCATGAGCCATGTCCGTCTGTCTGTCTGTCTGGATGAAGGCACCGATCTCAGCTATTACAAAAGCTAGGGACACCAAATTCAGCATGAAGATTCCTGTATACCATACGCAGATCAAGTTTATTTTCAATTTGGAATAAAACGCTCACCGCCCCCGCAAACCGCCAATTTTGATTTACATAGCGATTTACATTGCGATTTACTCAATTCTTAACGATCTGCTTTAGTATATACAGGGGTGGTCAAAAGTATTTACACAACGTGCTTTTTTCCCAATTGTCAACTTTGATCGTTTATTGCTGCTGCTTTTGTACTCGGAAACGAACATAACGGTATTTGTCGTGCTTCTACATCTATACAGAAGCAAACGAAAGAAGAAGTGGAAAAAATAACTGTTCATGGGCTAAAAATAGAAGCATTGAACTGATGCTTGTCTGTTGTCAGAAGTATTTACACACAATTTTTACGCGTGAAAATTATTTACACACAGCTTTTTTAATTGATTTTTGCGTTTTTTATTGAATTTAAACGAAATATTTTATATTGTATTAATATATGATTATGTTAAGCTAACTAATATCTAGTTACTCCGCCTTTGGCATCAATGACTGCTTGGAGCCTTGCTGGTATTGACCGGACCAAGTTGTGCGCAAACTCAAGAGGTAATTTGGACCAAATTTCCGTAATTTCGGCTATAGTTCCATCGCGCTGGCGATCTCTTTCAAATGTCGTCTGACTCTTAACATAAGCCAAGCCATTTTCGATAATGTTCAGATCGGGGCTTTCTGCGGGCCATGGAAGTACCGCTTGATTTATGTCTTTCAAGAACTTGGTTGGTACTCGGCCCTTGTGGCATGGAGCATTGGCCTGCTGCAACATCCAGTCATTCGTGGAGAACAGTCTATTTCCTGAGCTGAATGCGTGCTCATTTAAAATATAGAGGTATCCTGTTTGATTTAGTGTACCCTCTATCGGTACCATGTCTCCAAATCCATAGTAGCTTAAACAGCCCCAGAACATCACCGTGCCACCACCAAACCGATTGATTGGCTGGACGGCATTACCCTTTAGTTGTTTTGGGAGATGTATAAATTGCTTGCTAAAGGATCCCTGAAACTGAAACGCAACTTCATCAGTCCATAAAACATCAAACCAGAACTCGAGAGGCTTCTCTTTATACTCCAAGGCAAATGCGAGAAGTTTTTCCTTGTTTCTTGGGGTAATATCAACTACTGCACGAACAACATAGGTGTTGATGTCAACTTCCTCCATTCTGCGACGCAGTGTACTATCGCTAATATGTTTTCCAATTAAATTTTTCGAAACTGCGACAATTTTAACGGAACTTAGGGTGGGATTACTTAGTACAACTCCTATAATGTGTCTGCAGTCTCTTAGGTTCAATGCAACTTTTTGGCCAGTTCTCTTTTTATTTTCCAAATTTCCCAGTGTGTCATTTTTTTTAACTAAATTGTACACAGTTTTACGTGATATTTTGTACAACTCAGCTAATTTGGATGCAGAAGTACCAGCCTTAAATTTAGTGAAAATTTTGGCTTGAAGCTCAACTGATAGCTCCTTTGTTTTTGCTTTTTTACAAATTAAATGCTTAGTTTTATCTATTAATTTAACTGTTAACAGTTAGTTTAAGTTCCAATTAAGCGATCAACATCAACTAGAACTTCACTTACTCAATGCAAATTAAAGACTAATCTTCAATTTGCACTGTGTAAATAATTTTGACGCGTAAAAATTGTGTGTAAATACATACTTCTGACAACAGACAAGCATCAGTTCAATGCTTCTATTTTTAGCCCATGAACAGTTATTTTTTCCACTTCTTCTTTCGTTTGCTTCTGTATAGATGTAGAAGCACGACAAATACCGTTATGTTCGTTTCTGAGTACAAAAGCAGCAGCAATAAGCGATCAAAGTTGACAATTGGAAAAAAAGCACGTTGTGTAAATACTTTTGACCACCCCTGTATATAGATAAATACTATATGAACTAATCCTCCATATTGATCGGACAATAAACACTGAAGTTATTAGATAAACCATTTCGACCCTTCGACCAGCAAAGAAGTTGTTGATGACGTCAGAACTAAATTACTTGTGCATGAAAGAAAAGGACAAACGATGCGAGCGCGAAGCGCGAGCTGTTTCTCGACTCTTCCTTTCAATAGAACTTTTTTTTGTAACTCGCTTTAACATTTTGTTTTTTTTTTTGGTGTTCCCTACAATTTTTAAGGCAATATGCCTTCCCAATAAAAATGCTGGTGTGCTCTGCAACTTCTTGCAAATGCAAGGCCGTTTCAAAGGATTTTGTTTGCTGCTGGTTGTGTGATAAATTCTATCACATAATGCATCGGGTTAACAGCACGAATTAAAGATTCCTTCAACAACAATGAATTTGAAATGGACATGGAAAGTTTGTCGGGTGAAAGAACCAACTTTGAGTTAAATGCTTAGGGAGACTAATTTGAAATTTGAAAAGCTGCGTGCAGCATTTTTAAATCTCCCACCTGAATTTTCTGATATGGAAATTCAATATAATACTTTCGAATGTTTTGATGAGCCTTCCGCACTTCCACCGGCAACTTCTTCAGGTATAACATCTCCAGTTATTGCCTACTTAACCCCTTCTACGTCTTCTAACATTCCTCCAGCCACGGCTATTATGTGCGATCCACAACTTTTGATCGTCACCTCTCCAGTCGCGCCTTTGACCAAAAAGAATCTTAAAAATTCTTTTGAAAATACCACTGCCGTCAATACTCAAACTGTTGTTTCAAACGTTAAATCGCTTGACGCGGTTAAGCCCAGGAGACAGGTTTTCGTTTTTCGACTTGCACCCGATACTTCGATTGAAGATGTGCAATCATTTCTTCAATCAAAAATCTCTGTATCGAACATTGTCGTAGAAAATTTTAAATTTAACTACACGCGAGATATTGCATCTTTTTAAATAAGTATTCCTGCAGACAATTTTCAATCTGTTTGCAGCGGAACCTTCTGGCCGCCTGACTTAATTGTAAAGGAGAATTCTCCAAAACAAAAAAGTCGAATTTCGGTACCGCTTCCTACAACTTCTCGCGCCTCTTCTTCTTCTAGTGGGACATCAAAAAACTAGTAGAAATATCCCATCTTTATTTCGCTTATCAAAACGCTAGAGGCCTAAACTCTAAGCTCTCTATTTTGTTTTTGAATAGTGTATCGATCGATCATCAAATTTTAATATTTACCGAAACCTTGTTAAAACGTGATGTAGAAAACTGCTCAATTTTTCCTAATAAGTACACCTCCTTCAGATGTGATCGTTTATCACAAATTGGAGGTGGTGTGCTTATAGCTGTAAAGTCAGATCTTCCTTCCGAACTTGTTCCATTAGACCATTGTTCTTCCTTAGAATTTTTATGTGTGAAATTGACGATGTGTCAAATTTCAATTTACATTACCTGTTCGTCTATTCCTCTCCCATCTAATATACCTGTCTACCTAGACCATCTTTCATCCATCTAATCTTTTGCCTCCAAACTATCTGACAGAGATTATCTGCTAGCTTTTGGTGATTTAAACTTACCAGAAGTTACTTGGTCATCTCAATCCGATATATTGGTGCCCTTTGTATTTAACTCTTTTTACTAAATACTACTACCTAGAATGAATCCCTTAGTTCTTCCTGATGATCTCTATCATCCTACGTTGCACCTGGTTCTAACTCTGCCAACTTATATGCAAACTGCAATTGTTTCCGCTAAAGTAAAATGACGTTGTTTCCGTAGGACCAATTTTCAAAAATTGAATTATTTAATTTTGGAACATAATTGGTAATTTCTTTATTCATGTTCTGATCTAAATACATGCATTTCATTTTTTTATTCCTCTATGAAATCATTTTTTGATCAATGTGTTCCTGTTACTTTCCCCGTAAAGTCCAATAGGCCTTTGTCGGGAGCAGAACGCAAACTTTATACTTATTACCTTGTCTTCGTCCTCAACATCGAACACAAAGGCAACATGCGCATTCTGTGATTCTGGGGAACATTATATTTCAAAATGTACTCGATTTTTGAATTTGCGCCACAAGGAAGCTAAGAAAATGCACTTATGCTTAAATTGCTTACGCAAGGGGCACACGCTGCAACAGTGTAGATCAGGTAGCTGCAGACAGTGCCAATCGAGGCATCACACGCTCTTGCATATATCGGCCAACTCTGCACCCAGCTCCTCCCTGGCAGATTCAAGTCAGGCTTCATCCTCGCTTATATCTAGATCGGTTTCATGCCCTCCACACCAAGCTTCAAATATACCTACACTTCGTGTTGCTGGCTATGGCCATAGTTTTGGTGCAAAATCTTTTAGGAGAGCACATTCAATGCCGTGCAATTTTAGATTCTGCTTCTCAGGTGAAATTTAAAAACTCGTCAATCACATATAGCAATCTCGGGAATAGGAGAATCTGCACTAGACTCTGATAAGGCAGTAGACATCGTTGCCAAGTCGCAAAACGCTGGCTATGGAGCCTCATTTGTAGCCGTTGTGACACGAACCATCTCGGACCTCCAGCCGCAACAGGATTTCAACCAAAGCACTTTCCAGATACCTGCCAACGTCATTCTTGCTGATCTGAATTTTCACAAATCTCAACGCATCGACTTGCTCATCGGAGCAGGCCTGTTCTTCGACTTAATTTGCACTGGGCAAACTGATTCTGCAGGAAACCAAACTGGGAATCTCACATTCAAACATTAAGCGTTCATCTCTAGTTTCTCTCACCAAGGCGACAGCTCAACAAATTCAAGACTTTTCGCTCGAGGATTTAGTCAAGCGGTTTTGGGAGATCGAAAACTATGCTTCGTCAGCTTCGGCCTCTGAAGAGGACTCTCTTTGTGAGAATTTCTTCAAGCAAAATCACACTCGTCTTGAAAATGGACAATACTCGGTCAAGCTTCCATTTAAAACAGATGTTTGCATGTCTATGTCTATGCGATGCTTTCCTCAAAGAAGTCGCTTGCAGCCAAAAGCAATTTGCTTTCTCTCTACCCCTTCATCGACGGAAATGGTCTCATCAGCGTTGGAGGCAGGCTACATAATTCGCAACTGGCTTATGTATGCTTCCTAAAGGGCACCCGGTCACAAACGCAATCATCGTGCATTATCATCAAAAGTTGCTGCATGCAGATCCGAGAAGCCTTCTCGCAACAATAAGGCAGGCATATTGGCCAATTGGAGGAATCAAAACTGTAGCCAGCGTCATCAATAAGTGCTTGAGATGCTTTCGCCTGAAGCCTCGATATGCCGAGCATATTATGGGCAGGCTGCCAACAAATCGCGTTTGTCCAAACCGAGCGTTCCACAGAACAGGAATCGATTACTGTGGACCTTTTCTTTATAAGCTTAAGACCAGGAATAAGGCACCTAAAAAGTGCTACATATCCATTTTTATCTGGTTTAACGCATTATCTGGTTGGATCGTTTGCGCTAAAAACGAATAAGCTGAACTAAGAGAATTATTCTTAAGCGACCCGCACAACAGCGCTGTATCGGAAGTTTGTCTAATGTCTAATGGAATTGATTGGAATTTTATACCGCCCCGATCTCCACATTTCGGTGGATTATGGGAGGCGGCAGTCAAGTCTGCCAAAGTTTTTCGTGTTGCTGGATCTTCTATTTTAGCTCTCGACGAACTTCGTATTCTAGTCTATGAAATTTCGGTAATACTTAATTCTCGCCCACTCTATGGAATTTCAGAAGGCCCAAAGCTTTCAATCGCCTGCACACTTTCTCATTGGGTCAACGTTAATAGCTATAGACGAGCCCATTAAAAAGGAAGGGCGTTTCAATCGCTGGCAACGCGTATGCCAAGTGCGTCAAAATTTCTGGCGCAAATGGAGTACCGAATATCTGACGATTCTTCTGGAGCGGATCAAATGGAAAACTTCGCGAACGGCCCTGAAGGCTGGCTCCTTAGTGCTGCTCAAGGATGAAAACCTTCCTGCACTAAAATGGCGGCTCGGCAAGGTGGAGTCCACGATACCAGGCGATGATGGCGTTCCCAGGGTGGCCATGGTTCAAACCTCGGTTGGTCTGATCAAGCGAGCTATAACCAAGCTTGCAGTTCTGCCTCTTTCTGACCATATCGGTTGAAAGTGATCACTTTCAACTGGGGGAGTATGTCGGGAGCAGAGCCCGAACTTTATACTTATTTTATATTTAAATGTAAATTCTTCGCGCCACTGTTTGTTTTGATTAGAACTCTGTTATGACTCTGTACATGCGTACAAAAGCTAGTTGCTCTGGCGCTGATCATTACCCTTTTTTTTACCACTGCCGGTCATGTATATTCGCGTCTATAAGCTTGCTCTTAATTCGACCATTAAAAGTGCAACAAGCGAACAATAAACTAAAATAAAAAGTTGAACAAGCATGATCTTTTTGTTGGCAATTAGTGCAAAGGTGGACATTTCGGTTTTCCTCTAACAACCTCCTTGGTTATCACGTGAGTTAGTAAGGCTGAAAAAAAATTTGTAATCGCGGTATTTTAAGAGGGCGCTGTAAGAGCAAACTTTATTGCTCTGAATGCAAATTGTTACAAAAAGTATTTGTGTCGCTGCCGATTGCAGTTTGCTCAGCACCCAAAGCAGTTTTATAACTTTGTCAAGTTAAAATGAACATCGAGTAGATTTCCTTCCTCTCTATCATACGAAAATAAGGAAGCAACTGATGATCAGGCAGCCGCCGAATTGTTTACAGACTTTTTTCAATACACTGATTCAACTGAACCTTATATGTAGTTCCCCTTTACATTCATACCCTTATAGCATACAAAATTTTAACACTCTCTTTTGTCCATCTATCGAAAAAAACTTCTTTACTTGGCCCTGCCGGAGTTCCAGCATGGGTACTTAGATTTTGTGCTGAAACGATTTGGAAGCCAATTCGTAAGCTACTTGACTTGTCACTATCCAATACTTATTTTCCACCTATTTGGAAAAACTCTTTTTCATTCCTTTTCACAAAAGTGGTTCTAACCAAATTGTCCAAATTGTCCGTAATTCCTAAGATTTTTGAAAAAAATTTTACGCCCCAAATATTTTTTATGTAAATCTATAATTTCACCCCATCAACATGGGCTTATAAAGGCAGCTTCTAATCTTTTAGAATTTCCATCTCATATTAATCTAGGATTTCGGAAAAAATGCAAACTGATGTGGTCTATACTGACTTCAGTAAAGCATTTGACTCCGTAAATCATAATCTCATAATTCATAAGATAAATTTGATGGGTTTTCCTCAAAAGCTAATTTAGTGGTCTGATTATTTAACTAACAAGTCTCAACAAGTTCTTTTTGAACATTGTCTTTCTAAGCTAATCTTAGTTACTTCTGGTGTTCCTCAGGGCAGCCACCTTGGACCTTTGCTATTTAACCTTTTTATTTATTTATTTAACGTCAACTAAAACAGTCGGCTTAAAATTCATACTAAAATTATATATTTTTTTTTAAATTTAAATTAGAAATTTAAAAAAGGAAAAATAAAAGTTGACAATTTAGATTTTATCAATAAATTTGATAATAATTCAAAAATTTAATTAAAAATATGAACTTTTAACTATCTTCCTTCAATACTTCTTCACTCTAACAATCTTATTTATGCTGATGATGTGAAACTCTGTTTGACACACAATGATCCTGGAAATAACCTTCTTCAAACAAATCTTGATTTGTTTTTTGAATGGTGCAGCTATAATCTGCTGCATCTTAAATGTTTGAAGTGCAAGGTTATGTCATTTTACAGAGGTAACTCATGTCATCAATTATAATCTTAACTTAACTCCACTCTTAAGAATATCTGAAGTAGCTGATTCAGGTATCCTCTTTGATCATAAATTGAAATTTGATCGTCACATTACACAAATTGTCAATAAGGCATTTCGACTACTCGGGCTTATCAAAAGATGGGCCAAAGAATTCGAGGATCCTTATACGACAAAGTTGCTTTATACTTCTCTTGTTCATCCAATTCTTGAATGTGGTTTTGCGTGTGGTCGCCGCAATACCATATTAACCAAGATAGAATTGAGTCTGTTCTAAAGCAGTTTCTACTCATTGCCTTGCGTAGTTTTAATTGGGTTTCGGGTGTAGACTTACCACCATATTATGGTAGTCTCTGTAACGTGCAATGGTATATATGTATTTTCGGTTGATCTGTACTAGTGGGGCACGTTTTAATTTTCCGGCTCTAGCTCGTCGGCTTTGGGGGTGGTGGTGGCACTCAATTATTAATAAAAAACGAGAGCAACAGTCGAGCGGAACGCGACAGTGGGATACCCATGGACGTATGTATGTTGCCATAAAAAGTATCTAATTGTATAATACTAATCGCAAGCTAAAATTAATCATAGCACTACAATGTGCTGCCACCTTGCGTCAATTTCGATACGTTGTCAATAATTTATCGCCGCAATTTCCTAATGCAAAGAGCGGTATGAGCAGTATATATCGGTATTTCTTTATAAATTTTAAAGTAGCCAATATCGATAACTTTCAATATATCGGGTAATCAAAATTAATATTTATTTAATAAATAGTCAATATATAAATTATTAAAAAATAATAATAATATGTCTATATTATAAAGCCTGTAAATACCTGCATTCATGCTTACCGATCAACCACGCTATAGGTTGTATATAATTTTACATATGTGTGTGTGAACACAAATTAAGTATATATTATATAAGTGTTTGCATGTATTTTCGGTAATTGACATGTGCATGGAAAAGAAGAGTTGAGAAAAAGCTCGCGCTTCGCGCTCGCATCGTTTGTCCCTTTCTTTCCTGCACAAGTAATTTAGTTCTGACGTCATCGACAATTTCTTTGCTGGTCGAAGGGTGGAAATGGTTTATCTAATAACTTCAGTGTTTATTATCCGATCGGATTGCAATTTGGAGGACAAGTTCATATAGTATTTATCTATACATACTCAAGCAGAACGTTAGGAAATGAGTAGATCGCCATGTAAATCAAAATTGGCGGTTTTCGGGGGCGGTAGGCATGTTATTCCAAATTGAAAATAAACTTGATCTGCGTATGGTATACAGGAATCTTCGTGCTAAATTTGGTGTCCCTAGCTTTTGTAATAGCTGAGATCGGCGCGTTCATCCAGACAGACAGACAGACGGACATGGCTCAATCGACTCGGCTAGTGATCCTGAGCAAGAATATGTATACTTTATGGAGTCTCCGAAGCCTCCTTCTGCCCGTTACATACATTTGCACAAAGTTAGTATACCCTTTTTTGACAATTTTCAATGGTCCAAGGGTATAACGAAAGCAACAGTCGAGCGTCACGCGACAGTGGGATACCCTTAGACGTATGTTGCCATAAAAAGTATTAAATTGTAAAATACTAATCGCAAGCTACAAATTAATTATAACACTGCAGTGCGCTGCCACCTTGCTTCAATTTCGATACGTTGCCAATAATTTATCGCCGCAATTTCCTAACGCGCGAAAGACTGTAAAGAGCGGTATGAGCAGTATATATCGGTATTTCTTTATAAATTTTAAATTAGCCAATATCGATAACTTGCAATATATCGAGTAATCAAAATTAATATTTATGTAATAAATAGTCAATATATCAATTATTAAATAATAATAATAATATGTCTATATTATAAATCCTGTAAATACCTGCATTCATGCTTACCGATCAACCACGCTATTGGTTGTATATCATTTTACATATGTGTGTGTGACCACAAATTAAGTATATATTATATAAGTGTTTGCATGTATGCACATGTATTGTATTTTCGGTAATTGACATGTGCATGGAAAAGAAGAGTCGAGAAAAAGCTCGCGCTTCGCGCTCGCATCGTTTGTCCTTTTCTTTCCTACCCAAGTAATTTAGTTCTGACGTCATCGACAACTTCTTTGCTGGTCGAAGGGTCGAAATGGTTTATCTAATAACTTCAGTGTTTATTGTCCGATCGGATTGCAATTTGGAGAATAAGTTCATAAAGTATTTATCTATATATATACTAAAGCAGAACGTTAAGAAATGAGTAAATTGCCATGTAAATCAAAATTGGCGGTTTGCGGGGGCGGTAGGCGTGTTATTTCAAATTGAAAATAAACTTGATCTGCGTATGGTATACAGGAATCTTCATGCTTAATTTGGTGTTCCTAGCTTTTGTAATAGATTTTTTGACCATTTTCAATGGTCCAAGGGTATAATAAATAAAAAAAAAAATGCCTTTCCATAATCAAAGCATTATAATGAAATATATACTCAAATAAAGTTAATGGCGAAACTTATATCGCCATAGTGGTGACCCCGACTATTGCAAATTGTGCGAAAATCAAAAACATGAGAGAGAAACCGGACAGAGATGAGTTGCCGCGCACGCACACACGTGTTACCGTGCATTTGCCAAAATTCACACACAGCAACCCGCACCTGTGGCTTGCTCAAGTGGAGCGATCGTTCCGTTTGCACCACATTGTTGACGACACTGACATGTTCGACTTGGTGACACTGCACTTGGAAGATGTGGTTTTGGCTGTGCAGGATTTGGTCACTCGTCCACCGGCAGATAACAAGTACACAGCAATTAAAACTCGCTTGCTGCAGAAGTTCGCTGAGTCGCCCGAATCGAAAGTGCGACGATTACTTCAAGGAGGAGGTGCCACCGGATTGAAGCCTTCAGAAATCTTAGCAAATATGCGACGTTTGGCCCCGGATCCTGGCAGCGAAAGCATCATTCACACCCTATTCCTCGTTGAGATGCCAGCCTCCATCCGTCCGCTGCTCATCGTATGGGAGAAGACGGACTTGGACAAGCTTGCGAAGATCGCAGACAAAATGCTCGAAGCCGTTAACACGCACGCCTCGTTTGCCATCTGCATATCACCAACTCTTGTTCCTTCTGCAAATCCGGCTATCTTCGCAGATTCCCCTGCAGATCCTTTGAAAGAACTTTCCGACAACTTACGTTCGCTCATGCAAGATGTCACGGCATTAAAAAAGGATGTCAAGCGCATCCAATCACGCAGCTAATCACGCAGTTCATCTCGTGACGCCAGACCAGCGGATAATTCCGGTCAACAGACTACCACAAGCGTTTTGGTGACAGCGCAAATAATTGCCGACCACCCTGCACACGCTCTACATCGTTAAACTAGAGGAGCTGCGGCCTTACGCGCTGGTCAGCGGCAGCCATGACAGCACCGATCGTACCTCCAACATCAGATAGCTCATCGATTCTGGATCTGGGGTTTCAGTTATACCTCGCACGCTGGTTAAACAGAAAACCACCCAAGCCGATCTGACGCTATACGCAGCAAACCAGACCATCATTCACACCTATGGTAGGTATATAACTGAACTGGACTTGGATCTCAGACGCAATTTCACCTGGCCTTTCATATTTGCAGACGTACACACATCTATAATTGGAGCAGACTTTTTAGCCGAATTCCAGCTTCTTATTGATCTCAAAAACAGATGCCTTTTTGACTCGATCACAGGACTGTCAACAACCGCGAGCCTAGCATAAGCTAATCAAACATCCGTTTCCACTGTGCAGGGTATTTCTAAATTTCGAGAGCTTCTACAAGAGTTTGTGGAAGTCACCAAACCGTCATCGAAGTATACAAAGCACCATGATGTACAACACCACATCGAAACATATGGGACGCCCGTGTCTGACCGACCACGACGCTTATCTGGAGATAATCTTGCCACTGCGAAAAAGGAAATCAACTTTCTGATCGAGCAGTGTTATCAGTCCTGCAGAAACACGGGCTAAGCATCAATCTGAGCAAGTGTCAATTAGCGCAAACGCAAGTTAATTTTCTCAGCTACACAATTAATGAACACGGCATCAAACCACCGTCCTTTCGCATCGATGCCATCCTCAATTATGCTCGTCCTGAACCAACTAGGCCGTTTCTTGGGCGTTGTAAACTACTATCGCAGATGCCTACCCCGATCTTCGCACACTCAGGCATCGCTGTCCGAGCTGCTAAGGAATGTAAAGAAGAACGACCAACGACAAATCCTCAGGACTACAAAACTCATATCAGCCTTCGAGAATTGCAAGCAGAGCATAGCAGACGCAGCGCTCTTATCCTTTCCTGCACCGAAATCTGACCGCCGCAATTTCCTAATGCAAAGAGCGGTATGAGCAGTATATATCGGTATTTCTTTATAAATTTTAAAGTAGCCAATATCGATAACTTTCAATATATCGGGTAATCAAAATTAATATTTATTTAATAAATAGTCAATATATAAATTATTAAAAAATAATAATAATATGTCTATATTATAAAGCCTGTAAATACCTGCATTCATGCTTACCGATCAACCACGCTATAGGTTGTATATAATTTTACATATGTGTGTGTGAACACAAATTAAGTATATATTATATAAGTGTTTGCATGTATTTTCGGTAATTGACATGTGCATGGAAAAGAAGAGTTGAGAAAAAGCTCGCGCTTCGCGCTCGCATCGTTTGTCCCTTTCTTTCCTGCACAAGTAATTTAGTTCTGACGTCATCGACAATTTCTTTGCTGGTCGAAGGGTGGAAATGGTTTATCTAATAACTTCAGTGTTTATTATCCGATCGGATTGCAATTTGGAGGACAAGTTCATATAGTATTTATCTATACATACTCAAGCAGAACGTTAGGAAATGAGTAGATCGCCATGTAAATCAAAATTGGCGGTTTTCGGGGGCGGTAGGCATGTTATTCCAAATTGAAAATAAACTTGATCTGCGTATGGTATACAGGAATCTTCGTGCTAAATTTGGTGTCCCTAGCTTTTGTAATAGCTGAGATCGGCGCGTTCATCCAGACAGACAGACAGACGGACATGGCTCAATCGACTCGGCTAGTGATCCTGAGCAAGAATATGTATACTTTATGGAGTCTCCGAAGCCTCCTTCTGCCCGTTACATACATTTGCACAAAGTTAGTATACCCTTTTTTGACAATTTTCAATGGTCCAAGGGTATAACGAAAGCAACAGTCGAGCGTCACGCGACAGTGGGATACCCTTAGACGTATGTTGCCATAAAAAGTATTAAATTGTAAAATACTAATCGCAAGCTACAAATTAATTATAACACTGCAGTGCGCTGCCACCTTGCTTCAATTTCGATACGTTGCCAATAATTTATCGCCGCAATTTCCTAACGCGCGAAAGACTGTAAAGAGCGGTATGAGCAGTATATATCGGTATTTCTTTATAAATTTTAAATTAGCCAATATCGATAACTTGCAATATATCGAGTAATCAAAATTAATATTTATGTAATAAATAGTCAATATATCAATTATTAAATAATAATAATAATATGTCTATATTATAAATCCTGTAAATACCTGCATTCATGCTTACCGATCAACCACGCTATTGGTTGTATATCATTTTACATATGTGTGTGTGACCACAAATTAAGTATATATTATATAAGTGTTTGCATGTATGCACATGTATTGTATTTTCGGTAATTGACATGTGCATGGAAAAGAAGAGTCGAGAAAAAGCTCGCGCTTCGCGCTCGCATCGTTTGTCCTTTTCTTTCCTACCCAAGTAATTTAGTTCTGACGTCATCGACAACTTCTTTGCTGGTCGAAGGGTCGAAATGGTTTATCTAATAACTTCAGTGTTTATTGTCCGATCGGATTGCAATTTGGAGAATAAGTTCATAAAGTATTTATCTATATATATACTAAAGCAGAACGTTAAGAAATGAGTAAATTGCCATGTAAATCAAAATTGGCGGTTTGCGGGGGCGGTAGGCGTGTTATTTCAAATTGAAAATAAACTTGATCTGCGTATGGTATACAGGAATCTTCATGCTTAATTTGGTGTTCCTAGCTTTTGTAATAGATTTTTTGACCATTTTCAATGGTCCAAGGGTATAATAAATAAAAAAAAAATGCCTTTCCATAATCAAAGCATTATAATGAAATATATACTCAAATAAAGTTAATGGCGAAACTTATATCGCCATAGTGGTGACCCCGACTATTGCAAATTGTGCGAAAATCAAAAACATGAGAGAGAAACCGGACAGAGATGAGTTGCCGCGCACGCACACACGTGTTACCGTGCATTTGCCAAAATTCACACACAGCAACCCGCACCTGTGGCTTGCTCAAGTGGAGCGATCGTTCCGTTTGCACCACATTGTTGACGACACTGACATGTTCGACTTGGTGACACTGCACTTGGAAGATGTGGTTTTGGCTGTGCAGGATTTGGTCACTCGTCCACCGGCAGATAACAAGTACACAGCAATTAAAACTCGCTTGCTGCAGAAGTTCGCTGAGTCGCCCGAATCGAAAGTGCGACGATTACTTCAAGGAGGAGGTGCCACCGGATTGAAGCCTTCAGAAATCTTAGCAAATATGCGACGTTTGGCCCCGGATCCTGGCAGCGAAAGCATCATTCACACCCTATTCCTCGTTGAGATGCCAGCCTCCATCCGTCCGCTGCTCATCGTATGGGAGAAGACGGACTTGGACAAGCTTGCGAAGATCGCAGACAAAATGCTCGAAGCCGTTAACACGCACGCCTCGTTTGCCATCTGCATATCACCAACTCTTGTTCCTTCTGCAAATCCGGCTATCTTCGCAGATTCCCCTGCAGATCTTTTGAAAGAACTTTCCGACAACTTACGTTCGCTCATGCAAGATGTCACGGCATTAAAAAAGGATGTCAAGCGCATCCAATCACGCAGCTAATCACGCAGTTCATCTCGTGACGCCAGACCAGCGGATAATTCCGGTCAACAGACTACCACAAGCGTTTTGGTGACAGCGCAAATAATTGCCGACCACCCTGCACACGCTCTACATCGTTAAACTAGAGGAGCTGCGGCCTTACGCGCTGGTCAGCGGCAGCCATGACAGCACCGATCGTACCTCCAACATCAGATAGCTCATCGATTCTGGATCTGGGGTTTCAGTTATACCTCGCACGCTGGTTAAACAGAAAACCACCCAAGCCGATCTGACGCTATACGCAGCAAACCAGACCATCATTCACACCTATGGTAGGTATATAACTGAACTGGACTTGGATCTCAGACGCAATTTCACCTGGCCTTTCATATTTGCAGACGTACACACATCTATAATTGGAGCAGACTTTTTTAGCCGAATTCCAGCTTCTTATTGATCTCAAAAACAGATGCCTTTTTGACTCGATCACAGGACTGTCAACAACCGCGAGCCTAGCATAAGCTAATCAAACATCCGTTTCCACTGTGCAGGGTATTTCTAAATTTCGAGAGCTTCTACAAGAGTTTGTGGAAGTCACCAAACCGTCATCGAAGTATACAAAGCACCATGATGTACAACACCACATCGAAACATATGGGACGCCCGTGTCTGACCGACCACGACGCTTATCTGGAGATAATCTTGCCACTGCGAAAAAGGAAATCAACTTTCTGATCGAGCAGTGTTATCAGTCCTGCAGAAACACGGGCTAAGCATCAATCTGAGCAAGTGTCAATTAGCGCAAACGCAAGTTAATTTTCTCAGCTACACAATTAATGAACACGGCATCAAACCACCGTCCTTTCGCATCGATGCCATCCTCAATTATGCTCGTCCTGAACCAACTAGGCCGTTTCTTGGGCGTTGTAAACTACTATCGCAGATGCCTACCCCGATCTTCGCACACTCAGGCATCGCTGTCCGAGCTGCTAAGGAATGTAAAGAAGAACGACCAACGACAAATCCTCAGGACTACAAAACTCATATCAGCCTTCGAGAATTGCAAGCAGAGCATAGCAGACGCAGCGCTCTTATCCTTTCCTGCACCGAAATCTGACCTGCAACTGGTTTGTAACGCATCGGACTTCGCAATCGGAGCAGTTCATGACTAGCAACCTCTAGGATTTTTCAGCAACACTGAGAGAAATTACTCCACGCACGACCGAGAGCTACTTGCCATTAACGAGTCAATCAAATATTTCAGACACCTCGTCGATGCACGCATTTTTGCGATGAAGACTGATCACAAGCCATTGGTATATGCATTCCAATAGCGGCCTGAAAAAGCATCACCTCGACAGCTGCGGCATCTTAATTATATTTCGCAATTCAAAGTTCAAGAAAGCTTGTTTCGGTGGAGAAAGTTCGATATAATACGACGTATCCAAACCAAATCTCCGTCCTTTTGTACCGCAATCACTTCGCAAACAGGCTTTCTCATATATCCAAAAATTATCTCATCCCAGTGGCCGAGCAACTGCCCGCCAAATCAAACAGAAATTTGTGTGGCCTTCGGTGAACAAAGATGTCCTCAAATGGTGTAGAGTTTGTCTCCCATGGCAGCGCTCCAAAATTCAAAAGCACAATCAACTCCAGCCGGAGAAGATCGCTGTGCCAAATGGAAGATTTGACCACGTCCACCTGAATATAATTGTCATGCCTTTACAACAAAATCATCTGCAGCTGAGATGTTATATGGAGTACCAATTCGCCTGCCAAACGAATTTTGCGCCAACATGGATGAAACGGTAGATCCTACGACATTCCTGAGCAGTTTTTATGTATTTATCCGCATAGACGCTGTAAAGCAACCTCTGGAGCCTCCGTACACCGGACCGTACGAGATCATCAAACGCGACAACGTCCTAGTTTTCACCATACGAATCGACGGGAAGGACTCAGCAGTATCAGTCGACCACCTCAAGCCAGTTTTCCTAGTCAAGGACGACAAGCAGTTCGACTCGGAGGAATCCAATTCCACTCCTCAAAGGACTTACGAAAGGCGGCGTAAGATAACATTCGCGAGCCAAGGATGGTGACGGATTCACTGGAAGGGGAGTACTGTGGCAGCACCGATATATCGGCAGCGTCACCTCCATCTGGCAACTCGTATGTATGGCGGTGCGCTTTGGCTCGTTACGACTTATTTACAGCGTACATAAATATAAAGTATTTGTTTCAAGTTGCATTAAGATAGCTCTAAAACTGAGAGAGTAGCTTGCGTTGTAACAGACGGACACCATGACCCTCTCCCAATTTCAGCTGGCGACTTTTTGGCAGCGCACTGACAATCTCTCCATCGTTGATGATTACAAGCAGCGACCATTTAGCGTAACCAGCCTCGACTCTTTGCCAGTATGAAATATTACTGAAGTAGTTTTGGGCAGCTTAAATGCGGCGAAGGTATTTTAATCAATTCGTGAATAACTTACACTTTACTTTGGCTCCTTTCGGCGAACATTGCGTATACATGGCACCACAAAATTTGGCCTGGAAGAGGAGAAACATTCAGACAGACACACAGATACTCACTTCAATGCACTCACCACGCGCAATCAAAATGCGTGAAAAGCGGCTGTAGTTAAGCGAGGTTTGCTAGTTTGTTTCACTGTCTTTCTTTTTCTCTATCTGCCTGTCAGCCTTGCTGACTGTCAGCGCTTTGAATAATTAATGTTTTAATGTCAATCATACGCACTGTGTACCATGAAATATATGCACACTGTTTATAGGCTTTTTAATTCCCGCAGACAAAACACAAGCTCTTGCTTTCTCTTTTCTCTCTCTCTTTATCTTTGAGTGACAGCAGACAATTTAATTTGTATGATTTTTCGGCGCACAATTTGTCAATTTGTTCGATAATTGAGACTGCAAATTGATATTAGCCATGCAAATCAGTTGAGCAGAGGACAGCATAATCGACTGATCACAACCAGATCTCCAATCAGTGCATCTTATTAATAAGAACCTTAGAAAAAGTCATGAATGGAATTGATAATCTCTTTCCACGTTTAGCCACAGCAGGAAGTGGCAAACTTGCTTTTAACTTTCAATTGCATTGCAGATGATTTGCATTTTGATTATTGCTCAATTAAGCAAACACTTCTTTCTCTTTTCTCAGCCCCACTTAATGCATTCTTGAAAGCTTCCGAATGTGATCGGATAATAAGTCAAAAGATTGCTGGTCTCTTTTCATATAATCGCAAACTTTCTGTACATTCCTGTGTTCGTTCGTTGCACATGAGAAGGAGACAACTGTCTCTGTTGGAGCAGCTACACACAAAGCAGCACAAGCAGGTCCACAGCTGCCGAAAACCAGCGGCTGCAGTACTGCTACAATCCAGAAGACGATGGACCTTTTTGGCGTGCCGTCGCAAAGGGCGGGAACGAAGTTCCCATCTGGATCGCTACGTCGCTCGTCGGACCTGAGCGCGGCACTTCATAACGAGAACCTGAGGAGCATTCTTGTCAGGATGAACGGCAAGATCAACACCGTTTTATCCACGTTCGACACCAGGCGGCACGTAACCGGGGAGGACAGAGGAGTGATAATGGACCTATCGGCGCTCAATAACAGAGCTATAGAGCTACAGGAGGGTACCAATAATAAGACCCCACCAAGGAGTACCGCCACCCAGACGGAGGCACAAAAACTAAGCGTAGCCAGTGGGAACCTTCCAAGCAGGCAAAATCTAGAGTGCACGTGCCTTAATCGGGCAGCTCCACCCCTGTCGCCAATCCCACTGGGGCGTTAACCACAGTGGAGGAGTCCAAGCCTGCAAGCTATACGTCTGTCACCAAGGACGATAGCAAGGATGGAGAGTGGGTCAAGGTTAAGCCTAAGCGCCTGCGTAAAAATCGGAGGCGTTAATCTTAACCAGCCGAACGCTACAGTCATGTGCTGACTGTATAAGGCCATGGATCATAGTACTATGTATAAACTAAATGACAGCTGTTATAATATGTTCGAATGACACGCACAAATTTAATTGGCGAACAAAAGAAGAAGAACACAGACCATGCAAAAGCGAATAGACAAGTGTTGTAAGCATTATAATAAACGAGAGAGCAATAAGTATTTGCAATAATAAGTATAAATTCGTTACACATGCTTCTTCTTGATTTTTTGGCTCGCGCTAAAAATGCATATTGTGTCTTCTCGCTCTGTCTAATGTCCATATATATGTATGTTAATATGTACACCTGGATGTAAATACTTGCATACATTCAGATCGATCTACCACGACACCTATCGGTTCGCAACGCTAGAAGTGGCCGACACTTTTAATTAAATATCGATATCAATCGTATCATAAGTTCAGAGTATTATCATAAAAGTCAAGTTGTGATGCAACTCTGCAATCGCAGCTTTTTATTTTATTAACAATCTATCGAAAAGATAGACCTAAAATGCTATGGGGTGGTTCCCAAGAACAAAATTAACCAAAGTAAAAGAAGAAGTAGATGGAGCCAATAACTGGATCAACTCGGGCTGGGATGTCAGCCAAAACGTCGGTGGAAGGCGTGACTGCTACCACCGGCGGGCACGGGGGGTGAAAACCCCTCTACGTGTCGCCAGCGGCCACACCTCTGTACTGGTGGGAGCAGGACAGGACAGTTGCACAACTACTGCCGCAACATCCAAAAATACCAAGATGCGGCGCGGTACCAGACTCCATGTAGACTCGGACAGCGACCCTCAAGGCAACGACATTAGTGCTGAGATGGAAGAAAGCCTCCTGCGCTCCCCAGTCAAGGGTTCCAACTCCCTTTGGCTTGAGAGCCAAAGCCCAGTACAAAGCAGCCTTGAAGATCAAATCTCGGCTCGCTGGCAGCAACAAACTCACCCCTGATGAGAGGAAATAGCTGGAGTGAGCCGAAGAGAAGATCGAGGAAGGTCCGAAACACTTCGAGGGAAAAATGGCAATGAAGGCCACTTCAAGCCAATACGCCAACAAGGTCGAGGAGTTGCTGCTCACTAAAAGGCAGCGGTCTGAAGACCAGGACAAGGCGGATGTGCCCGTGAGCAAGCGGCCGCGCCAAAAGTTATAGAAAGCCCCCAAAAAGCCACTGCCGAAAAGGGCGACGGTTAGCGATGTGGCGCATCGGCAAAATAACACCCGAGAAGTGGAGATGGTAGAGCTGAGGCTGTTGGACGCCCTATTCAAACGAATGGAGGAGCCAGGGTCTCAGCCTACCACCTTCGATGGAGCGGGGTGGCTTAACGGGATAAAAATACTGAGCTGCAAGGATGACCTCACCCTGAAGAGGGTCACCGAAACTGTGGCCAAGATGGACGCCCCCTGGGAGGGTGCCAAGCTAGAGGTAGTTGACAGAACCTGCATTCCGTCAGTACCAAAAGCGAAAGTACTCTTCCCGAGGGTCGTACCTAAGGAACAGGCGCTCAAGCTACTCAGATGGCAGAATCCGGACGTGCCTACCGCTGACTGGACGGTACTACACGTTGGCAAGCCGGAAGGCAACGGTCAACAAATGGTCCTCTAGATCAACAAGGAGGCCGAGGATCTGCTATACCCGAGGTTTGGGAAGATGGCGTGGGGAGTAGGCAACGAATACCTACGACTCAAGAAATGAACGCCACCCGAACGACACCAATGCCAACACGCTGGAGGCCGGCGAGGTGGAAAAGGACATCGAAGCCTTGACCGACGCGGCCAACAGCCTCGACATAGAGGATGAAATGGAGGAGGATGGTAACCTGACTATCATAGCCAACCCATCCAAGCAGATGGAATCCGAAAATAGCCATGAAGCTACGGATCGTTCAGCTAAATCTCCATAAGAGCAAGTTGGCGTCGGCGGAGCTCCTCTTAACCCTGGAGGAGGAGTCCGTCGACGTGGCCCTAGTCCAGGAGCCCTGGATCGCATCGGGCAACAAGATCGCTGGGTTAGGGTCTAGCAACTACTCCATCTTCTACCCGACCACCGTAAGTAAAGCTATAACTGCAATTCTGGTAAAGGCATCTATGCTTATCTTATGTCTAATTATAGCACAGACGACATCACGGTGATAGCGCTAGAGGGATGCAGAGACGAACCACTCCTGATGGCGTCCTGCTTTCTAGCGCATGACAGAGAATCGCCGACAGAGGAGATAGACCGTCTGATCCAGGAGGTGAGCCAGAAGAGGCAACCCCTGGTGATAGGCGCCGACGCCAACGCTCATCACACCCTATGGGGCTGCAAAGACGTGAACAATAGAGGTGAGTCACTTCTAGACTTCATTCTAAAATTTAACCTTAAGATCGCTAATAGGGGAGAGGAACCCACCTACGTAGGTCCCACCTCATTTAGCGTTATAGATTTAACACTCGCGTCTGGAACAAATACCGAAGTCACGGAGTGGAGGGTTCTCAGCAAACCTTCCTTGTGCCTTGAAAGCCCCCTGCTTGCATCAGTGGAAGAAGCAGCGGGCCTGGCACCCCAAAAACACCTGGCTTTTGCCAAACTAACCAGCACACTAAACTGGGATAAATAAATCGAGAAATTAACAGCCTCCATCACTTGTCCGGCAACACTAAGGATCATACTGATCTATGTGAGGCCCCCACTTGGCCGATATAACCTAACCTATCGAAAAGAAGAGTCGATTTGAGAGTTTCAGTTGTGACGGTTGTGTGCTCAAGCTCATTGTTTTTTGAATTATTTAAAACGCAATTTAATTTCACAATAAGTAATAAACTATAATGCTATAAAACTAAACTAAATTCTCAGTGATTGAATTAAAGTAAACGAGACGGCCATCGACCATCCTACAAATTTGGTGTCAGAAGTGGGATAGGGTCTTATCTGACATAAATGAGAAGAACATTGTGAAATATTTTTAATGCGTAATAGATAAAAAATAAGAACAACGCTGACACAAAAAAGACTTGGTTGCATTATAATTCTTTAAAATTATAAAGCAAAGTGGCGAAGATCTGGAAATCAAATCCCTGAAAAGCGGTGTGAAATTCAATATACTTGAAGTGGCGAGCCGTTAAAAATTTTTGTACGGACTGGCGCCAGTTGCTAGATGTCTGCAGTGAGCTAGACCGAGACGACTAGCATATTGGCTTGGCATAGGCTGGAAGCGAAGATTTGCAAAGAGTTCGAGTACGCCGGAGCAGACATGTTGTGGAGAGGCTGAGTTGCAGTGAGAAAATCACAGAGGGTGATATCAAGCAAAGCTGAGCGACGAATTCAACAGCTGCAGTGTTTTATATACAGGACTTCAGTACAACAACTGGGAGGTAACAGTAGGTTATTGAGTTTAATTAAAATTTTATTTTGTTTGTTTGTTTAAAGTTGTAAAATATTTAAAACAATTTAATTGCATTTACCATTAAGAAAAGAATATTCTGTTTTAAAATATGTAAATACTTGTAAACGCGAGCAACAATAGTAGTAACATGAACAGACACGAAATTTTAGCATTACGGGTAAGAGAATTGCGAGAAAAGTTGGCAGAACGTAACTTACCTACCACAGGCAAAAAGCAAACATTGCAAGATCGATTGCTAGAAAGTTTTGGATTGCAAATTGATGTAAACGATGATAACTCTGATGATGACGATTCGGTGATAGCTAGTGCTACAGTACCAGAAACACGTTCAATATTTACGTTGAGGGATATCGAAGATTCATTGTCTCAGTTTAGTTTAGGATCAGGGCAGCCATCAGTTGAGCAATGAGTTCAAGGATATGAAGACAAGCAGTTCATTGGAACAACCTTCAAAAGTTTATCTATTCAAAGCAATTGCTAAAAGGGGCAGCAAAAATATTCATGCGCAGCCAAAACGGTATTTCTGATTGGAATTCACTTAAACAATTATTGTTGGCAGAGCTTGGAGCATCAATTTTGTCAATTGAAGTCCATCGTATGTTACGAAAAGGACGCAAGCGTGTAGGTGAGGTCTACAGAGAATATTTATAGAGTCTTATAGAAATAGGCAAGTCAGTTAGTTTAGACGAGAAGAGCTTAATTGTGTACTTTATTGAAGGTATTCCCGATTTAAGAGGTAATAAGAGCAATTTGTATCAAGCTAAGACAGTAGATGAGTTGAAAGAGAAAGTTTTAATTTACGAAAAGATTCGCAGCAGTCGCCATCAAGGTCATAGCGGAAAAGACGAAAGATGTAAAGAAAAGAAAGTTGATGGTGAAAAAACGGATACTAAGAAAAATAGGAAATGTTTTAAATGTGGTGATCCATCACATTTGGCAAACGATTGTAAGCAGGCAGTAAAATGTTTTAGGTGCAGTCAACCAGGTCATAAAGCAGAAGATTGGGTTATTTCAATTTTAGTAAAGCAAGAAAAGAGCATGAACACAATGGTAAATACAGTAGACTCTGGTGGGAAATGTATTTTCAAAGAGTTAACCTGCAAGAACGTTTCATTTACAGCTTTAAATGATACAGGCTGTGATCTTTGTTTGATTAGATCAGATGTGGTTAAGAAACTAGGCAGCGTTAAGTTAAACCAGGAAAAGCATTGTCTTTTTGGAATATGCAACTGTGAGCTTCATACGCTAGGTAGTTTTTTAGCTAAAGTTGAAATTGACGGACATTACTTAGATATCACGTTCCATGTAGTTGACCACGAATATTTTAAATATTCAGCTGTTATTGGAAACACAGTTTTGGAAGTTGTTGATTTAATTGTTTCTGAGCAATAAGTGAAATTTTGCTCCAAGGCAAAGAAAGAGTACGAAACCATTGCAAGTAGTACCGTGGTAATCGAGCCTAAATTAGAATTGGTGATATTTGTATGCTTTCAACAACAAACGAATCAGATATTGATTTGTCGCACCTTGACAAGCCAATTGCTGTGGCAATAGAGAAACTAATAAGTGAATATTCTCCAGGAATGAAGAAGGAGAGTCCCATTCAGTTGAAAATTTTGTTAAATGACGAGTATCCAGTTTTTGAACGTCCAAGGTGCATATCGTATGCAGACAAACGTGTTGTCTATACCCAAATTGCAAAAAGGGTTAGGCAAATATATAATTCAGACCAGTACATCAGAATATGCATCTCTTATAGTTCTTGTACCAAAAAAAGATGGCAGTAAAAGGTTATGTTGTGATTATCGTCGGCTAAATGCAAAGATCATGAGAGACAACTTTCCTATGCCTTTGTTAGATGATGTTATCGAAAGATTGCAAGCTCATAATGTGTTCACCATGTGCCAATCGAACCAGGATCCAGAAAATTTACTTCGTTTGTCACGCACGCAGGGCAGTTTGAATTCCTTTTTGTTCCATTTGGAATATCTAATTCGCCATCAGTATTTTGTCGATTCATTCATGCAATTTTTGTTGATTTGGTGCAAAGAAATATTGTTGTCACGTATATGGATGACCTTATTATCCCCGCTTAAGACATAACTGAAGGTATATAGAAATTGAGCTGCGTGTTGCGTTGAGCAGCAGAGTATAATTTGCAAATCAATTGGAAGAAGTGTCAGTGCAGAATAAAGTAGACTTTTTGGGATATATCGTAGAGGAAGGCACAATTAGGCCTTCTGAGGCAAAAACAAAAGCTGTTCAAAATTTTCCGATTCCATCCAAACGTAAGAGCTTGCAAGGTTTCCTTGGGTTGACATCATATTTTAGGCGTTTTATCGAGTCGTATGCGTTGGTCGGGAAACCATTTTCCGATTTACTTCGAAAGAACGCAGAATTCGAATTTAAAGAAGAGAAGCTTGCTGCATTCAGGCAGTTGCAAGTGGCATTAACAAGTGCACCAGTGTTGCAGTTTTATGACCCAAAGGCGCAGACTGAGGTTCATAAAGACGCTTCAATGTACGGTTATGGGGGTGTGTTACTTCAAAAAGCTAGAGAAGATCAACTATTTCACCCGATTCAGTATTTAAGTCGTAAAACGAAGCCAGCAGAAGAAAAATACCATTCGTATGAGCTAGTGGTGTTAGCAATTGTCGAAGTATTGGAGAAATGGCGTGTGTATTTGCTAGGAATCACATTTAAAATAGTTACTGATTGTAATCCTTTTACAATGACTATGAAAAAGCGCGGTGATATGCCTTTAAGAGAACCACTTTGGGCATTATTCTTGCAAGATTTTATCTACGAAATCGAACAAAAATGAAGCATGTAGATGCGTTAAGTCGCGTTGAATGTTTCATTTTAGAAGATAGGTTACACACAGGTTGCAACGGGCTCAGGCTGAAGACGAATGGATAAGAGAGATATTAGCTGTGTTAGACGTCAGTTTGTATGATACTTCTATGTTAAGCATGGTATCTTGTATAAAGATCCAATCAAGGAACTTATAGTACCATTGCTGATGGAAGAAGAAATTATTAAAAGTATCCATAGGCAACGACATTTTGCGGTTAGAAGGAGAGAGATATTAGCTGTGTTAGACGTCAGTATGTATGATACTTCTATGTTAAGCATGGTATCTTGTATAAAGATCCAATCAAGGAACTTGTAGTACCATCGCTGATGGAAGAAGAAATTATTAAAAGTATCCATAGGCAAGGACATTTTGTGGTTAGAAGGACGCAAAAGGCAGTTGATAAAATATTCTATATTCGACAGTTATCTACAAAAGTGCATAAGATCGTTAAAAGTTGTATTGTTTGTGTATTATTTCGGACAGTAAAGCTGGTAAGAAAGAAGGTTTCTTAACACCAATAAAGAAAGAAGATTTACCTTTAGGGACATATCACGTAGATCATGTTGGTCCGCTAGAACAGATTAGCAAGAGTTAAAATTATATTTTCGTAGTGGTTGACGCATTTTCAAAATTTACTTGGCTTTATCCAACTAAAAATACGGCAGCTGAAGGAGTTGTAGATAGGCTCAAAAGACAAGCAGCAGTGTTTGGAACTACTAAGCGCATTATATATCCGAGAGAGGGGCAGCTTTTATTTCTAACATGTTTAGAGAATATTGCGAAAGTGAGGGGATACAACATCTAATGATAGCGAAAGGAGTTCCACGGGGAAACGGTCAGGTTGAACGCGTCCATAAAATTGTAATACCGATGCTGTCGAAGCTCTGTCGGGGAAATACTTGCCGTACAGAAAGTTATAAACAGTACCCCACCAAGAAGTACAAAAATCTCTCCTTTTAGACTTTTAACAGGTGTTGATATGAGAGTCAATAAAATGGACGATATGCAAAAATATGTAGATAATGCTCATATATAAACAATTTGAGAATGAAAGAGAAAGATTATTATGTTTTTCGGAACGAAAATGTGCATGACAGGCAGACGCAAGGCCACAGCCCACCCCTCAACCATGTACGCATCGCTGAATCCTAAGTAATCATCGTTGGACAAAAAGGTTGAAATCTGGATCTTCGGAGGGAGGAGCCACATCAATCAAAATACCCATAGTACTGTAAGATTAAACAATCAAAATTAAACACAAACAACTAACAAACAAATCGAAACACTACTTATAGACTTAAGTAATCAGTAAAATACTGTAAAACGATAAATCAAACAAAAAGATCACAAAAGTGATATAATTAATTCCAACTTTACGATTCCCAAGGGACCCTCTAAAGTAGAAGGAAAAAACCAGCCACTGGTTATAAAACGTATAAGAGAAACAAGAAAACGAATTATCTTTAAGAAAACACAACATCTTATTAACTCAATTCAAACACAATAAGAAATAAGCTCCATCATTTTCTCCCTTGATTCATCTCAAACTCGACCCACTCTTTAATCGGCTCCACGTAGTGTTTTATGGCTAACGAAAACTTGATAAGGCCCTCGATACTTAGTGCAGAAGCTTCTAGACAACGCGTTAGACGATAGGAAGAACAAGAACTTAATAGAAACATGGTTGAAAAAATAAATAGAGGTCAACAATTGTCAGGTCTGCTGAGACGCCACAATTCTTCACACCAGGTAATTGCCCCAGAGCATGCAGGCAACTTAGGTGAATTAAATAGAGTTCTGTATATAGTAAAAACCATCCGAGATTTTTCAGGTGATCCGTCTGAGTTCAGCTCATGGAAGAAGGGAGTAGACCGTATTTTAGAAGCGTACAGTGCTTTCCAGGGTACTCCAAAATACTATGGTATTTTACATACCATACATTATAAGATTGTAGGACACGCCGACATTGGTTAGCGATTTCGAAATGTCTGACTCTTCATTACGCGGACAAACGCGACATTAACACACTAGAATATCAAATGCCAATGCTCATACAGGGTGCTAACCAATCGGTGGAAGAATTCCATAAACGGTTTATAAGCACCTATCCCCAATCCTAAACAACACCGATTGTATGGGGTTAAGAAGAGAAGACGAAAATGTACAGAGATAAGGCTCTAGACACCTTCGTACGAGGGTTACAAGGCGACTTGCCTCGTGTACTGGGACTAGTAGACTTACCCTTAGCGTAGCACCTTTGCGACAAACTAGAAAAGCGAAACTTCATGGCAAGACATGCAACAAACATGAGACAGACAAGACAGTTTAAGAACCAATCTTCAAAGCCTTCACCTGCTCCTCGCTCCTCATTTATCAATAGACAACCACCAATTCTACCCCCAAGAACACAATATTACCAATCCGGACAGCAACCTCCGACCGCTTTACCACGACAAAATTTAAATAACTTCGGTTACCAGCTTGCACAGCCAACAGTTGCACCTCGACCGTTTCAGAATAGGCAATTCCCGCCACAACAGTCAGCGCCACCTAGGCCACAGGCCCCAAAGCCACTGTTACGTTCAGAGCCTATGGACGTGGATCCCAGTGTTCAGACTAGAATGGTGAACTTTATTACCTCGCTTTGAACCAGGCAAAAGACCACCAAAGGAACTTAAACATACAGACTACAACGGAAGAAAATGAAACACGACCTAATGAGACTCCATTGACAATGATGAAATACGAACAAGCTATGGCAGAGTACGAGGACTACAAAAACCTTGACGACAACTAGGACGACTACGTAGATCAGATAGACGAAGCTAACCCTGACAATAACGCCTACGATGACGCGGCATTGAATTTTTATACCCTTGGACCATTGAAAATGGTCAAAAAAGGGTATACTAACTTGGTGCAAATGTATGTAACAGGCAGAAGGAGGCGTCGGAGACCCCATAAAGTATATATATTCTTGCTCAGGACCAATAGCCGAGTCGATTGAGCCATGTCCGTATGTCTGTCCGTCTGTCTGTCTGGATGAACGCGCCGATTTCATCTATTACAAAAGCTACGGACACCAAATTTAGCATGAAGATTCGTGTATACCATACGCAGATCAAGTTTATTTTCAATTTGGAATAACACGCCTACCGTCCCCGCAAACCGCCAATTTTGGTTTACATTGCGATTTACATTCGAAGAACTCATTTCTTAACGTTCTGCTTTAGCATATATATAGATAAATACTATATGAAGTTATCCTCCAAATTGCAATCCGATCGGACAATAAACACTGAAGTTATTAGATAAACCATTTCGACACTTTGACCAGCAAAGAAGTTGAAAGCATAAAAGAAAAGGACAAACGATGCGAGCGCGAAGCGCGAGCTGTTTCTCGACTCTTCTTTTCCATGCACATGCCAATTACCGAAAATACATGTGCATAAATGCAAACAGTTATACATACTTAATTTGTGTTCACACATACATATGTAAAATTATATACAACCAATAGCGTGGTTGATCGGCATGCATGAATGCAGGTATTTACTAGATTTATAATATAGACATATTATTATTATTATTTAATAATTTATATATTGACTTTTTATTAAATAAATATTAATTTAGATTTCACGATATATTATGAGCTATCATATCGATAGCTTTTAAAATATATTAAACATATCGATATATATTTCATATGTTTTGCATATAAATTATATTAATATGTGTAAATTATATTATATCCCCACGTCTATTGAATCTACGTTTGAAAAAAATTTACTAACATTTCATCTACTTCGTTTTTTTAATATATGTATATTTTGTATGTATATTAGATTCTTTAGATCATTATTATAAATTTAAGGTTTCGCGCACTTTTTAATTGTGCCGATAAATTATTGGCAACGTATCAAAATTGTTGCAAGGTGGCAGCGCGCTTCAGTGTTATGTTAATTTGTAGTTTGCGATTGGCGTGTTCGGTGTCGTCGTCGATTGTCGATTAACATTTGTATTTTCGATATTAAATATAAAATAATATATAATTAATTCGCGTGTTCGTGGTACATTTAACATTTAATGCAAATTAATATATGTCGAGTATATAATAAGTAAATCCTCGTGTGTGATTGTTATGCATTAACGGAACATTTTTTATGTGTGTGAATGATTGCGCCCTGCCCGGAACGTGGCGCGCAATTTTAGAAAAGTGCGGTACACAGCGTAATGTATTTTGAGGCATGCATACATATATGTGTGTATAGACTCTTCTGAAGTGTGTGCGATTGTGCGTGGATATCGGTATCGGTTCGTTTCCGCGATTCAAATTGGAATTTTCGCTGGAATTTCTTGCAGGTTTAATTTATTATTTCTTTGATTTATATTTATTCTTTTTTCCACATTTTGTTTATTTTTATTTTCTTTATTGAATTTTATTATTATTTGTTCTTTCATTAGACATTTATTTTCATTTATAAAATAATTATAATATATAATATACATATATTTATTTAAATATATGAATATAATTATAATATATAATATTGTATATGTATATATATCTATTTAAATATATGAATATATTTATATATATAAATAAATATACTAACTTTATTTTATATATATAACTATATATTAATTTTTGATAAATATATACTCAAATTAAATTAATTAATAAGAATTTTATTTTTAATATACCTATATATTATTTTAAAACTTATATATTAGAAGATGCCTAGACTTAAGAGAAAGTCAGCTTGCAATAGGAGTCAAACACAGCGAAAAAGAAATCGTTTGAATAGGTCAGATATAGACTTTTCTGAGCAGGAACGCGTAAATAATCTAGAGGCACATAGAGAACGTAGGCAAAATTTCGAATTTAGGGAAGCTGAAAGGGTTAGAGATAGTCAACAGCATCGAGTCCGCAGAAGTTATAGAACATTTAGGGCCGTTGAGCAATTACCGGACACAATTCGTCACACTACTCTTCGGGCTTCTTCGCCAATCAGATTACAAGAACAACTTGCTGACACTTCGCGTCGTTCGAGGCGCAGGCGAGATGCTGAGTTTCGATCTCAGGAAAGAGAGCAGGATGCAGTTCGTCGCCGTGTACGTCGCAGTGATTCTGCAATTAAAACAGACGAACAACTTGCCAACACTTCGCGTTGTTCGAGTCGCAGGCAAGATGCTGAGTTTCGATCTCAGGAAAGAGAGCAGGATGCAGTTCGTCGCCGTGTACGTCGCAGTGATTCTGCAATTAAAACAGACGAACAACTTGCCAACACTTCGCGTCGTTCGAGTCGCAGGCAAGATGTTGAGTTTCGGTCTCAGGAAAGAGAGCAGGATGCAGTTCGTCGCCGTGTTCAACGAACTGATCATTCAACTAGAAATGCCGAACAACTTGCCAATACTTTGCGTCGATCGAGGCGCAGGCAATGTCCACAATTCAGGTCCAACGAAAGCGGACGAGATGCTGTTAGAAGGGCGATTCAGCGACAAAATCAAGAGACGCGAATTTTAGAAAGGGCAATAGATAGAAGTCAAAGGTCTCAGGTTAGAAACAATCCTATTCGTAGGATTGTTGAGCAGGCACGCAATACTAGTGCACGCCGCAGTGCTCGAATTCGAGCTCAACGTGAGGCCTTTGAAGCCCATAGGAGTATGTCGCAAAGAGTGAGTCTACATAGGAGTATTTGCACCAATAGGATAGCAGAGAATAGGAGAAACGCGTCCCGCAATAGAGTGGACCGTGCGAATACTTTTCCAGATGATAGGATATCGCAGGTTAAAACTAGTTTAGATTGCCTAATAGCCAATTTTAATAAGACAGTCAAGCAGGGACCCGATCAGGTTTGCATATGTTGCAAAGGTTTGTGGTTTCCACATCAAGTGGACAAAATTTCGCGTGAGGTCATAGAGGAAAAGTGTAGTGAGGCAGATAGTGTTGATATTTTGTATCTTTCCTCTATGTTTCCATCCCATAATAATAGGTTTAGCTTTTGCAAAACCTGCAGCCGCAGTATTAAGTCAGGGAAAAAACCAAAGGCTTCTATTACAAATGGCCTAAATTTTCCGGAGCTTCCGGAATGCCTGAAAGGCTTGACGCCTCTAGAAGAAAGGCTGATTTCTCCCCGTCTTCCTTTTATGATCATAAAGTCTCTTGGATATGGACGTCAAAGTGCCATTAAAGGAGCAGTGATCAATGTGCCAATTCCAGTTGCAAATGTTGTAACTTCCCTTCCCAGGGCATTTAATGAAGCCGAAGTAGTTCAGATTCATCTTAAGCGTAGGATGGAGTATAACCATGATTTCATGGCTGAAACCATAAGGCCCTCAAAGATAGTTGATGCAATTCGGTATTTAGTGAACACAGAACTTTATAAGAAGCACCAGGTTACTATCAATGAGCAGTGGTTGTCTTCTTACTCTGCTGAGACTGTACCATTTGTTGCGTCAGCAGACGACAGGGACATTGTGTGTCAAATGTTAGAAAAGGCAGCACAACCTAATGAGCATAGAGTAGTAGAAGAAGAGGTAGAGTTGAATCCAGGAGGTCAAGAAACCTTCATGGAAAATGTCCCTGTTGAAAACATAGATATTCCTCGAATTGCTATAGCACCAGGAGAGGGTCAGCGACCTCTTGACATGATAACCGATTGTGATTCAGAGGAGCTGGCTTTTCCCACAATATTTGCAGGCATTAAAAGGAACTGTCAGGAAAGTTTTACAACTATAGGTAGATCAGAGCTTTGGAATTTTGATAGAAGAGGTTGTAGAACTAATAAATTATTTCAAAACTTCAAAAAGTTAGAAATGATTAGCACATCAATTTGCTTACGTAAGCACTCTGCCACTCAAGCCATTTCGGCGTAATGATGAAACTTTAAATAGGTTAATACTTCATGATGATGGCTATAGGCTTTTAAAAGGTATTCGCACGTCTCCTGCTCATTGGGAAGACGAGAAAAAGAAAGTGATGGGTTTGATTAGGCAGGTAGGGCTTCCAAATTTTTTATAACATTTTCCGCTGCGGAAACTAGATGGCCGGAGCTTTTAGTTTCGTTATGTAAAAATGTAGACAAGCTGGAAGTATCCGAAGAAGAAGCGTTAAATTTGGGGTTTAATGAGAAAGCTCGTCTCATTAGAGCAGGCCCAGTGACCTGTGCCAGATATTTCGATTTTCGATATAGACAGGTTTTAAAACTGATGAAAAAGGAAGGCGGTGTCTTTGGTTGTCACCAGGTCATCAAGTTTTATTGGCGAGTGGAGTTTCAGCAAAGAGGCTCTCCACATATACATGGCATATTCTGGCTGAAAGACCCCCCAAAGCTCGACCTAAAGAATGAGTCCACATTTATGCCTGTGAAGTCCTTTATTGAACAGTTTATTACTGCTGATTCTAGTTGCCGGGACGTTGCTCCATAGTGACGGGCACTCTTGCAGGCGAGAAATTAGGTCAAAACAAATTTGTAGGTTTGGTATCCCATACCCTCCCATGCCTCAAACAGAAATTCTTCTCCCTTTAGAAGAAAATGCTCCAAAAATGGCCGAGCATCGTAGGAATTTCGAAAAAATTCAAAGTCTGCTCGACTTCCCATTTGATCGTGAAAGCGTAGATAATTTTAACGATTTTAACAACTTTTTGTCCCACGATCAACTTAACCTTAGTTATGAGGGCTACATTAATGCTGATCAAGTATAAAGAAACCAAAAGTTTTTTTGAAGCGATCTTTTGCAGCAATCAAGCTTAACGCTTATAACAAGCACCTCCTTTTGTTGCAGCGAGCAAGTATGGATATTCAGTTTATTTTAGACCCCTATGCTTGCTGTAGCTACGTCGTTAATTATATAAACAAGTCTCAGAGAGGTATGTCAATGTTGATGCGTGAGGCAATCAATGAGATTAAAGACAATAACAATGTAACTATTAAGCAAAAGTTACAACATTTAGGTAACAAATTTATATTTGGCACTGAGATATCCGCTCAGGAAGCCGTCTACTGCTGTTTAGGTATGCATTTGTCCGCCAGCAGTAGTGCCAGTGTGTATATTAATACACACGTTCCAGAAAAACGGGTCAGAATGCTGAAATCTAGACAGCAACTTCAAAATCTGCCCGAAGACTCTAGGGAAATTTTTTACTTAGGACTTCTAGATCATTATATTCAGCGCCCAGACGCTTTAGAGAGCTTATGCCTAGCCGATTTTGCAGCTTTTTATAGCTACAGCAAATCAGAACGAGGAGCTCGCCAAGAAAATGCAGATGACTTTGACGATGATGTGCCTAGGGCTTCTGAATCAATAGTTTACGCTCTTCGCGATAATAGTGGCTTCATCAGAAAGAGGACCACTGCGTGCATAATTAGGTATAGGAGATTTAATGTCAATACAGAAACAAGTGACTATTTCAGAGAGCTAAAAATGCTTTACGCCCCATGGCGAGATGAGCATTTGGATTTAGTCACACATGACTGTGAATTGTTCTGTAGGGAAAATTCGGAGTTAGTAGAGAACAATCGCAGAAAATATAATTTACTAGATGATAGAGAACTAGAAGATGCTCTGAGCCACTTAACAGAGGAAGCAGAAAATGAGAATAATCAAGTAGGAGAACAGGAAGTGGTAGATGATGGCTTCACTGTTTTAGGATTGCCTGAAATAGATCCACATCTAAATGTTTTAAATGTGGATGGAAATATTGATATAAATGATGAAGATAGAAATGTCCGTTTTATCAAGCTTCCAGCCTTAGTTTCTCAGGAAAGCTTAGCTAATATAGTTAGATCTCTTAATTTAAAGCAGAAGCTATATTTTACACATGCTTTGCATAATGCCAAAATCAATACAGTCTTTTATGAATTTGTTGGAGGCGGCGCCGGAGTCGGAAAGAGTCGACTTATATCAGCAATTTTTCAGTCATTATCCGTAATGTATAACAGTATACCAGGAGCTGATCCGACATCTGTTAAAATCCTCTTATGTGCACCAACAGGAAAAGCAGCATTCGGAATAAGTGGTTCGACACTGCATTTCATGTTTTCACTTCCTGTTAATCAATCTCGCTCAGCACCTCTAAGGGCCTTAAGCCATGATTTAGTTAATAGCCTTCATTCAAGGTTAATCGATCTTAAATTAATTATAATTGATGAAATATCAATGGTTAGCTCTCTAATGTTTTCTTATTTAGATTCTCGTTTGAAGCAAATTTTCAAAAATACATCTCCTTTGGTGGTGTTTCTATCATCGTATTCGGTGATCTTAGACAGTTACAGCCCATAGGAGGTAGTTGGATTTTCGATCCAAATACCACTGACCCTTACCATGAAATATTTGGTACGTATCTCTGGGACCTTTTTTTGTATTTTGAGCTCACAGAGATAATGCGTCAACGTGACGATCAGCTTTTCGCTTCTGCCTTAAATAATATGGCATCGGGTTGTATGACAGCCGATGATATTGTTCTTTTCCAATCTAGACTATGCGAACCATCGGCAGTGCCCGATGATGCAATTCATCTGTTTAGTAATAATAATGAGGTTGATTTATTTAATGTAACGAAACTTAACTCAATTGCTACTGAGCAATTTTTCCCTACTGCTGAAGATTTTATTAAGGCGTGCCATTTGGAACCAGCTAGGAAACAAAGAATATTAGAAGAAGTGAAGGGTTTTAAAACTTCCGCTACACAGGGACTCTGTACGTCTCTTCTCCTAAAAAATACTGCCAAGTACATGATGACGGTCAATGTAGACACAGGGGATGGATTAGTAAACGGGGCATCAGGTGTGTTGATGCAAATAGATTTCAATACATCCAACACTCCCAACATTTTATGGATGAAATTTACAGAGGAAACTGTAGGAGAATCTGCGCGTTCGAAGTGTACACATCGTACAGATCCTTCATGGACTCCTATTCAGAAAATTGTTCGCAGTTTTCAATATTCAAATAACGCACAAATTAACATTGACCGTAGGCAGTTTCCAATTGTGCCTGCTGAAGGCATCAAAATTCATAAGAGTCAGGGAGCTACGTATGGCAAAGTGGTAGTCCATGCTAATTCCAGAATGCAGCGTGCTGCATTATACGTAGCTTGCAGTAGAGCAACTACTGCTTTAGGATTATTCATTATTGGGAACTTTGTTCCTCCTAAGTCTCCCCAAAATAATGATAAAGTGAAAGCCCAATTGAAGAAATTGCGGACTGAAAAACTACTGTGTACTCATTACGATTATTTAATTAACAGTTCTGCCCTTAACATTTTCTTCCATAATACTCAGAGCTTGAATTCCCATCTTGAAGATATTCGATCGGACAAGCTGATGCTTCAGTCATCAATATTATGTTTCGTGGAAACTTCCATAAGCAATGAAACTGTAGAAATACCTGGGTTCACTATTGTGGTTCAACTTGAATCAATTAGGCCTTTAACAGGCATCATAATTTATGTAAAGAACGAGCTAGTAGATAGAGTTTCCCATACCTTTAGCAGTAGAACAACTTTTGGCTCAGTAGTTTTTGAGTTCGGCATATTTAGGTTTGATGCCATAAGTTTTCTTATATTATATAAAAGTCCAGACTTTCCTCTGTCCACATTTAAAATAGAATTTGAGGAGATAATTCATCAATTTTCTCGTTTAGGTGATTTAGGGTAGTTGTAGTTTTAGGAGATTTTAATTTGTGCCTCAAAACCTTTAACAGGTGTAAGAGTATTTATAATTTTTTGATTAGCAAAGGATTTAGGAGTTTGTTAGATTTGAAAACGTTCACTACCAATATGGATACACATATTGATTGGGCGTTTTCAAATATACTAGATAATGAAAAGATCAGTGCTAGGACTTTTGAGGTTTTGCATAGCCATCACAATGGGATATCTGTTAGTATTCAGGATAGCATGAGTTTGTAATGTTTGGAATAGGTTAGAAATTAAGAAATCTAAATGACAGGATATATGTAAATATGTATGTAGGCATATTTTAATAATACTTTCATTTAATTATCTAATAGTTAAGTATAACCATTGAATGGAAAATTGGTTTGATAATTATTATTATTTTTATTATTTTTGTACCCTTGGACCTTGTTATCGATATTAACCAATTTAAAATTTATAAAGAAATACCGATATCTACTCTTCACACCGCTTTAGGAAATTGCGGCGATAAATTATTGGCAAAATATCGAAATTGAAGCAAGGTGGCAGCGCACTCCAGTATTATTATTAATTTATAGCTTGCAATTAGTATTATACAATTAAATACTTTTTATGGCAACATACGTCCAAGGGTATCCTACTGTCGTGTGTAACTCGACTGTTGCTCTCGTTTAGAATGAAGAATTCCTCTCTTCCATATTTCGTATGTAAGATGAGGAATGGCAAATTAAAATAATTAGGGGCAGAGATAAAAATCAGCAAAAATATTATGACATTAAAAAAAGGTATCTCGATACCCATCAAAGAAAAAACATTCGAAGCCGTCAACACAATTATTCCGAGAACATCCCACTTGTCCGACACAGAAAAAGGCAAGCTAAGCGAATTGCTCAAGTCATTTCCAGACTTGTTCGCAGACTCAAACCAAAAACTGACCTATACAACAAATGTTAAGGCAACGATCCGAATCTCGTAAACTCTGGTTTACTCGAAATTGAAGCAGAATCCAATGACACTGACAGATGAAGTAAACAAACAGATAAAATAACTTTTAGAAGATGGTATAATTCGACCTTCTAGGACCCCGTACAATTCATCAGTGTGGATTGTACTCAAAAAGGCAACGGAAAATATGAGTTTACACGACTCCCATTTGGTTTAAAGAATGCCCCCTCAATTTTCCAACGTGCATTAGCTGACATACTTCGAGAACATATTGAAAAAATATGTTTTATTTACATAGACGATATCATCATATTTAGCAAAGATGATGATACGCATATTGAGAATTTGGCTAAAATTTTTCAAACTTTACGCTAACATGAAATGTTAGCTGGACAAATGTGAGTTCATGAAAAACAAAGTCGAATTCCTTGGATTTGTTGTCTCCGATAGGGGAATAGAAACAAACCCGATTAAAGTGGCAGCGATAGCAAATTATCCCTGTCCTAAAACTTTGATGGATCTAAGATCCTTCCTAGGGCTTTCCGGTTACTATAGAAGATTTTTACAAAATTATGCCAAATTGGTAAAGCCCCTAACTTCACTTTTAAAAGGGGAAGATGGACACGTGTCCAAAAGAATGTCGTCCAAAAAAATAATTTCCCTAGACAATGAAGCTCTAGAATCTTTTAAGAAGCTTAAAAGTAACTTAGTGTCAAAAGAAATAATTCTCCGTTGTCCGAATTTCAAAAAGGAGTTCCATTTAACTACTGATGCTTCTAATTTTGTGGTCGGAGCAGTTCTATCGCAAGACAAGCACCCTATATCTATCCTCTCTAGAACACTTTCCAAAGCCGAAGAGAACTATGCGGCAAACGAAAAAGACATGCTAGCTATAATTTGGGCACTCAAAGCCCTCAAAAACTACCTATACGGTAAAGCAAAGGTTAAGATCTTTACAGATCATCAACGTTTAACACATTCTCTGAGTAGCTGGAATGCAAATTCCAGAATCAAGAGATAGATACGCTATCAAGAATACCTTTAGAGCAGATTAACTTCGTTGCCACTACACAACATAGCGCCGAAAGTTCTAGCCATGACTTAATCGTTAGCGTTTAAGCCCCAATAAATGTTTTCAAAAATCTCAATTTTAAATATTCTTCTAAAAATCAGATAAATAAGTTCACCATCCTATTTCCTACCTTCCATAGATATGAAATATACCGACTCGAATACACTACGGACGATTTAATAACAGACCTAAAAAAACATCTCAACCCTTCCGTAATTAACGGTATTTATTGGACGTTGAATACAATGAATGTATTAGCAAGTGGTCCAAACGACACCAAGCCGATGCTTGTTGCGCGCGGAACCCAGACGAAGTCCACCTCCCGCCTGACCGACCGAGAGGCACCGTCGCATAACGGACGACACGGAAACGCGGTAAAAATGCGAGTAGAAACGCGAGAGAAAGAAAATTAACGCGATATAGGGAATAAAAAGTCGAATAGAGGATACACGCGACATGCAAGTGAAAAATGAAAATTAAGAAAAAGAAGATAGAATGACGAGGAATAATATTAGGAGGATACTATTACTAATTAATACTAATACTAATTACGTGCTAGATAGACAAGAATTAAAGACCTCGATACTTACTCGTGGTGCTTGGACGTGTTTTGCTTTTGCTCCCTGTGTTTCTTAATAATTCTGTTTAATTGATCTGCTTATGTGCTTTCATTAATACTGCTGTATCTTACTAGTGCTAACCCTGTGAGTAAAAGCTTAAAGTAGCATACTAATCCTGCCTTATTAGTGAATTCGCTTACAAAAATTTTAACTCTTTTCACTTGCGCGTCTTGGCGTCAAGTTTTTTTTTTTTTTGTTTTTGTTTTTACTAATATTCTTACACTTTCCTGCTCTCCCGCTCACGAAAGTAAATTTCGCTCTCTGAGTAAGTTGTGTAGTGCTTTTGTTGTAGACGTAACAGCTGCTGTTGTTTTGTTTACCTCGAGTGCTCGCTATATTTGTTTTTTTATTTTCGTTCTCACTTGCTTGCCTGTTTTCGGCGCTGTAACTGTTTCTTGCTCTCTCAAGAAATTTGTCTTAATATTCTATTGCTCTCTTCGTTGTCCCCTACTATTTGAAGGCATATCTATTTTATTAACATGGTGTCGTGCTCTGCAGCAAATTGCAAATGCTCTTCAGATGCTAATGCAGACTACATTGGATGCTGGCTCTGTGACAATTTTAGTCACTTAAAATGCTGTGGCCTAACTGTGCGGGTTAGAGATGCCGTCAACGCCAATGTAGGCCTTAAATGGTCGTGCGAAGCGTGCCGTGTGGGTGAATCCGATCTACGGAAAATCCACAATAAAACCAAACTCGGGTTTTATCGGATACGCACAGCTTTCTCTAATCTCCAATCTGAATTTTTGGAGATGGAGACCCAATTCAACGCCTTTACGGCTCTTAGTAAGCCACCTGCTCCTCTTAATATTCCTTTAGATTCAGTTACTACGAATCTAAAGACCACCAATCTACCTTCTTCCAAGGCTTCTTCTTCTGATCTTCTAAGTCTAATTTCCCCTATACCGTCTTGCTCTTCTAGTTGCACAAAAAAAAAAAAAACTATCAGCAATGTTACCGCACCGAAACCTCTTGCTGCCCCTCTTGTGCCTACTCCCATTACGAGCAATGATAACAACGTAACGGGTAATGTTTCCGCAATCATGCCTGCTAGTCAGGCACCGAGTATAAAACCTCTGATTGCGATTAAACCCAAAAAATTGGTGTTTATCTCTCGCTTGGCTCCAGACACAACCATAGAAGATGTACAATCGTACATTCTCGAAAGGATGCCTGTAAATGATTTGATAGTTAAAAAATTCAACTTCAAATTAAAGCGCGACATTTCTTCTTTCAAAATCATTCTCCCTGCAGAACAGTTTAAAGACGTTTGCGCAGCTTCTTTCTGGCCGCCCGACCTTATTGTTAAGGAGTTCACTCCAAAACAAAAAAGCCGAACGACCGTCACTCTTCCCACATTGGCCGTTACATCGCCAAGTGGACCTACAACAAGTGCAAAGTCCTCAAAAAACTGAAGTTCTCTTCTCTTCATGCCTTTGAAAATGCTAGGGGACACACAAATATTCTTTCTTCCTTAATTCTTTCCTATCAAAATGTTAGAGGCCTCTGTAGTAAAATCTCTAGTCTTTATCTTCATAGTCTTGCCTTTACTTCCCAAATTATTGCCTTTACCGAAACCTGGTTAAAACCAGAGATTCCAAGCTCTGAAGTCTTTCCAGATAGGTATACAACTTACAGGATTGATCGACCTGACCGACGGGGTGGTGGAGTACTGATTGCAGTAGACTCCTCCATTATGTCGGACCTCTTACAGCCGGAGTTTCAATTCGACATCGAATTAATCTGTGTAAAACTACACTTTCCCGGTTTTTTCTTGTATATAACCTGCTCCTATATTCCGCCGTCATCGGAATTATCAGTCTACTCGCAACATTTGTCTGCAATTAAGACTATTTTTAATCTGTTATCAGACAGAGATCATTTCATAGTCCTGGGTGACTTTAATATCCCGGAATGTAATTGGACATCCATTGCGGAGGGAAACTTCCTTCTGCCCTCCCGGCAACATGATCTGTTTGATGGTTTGTTTGACATGTCTTTGTCGCAGGTTAATCATGTCAAAAACACTTTAAACAGATCGCTTGATCTATGTTTCGTCTCAGATCCTTCCAGGGTGATTTTAGACAGGGCACAACCTCTTTCCCTACCTGAAGATCCTTATCATCCCACTTTCGAAGTGAATCTCGACTTGGGTATTAGCTTTGTGGATAAAAGTGTAAAGCCGTGCAATCGCGTGCGCTGCTTTAAGAAAGCAGACTTTGAACACTTAAATTATTTAATTTCATATTGTGATTGGTCTGACTTTTATCTATCAACTGATATGTCAGTGGCTATCAATATATTTTATAAAACCCTTAACTCTGCTTTTGATATCTGGGTTCCGTTTTTCTATCCGACAAGCTCAAGTAGGCCTCCTTGGTTTACAAAAGAGTTGTCTCGCTTAAAAAACTTAAAGAGTAGCTTATTTAAGAAATACAAGCTGAAAAACTCACCGCTTGTCTTTTCCCGCTACCTAACTGCTCGGGCAAATTTTACCGTGCTTAACGCGAAGTGTTATAAAAACTATTTGACCAGATGTAGGATTCAGTTCTTTCAGAATCCTAAACAGTTTTATAGTTTTGTTAACATGAAGCGTAGGTCAGCGGGCTTTCCTTCTAAACTTATGTTCGATAACGCTGAGGCGAACACAGATCAGGCCATTGCCGATATGTTTGCCAAGTTTTTTCAAACAACTTATTCTTCCTCTACGCCAAACATTCACTCCTATCCATATGGCGTACCAAGCTCGAATGGCATCTTCACACCTTTACTGAATGAAAGTTCACTTATTAGGGATCTTCGATTGGTTAAACCAGTCTTCTCACCAGGTCCCGATGGTATCCCCGCCTGTGTACTTCGATACTGTGCCAACTCCTTATGTAAGCCATTGCTCAAACTATTTTCGCTGTCCTTAGTAACTGCCTCGTTTCCATCCATATGGAAGGAATCCTTTATCATCCCTTTACATAAAAAGGGCAGCAAGTCTGATGCAAGCAATTATAGAGGTATCTCTAAATTGTCGGCTATACCGAAATTCTTCGAGAATGTTATTACTCCTCACTTGCAGCATTTTAGTAGATCCGTTATATCCCCTTTTCAACACGGATTTGTAAAGCGTCGTTCTACCACGACAAATCTGCTTGAGCTGACATCCTTTGTGGTAAAAGGATTTCAGGAAAATCTTCAAACTGATGTCATTTATACTGATTTCAGTAAGGCATTTGACTCAGTCAACCATTCCCTTCTTGCACATAAACTAAATCTTCTCGGTTTCTCACCAAAACTTCTTAGTTGGATTGTGAGCTATTTGAGTGACAGAACCCAACGAGTCCTCTTTAAAAATACTCGTTCCTACCCCGTTCATGCCACATCTGGTGTTCCTCAGGGAAGCCACTTAGGTCCCCTGCTTTTTACACTTTTCATCAATGACCTCCCAACGGTCATACTTAACTCACGTACTCTCATGTACGCGGATGATGTCAAGCTCTGTTTTCAATTTAGAGACGACTCCTGTCATTCTCGCCTTCAATCTGACCTAGATTGTTTCTTTTCTTGGTGTCGTGCAAATCTCCTTAATCTGAACAGCTCAAAATGCAAGCTGATGACATTCTCACGTGCCTGCCCAAAGTACGTATCATACTCTCTTTGTGGTTGTACCTTGGAAAGAATTTCCCTGGTTGATGATCTAGGTGTCCGTTTGGACCGAAAACTCAAGTTTTCTGAACATATATCATCAATGGTTAATAAAGCTATGGGTGTACTCGGCTTTATTAAGAGATGGTCTAAGGAGTTTGACGATCCTTACTTAACTAAGACTCTCTTCACTTCGCTTGTTCGTCCAATTCTCGAGTACGGATCATGTGTCTGGAACCCTCAGTACACAGTTCATAGAGACCGCATTGAATCCGTACAAAAAAACTTCTTAATGTTTGCCTTGCGAGGCCTTAACTGGGATGTAAATTCAAGACTTCCTTCCTATCCTAGTAGACTTTTGTTACTTAATCTGCCTTCTCTAGCTAATCGTAGAACCATGCTTGGTGTTATATTTATTAACAACCTTATCCAAGGTGACATAGATAGTAGCGACTTACTTAGTAGACTACACTTTTCTGTCCCTGGTAGAATCACCCGTAATTACCTTCCTCTAAAACTTCCCAATTGTAGCTCGAACTATGCCCTGCATGAGCCATTCAGGGTATTATGTTCGGACTATAATAAACTATACTTAATTGTAGCTAACAATAACAACTTGATATCTAGCTTAAAATTACAACTCCTCGCCCACTTATCTAGAATTTAGTCAAACACATAATTGTCTTCTTTGTATTCATAGTAGTACTTTCAACATACTGCATGCTTTAACACTCTTACATTTGGTTACTAACACTAACTCTCCTGATCTGATTGGGTTTTTCTGGGTTTTCCCCAATCCTCTGCAACAAATGTTGGATCGGCTTTTCTTTATCCCAGTTTGCACATTTGCACAATTTTTAATTTTTTCTTTTTTTACATTTAAGGTTTTACTTTTAATTTAAAATAACCTCTAGTTTAAAATTCAACTTAAATAATTTAAATCCAATTTTAATTGTTTCTTTACTTTTAAAAAAGTCGACTGTTCATAGTTCGACTATAAACTAAACTAAATAAATAAATAGCAGCGATAGAGTTAGTGCTAGCTATGACGTGTTGAAGTTTATTGTAGTCCGAACATAATACCCTGAACGGATCGTGCAGTGCATAGTTCGATCTACAATAAGGAAGAGTTAGTGGAAGGTAATTACGTGTCGCTCTGCAAGGGACAGAGAAGTGTAGCTGCCTTACCAGGGTCTCACTGTCAATGTCACCTTGCATAAGGTTGTTAATAAATAAGACACCTAGCATGGTTCTGCGATTGGTTAGGGAAGGCAGGTTTAATAATAGAAGTCTATTAGTATAGGAAGGCAGTCTTAAATTTTCATCCCAGTTAAGGCCACGTAAGGCAAAAAGTAAAAAGTTTTTCTGTACAGATTCTATGCGTTCCTTATGAATAGTGTACTGGGGACACCATACGCATGACCCGTATTCAAGAATGGGACGAACAAGTGAGATGTAGAGGGTCTTTGTAAGATAAGGATCGTCAAATTCCTTAGACCATCTCTTAATAAAGCCTAAGACACCCATGGCTTTATTGACCATATTAGAAATATGATTGGAAAACTTAAGTTTTCGGTCCAAAAGAACCCCCAAATCATCAACTAGGGTGATTCTTTCCAAGGCACAACCACAAAGAGTATAAGAAGCATACTTTGGACTGGCTCGAGAGAATGTCATCAGCTTGCATTTAGAGCTGTTCAGGTTTAAAAAATTGGCACAACACCAAGAATAAAAACTATTTAGGTCGGCTTGTAAGAGTGAGTGACAGTGGTCGTCTTTAAATTGGTAACAAAGCTTTACATCATCCGCATACATGAGAGTACGGGAGTTACGTATGACCAAAGGAAGGTCATTGATGAAAAGCGTAAAAAGTAGGGGACCGAGGTGACTCCCTTGAGGAACCCCAGATGTGGCATGAAGTGGGTTTGAAAGGGTGGTTTTAAAGAGGACTCTTTGAGTTCTGTCAGTCAGATAGCTAACAATCCAACTAAGTATTTTTGGTGAAAATCCTAGAAGGTCAAGCTTATGTGCCAGAAGGGAGTGATTCACTGAGTCAAAAGCTTTACCGAAATCAGTATAAATAACATCAGTTTGAAGATTTTCCTGAAATCCTTTTACCACAAAGGATGTCAGCTCAAGTAAATTTGTCGTAGTTGAACGACGCTTTATAAATCCGTGTTGAAAAGGAGAAATAACGGATCTACAGGAATGTTGCAATTGAGGAGTTATAACATTCTCGAAAAATTTAGGTATAGCCGACAGTTTAGAGATACCTCTATAATTGCTTGCATCAGACTTGCTGCCCTTTTTATGAAGGGGAATAATAAAAGATTCTTTCCAAATAGAAGGAAAGAGTGAAGTTTCTAAGGACAGCGAAAATAGTTTGAGCAATGGCTTACTTAAGGAGTTGGCACAGAACCGAAGTATACAAGCGAGAACACCGTCAGGGCCAGGTGAGAAAACTGGCTTAACTAAATAAAGATCCTTGACAAGTGAGCTTTCGTTTAGAAAGGGAGTGAAGATACCATTCGAACTTGGAATGTTGTATGGATAAAAGTGAGTGTGATGTGTAGAGGGTGAATACGTCGTTTGAAAAAACTTTGCAAACAAATCGGCCATGGTTTGGTCGGTATCTGCACAAGCATTTTCAAACGTTAGTTTCGTAGGAAATGCGGGAGACTTGCGCTTCGTGTTAACAAAACTATAAAACTGTTTGGGGTTCTGAGTAAACTGAACCTTGCAACGAGTTAAATAGGTCTTATAACATTTCGCGTTTAAGACTGTAAAATCTGACCGCGCGCTTAAGTAGCGAGAAAAGGCTGAAGGCGAATTATTGTTTTTATACTTTTTAAATAGACTCGACTTTAAATTTTTTAACCGTGACAACTCTCTTGTGAACCATGGTGGCTTACTCGAGGAAGTTGGATAAAAGCACGGAACACAAATATCAAAAAATGAATTAATTGTGTTATAAAAAATATTGGTCGCTACTGAAATATCTGTAGACAAATATAGTTCCGACCAATCAAAATTAGAAATTAACGAATTTAATAAGTTAAAATCTGCTTTTCTAAAGCAGCGTACACGATTACACAGTTTTTCATGTTTATCCATACATGCGACAAACTCAAAAGTAACTTCAAGAGTGGGATGGTAAGGATCTTCAGGAAGAGAAAGTGGTTGTGTCCTGTTTAGACTCACTCTAGATGGATCGGAGACAAAGCATAAATCTAACGATCTGTTACTACAGTTTAAGATATGATTGACCTGTGACAATGACATATCAAACAGACCGTCGAAAAGGTCATGTTGCCGTGAAGGCAACAGAGTATTTGAGTCAACACTTGTTGTCCAATTACAATTAGAAATATTAAAGTCCCCAAGGTCTGAAAAGTGATCTCTGTCTGATAACAGATTAAATATAGTCTTCATTGCCGAAAAATGTTGCAAATAGACTGATAACTCCGATGACGGCGGAATATAAGAACAGGTTATATAATGAAAGAAGCCGGGGAAGTGTAATTTTACACAGAGTAATTCAATAGCAGATTGAATCTCCGGTTGTAAAAGTTCCGAATTGATGGTGGAATCAACTGCAATAAGAACTCCACCACCACGACGGTCAGGTCGATCACACCTGTAGGTTGTGTACTTATTTGGAAAGACTTCAGAGTTAAGGATCTCCGGCTTTAACCAAGTCTCAGTAAACACAAGAACTTGAGAAGAAAAAGAGAGACTGTTTAAATATAAAGTTGAAAGTTTAGTACAAAGACCTCTAACATTTTGATATGAAAGAGTTAAGAAGCTTGTTAGTTTTTTTTGCTCGGATTTTTCTTGGCAGATGCTAAAGAAGGCAAAGGGAGTTTAATCGGTGGGCGATTTTTTTCTTCTTTGCTTCGAACTCTTTAAAAATTACGTGTTCCGGCCAAAATTGTGCGGAACATATAATGCCAAAGAGTTCGTTGGGGACACTTATTTTGAAGGACGATATGTCCCTCTCATAAGAAAACTTAAATTTTTCCACTTTTATATCCAAGGCTTGTATTTTTGCTTGAATATAAGCAGTAACATCGTTTGATGTGAGTTCAGGGGCAAGCCTGGAAACAAAAATTTGTTTCCTTTGTGGAACACCTACAAGCTTTTTGGCGCCTCCGGTATAATACCAGAGCAGAGGTTCTCTTCTGGTAATCCAGAACTTGAACACGCCCTATGAAAATCTAATAACTGTGGCACAGGCAACGAGACCACAGCAGACATATCGGATGGTTTAGGCGTCACTGATTGCACACCCCCAATGACATTCTCTAGAAGAACCGCAGATCTCGTTACCATCGGAGGATTGGTGAACGGCATCAGCGGCTGTGTCACTGGCGTACCTGGCTGGTCAATTAGAGGGAGCTGGGTGGCGCTAACAGAAGACTTCTCTGCCCGTGTGGATTTCTTACGCTTTGGGGATTCATTCAATAACTTAAGGTTATTGAAAGAAGAATCCAGCGCCGAGAACTGGTCGGAAAGTTTACGAAAACTTCCAAGCAGTTCCTTAAATCCAGTCTTCGTTTGACGCATAAACGAACACATGTCGTTCTCCACCTCCCTACACACATCGCAGCAATAACGCAAACCAGTGCGCTTGGCTACGGCGTCAGCCGTCGGGCCAGAAAATCCGGCACACTTCGCGTGTACTACGTTGGTACATAGCCAGCACGAAATGCTTGCCTGGGCGGCAGTCACCTGCTTAAGGCAGGATTTTTTGAAACAGATTACCCCGTCCATTATAGTGGGCACCTACTGTAAAACGAGAAATGCCAAAAAGAAAACGAACAAAAACAAGAAGAAGTATGTGCGCGAGAGAAAGAAATTAGCGCGCGTAAAGAGCAGTGAGCACAGAGAGCAGAAAGATAGAGCAACAACAGTGCAGCAAAGAGAGCGGCAAAGCGTGAGAGCTGCTTAGGCGCACTCAAAGAATTAGGAGAGAATAAGGAGAGAGAGCTATAGCGGTGAACTAACTACAACAACGTCGCTTACTGAAAATAAGAAGACAAAAACAAAACACTGGACAAGCAGAACCAATGCACAACAAATGTAAAATTAGCAAAGTTTAGTTTGACTAATCTACAATATAAGGCATGCACACGCGTCGTGAACGGGCTAGCAAAAGGATATATTAAAATTTAGATATTTAAACAAAACACCGGTTGTTTTGAATTCAAATCAAAAAATCAAATCGAAGCGCACAAAAAAAACACGTCCGTTCACTGTGAAAGTTGAAAGTATCACCCGACTGAAGAGGAAAAAATACAGACAATCTACCGAAGTCACTTCGAAGGAATCAAAACTTGATTCACCCAGTCCAGGGTAGAAGACTTGAAAGACGAAACTGAACAGGAAGAAAGAATTCTTCAAATACATAGGAGAGCACATCGAAACGCTCTAGAAAATCAAAAACAACTAGCAGAAACCTATTATTTTCCAAGAATGAAGCAAAAAATTATACATTTAGTCAAGCAATGTATAGTTTGCAAATAAGCTAAATATGACAGACACCCCCCAAATCCAGAACTTCAAGAAACTCCTATTCCAGAATACCCCGGTCACATATTGTACATCGACATTTATTCTTCCGAACGACACTTAGTACTCATTGCAATAGATAAGTTTTCTAAATTAGCGCAAGCACGAATTATAAATTCAAAAGCGATAGAGGACATTAGAACCCCTTTGCGCGATATTATATTTTAATTTGGAGTCCCTAAACATATCGTTATGGCTAACGAAAAAGCTTTCAATTCCCAATAAATTAAGCTCATGCTGGAGCAGCTACAAATTGAAGTTTATACTGCCCCACCATACAAAAGTACCGTTAACGGTCGGATAGAACGCTTCCATTCAACACTTTCAGAAATAATGAGATGTCTCAAGAAAGAGGGCACAGAGAGAAATTTTAAGGAACTATAGAAAGGGCGGTTTACGAGTACAATTACAGTTTTTATTCAGTTACCAAGAAACGTCCACTAGAAGTATTCTTCGGTTGGAGAGTGACAACAGACCCGGACCAATACGAAACAGCCAGACAAGATAACATTGAAAGAATTAAAAATAAACTGAAATCGGACCTTACAAACCATAATAAGAACAAAAAGGAAATACAAAGGTGGACAAAAGTATTTTGACAACGCAAAGCAAGATCAACCACCGCTTCTGACTCCAAATTGAGAGTAGTTACGGCAACCAAATTAATTTTTTGAGAGAGACAACAACAAATGCATTAAGCGAGCAAAAACTTGCAATGATAATGGTACATATTTATTTTCTATTATTTGTCTGGGCAAAAGTATTTTGACAATTCAGAGTTTCTTAAACAATTTTAGAAAATGTATAAATTGGTGATGGTTACAAACTTATTAATAAAAAAAAACCCTCCTTTTACATCAATGACCTTTTCCAATGAGATATCCTGCCAAAGTCCTTGAACCTCAGTAATCGTCTCTTCTCGCGTTCTTGATAAATCTGAGCTTCGTTTTCTTTTTATATAAGCCCACACGATCTCTATAATTTTCAGATCGGGACTTTGATGCGGCCATGTAGCGTTGTCCTGCTGCAGTACAAATGATTGTCCAATGAGCCGGTCACCAGAACTAAATGCGTGGTTATTTAAGACGCGTAAATATTTGACCTTGTTTATTGTTCTATCAATTGGTATCAAATTGCCCAAGCCATTGAAGCACACACAACCCCAGAACATTACCGATCCTCCACCATGTAGTACCCGCTCGCACACCGATCTAATTTTTTTACAACACTTGTTCCCAAAACGATTGCAGTTTGTTTAAATAGAACTTAGCAAACGACAACAGTTTCAACTTGTTTTTTGCTGAAATGGCTGGTATTGGACGAGCTACATAAGTATGGCAATCGCATTCTTTTAGCCGTCTTTCCACAGTTCTTCGACTAACTGATATTTTATGATGCTCTCTAAGCTCAATCGACACTGCTTTGGGTGTAATCAGAACATTTTCTTTAAATTTCCTCAGTAATATGCGGTCTAGTTGTTGTTTTGCACGGTCTTTTCGATCTGATACAGAAATACCTGCATTATACTTAGTAACCATTTCATTTCTTATAAGTTCACTTAGTTCGTGTGTTTGTCCCATATTTTACAAAAACTGATTTTAAATAGTGGTTAATTTTAATAAAGGCGATAAAAATAACTTAAGAAACCAAAGCACGTGTTTTGCACCGCAAGCGAATCAACGAAAATGATTATGAAAGGCATTGTCAAAATACTTTTGTCCAGCCAAAGTTTCATAGGCTGGCGTACAAAAAATAAAAGAAAATAAATATGTACCGTTATCAATGCAAGCTTTTGCTCGCTTAATGCATTTGTTGTTGTCCCCTCAAAAAATTAATTTCGTTACCGTTACTACTAGTTTGGAGTCAGAAGCGGTGGATGATCTTGCTTTGCGTTGTCAAAATACTTTTGTCCACGTTTGTACGTAATTATCAGCCAGGAGAAGAAATATTCGTAAAAGTAAACACTAGATTGGGTTCCAAGCTTTCCCCAAGATATAGGAAAGAAATAGTTAAGGAAAACAAGCACACTACAATAACAGAATCAAGAAAAACGGTACATAAAAGCCATAACAAAATCTAACATTTTCCAGGATATTACTATGGATTACGAACGATGTCGGTGGAACTATGAATTTTAAACGCACAGGTACTGACTATAAATAAGGGGATCGGAAAGCCACAAAGCTCAACAACCAAACGAATACACCTTATTAACCTCGACCAACTCCAAACCGCTTTAGATACTTTGCATTTCCCAAAACTCGGAAAACTAGGGTGGAAGTACATAGCGGATAGTCTAGATCATGATCCCCTGGTCATGATAGAGCAGATATTAGATAAACTTATTGACAACAATAACCAACAGGTCATTGTTAACAAACAGTTGGAAGAAAGAATAAATAAACTCACTTCAGTATCCAACGCCCTCACAAATTCTATTCGTAAAAGCAGTTCAGTTAGTATCGAGATGGCTATTATTTTGCACAATCAGATTCGACTTTTAAAAGAAGAAATTATTAACATTAAATATGCTATTCAGTGGGCACGACTAAACGTAGTTAACACACTTGTATCATAGATCCAAATCTTGGTTATCGGCTGTGTTTTGATTTTGTTCCTCTTATTTTATTTTAAATTCTAATTTATCGCGATCTACTGTATTCATTGTGTTTTGGATTTGTGATTTAACAGTGTATCGGGTCTCTGTGCTAACAAGTGTGATTCACTGGTGTCTGGTAGAACCATTATTAAACAGTAAATTTTATTTTTGATTAACTGGCGCGTCTTTAGCGTCTTGTTATTTTGTTTTTGTTACTAGTTCGCACTCCCACGCTCATTCTCGCTTGCATCGCTCTCTGAGTGTGGTGCGCTGTGCTCTCTTTTTATAGCTGTGTTGTTGCTTTTTCTTGTTTTCGTGTCTACACTGTCTCGCGCTCTCACTCTTACACTTTCTTACGCTCTCTTGCAAACTACGCTTGTGCTTGTGTTAGTGGTAACCAGCTGTGTAACATTAGATTACCTTTGCTTTTTTGCTCTTTTTTAACTTTTTCCTTTTGGAACTTATCTTTCGTAATTCGCTTTAATATTTTGTTTGTTTTTTGGTGTTCCTTACCCTATTTTCAAAGCATATTAGTTCGAAATAAAAATGCTGGTGTGCTCCGCCGATTCAAAGCTTTGTTTGCTGCTGGTTGTGTGATAGATTCTATCACATAAAATGCATCGGCTTAACAGCACGAATTAAAGATTCCCTCAATAACAATGAATCTGGCCTGAAATGCACATGCAAAGTTTGTCGAGTCAAAGGACGAACATTGAGTAAAATGCTTAGGGAGACTAAATTGAAATTTGAAAAGCTGCGTGCAGCATTTTTAAATCTACAATCTGAATTTTCGGATATGGAAATTCAATTTACTAGTTTCGAATGTTCCGATAAGCCTTCCACACTTCCACCGGCAACTCCTTCAGGTATAACATCTCCAGTTATTGCCTACCTAACCCCTTCTACGTCTTCTAACATTCCTCCAGCCGCCCCGGCTGTTATGTGCGATCCACCAAATTTGATCGTCACTCCTCCAGTCGCGCCTTTATCCAAAAAGAATCTTAAAAATTCTTTCGATAATACTGCCGTGAATACTCAAACTGTTGTTTCAAACGTTAAAACGCTTGTCGCGGTTAAGGCCAAGAAATAGGTTTTCGTTTCACGTCTTGCACCCGATACTTCGATTGAAGATGTACAATCATTTACTCAATCAAAAACCTCTGTACCGAACATTGTTGTAGAAAAGTTTAAATTTAACTACACGCGAGATATCTCATCCTTTAGGATAAGTATTCCTGCAGAAAATTTTCAATCTGTTTGCAGCGGAACCTTCTGGCCGCCTGACTTAATTGTAAACAAAACAAAACAAAAAAGTCGAACTGCGGTACCGCTTCCTTCAACTTCTCGCGCCTCTTTTTCTTCTAGTGGGACATCAAAAAACCAGTAGAAATATCCCATCTTTACTTCGCTTATCAAAACATTAGAGGCCTAAATTCTAAGCTCTCTAATTTGTTTTTGAATATTGTATCTTTCGATAATCAAATTCTAATATTTACCGAAACCTGGTTAAAACCTGATGTAGGAAACTGCTCAATTTTTCCTAATAAGTACACCTCCTTCAGATGTGACTTGGAGGTGATAAACTTGTTCCATTAGACCATTGTTCTTCCTTAGAATTTTTATGTGTTAACATGACGATGTGTCAAATTTCAATTTATGGTACATTACCTGTTTGTATATTCCTCCCACTTCTGATATATCTGTCTACCTAGACCATCTTTCATCTATCGAATCCTTTGCCTCCAAACTATCTAATAGAGATTATCTGCTAGTTTTTGGTGATTTAAACTTACCAGAAGTTACTTGGTCATCTCAATCCGATATATTGGTGCCCTCTGTATTTAACTCTTTTTTAAATGGCCTCTCGGCGCTATCTCTTTATCAAATAAACACTGTTCCTAATTGTAGTGGTAGAATGCTTGATTTAATTTTCTCTTCTGACGTTTTACTAAACACTATCTCTAGAATGAATCCCTTAGTTCTTCCTGAAGATCCCTATCATCCTACATTGGACCTGGTTCTAACTCTGCCAACTTCTATGCAAACTGCAAATGTTTCCCCTATAATAAAATCAAGAGAAAATTTTATTGCTCTGAATGTAAATTGTTACAAAAAGTATTTGCCGTTGCAGTTTGCAGTTTGCTCAGGACCCAAAGCAGTTTTTTAACTTTGTCAACTTAAAACGTAAACCAATTAGATTTCCTCCTATACGATTTCCTCTATCATACGAAAATAAGGAAACAACCGATGATCAAGCAGCCGCCGATTTGTTTGCAGACTTTTTTCAATCAACTTATTCAACTGAACCTTATAGTTCCCCTTTACATCCATACCCTTAAAGTATACAAAATTTTAACACTGTCTTCTGTCCTTCCTTTAAAAAAACCTTTTTACTTAATGATCTTAAATCAATAAAAGCCGTTTTCTCTCCTGGCCCTGACGGAGTTCCAGCATGCGTAATTAGATTTTGTGCTGATTCGATTCATAAGCTACTTGACTTGTCACTATACAATAGTTATTTCCCACCTATTTGGAAAAACTCTTTTTCCATTCCTCTTCATAAAATTGGTTCTAACCATGATGTGAAAAACAATAGGTGTATTTCCAAATTGTCCGCAATTCCTAAGATTCTTAGAACAAAATTTTACGGCCCAGTTAACTTTTACGTGTAAATCTATAATTTCACCCCATCAACATGGGTTTATAAAGGCAAAATCAACAGCTACTAATCTTTTAGAATTTTCATCTCACATTAATCTAGGATTTCGGAACAAAATGCAAACTGAAGTGGTCTATACTGACTTCAGTAAAGCATTTGACTCCGTAAATCATAATCTCTTAATTCATAAGTTAAATTTGATTGGTTTTCCTCAAAAGCTAGTTTTGTGGATATCTGATTATTTAACTAACAGGCCTCAATGAGTTCTTTTTAAAGACCGTCTTTCTAAGCCGATCTTAGTTACTTCTGGTGTTCCTCAGGGCAGCCACCTTAGAGCATTGCTATTTAACCATTTTATTAACGATCTTCCTTCAATACTCCTTCACTCTAAAATTCTTATGTATGCTGATGATGTGAAACTCTGTTTAACACACAATGATCCTGGAAATAACCTTCTTTAAACAAATCTTGATTTGTTTTTTGAATGGTGCAGCCATAATCTGCTGCATCTTAACTGTTTGAAGTGCAAGGTTATGTCATTTTACAGATATAACTATCATTTCATCAATTACAATCTTAACTTAACCCCACTCTTAAGAATATCTGAAATAGCTGATTTAGGTATTCTCTTTAATCATAAATTGAAATTTGATCGCCACATTACACAAATTGTCAATAAGGCATTTCGAATACTCGGGTTTATCAAAAGATGGGCCAAAAAATTCGAGGATCCTTACACGACAAAGTTTCTTTACACTTCTTTTGTTCGTCCAACTCTTGAATATGCGTCTTGCGGAACCTTTTTTTTTTTTTTTCTTTTTATAGTTCCAATTTTAATTTAAAAAACATAATCTAATTTTAAATTTAATTTTAAATCGACTGATTTAGTTCACGTTAAATAAATAAATAAAAATAAATAAATTAATTAAATAGAGACGAGTTATTCGAAATCGAGAAAATTTGTAAAAGAAATAATATAATAATATGCCGCCCCTATCGATGAAAGAAATAATGGAGTTTTTCGATGTCTCAATTCTACATAATAAAACGAGAGCAACAGTCGAGCGGCACGCGACAGTGGGATACCCTGTCTATGTATCTAATTGTATAATACTAATCGCAAGCTACAAATTAATCATAACACTGCAGTGCGCTGCCACCTTGCATCAATTTCGATACATTGTCAATAATTTATCGCCGCAATTTTCCTAGCGCAAGACTGCAAAGAGCGGTGTGAGCAGTATATATCGGTATTTCTTTATAAATTTTGAATTGGCCAATATCGATAACTTGCAATATATCGAGTAATCAAAATTATAAATATTATGTTTATGTAAACAAGCATGTAAATACTTGCATACATTCATATTCATTTACCACGCCACCTATTGGTTGAGTATTAGTTTATATATATATGTATTTTCGGTAATTGACATGTGCATGGAAAAGAAGAGTTGAGAAACGGCTCGCGCTTCGCGCTCGCATCGTTTGTTTTTTCTTTCCTACGCAAGTAATTTAGTTCTGACGTCATCGACAACTTCTTTGTTGGTCGAAAGGCCAAAATGGTTTATCTAATAACTTCAGTGTTTATTGCAATTTATATAGTATTTATCTATATATATACTAAAGCAGAACGTTAAGAAATGAGTAAATCGCCATGTAAATCAAAATTGGCGGTTTGCGGGGGCGGTAGGTCTGTTATTTCAAATTAAAAATAAACTTGATCTGCGTATGGTATACAGGAATCTTCATGATAAATTTTGTGTCCCTAGCTTTTGTAATAGCTGAGATCGGCGCGTTCATCCAGACAGACAGACAGACGGACAGACGGACATGGCTCAATCGACTCGGCAAGTGATCCTGAGCAAGAATATACAATATATCTAATTTGTTCTGAGTATCTTTAATACAGCTTCCAAATTTACCCAACAACCGTTCAATGGCCCCATCGTTCGAGAGAGTTTAAGATTAATAAAATAAAAAGAAAAAGTAAAATTTGGAAATGAGTGAGTCTACCTAGTAGTTTGAACATATAAATGCCGCATGTTAATTCTCAAGGCCTCTTTTTTTATAAGAAGTACTTGAAACTGTATTGTTTTTTTTTGATTTATCATCTTTTCATAAAAGAAAAGAAAATGTATTAAAAAAATGAATTAATGTGAAAATAGAAATTGAAAATGGATAACTAAATATTTTGTTATGGGTCTATCTGGATCTTCGCGGAGACAACATGAAGTAATTTAGTAATCGTTTCATTGAATATTAGGGGCAATGCCTAGATATTTTTATTTACATTGCCATGGTAGGGTGGATAGAGTCGAGAGACAGCAACATCGAGTTCCCTCTCATGAATAATTCCAGTATTCGTTTGAGAAGGTGTGTCGGCACCGATTTTTGCATTCTCGTAGATATTACCACTATGCTAGTTAAACCGTGCACTTATATTTAATGATGTGGCAGCTGCTAGGGAGTTTGGCCTGGAAAACCCTGACCAACCCGGCGAGCTTGGACCGGGCAAAGCAAGAGTGCACATCTTACGGACCCAAAACTCGCCGGGCTCAGGCTTCTATCAGTCACCTTAACCTCAGCTTGAAAGACATTAATATAAACTAGGCTGTACACTACAGCCTTTGAGAATCTAAAATCACATTTAATTTCGCAGATCAAATTAACCAAACCTACTAATTCGTCCGACATAGCTATAGCCGCTGTACTTTCGCAAGATAATAAACCAATTACCTTTATTTCAAACACTCTTAATAGCACAGAACAGAATTATGCCACTTAGGAAAGAGAATTGTATGCCAAAGTATGGGCATTGAAAAACCTTAGAAATTATTTGTATGGAGTAACTAAATTAGAAATCCACACAGATCACCAAGTACTTTCTTTTGCAGATTCTGCACGAAACCCCAATTAAAAAATGAAAAGATGGCATGTTTTCATTGAAGAGTATTCTCCAAAAATATTTTACAAAACCGGGAAAACAAATGTAGTTGCAGATGCCCTATCTATGGTTAAATTAATAATATATAAACTAAATACAAGTTTGTATTTGTATTTATTATATTTAAAGTAAGTAATTTAATAAAGTTGAAAATTATTATTATTAATATTATTTTAATTAAATAACGACTATAACGATTAATTCGCTTTAAGTTATTAATTCGCAATGAAAATTGCGTTTTACTTGGATTTAAATTTCGCGTTGTTATAATATGTTCGAGCGACACGCACAAATTTTATTGACTTATAGAAGATGAAGAACGCATAGACAATGCAAAAGCGAATAGACCAGTGTCGTAAGCTTTAGACTAAGCGAGAGACCAATAAGTATTTGTATGCATTTTTAGTGCTTTCCAAAATCCGTTTTTCTGCTTCTTCTTGATTTTTTAGCAGTGAAAAATGCATATTGTGTCTTCTCGCTCCGTCTAATGTCTCCACACATGTGTAAATGCTTAATGTCATGTGTGTGTATATTTGTATAAATATATATTTATGTACATTTACTTATGTTATAAAATAAGGGGAAAAATAACAAAAATTCTAAAATTAAATATATCAAAATATAGTATATAAAATGTGAACCTGCCCACCCTGGGAATCGAGCCCTCCTTCGATGACCTCAGGGAGTGTATCAGTGGTTAAGTGAGCTATATCCCGGACTGATGTCTGCCGTATTCGGGGTTCGTTAGCTGGCGCTATCGAAAAGTGAAATGTTTTTGTTGGCTTTCATTAAATAAAACTTAAACGGTCAATAAAAATTTGTTAAAATTTATTTAAAAATAATAATTATTGATTTTAAATGTAAAATAATTATTATAATTTGTTTGTCTTAAATATTGCATAATAAATAAATCAAAACCAATGAAATCAAATTGAGGAAAAACTATTTTTAAATGAAATTTAATTTAACATGAGAAGTAGCGGATTTGTATGTAAGTTATATAAATCTCCTATTTGGTATCCAGGGGGTCTTCCTTCTGCAGTAGAGGTACTCCTTTGACACTGAATCTAGGTTGATTATGTTGGAGGGCTTGACTTCGCCCCCTTAGTTATATTGCTAGCCTTGTGGCGTAGCAATGTAGTGTAATTAAGAACAAGGTTATTTTTACGGCTATGTGCCGGAGTTGAGTTGTAGTTTATTGAGCAGCTTTGTAAGAACTAAAACTAGGAAGTACAAAGAGATATATTGTGGCTCCAAGCTAGAGTCGGCAAGCCGACTCAGCATAAACGATAACGCAGCCACTTGCAATATTTTCAAGTGTCAGGTTACCGTTGCTGACCGAGCGGCCGGGGCGCTGAACTCATACGTCAGCGGAATTTACTTGGAGCGACAATGTGCAGTTGTTTGTGTTTCTTACGCAAGACTTATGTGTTAACTCGGGCGCATGAGTCTTGTGCGGTAAATTTGCACACGGAGGCGTAGGTTGTCGCTACGCACTCAGTGACTGCTAGTACATCATCGTTGCATTCGGCTACGGTGCCGTCTGATAGTTGCAATGCGACATGTTGGTGGGATACAGGGTATATGGTGACCTTTTGGCAAATGAATTTCGGCCTGGGATACGCTATTAAGATATGGATTATGTTTTCGGACTGGAGGACTTTTATCTTGGACGCTTCTGTGAGACTAACTATGGGAATTTCTAACGGATGTTCATTTAAGATAGCTTTCAAATCGTTATGCTCGAATATAGTTGGATTGATTATGTTGGCTTTAGCCAATGTGATTGTGAGGATTAGGTTTGATATTTGATTAATTAAAATTCTATTTCTTGCTAACAGTGTTTCATACAAATGCGGAGTATCTACTACGTCATTCTTTTTCGCTTTAATTATTTCATTTACTGCGTCAGTTAGTTTGTTGATCTTTTCTTGCGTTTCCGAGTTGATTAGTTGCGATTCGGACCACCTGACCTTCTCAAAGTCAGACGCATCTGGTGTGCCTGCTATGACCTTCAGTGCTGAGCCTAGGAAGTCTAAGCTTCTAGCCATTCTATGGTGTATTTGAACAACGGACAATAAACTCCTAATGTGATCTATATCTGCATCTAATAACTTCCGCATATGTGATTGTGGAAATAATTCAATTAATTTTTCAGTCTCGTCTGCAATAACACCAAATTCCGTCAAATTACTAGAGTGCCTTAAATAGTCCCTTTGTTCCCATACCAATACCTTTCCGTCTATTATTGGAATATAATTGGAATGTGAATAGTCGATAATCCGACTTTGTACCTTCCCTAACATTAACAAAATTGCAACTTGCATCCTGTAATAGAGAAACAAGTTTGTGCGGTTAGTCATGTGCTGTTAATCTTACTTGGGTTTTCTTATTACTATTTCAGGTTGTCCTTATGGACCACCCTCCCTCTAATAAGAACAGACGTTCCTAGGTCTGCTTGTATCTTTTCCTCCGTACAAAGTGGTGTCAGTTTGTTGCCTAACCTCTTGTTATTCTTGACGAACACCTTTTCGCCTACTTCGAATATTCGGTTCTGCCTGTTTGCATTACACCTATCAAGCACAGCTTGCTGTGCTTTTGGATTTTTTCCTGTATATTTTGTCTAAATTCGGGGGATGCGGCGTGTATAACATCCAACGGTTTTTGGTTGGTGACCGAGTGAATTGATCTGTTATACTCTACAGTGGCTCTCATAATAAGCTCCACTGTGTCGCTGGCTTTTTTGTCCATTCTTAGGCTTCTGGCTATATCTGCCAGCGTGCTATGAAATCTTTCTACTTGACCGTTGGAAACGCTGTGCAATGGTGGTGCATTAACAATGTCTATATCGTAGCTATTTTTGAGCAGCGATACTGTTGTTTCAGAATTAAATGCTGCCTCGTTGTCGCAGAATATTGTCTTCGTCTTTGGGAATAAATTGACCAATTGAATGATAGGTATCTTTAGTTCTACGATTGTTCGGGACGAGACCGGTTGTACTACAGCAAATTTCGAAAATTTGTCTACGCAGGTAAAGAAAAATTTTTTGTCGGTGGAGAAAATATCAATATGCAGCATTTCGCCAGCATATGATGGAATGGGTGAGACTCAAAGCTTTTGTTTCTGCGGATGCCTATCATATTTTGATTTGGTGCATACTTTGCAATTGGTGACCACTTCACTTGCTAAGTTATTCATTTTAGGAAAATAGTAGTCACGAAGGACTTGTTTAACGTTTTCCTGTGCGGCTCTGTGCGCACGGTTGTGTTCTGCTGTGATAATTTCTATTTGCTCGTTTCTGTCAGTAATGTCTAACACGTACGTTTTGCAATGCCACAGCTTGGTGGCTGGGAAATTTAACACAAGTTCGTGTTGAAAGCTAGCAAGTGTTGGGAAATCGCAATGAATTGCGTTAACTGCATCTGGGATGATGAGTGGTTTTAAATTAATTAATTAAATTAAATTAAATTAATGATGTGGCGAATTTTCTTGCCGAAGAGTATCATTTTTCTCTGCAGTGGGAAAAGTGCCTCTTCCAGGACAATCTGGTTTTTGAAACAGTTCAATGGTTTGTCGGTTGTCTCAACCGTGTAGGTTAGTGAGGTCTCACTATGAATTGTTGCAACGTCTGATGGGGGTTCGTTTTGTGTAGCATTAATGACTTGCCTGGACAAGGCATCAGCTACAAAGTTTTCCTTACCAGGTTTATAGAACACTTTGGCGTTATGTTCGTCAATGAATGCTTTCCACCATTTAATTTTTGCATTCGTGTTTCTGTCAGAGACCGCGAAGGTAAGAGGCTGATGGTCAGTGAATATATTTATTTCTTTTGTTCCATATAAATAATTTTTTAACCTACCTAAAGCCCTGACTATAGCTAATAACTCTCTTTCATTCGTAGCGTAATGAGTTTCACTATCTTTCAACGCTCTGGAAATCATAGTTATCGGTCTACCTCCTTGAGACAAAACGGCACCAATGCCGTCCATGGATGCGTCAGTTGTCAGATCAAATGGCGTTTCGAAATTTGGGTACATGAGGATTACATCTTCTGATGCTAGAATATTCCTCAATGTCTCGAAGGCATTGCGCTGAGTTTCATTAAACTCAACTGGGATTTTTTTGGACATATGTTTGCTCACGGAGCCATTTTCTCCTTTGAGAATGTTGGTCAACGGTCTTGCTATTGCTGCAAAATCTTTGATGAAGTTTCTGTAGTAATTAGCCAATCCAAGAAATGATCGCAAACTGAATAAGTTTTTGGGTTCGGGAAAATTCTGTATGGCTTTAACCTTTTCAGGGTCAGTTGAGGCCCCGTTACTACGAAGCCTAGAAATTCGACGCTTTCTTTGAAAAATTGGGTCTTTTCTTGAGCCACAAACATGTTGGCACTACACAAACATTCTAATACCGTGTCTATGTGGCGAACATGTTCAGCTTCGTTAGTAGAATAAATTATTACATCGTCGATGTACACATAACAAAATTTCCCTATATGTTCTCTGAGGACATCATCGATGGCCCTCTGAAAAATGCTTCCAGCGTTTTTGAGTCCGAAGGGTAGTCGGCAGAATTCATACTTTCCACCATTGACTGAGAACGAGGTCTTTTCTCGGTCATGTTCTGCCAGATAAATCTGGTGGTAACCCGATTTTAACTCTAAGGTCGTGAAAAATTTTGCTTGTCCTAGATTCGCTAAAATCATAGGAATACTGGGCATTGGATATCGATCTGCAATAGTGCGCTAGTTTAGCTTCCTAAAGTCGATAACTTACCGCTTATTTTTGTTGCCGTTAGCGTCGAATCCTTTCTTATCGACAACCCAGGACGGGCTGTTGTATGGAGACCTGGACGGCCTGATTATACCATTATCTAGCAATTGCCTGATTTCGTTATTTACAAAATCTGAAACTCCCATAGGATGCGGGTATAGCTTTGAATATACCGGCTCATTATCTATGGTTCGTATGGTGGCAATGACAGAGGTGTTAAAGGGTAGCGCCTCGTTAGAGGTCGAAAATGCCTTTATCCTCTTCAACATCATAGCCTTGAATTTCTTTTGGACGATGCTCGGTACTACAATATCGTTAACATCTGTGAAATTTACGCTTTCACAAGTGTGGTATTGTAACTGCTCAGATTTGTCCTGATAGCTGAGCTTGTTCTCTTGTAAATCTAATGCTACTCCTGCTCGCGTTAGCAAGTCGAAGCCTATAATGGCATCAAATGAAGTGAGAGTGTCTAATATAAAAAATGGGGAAACCTGACCAAATACTTTCATAAGGCATTTCGTCGTTATTTCGCTCGAACCGTGTATCGAGCTTACGGTGAAAGGGTTTTCGACAGGAACTACGCCATTTAATTCCTTTAAAGGCTTGACGTAATTTTTTCCCGCCCCCGTGTCTATAAGTATTCTTATTGTCCTCCCACCCAACTGCCGCTTGATGAATGGCAGCCGGGAACGTTCCCTAAAAAATTGACAGAATCGCTTTCGAAACCTGCCTCACTATCTTCTTCAGTTTGTGTTACAGCGGCCTCTGCCACGTCTGCGTAACTGGGGTCCTGCTCTTGAGAGGCATTCTGAACAATGTTATTGAACCGTTGGCGTCTTTGGCCTGTGGCTCTATCGGAAGTATTTGACCTTTTTTGAGCTTGCTCTACTTCCTCTTGGGGTTTTCCGTAATAAGTACGCTGCCTAAATCTGGAAGAGGAGTCGACCTCCATTGGTTCTGGCTTTTGATTTGTTTCCTCCCTTTTATTTTTCTCCTGGGAATTGTTACTATTGTTGGTCTGTGGTTTCCTAGTGTAATGTGGATTTTGTTGTTGTCCACGTTCGGGCTTATTGTATTTTCCCTGTTTTGAATTTTGTGGATATCTTCTATTCTCTTCCCTTGCTTGATCTCTTTCTGCCATAGCCCTGGCATATGTAGCAGAAAATATGCTTCGTTCTATGCTTGCTTCAGCTTCTCTGGCTAGTGCCAAAGCTGATGGCAAGTCCCTCGGCTGTGCCGGAAAAACAACTGCTTTGATGGATTTCCTCATACCCGAAATAAACGCGTGTAGCGCGTCTGATCTAACTTCTTCGTTGAGCAGTGTGGCTTGCTCGGTTTCGTGGGTCATGACTATTTTGTTTGTGACAAGTGTTAACTTTTTCTCAACCTGGTCATAATAGTCCATTAGGCTCAAGTCGCCTTGTCTAACCATTTCTAGTCCTTGCCTTAACAACCGTAGTGATGTTTTGTCGGCATAAGAGCAATCTAATCTAGCTATTATAGCATCGAAATTAAGCACTGTATTATGTGATACCAGAACGGCTCTTGCAGCCCCTCTGATTTTGTTCCTAATTATGGTTACTGCTTGATAGTGAGCGCAGCTACCATTAAAAGGTTTGACTAACTCGTAAGCATCGCAGGCTGATTGCCTCCATGCTACGTACTCGTCAGAGCCCCCCTCGAATTCGGGAACGGACTTGATTATATCTAAAGGGATGTCGCATCTGACATCTGGCTGAACAACAATTCGCTTGAAGCTCTCCACTTGAGGAGCTTGGACGCGCAAACTGTTCAGTTCGATTGTCACTGCGTTCAGCTGTGACTGAAACCTCTCTTCTTGCTGGGCCAAAGCTTGGCTAACAGCGTTCTGTATCAAGGCCTGTACTTGGTTCGCGTCCATGATTGCTTGGCTAAGGCTATGGTTTGGCACTTCAATAAAGTTCTGGTTTGGTGCTTGGCTAGAGTACGCCTCTGGGTTTTGGACTTGGGGATCGTTATGGTTCTGTCCGTGGCTTATATTGCCCGTCTCCAAGTTGCTGTCTTCGTCGCTGTCACACTCTACTTTTATGTTCCTATAAAAGTCAAAGCGGCTCATATGCCTGCTTTTATGTCAACTAGTTGAATTAGTTGTTAATGTTATTTACTATCACGCATGAGCATGAAACACTATGTGGTAATTGTTGTAATTATTTTTCCAATCAAGCCAACTTTTGGCAACTTTTCTTTATATGTTGAAATTTTTTTTGAAAACTTTTTGTAAACTTCTTTAATGAACTTACATGGATCCTATTGCGTTGGGCGCCAGTTATATAAATCTCCTATTTGGTATCCAGGGGGTCTTCCTTCTGCAGTAGAGGTACGCCTTTGACACTGAATCTAGGTTGATTATGTTGGAGGGCTTGACTTCGCCCCCTTAGTTATATTGCTAGCCTTGTGGCGTAGCAATGTAGTGAAGTTAAGAACAAGGTTATTTTTACGGCTATGTGCCGGAGTTGAGCTGTAGTTTATTGAGCAGCTTTGTAAGAACTAAAACTAGGAAGTACAAAGAGATATATTGTGGCTCCAAGCTAGAGTCGGCAAGCCGACTCAGCATAAACGATAACGCAGCCACTTGCAATATTTTCAAGTGTCAGGTTACCGTTGCTGACCGAGCGGCCGGGGCGCTGAACTCATACGTCAGCGGAATTTACTTGGAGCGACAATGTGCAGTTGTTTGTGTTTCTTACGCAAGACTTATGTGTTAACTTGTACATACATCACAGCGCCCTCGGCTTCTACTTTCGTTTTAGTTTATTAGAACAAAAGAAATAAATGAGATTAATAAATAATAAAATAAAATGGAACGATTGCAACGCTGTCGCAGCACATGAGAATCAAACTCGCGCCCACACACAAGTGTACAAAATTCCGTCGGCCACTCTATCCACCCAGCTATTGGATCATCCCTTGCTTAGTCGTCAGGGTTGCATGGTAAACCATTTATGTTACCACCGGCCGATAGCAAATACAAAGTTTTATTGCTGTGTGTCTGAGTACTGTATATACATACGTTCAAAACGAATTTAATTCTTAACATATCTTACTTATTTAAAGTCCGATTTAAATGAAATTTTCACAAAACGCTCGTAGAAACGTATTTGTTCAAGTGTGATATAATTTATAATAATATTGTTGCTTCTAAACAGTTATTACTGATTTACAATGGCGGAAAGTGGCGTGTCGCAATTTCAATTTGTTGGCTCGCTTACATAGTTTCTGAGATATACGCGTTCATACAGTCGGACAGACAAACATAACTCAATCAAGTCATCTGTTGATGCTGATTCAGAATATATATAGCTTATGCGGTCGGAGATGCCTTTTTCTGCCTGTTACGCACATTTTCGTTACGACAAACACAATAGTCCATGAAATTTTTTTAAATACATGGCCTAAATATATTTACTAACAAATTTTATATACCAAAAAGTTTATTTCTGACATTAGAAATAAAAACGATCAGGAAATCATAATACAGGAAACACATGTTCGCGCTCAAAGAGGTTTTTGTTGATAATAAAGTGGATTACTTTATTTAAGTTTGATTATTTATTAATTAAAGAGTTTGTGCTTCGTGCACTTCCATTTCTTTTGACATTTTTAGAGCAAGAGACATAATTATGTTATTTAACATTACATTAAGCTTTTCGAGATCAGCTGTTTTATTCTTATGCTAATTAACATTTTATAACAAGGCATACACATTTATTCCAACAGTTTTAACGAAAAACCTCAAACAAATCTTAAAAAATTATTATTGGTCAAAACTTTACAAACAACTTGAGCAACTTATTCGAAATTGCGATATTTGTAACAAAAATAAACAGATCCCAATATCTGAAGGAGCCATTTCAAATAAAGAAGGTGAACAACTACACACTGATATTCTTTATACTCAAAAATTGACATAGATGCATAGAAGCATATTCTACATATTTAGGCATCAAAGAAATAATAAAAGAAATAAAAACAAATCAAACACGGTTTCTAAAATTTTAGAATTAATCCAACTTTTCCCCTTTGCCAAATCAATAATGATGGACAATGAACCTAGTTTTACTTCTGCTCCCTTCCAATCTACAACAAAACGTGCCGGTTTAACAATATATTACGCACACCCCAGACACAGTTTAACAAATGGCCAAGTAGAAAGAGCCGCTGTATCCAAAAATTACAACGAAATTATTTATCGTGCAGTCAAATAATATAATCAATCAATACAGTCATCCACACAGCATAAACTTTATGATACTTTGTTTAATAAAACAGTTCATTCATATATACCAAAAAAGATCGTATTACTTATAAAGCTAATATAAAGTTTTAACCAATTTTTTACGTTTTCTTTTTTTTTGTGATTTTAGAATAAATTTTTTATTATTCGTATACAAATTACTGGGCTCAACCCCTTCTAACATTATAAATAATTCTAATGGAGATTACGTTTTAATTGAAAACACAAATATCATTTTTTTGTACGAAACATATGGAGAACTATTCCACGAAATTAATTGTTTATAAAAACATTATTGATAAGAAATAGAGTATGTAAAAGGTAGAAACATCACTGCTGATTGCGATTTTTAATTACAACTTACACCACAAACGAGGCATTAATGAGCATGGTACTATCTTTAAATGGATCGCAGGTACACCAGATGATAATGATACGGTTACAATACACATAAAGTTAATAATCTTATAACCAACAATAATAAATAAAGTCAAATTAATTCTTTTCAAAGAAATATAAAAAGGCACCAATTTGCTACAAAACCTCAAATTTGATCAAGAATTTTTAGTAAAAAACAAGAGCAACATATGTTGCCATAAAATGTATCTAATTGTATGATACTAATCGCAAGCATCAAATTAATCATAACACTGCAGTACGCTGCCACCATTTAATTGCATTTTATGGTTTTTCTTGTTACTGATCCTAAAGTATGAATTATTAATTAATAAATAGGTGCATGTACGCATATTATGAATATTATGAATATGTATGCATGTACACATATTATGAATATTTAAACATGCATGTAAATACTTGCATACATTCATATCGATCTACCACGCCACCAATTGGTTGTATACAAATGTACATACATATTTATGTGGGTACATAAATTAAGTACGTATGACTGTTCCACTTGTATTTTCGGTAATTGACATGTGCATGGAAAGCAAGAGTCGAGAAACAGATTGCGCTACGCGCTCGCATCGGTTATCCCTTTCTTTTCTGCACAAGAAATAATTGTGACGTCATCGACCATTTGACGCTTACTGCCGCGATCGACATGTGAACTGTTGTTGTTGATTTTCATTGAAAAATTAAAAAAATTAAAAAATTAAAATTAAATATATCAAAATATATAAAATAAATATGAAAACACAAAATGTGAACCTGCCCACGCACTGATCGAACCACCACTCGATGCCAGCCGGAGTATCAGTGGTTAAGGGAGTTATGTCCCGGACTGATGTCGACCGTATTAGGGGTTCGCTTGCTGCCTCGATCGAAATATGAAATGTTTAAATATAATAATTATTTATATTAAATGTAAAATTATTATTATAATTTGTTTTTCTAAAATATAGCATAATAAATAAATCAAAGTCAATGAAATCTAATTGAGGGAAAACTATTTTTAATTGAAATTTAATTTAACATGAGAAATAACGGATTTATATGTACATATGTACATCACAGCCCCCTCGGCCATTTTTCCCACCCAACCCATTTTTCGCTCTAGCGCTATTTCATTGCGTCATTCCATTAAGGAAATCTCATTCTCATTCCGTCGAAGACGGAAATATTGACCTCTTGGTCACTTATCCCCGATCCTTAGTGGAACAGTTCAAGCGTCACCAAAATTCTCGATCAAGAGCGTAGCGTAAACATAGCTCTCATGATCTGCGTCCCTACGCATCATTGTAAACAAATCTTTCTTCGTCCAAGCGCGTCATCTCTTGTTCCCAAAGCATAAAGCTTTTTGAGAGAAGCGTTGACATCCTCAAGCTACCCTTAGTTTAAGAATATCTTTGTAACTTTAGTCCTAATTTTGCGATCAATAAAGGGTGAAGTGTTCTTCCTACTAAAAATAATTTTTTTTCCATCACGCGTTCGCGAGTTGGTTAATTTGCATATATGTATGTATGTACATATGTTAAAACTCATACATATATACTTAACTTGTGTACACACATACAGTTTCGGTTAAAACAATAGCACCATTACCACGATTTTTGTTCGTCACAGCTTTTTTGTTGTATCTGACAGTGTTAGATTATTTTCATTACTAAAATTTAAAAATAAAATGCTTTTCAATGTATTAATGAAAAAAGTTAGCAGATCTTATTAGTAGTTTTTAAAATAATTGTGAAAACAAAAGAAAACCTTCGAATTGCCGCGGTAACAAAAATAGCACTATTGTTCAAAGTTGGTTAAAACTAAATATGGTAATAAAACAAAATATTTATTAAGGAAATTAATTATGTCTATAGTAATATGTTTTAGTAATATTAATATTTGGTTTCGTTGCCTTTGTTGGCGATCACAGCTGCACATCGTCTAGGCATGGAGTCAACCAAGTCTTGGCACCGTTCTTTAGGAATTTTATCCCACGAATCCTTCACAGCAGCTTTAGCTGTAAAAACTTTTTTTTAAACGTCCGCCCAAAGATTTTCAATAGGATTAAAATCCGGTGACTGAGCATGCAATTCCATAAGGCGGTTCAAATCATCGTCAAACTATTTACAAGCTTTTATGCTGGAATAATATTTGATCCTCTATGTTTTACCGTCTAAAATGCAAAACGAGGATTATATTCAGCACATAAGAACGAGAGCCTTTACCGCCAAACAGAACTATTTTGCTCTGATTTGACCACAATATGTTGCGCCAATCCAGGTGTGACTTGGCAAACTGAATGTGTTTTGACACATGCTTCGCTGTCAAAAGGAGGACTTTTCTTGGGAAGCAGGTATTCAGGTTATTTAGTCTCAAATGTTTGCGTTCTGTCCCTGCCTGCAGCTGATTCTTCTTATTTTATACGCTTCGAGGGTGTAGTAACATTGTGCAAATATATGTAATAGGCAGAAGGAGGCGTGGTAGACCCCAGCCGAGCTATTACAAAAGCTACGACACCAAATTTAGCATGAAGATTCCTTTAAACTATACGCAGATTAAGTTGATTTTCAATTTGGAATAACACGCCTACCGCCCTGCAAACCGATAATTTTGATTTACATTGCGATTTACATTCGAAGTACTCATTTCCTAAAGGTTGTCAAATATCTCCCTTCCGCTTTTTTGCTCTTCATTCAATGCTTTATAAAAAGTGTTACAGTGATCGGATTTAGTTAAAATATGCGCCGTTTTGTTCGATGATCTGTTTCCATCTAGACGGCAACTTCATAATACCTTCCTCGTAGAAGCCCCCCTTCTTATTTGCGAATAATTCGGACAGCCACTTTTCACAAGCCTCTTTTGAGTTGAACTTCACACCACCAAGGGCATTTGCCATGGACAGGAACAGGTGCTCCCATCCGAGCTCCCGTAGCTTCTGACGAGTCATCAATGAAGTGTGTGGTCTGGCGTTGTCCTGTTGTCCTACACCCTTCCTGTTGGCCAATTCTGGACGCTTCTGGTCGATCACCTGCTTCAAGCGGTCCAGCTGTTCGCAGTAGATGGTAGAATTAAGCGTCTGGCCATATGGGAGCAGCTCATAGTGGATGATTCCCTTCCAATCCCACCAAACACACAGCAAAACCTTCCTGGCCGTCAATCCCGGCTTGGCCACTGTTTGGGACGATTCACCGGCCTTCGACCTAATATTGTCGTATGTGATCCATTTTTCGTTGCCCAAATATCAAACTTTTTTTTGTATCCGATTTGGCGATGTCACGAGATGCCATATGCCGGTCTAACTCGATGTATTCCATGATTTGATCGGTATTTGTCGTCACAGGTCTTCCGCCGGCTGGTTATCCATGGTGTCGTCGAAACCATTCCTCCGCGGTTCGAAGTGATAGAGTACCATCCCCCAAAACACTATTAATCTCATGGAACGTTTCTCTAGCCGATTTGCCTTTAACGAAGGAAAACTTTAAAATAGCGCGAATTTCGGCGTTAGTGAACTCCATGTTTACACGTCTATAACTGTTGAACGCAATATCCAAACTTATCATGCATAGCGTTGTTTTATAGGTTATGTGAAGACCTTTCAAATTATGTATAGTGTTGCCAGATACGAGCTCTGTAGCGCTTTGTACATAGCCGCGAAATTCAAAAGACAAAATAGCGGAAGGGAGATATTTGACAACCTTATATATAGATAAATACTATATGAACTTATCCTTCAAATTGTAATCTGATCGGACAATAAACACTGAAGTTATTAGATAAACTAAAATAATTGTCGATGACGTTATAACTATATTACTTGTGTAGAAAAGAAAAGGACGAACGCTGTGAGCGCGTAGCGCGAGACATGTTACAGACATGTCACAGATATGTTAAGGACATATTACACTTATGTAACAGATTTGTTACAGACATGTTACAGACATTTCACAGACATGTTAGAGACATATTACAGACATGTTACAGACATGTGACTCGACTCTTCTTTTCCATGCAAATTAACCAACTCGCAAACGCGTGATGGAAAAAAATTTATTTCTTGTATGAAAAACACTACCGTCTTTATTGATCGCAAAAGTAGGACTAACGTTACAGATATATTCTTAAGCTGAAGTAATGTCAAAGCTTCTCTCAAAAGCTTTAGACTTGGGGATCAAGAGCTTTCGGAAATGGAGCGAAAGCTTTCGTCTCGTGGTGAAATTAATAACGCGCTTGGGCTAAGGAGGATTTGTTTACAATAAAGCGTGGAGACGCAGATCATAAGAGCGTTGTTTATGATACGCTCTTGATCGAGAATTTTGTTGTCACTTAAACAGTTCTACTTAGAATGGGTGATAAGTGACCAAGAGGTCAATATTTACGTCTTTGAACTGCGTAGTTTAATAACTGCCTCTTGGAAAAGATTGTTTGTTTAACGAAAAGAGTGGCTCGAGGCCGCTGAAAGGGTTCGGATATTGTTTATGCTTTTAAGAGACTGGCGCAAAAGTGCGAATAGATTTCCTAAATGGAATGTCGCAATGGGATAGCGCTAGAGCGAAAAATGGGTTCCCAAGTGGCTATGAAAAGTGTTTAAAATTTCCATAGTAAATATAGAGGGACTGAGGGTGATAACTCCCCCCTTGCTTAAGATGAATCGTCCCCGATTCTAAAGGGTATCTGTTAGTTGGTCAATTTTTTCATTAAGTGATTTTAAAGCATTTAGGTCAACTTCAGGTTTTACGTTTAGTAACTGAATTTAGTTTTATGAGGTTTCCAATAATTGGACATTAATTAGAGAACAAAATTTTTAGAAGCTTTAACATAAAAAATACAAAAATAATTAAATTTATTACTAATGTTATTTGAACATGATTGTTTTTTAGCGGAACTATAATAGGTTATTGTAAACTTGTAAATTCTTTATTGAGTAGGTCTACAAAACAATTTTTAGTATTTCGTAATTGTGCAAAATTACTATATATTTCCTTTTTATAAATTTGGATGGAATGAAAAGTGTTATTAATAATTTTCCATCTTTTTGAGATATAGCCTTTGCGTGATATAAATTACAATTGTTGTTTACAATAGGGTATTTAATAAAGAAAATGATAAAACCTTTTTAAGAAACAATTGAAAAGATAGAAACGTCTATCAAATCTATTAATGTTATGTTGAATTTTTCGTTTGTAAAAATATTTGCCACATCGTGGTCATTCAAGATTTTGAAATATATAAAATTTTGGCTTTTGAAAAAGTGATTGCATCTCGCAATATTTGTAAATCTTTTGACAGCAGTTGTAATCTGTATTTTTTAAGTAAAAATTCTTTATCAAGTTTGAGGCTTACCAAATTGGTTACCCTCCTTATTTCTTTAAAAATTGCTGAATTAATTTGATTTTGTTTATTGTTATTGACTATAAGATCATTTACTTTATTTTGTATGGTAACCATATCATTATGATCTGGTGTACCTGTTATCCATTTAAAAATGGTACCAAATTTATTATTGCTTCTTTTTGTTTTTTTGTGTGGTGTAAGTTGTGTCAAAAGGAAACTAGCTAGTTTCAAATGCAAATAAAAATCCCAATCAGTACTGATGTTACTATCCTTTACGTATTTTACTTCTTGCTCAATAATGTTTTTATAACAACTTAAATTAGTTACGTGGTATAGTTCCCCGTATGTTTCGTATAAAAATATGTTATTTGTGTCGTAGATTAAAACGTAATCTTCTTTAGAGTAATTTATAATATTAGAAGCGGCTGAGCCCAGTAATATGAATAATATAATATATTTATGCTAAAACATAAAAGAAATAGAAAACGTAAAAAAAATTTTTTATTTATTATTACTTTATTTTTTAAATCTTTTACTATTTGCTTTTTATATCTTGGCTGGAGTTTATTACGCTCGCCATGTTTTTTCTCGTAAATGACATCTCCTACCTGATAAGTTTTAGGTGTTCTGTTTAGATTATGATACTCTACCATTTTTGTTTGGACTGTTTTTAATCTTTCTGGTAAATGTGAATGATCTTTTTTATTAAACAAAATATCATAAGTTTTTTGCTGTGTGGACGACTGTATTGATTAATTATATTCCTTAACTGCACGATAAATAATTTCGTTGTAGTCTAACAATTGGTATTCTTCTTGAATACATCGAGCAATTTCTATTATAGTCGAATGAACTCTTTCTACGTGGCCATTAGTTAAACTGTGTCTGGGGTCTGCGTAATATAATATATTGTTAAACCGCCACGTGTTATTGTAGATTTGAATTGAGCAGAAGAAAAACTAGGTTCATTGTCCATCATTATTGATTTGGCAAAAGGGAAAGGTTGGATTAATTCTAAAATTTTAGACTCCATCTTTGATTTGATTTTTATTTCTTTGATTACTAAATATTTAGAATATGCATCTATGCAAGTAAGGAATGTCAATTTCTGAGCATAAAAAATGTCAATTTGAAGTTGTTCACCTTCTTTATTTGGAATGAGTGGTTCAGATATCGGGATCTGTTTGGGGTGTCTATTGTATTTATGTTTGTTACATATTTCGCAATTTCGAATAAGTTGTTTAAGTTGTTCGTAAAGTTTGGGCTAATAATAATATTTTAAGATTCGTTTTAGGTTTTCATCAAAACCTCTATGAACGCGAACATGTGTTTCCTCTATTATGATTTTCTGATCATTTTTATTTGTAATGTCAGAAATAAACTTTTTGGGATTATAAAATTTTGTTAGTAATTATATTTTTAAGAGGGGTTTACATTTCAAATAAAGCTTCTGGAGTGCAGTGAATTCCAGTAACGACATTAGGTTGAAGGAACTCCTTTAGTATTGTTATTAAATTCTCTATAGTGTCATACTACCATCTATTATATGCCTGGTTTTGTTAAATACTTCAATTTTTCCATGAATGGTAAATCTATTTTTTAAAATAAATAATTGTTGCCTAAACTGGTTTAATGACTTATGGGTTTCTTTTATTACTTGTTCGTAACTACTTTCAGTGGAATGGATAGTTTCATTATCAGATGAGTTGTCCGATATATGACTTAGGTTGGTGATATTATTTATTTCAATCCTGGATAAGGCATCTGCAACTACATTTGTTTTTCTGGATTTGTAAAATCCATCTTTTCATTTTTGAACTGGGGTTTCGTGCAGAAACTGCTGTTCCAAGATTCAAGTGAATGGCATTTTTGTTTGGTTGTGAGAGGCGTTACGGTTATAAATGTTTTGCGTGCTCAGCGATTTGTTGCTAAATTTTGACCAAAACAAGCGTCGCATGAGCATCGCTCAAGAGCTGTTGAATGACGTCAACAATGACCCAGATTTACTCAAAAGGGTCATAACTGGTGACGAATGATGGGTATATGGTTATGATACCGAAACCAAAGCGGAATCGTCCCAATGCATGAGCCCAGGTGAGCCAAGACCGAAAAAAGCATGCCAAGTTCGATCAAATGTCAAAGTTTTGCTCACTGTTTTCTTCGATTACCATGGCATGGTGTATCAGGAGTTTTTACCATATGGTCGTACGGTCAATAAACAGTATTATCTTGAAGTTATGCGCCGCTTGCGAGAAGCAATACGAAGAATTGTGGAAAAACAATTCATGGCTTTTGCATCACGATAATTCCCCTGCTCACTCATCTTTACTTGTGAGAGATTTTTTGGCCAAAAACAACACCACAATCATGCCTCAGCCACCATATTCACTGGATTTGGCCCCATGTGACTTTTTCGAAGTATTGTATCTGAGGGGGACTACTTTGAAGGGGACAAGATAAGTATTGATAAATAATTAAATATTTTTTTTTTTTTTATATACAAAGTAACCTTACTTTTTGAACACACCTCGTATGTTTAATTAGTTTTTTTTTTCTATTTTAGTTTACCTCAATTCTAATTAGAAGATTAGCAAAATTATTGTAGAATTATGTTTTTATACAAACTTTTTTTTTTGTTTATTTCATTTCTTAAAACAATTAAAATATTTAATTAATTAATTTTAACACACGTAGATAGTTAAACACACACTCGCACACTCTTCATTTTGCAATAAAAACAAAACGCACGTGTGAGAGTATTAGTTTGTTAAGGGATTCAGTTTTATCGTTAGCACAAACCGTACGAACAGAAAATCACTTGAAAACTGTCTGGCCTACACGAGCTGAGCGCAGCCAACACGGCCAATGATGTTGCGATAAAAATGTTGCCAGTGCGACGCAACGAGACGAATTGTTTGACGTGTGACGATTTTGGTTGTTGCTAAGTTTCATCAATGTTGCAGCAGGTTGAGTGGAAAATTGCTGGAGCACGCATACATGTTTGAGCTGCTTTGGCACAGTTTTTTGGGGATTGAATTAAGGTTTAGGTACATCTTGAATGTTTGCAAGGTAAATAAGAAAACAACGATGCAAGCAACATCTATAAAAGCAAAGAATGCATAGAAACATAAAATAATAATAAATAAATAATAAATCATTTAAATGCAAATTAATGTCAACAATGGATTAAATGGTGCGAAATGAACATAGAAAAATGTTGCTAGACGTTAATAGACGATATTTGAATACATTAATATGAACAAAGGACGAACTAGTATGCTAAACAAATAAACAACAGACTCAGTTGAACTGATCTGAGGGGAGAAAATAAACAACTGAGCAAAAATGAACCAGTGAGCAACTGATGGAAAGTCAACAGTCAGTACTGAACTCACTTGTTCAGTTCACTAAACACCTCATTATTCATTTGATATTTTGAGGGCTACTTTAGGGTTAGTTTACGCAGGCATCACAATGTATTGATGTGCCTAAGCCAATTGTTTTAACTTATTTAATAGTAAAATACGCAAAAATTAAAATTACTATTCCTTATTTGTGCGAAATCGAGACAAGAAGCCCAAAGTCGTCTACGAAGAAACAATTGAAAATAGGTAACGATGTAAAATAAGGAACAAGAGTCAAACTAAATCAAATGAACAAAAGTTCAGGAAAAAAGGAAAGGAAATAAGTTCGTAGCAAGGCATCTCAAGCCCAGCACTAGAAAGAAAGGGGGTAAACACAAGCTGACAAAACAAAGAATCGAGGTGAGGAAGAAATTAAAGCAGCTCAGGTGCTGTCTGTAGCGGACGAACAGGTCTATCTTTTGTCAAACAGTTTTGTACTTTGATTTTTTCGTTTAAACGAAAGACTTACCGAAGTCTATAACGATTCCCATATTAACTTATGATTTGAAAACTAGTTTATCACAACTGCATATGTGTTATTATTTATTTACAATTATTCTCCCGAAAATTGGATAAACTACAGAAAATACATTTTTTTTCAGTAAATATTCAGTCTCAGAATAAAACCCTAATCTTAAACAAAAATTAGTTTTCTCCTCAAATTTTAGTAATGTATTTTAACTTTTTGTAACATTTATTTTATAAACAATCTAATACACAAATACATAAAATAATAACCTTTGAATTGTGTAAAAAATCTTCGAAAGAAAAACATTTGTAGGAATACAATTTATTGTGAACATTTTTCTCAGTTTTTAACGTATTGATCTTATCGACAGAGCTTAACCAAACATTAATTGATCGATTTTTTCCGCATTTAATGCATTTCTACAAATATAGAACAAATTCCCCAGCTGCATAAAACTAGTTGAGTCATTTTATTGGAATTAAAAGTTGATCAATATAATCAAATTCATCATTATATTAAAATACTCGTTAAACAAGGTAATCCAGGTGAAACAAGTAAAATCATTAATCAATATTTATATTTGCTTATACCTTTACAGATTTTTCTCTTTAAAAAAAATACAAAGTCTTGATTTTTTATTTGTAAAATACCGTAAAACAGCTGACACTCGCATTTGACAATTCGGTTACACTACCCCAAGAAATATTTCGTTGCTCGCAATTTATCGAACGGATGGGAACTATCGATAATGACCATCGCTTTCTGTAGCATTTCTAGAAGTCTGCGACGTTGCTCGTTCTTTCCTGTTGATACGCCAGTGCAGGCGTGTGGTTTTTTAAAGTTGGTCCACGCAAATCAATAAACATCCAAAATGGTACGTTAAAACAATCCGAATTAAATGTATTAAACGTTTCCAAAAAAATTTTGCTATTTGAGTATATTAAAATTTGTGTTATCGCTGTGCAAATGCATGAAATTATGCAAAAACTGCTGATGTGACACGGAACCTTTGGTCGCTCGGTCGGTGCTTGTCTCAATGAGAGTGTGGGATCGTGATGAAATGCAAGACAAAGAAAATAGCACAAGGGAACTTGGTTGTGACTTATGTATGCCCCACATACATGATATGTGCATATGCATCTGTATAAAAGCTTTGGTATTTCAAGTGTATTGTAGAAATAACGCAACGCAAGTGGTTTCTGTTCTGTTCCAACCATAAAAAAAAAATCACTTTCGTCTGAACTGATGGCTTTCGTTATGTGTTAATGTGTACTGTATATCTAAGTAGCAGCTGAACAAGGCTTACGTTGTTTCTACACTTTTCTCACATTCTCACTCTGACTCTTTACTTTCTCCTCATCTTTGCACGATGTTTATAGGTCAACTTCACCGTCGACGAAATCCGTAGCTTGATGGACAAGAAGCGTAACATCCGCAACATGTCCGTCATCGCTCACGTGGATCACGGCAAGTCCACCTTGACTGACTCTTTGGTCTCCAAGGCTGGTATTATTGCCGGTGCCAAAGCTGGTGAGACTCGTTTCACCGACACCCGCAAGGATGAGCAGGAGCGTTGCATCACTATCAAGTCGACGTAAGTAATTAGATATAGAAGACTAACCACGCCCCATATAACTAATCTATTCGTTCTCTTTATATATATCTACATTCTCCAGTGCCATCTCCATGTACTTCGAGGTTGAGGAGAAGGATCTTGTGTTCATCACCCACGCCGATCAGTGCGAAAAGGGTGAGAAGGGTTTCTTGATAAACTTGATCGATTCACCCGGTCACGTTGATTTCTCCTCTGAGGTCACGGCCGCTCTCCGTGTCACCGACGGTGCCCTTGTCGTTGTCGACTGTGTCTCCGGTGTGTGCGTGCAGACCGAGACTGTGCTGCGGCAGGCGATTGCCGAGCGTATCAAGCCCATTCTGTTCATGAACAAGATGGACCGTGCTCTGCTCGAACTGCAACTGGATGCTGAGGAACTGTACCAGACTTTCCAGCGTATCGTTGAGAACGTCAATGTCATCATTGCCACCTACAACGACGATGGCGGCCCAATGGGTGAGGTACGTGTGGACCCCTCAAAAGGTTCCGTCGGTTTCGGTTCCGGTCTCCACGGTTGGGCCTTTACTCTCAAGCAGTTCTCTGAGATGTACTCCGAAAAGTTCAAGATCGATGTTGTCAAGCTAATGAACCGGTAAGTTTTTCCCATGTTTTCCTATACCTTTCGTTTTTGTTTTTAGCACAAAACGTGTGACGCTGAGCGTGCGAACTCTTTGGACTCTTTATCCTCAGAGCCGCACGTGCTGAGGGCGCCACAAGTGCAGCAACAATAGAAGCAGATCAAACAGACGCTTCTAAAACACTGTGATGGAACATCTTTCCTATTGTTTTAAAGGTGCGTTGCTTAAGCAGCGAATCAACAATTCTATATAACAGAAAACAATAGCTAGAAATATTAAGAAAACAGTATTTAGATACATCAAAAGTAAAATATTTATACAATATAAATAAATAGTTTGCTACGCGTGTATCCTAATGATAGATCATATTTTATACCTTTTATAATAGTTTAACTGGAGTGCGTCTTATATAATTAAATTTAGCATTATTTTTACAAGATGAAGTCATTTTCTTGATGATGGATCTTTTGCTTTGTTAGTTACTTTAGATCAATAGATCTAGTCTCCTATAAAGTAATAGATACTTCTAAGTGACCTAACGCCAACTCCTATTTACGTATTAACTTGATACTTGTTTTATAGTCTGTGGGGTGAAAACTTCTTCAACACCAAAACCAAAAAATGGCAGAAGCAAAAGGAGGCCGACAACAAGCGTTCTTTCTGCATGTACATTCTGGACCCCATCTACAAGGTGTTCGATGCCATCATGAGCTACAAGAAGGAGGAGATCGACAATCTGCTGGCCAAGATCGGTGTTACACTGAAACACGAGGATAAAGACAAGGACGGCAAGGCTCTGCTGAAGACTGTGATGCGCACCTGGCTACCAGCCGGTGAGGCTCTGCTTCAGATGATTGCCATCCATCTCCCATCCCCTGTGGTTGCCCAGAAGTACCGTATGGAGATGTTGTACGAGGGTCCCCATGACGATGAGGCTGCCGTTGCTGTCAAGAGCTGCGATCCCGACGGTCCTCTGATGATGTACATCTCCAAGATGGTACCGACCTCCGATAAAGGTCGTTTCTACGCCTTCGGACGTGTGTTCTCTGGCAAGGTTGCTACCGGCCAGAAGTGCCGCATCATGGGCCCCAACTACACACCCGGTAAGAAGGAGGATCTGTACGAGAAAGCCATCCAACGTACTATTCTGATGATGGGTCGCTACGTTGAGGCCATCGAGGATGTGCCCTCTGGAAACATTTGCGGTCTGGTCGGTGTCGATCAGTTTCTGGTCAAGACAGGTACCATAACTACCTTCAAGGATGCCCACAACATGAAGGTAAGCCGTAAGAGACTATGCCCTTTCTCAATACCTCTACCTTGTCCGTTTTATCTCCTTCTCCACTTGCAGGTGATGAAGTTCTCCGTGTCGCCTGTCGTGCGTGTGGCTGTTGAGCCCAAGAACCCTGCTGATCTGCCCAAACTTGTGGAGGGTCTGAAGCGTCTGGCCAAGTCCGATCCTATGGTGCAATGTATCATTGAAGAGTCTGGAGAGCACATCATTGCCGGTGCCGGTGAATTACATTTGGAAATTTGTCTTAAGGATTTGGAGGAGGATCATGCTTGCATCCCTCTCAAGAAGTCCGACCCCGTTGTGTCATACCGTGAAACCGTGTGTGAGGAGTCCAACCAAATGTGCTTGTCCAAGTCGCCCAACAAGCACAACCGTCTCCTGATGAAGGCTCTGCCCATGCCCGATGGTCTGCCCGAAGACATTGACAACGGTGATGTGAGCTCCAAAGATGATTTCAAGGTGCGTGCCCGTTATCTGGCCGAGAAGTACGACTATGATGTAACCGAGGCCCGTAAGATCTGGTGCTTCGGCCCCGACGGCACTGGACCCAACTTCATCCTCGACTGCACTAAGTCCGTGCAGTACCTTAACGAAATCAAGGATTCTGTTGTCGCTGGTTTCCAATGGGCCTCAAAGGAAGGTATCATGGCCGATGAGAATCTGCGTGGTGTGCGCTTCAACATCTACGATGTCACCCTACACGCTGATGCCATCCATCGCGGTGGTGGCCAAATCATTCCTACAACCCGTCGTTGCCTGTACGCCGCCGCCATCACCGCCGGTCCCCGCCTTATGGAGCCCGTCTATCTTTGCGAAATTCAGTGTCCCGAAGTCGCCGTTGGTGGCATCTACGGTGTGCTGAACAGGCGTCGTGGTCACGTGTTCGAGGAGAACCAGGTGGTCGGTACTCCCATGTTCGTCGTCAAGGCGTATCTGCCTGTCAACGAGTCGTTCGGCTTCACCGCCGATCTGCGCTCCAATACCGGAGGACAGGCCTTTCCTCAGTGCGTGTTCGACCATTGGCAAATGCTGCCCGGTGACCCGTGCGAGCCATCCAGCAAGCCCTACCAGATTGTCCAGGATACCCGTAAACGTAAGGGTCTCAAGGAGGGTCTGCCCGATCTGTCCCAGTACTTGGACAAATTATAAGCGACATTTCTGGCTGGTGCTGGGTGTTGGCTGCGCTGGTTAGCTGTGCTGGGGAGATTGAGGCGGACGAAGAAGAAGGAACTAGAACAAAACAAGTGCCGAAACAAATAACAACACCAATAATCAACTACATATGTGGCCACTGGCACCGTTTAAAACACGCACATTTAACGAAATTTTGATGATTATTAATTGTATAACAGTAAACAACCACAAGAACAAAAAAATAAATCAAGTAAATCATATTTTAAGTTTATGAAAAACAAATACATAGCGACCACATTGAAATGTGCTCGAAACAAAAATAGAAACGAAAGAAAGAAAGAAATGTTGTTATTCAACAAGAATAGAGGAGGCAGACGACAAAAACGAAAACAGCGTGCACTGTTGGCAGAAGAAAAAGTGGGTTAACAGCGCTCTTGCAGCACCAGAACCAAACACGTGAAAGATATCACTGGTCTAAAATGTTAACTAACATAATAAAGGAGAAAGTAACAGCGTTAAAATAACATAACTTCGCTGTCTCTGCTAAGGCACTTTTAACAGCTGCAGCGGGAGTTGGCATTGTAATACCCAAGTTGGCAATGCCAACGCTGCCGTTGTCCTTCACGCTGTTGTTTTTTTTTTGTTGCAGCAATTGTGTGCACACAACGCGCCGCGTGGCCAAGTGCAAAATCACAAAGGAAAGCACACAAAGCCAATAAATTGATGAATACAACAATTGAGCGGCATGCGGCGTATGGCAAACATAAACTACAACATGCCGCGCATTCAAACGGGTGGAACTACGGTGAATAAAAAAACAGAAACAGCAGCAACTCCAACACAATACTCTCTCGTTCTGCTTGCGCTCACAGAACTCAGATTTTTTATCTGCCTTTACTTTTGTATGGCTGCCTAAGTCTAATGGTAGATACCCCACGGATGTAATGGATATACCCCATCTGAGGTGAATGAGTGTGCATAGGTGAGTAGGTGAAAGTTGATTCGGTGATTAAAAAGGTGAATTTGAAGCTGAAAACGAAACAAATGTCAATTTATTCACCTCTCTGTAGTTAGTGTAGGGAATGATAAAGTCAATCACAGCGAGGATCATGAACTGTTTCTCTTTATAGCAACAACAAGCACATCCACCCGAAACAGTAACAGTCGCTCTCTCTGCGTATCTTAAATTTAGTCGTGTTTCGGCGTTCGAGGCGATCAAACTTTTATTGGGTGAAAGATTTGCGCGCCGCATGTATTGCAATATTTTTGTAAATATGAGTAAATATGTAGGTATTTCTGCGTATGTCTTCGCCAAAAAGAAGCCAGTTACAAACAGGTACAGGTGTTTCAGTATTTTGACTGTGTGCGTTTTTATGTAATTCATAAACGTCTGTTTTTGTCATCGTCTCAAAAGCCGCAGCCGTCTCCTTCAACATCGCAACAGAAAAGAAATAAAGGGATAGGAAGTCGGAATGTGCGCCTCAGTGTCATATAAAACTCCTCTCTAAAACAAAGTGTAGAGAAAATATAAATGAAGACAAAAAACGCAAGCGGGCAGCCTGATGTGTTTAAGAGGGACGAAGGGAGGAGAAGGAGTTTAGAGTGAAGGGTAGGAGTAAATAACATAGAAAAAGTCAGGGTGTGGAATTAGTGTGTGGTCACACTTATAGCACCATCTCTTCTCCTCCTCGCACACAGCTCCCACAGTTTTCACACCTACAAAACGAAGCGTCGCCTGCACGACGAAGTTCGCTACGTAAATAAATCAATTCCAAATTTGTTTTACAGAAGCGTTTTTAATTACCTTCTATGGGTTAGTTGAGGTGGGTTACGAATTATTGCTGGGTATTATAGAGGTGTGTTCAAAAAGTAAGGTGACTTGTCAAATTTCTTGGGCAACGTACTTTCGATTATCGATTATTTGTTTAGTTATGTTGGTACACTCTTCCCGAATATCTGTTCCAGGATTCAAGTGAATGGCATTTTTTGTTTGGTTGTGAGAGGTGCAAAGGTTATAAGTGTTTTGCGTGGTCGGCGATTTTTTGCTAAATTTTGTCCAAAAGAACCGTCGCCTGAGCATCGCTCAAGAGCTGTTGAATGACGTCAACAAAAACCCAGATTTACTCAAAAGGTTCATAACTGGTGACGAATCATGGGTATATGCTTATGATATCGAAACCAAAGCCCAATGGAATAGCCCAGGTGAGCCAAGACCGAAAAAAGCCCGCTAAGTTCGATCAAATGTCAAAGTTTTGCTCACTGTTTTCTTTGATTACCATGGCGTGGTGTATCAGGAGTTCTTACCATATGGTCGTACGGTCAATAAACAGTATTATCTTGAAGTTATGAGCCGTTTGCGAGAAGCAATACGAAGAAAACGTTCAGCATTGAGGAATAACAATTCATGGTTTTTGCATCACAGTAATGCCCCTGTTCACTCATCTTTGCTTGTGAGAGATTTTTTGGCCAAAAACAACACCACAATCATGCCTCAGCCACCATATTCACCGGATTTGGCCCCATGTGACTATTTCTTGTTCCCAAAAGTAAAGAGACCTATGAAAGGACGGAGATTTGCAACGATTGAGGAGATAAAGACTGCATCGCTGAAAGAGCTCAAGACTATACCGAAAAGTGCTTATGAGAAGTGCTTTAAGGATTGGAAAACCGTTGGCATAAGTATATGAGGGGGATTACTTTGAAGAGGACAACATAAATATTGATAAATAAATAAATATTTTTTCTTGAAAATACAAAGTCACCTTACTTTTTGAACACAGCTCGTATATACTCGTATATGACGTACTGGAATTTGAGGAAAATCGTGCACACACACCATTACATCGTGACTTGTGGCATAGGTATTATTTACCTGCACACGAGTGCAGTGATTTATCTACATGTGGCAATTGTTAAACTAGGTGTTTTGTTTATTACCATTTTTTGTAGTTGGGTTGTGTAATAAAATTAATGTTAATAGAGAAATTGCTTAAATATGTCTATTTTTAATTGGTTACGCGTATAATTATGATAATATGTACCTTTTATAATTATATACAATAGTAGCTCAGACTCTGTTATGATGTGACCCAAAAGTATAAGTTCTTCAGAACTATTCACATTGTACAGATACTATAAATACTGTATTGTATTGTACAGATAAATAAATAAATAATCAAGCTAATTAATATTTGATTGCTTAATTAGGCTAGGGTCAGAGTTAAACGGAAAAACATCCGTTTCTTTCTAAATAATTATTCCATGTCTTGAGGCTGCTTAAAAGAAACAACTACAACATACCCAACGCTATTAAGTTGAAAGCATAAATGACAATTAAGAAAATATCTTAATATTTGAATAACTTTTAACGAGTATTCCGTATCACAAACATACCAATAAATTAAACAATGGGTAAAATATTTGGTGCATCAACAAATCAACAACAAATATTAGGGCAGATTATTAATAATTATTTTAATTTGCCAATACATTGCAATATATGCAATTGATACAAATTAATCATAACACTGCAGTTCGCTGCCACCTTGCATTAATTTCGATAAGTTGACAATAATTTATCGCCGTCTGCAAAAAACGGTGTGAGCAGTACATATCGGTATTTCTTTATAAATTTTAAATTGGCCAATATCGATAACTCGCAATATATCGAATAATCAAAATTAATACTTATTTAATTGCATATGTATTTATGTGTATACATAAATTAAGTATGCATGAGTGTTAGCATATAAGTTAACTACAGTTAATACAAAACAATATAAACAGCTTACTAATCAATAAATAATAAAATCTAATAACAATAAATACGAAACAATATTTAACCAGAATTGCCTAAATAGTAAATAACAAAATATTTAACAAGAATTGCAACATTGTTCAGTTCAATAATCTAAACATCCGCTCAAACGTCGCAAATGCCACCAACAGCGTCCGTTGTTTGTCTTGCGTACGCACTTTCGGCCCTTGACGACAAATTGCTTACTTTGCAGATCATGGTCAGTTCAAACCAGATCTGCAGAGCTCTGCCGCGTCGCTGCCTGACACCCACAGCTAGCTTAGGGAATTTTAAAAACCCTTCTGTTCAGTCACAAATTGGAGTTGAATAAAACCACAACGAAATAAAGTTTCTGAGTTTTTAATTAAACGGGAAATTAATTGGCGCCCGAGCAGGGACCAGTGAGAGGAAAAGTGATTAAGTTCAGTTTAGTGCAAAAAACTAAAAGTTATTGTGCGACTCCACTGGCCCAAGAACAAAACCCAGTTGTAATCCGAAGTGGCTCTTTTCATTAATTTGGAAATCGGAAAGCAACACAGGATTGGCAAATTAAATTTTGCTGATTTATCGGTGGTCTACAAGTCTTGTCAGGTACGCCCGCAGGACACCCTCTTTTTTGTGTGCGTCGCAGGATCCCAAGTAGAAACCGAACAGGACAACATCCGGACCATCAGGAGGAGTAGCCGCATCATTCAAATAATGTAAGCTAGTGAATAAGTAAAAACAGAAAAAAAGAACACACTAACCAAATCGAAATAAGTTTTAAGTAAAAACAAACCAAAATAATTTTAATTAAAAACAAAGTGGAAGTGAGTGCTAAAAGGAAACAATAACTAGAAAAATCCTTATAAAAAAGGGAATCAAAATTAATACAAATTCCCTACTATAACAAAATAAAAAGGCGTAAAGCGATAACTAAATAAACTCCACCACTCAGTCTGCAGCTGAACAAATAAAATAAAAAAAATCTTTCCAACGAGTGGTATAACAAAACCCAATCTTGCGAATCCTAATCAAAGGACCCTCCAAGGTAAAAGGGTAAAACCAGCTACTGGTTTTCATTGCATTCTCTTCAGTCACTCAAATATAAAAAATTTTTTAACTAAATCTCACCAACGAACAAAATATTTTAAAAAAAGGAACAAAAAAAAAACCTTTTTAATACCAATTCCTTTTCGCACCAATCTTTCATAATAATTTTAAGTCAAACACAAATTAATAACACAAAACACACTCTAATTCTAAGTAAATTTAAACACCGAATCAAACCTAATTTTTCTCCAATATCGATAAACGTATTAGTTTAAGTTAATTCAAATATCAAACCAAATCAAATTCCCCAACATCGACAAATTCCCTTACAAAATTCATTCGTATGGCTAATCAAAACAACCTTCTCAGGCCACCCATTCTCAACTTAGAACAGCCAGTTATACCAGCAATAGAGAACATAGAACAGCAGCTAATCGAAGAAAATTCACGCCATAGACAAAGACAAGAATTATTTCAACAAAATAGAAATATGGAGCAAGAACAATTACAAACTACAATTCGCCAAGTTTTAGCCGAACAATTTCCAACTTTACTACTTAAAGCCCAAAATCCAACACATGACTTTACAAACGCAGAAAACCAAGAAATTTTACCACAATTCCGAGCAAATTTAGCTGATCTTGATAAGATCCCTGACATAGTAAAAAGTCTTCGCGAATTTTCTGGCAATCCGGCCGAATTCAGTTCGTGGAAGAAAGGCATTGATAGAATACTAAAAACGTATGAACACACCGTAGGTACCCCAAAATATTTTGGAATTTTACATACTATTAGGAATAAAATTACCGGTAACGCAGATACAGCCCTCGAATCATACAATGTTCCCCTTAATTGGAATGCTATCTCCAAATGTCTTACACTACACTATGCCGACAAGAGAGATTTAGGTACACTTGAATACCAAATGACAACAATAACCCAAGCTGCAAACCAAACTGTTGAAGAATTCCACCAAGCAGTATACAAACATTTATCCCTGATTTTAAATAAAATTGGTTGCATGGAATTATGCGCCGAATCAGAACAACTTATGACCAAGTTGTATAGGGATAAAGCATTAGACACCTTCGTTCGAGGACTTCGTGGAGACTTGCCACGACTTCTGGGCATCAAAGAGCCCACTGACCTACCCTCAGCCCTCCATCTGTGCTTGAAATTAGAAAATCAAGCATACCGAACAAATCACGCGACGATTAAAGGACAACCTATTGCACATAGAAATACACCACCAAAGCATATTACAATTCCTCAACAAACACATTTTCAACAAAACCCAAATTTCCAACAAAGACCAATGGTTCCACCAAAAAATCAGTATGCCATGATCAGACCTAATAATAACTTTGGACAGCCACCAACAAGACCATTCTTCCCTCAGACCGCACAAAATACTAATCCACAATTTCTAATGTACCAACCAATACCACAACCATTACCACGACCATTGGCTGCAAAGCCACAACCAAAACCAGAACCTATGGACGTTGACAGAAGTATTCAAACAAGACAAATAAATTATATGAATAGGCCACCCCAGACGGAAGTAGGAAAAAGACCGCCAGCATTAAGCACAACACAAAACGACGCTAATAAAAGGCAAAGAAATTTTAACATTCAAACAAGCACAGACGAACAAACAGACACAGACTACTCTAATAGCACACTTGACGAATATGAACAGTTAATTGCAAGCCAAGACGAACAGCAAGACCAAGAAGAAAGTTTGACAGACTATACGGAACGTGTTGAGGAAAATGACCAAGAATATCAATACGACTATACTTATCTTAATTTTTTAGAGTAACCGACTCCTCATTACCATACTTCCAATGTAAGGTGAGGAGTGGCCAAGTGCTTAACATATTAATAGACACCGGTTCAAATAGAAATTATATCCAACCTAAATTCGTCCCAAATCCATTAAAAAACAAAAATCCATTTCAAGCAGTCTCTGTAGGAGGCAACATTAAAATAACCCATTACAAGTTGGCAAACTTATTCAACGACCCAAACACTATAGTTAAGTTTTTCCTACTCCCTACACTAAAGACGTTTGACGCTATACTGGGAAGCGACAGCTTAAAAGAACTAGGTGCTGTAATTGACATCAAAAACAAACTAATGTTATTAAAAAATGGCATGAGTGTCCCAATACAAGAAAAGAAATTTGAATCCGTAAACGTAATAATTCCGAGAACAGAACACCTGACTGAATCTCAAAAAACAAACTTAAGCCAACTCGTGAAAAAATATCCCAACCTTTTTGCTGAGCCCAACGAAAAACTGACCTACATCACTAGAGTCAAAGCAGAAATCCGCTTAAACACAGACACTCCGGTTTATTCGAAATTTTACCCATTCCCATTTGCCTTAAAGGACGAAGTCAACAAGCAAATCAATGAACTTTTAGAAAATGAAATAATTCGTCCGTCCCGTTCTCCCTACAATTCACCAGTGTGGATTGTACCTAAAAAGCTAGACGCGTCAAATATAAAAAAATATAGAATGGTAATTGACTACCGAAAATTAAATAGCGTTACAATAGCAGACAAATACCCCATACCAGATATCAACACAGTACTAGCACAACTAGGTAATAATAAATTGTATTCTGTCCTTGACCTCAAGAGTGGATTTCACCAAATACAGCTAAAGGAGAGTGACATAGAAAAAACAGCATTTTCCATAAATAACGGAAAATACGAATTTACCAGACTACCTTTCGGACTAAAAAACGCACCCTCTATATTCCAACGCGCCCTCGACGATATTCTTAGAGAGCACATAGGCAAAATCTGTTACATTTACATTGACGACATAATAGTCTTTAGCCAGGACGAAGAAACACACTGCAAAAATCTTGACTTAATTTTTGATACCTTAAATGCAGCTAATATAAAATGTCAATTAGATAAATGCGAATTTTTTAAAAACAAAGTAGAGTTTCTGGGATTTGTTATATCCGATAAAGGAATAGAAACAAATCCAGCAAAAGTAGAAGCAATAGCCAACTATCCCCAACCAAAAACAGTTAAAGAATTAAGAGCATTTCTTGGATTATCAAGTTACTATAGAAGATTTATAATGGGTTACGCAGCGCTAGCTAGACCGCTCACAGCATTGCTCAGAGGAGAAGACGGTCGTATTTCCAAATCAGCTTCAGCTAGAAAACAAATTCAATTCAATGATGAAGCCATAAAGGCGTTCGAAAAAATCAAAAGTACCCTAATTTCCGATGATGTCATTTTACAATATCCCGACTTTAATAAAGAATTTGTCCTAACTACAGATGCATCAGACTATGCAATAGGGGCAGTACTTTCCCAAAACGACAGACCAATATCATTCATATCTAGAACCCTATCCGAAACAGAAGAAAATTATGAAACAGCCAAAAAAGAAATGTTAGCCATATGTTGGGCAGTAAAAACATTCAAAGGCTATTTGTATGGAGGGACAAAGGTGAAAATTTATACAGACCATGAACCGCTTACGCACGACTGTAACTGGAAAGGCGGTATAGCAATTAGGAGATGGAAGACATACCTTGACGAATATAACAAAGAACTTCTTTATAAACCAGGAAAGGAAAATGTAGTGGCAGATGCTCTTTCTAGGGCCCCTAAAAGAAATCAAATAAATTCAATTGCCTCAACACAACATAGCGCTCAAAGCTCAAGCCAAAATCTCATCCCTAGTATCGAGGTCCCGATTAACGCATTTAAAAATCAAATATTTATTCATAAAGAACATCCACCTGACTACAAATTCATAATTCCATTCCCCACATTCCACAGACATATAATTTCACAACAAACATTTTCTGAAGTTGACTTATTAAAATTACTGCAAAAGTACTTAAACCCAACAGTAATAAATGGAATTTATACGACGGAAGACATAATGGGACAGATTCAAAAACTATATCCGGAACACTTCCAATCCCTTAAAATTAGATTCACACAAACTAAAGTAATTGACCTAAATTCAGAAGCCGAACAAGATGAAAAAATATTGCAAACCCATAATAGAGCTCACAGAAACGCGCAGGAAAATAAAATTCAAATAGCCCAAAAATATTACTTTCCTAAAATGAAACAAAAAATAGCTACTCTCATAAAACAATGCCAAGTATGCAAAGAAGTGAAATATGATAGGCACCCACCTAATCCAGAAATAGCAGAAACACCAATTCCAGAATATCCGGGTCATACAATTCATATTGACATATTCTCCACAGAAAGAAAATTAGTCCTGACAGCAATCGATAAATTTTCCAAACTAGCTTGTGCAAAAATTATTAATTCAAAATCAATAGAAGATATAAAAAAACCCTTGCATGACATTTTGTTTTACTACGGCGTACCCAAATTTATAGTAATGGATAATGAAAAATCATTTAACTCAGCTAGCATTACATTCATGTTAAAAGATCAATTAGGCATCGAAATCTATAAAGCTCCCCCTACAAAAGTTCAGTAAACGGACAAATAGAAAGATTCCATTCCACTCTTGCCGAAACCATGAGATGTTTAAAAGCAAAACAGGTTCACCGAACATTTGAAGAACTACTAGACAGATCCGTTTATGAATATAATTACTCAATACACTCCGTAACAAAGCAACGACCACTAGACGTGTTTTTTGGCAGACACCTGACCACTGACCCCGAACAATATGAAAAAAGCAGACAAAATAACATAGAAAAACTTAAACAAAAACAAATGGCAGATTTACAAAACCATAATAAAGAACGAAATGAAATAATAAATTACCAACCAGGGCAGGAGATATTTGTCAAACAAAATACCAGACTAGGCTCAAAATTAACCCCCCGATTTAAAAAAGAAATAGTGAAAGAAAACAGAAACACAACTATCGTCACCGATGCCGGACGAGTTGTCCATAAAAGTAATATCAAAAGCCACTAGTAAATTTGTTATACAAAAAAAAAAAAAAAAAAGGTCCGGAACACTCCTAGAAACTAAAACCTAAGTCCGTTCAGTCTGGAAAAAGAAAAAATATGAAGACCAATCGCATTTACCAGCTGTCGTCTGATTGCGGGTATCAATCCGATCATGAAGGGATCGGCCCATACCCGCCAAAAAACTTGGTTGTTTAAAAAGAAAAAAAAATAAATAAAATTTTTTTTTCTTTCATAGGTATTTTTTAATTTTAATGATGTTGCCATTGGTAATGGCAACCATGGATATCACAAATTATACTGACGCGCATACTATAACAATCTACAAAGGAGAAGGAAAAATAAAAATATCATCCATAAACCTTATTCATATTATAAATATACAACAAATCGAAAACGAACTTCTGAAAATACGCGAGCACACAGTTACTGACCTAAGAAATAGCTACTTGTACCATACCTTAACCCACGAAATAGTCCAAACACTCTCAGCATTAGGCACTCTTACTTTATCGTTTAAAAATAGACAGGCCAGATCAATCAATTGGATTGGATCAGCCTGGAAATATATTGCAGGAAACCCCGATCATGCTGACTTAGTAATGATTGAAAATAATCTAAACGACCTTATTTCAAATAATAACGATCAAATAATTATAAATAACGAACTACAGAACAGGATAAACAATTTAACTAAAGTATCAAATATGTTGGCAAATTCGATAAAACGTGACGATTCTTTTAATAATGAAATAGCGACAAGTTTACAGAATCAAGTTAGATTAATGAAGGAAGAAATAGTAAATGTTAAATACGCCATTCAATGGGCAAAACTAAATATTATAAACACATTACTTCTAAATGAAATAGAAATTGCAGAAGTCCGTAATATATTCCATAAAGGCAACTTAACTTTCTTGTCTGTTGAAGAAATGTTAGAATTTGTCGATGTCTCGGTCCTCCACAATAAAACTTCAATTATCTATATTGTCAAAATCCCAGAACTAGAAACAACAACATATAAAAACCTTTTAATCAAACCTGTAATAAAAAATCATTCCATTGTACAACTAGAAAGCAACGAAATATTTCAACACAAAGAACAAATGTTTAAAATACCAACAAATTGTAAATTAGCTAATAATCTCAAAATTTGTAATAAGGACAAAATTGTAAATCTAAATAAAACAAAATGTATTTTTAAGCTAGTTCAGGGAAAGGAATCGCTGTGTGATTTTAGTAACGCGGAACATATTGAAGAAATAGAAGAGATCGACAAGAGCATAATTCTTCTTAATAATTTTAATGGCAATATAACCAATAACAACATAACTCAACATCTAATGGGCACATATTTAGTGCACTTTTGGAATGACAAAATTTACATAAAAGGCAGAGAATTCAATAACAAAGAAACAACAATTATGAAACCGGGAATACCACTAATACAAATAACTCCAAAATTAGCCGAGCGACTACAAATCCTATCCTTAAAAGCATTAGAAACTCTCCATATTAAAAATACAAAGCATCTAAACGAATTGGCAACGCATTCTACGGCTAATCGCATAGCCATATTCACCCTTATTTGCATCATAATCATCATCATTTTTACTACAAAATTCTTTTGTCGACCAAAAGAAAAAGTTATTCTACAAATACAAGAAAAAGCTCCACAAAAATTAAATAACACAATACCGATGAAAACAATATCACAGCCCAAAAAGATCTATCCGGAATTTAACAATATTCCATATTTTTAACAAAAAAAAAAAAAAAAAAAAAAAAAAAAACTGCTCGAGGACTAGCAGGATTTTGAGGAGGGAGAGTTAACTACAGTTAATACAAAACAATATAAACAGCTTACTAATCAATAAATAATAAAATCTAATAACAATAAATACGAAACAATATTTAACCAGAATTGCCTAAATAGTAAATAACAAAATATTTAACAAGAATTGCAACATTGTTCAGTTCAATAATCTAAACATCCGCTCAAACGTCGCAAATGCCACCAACAGCGTCCGTTGTTTGTCTTGCGTACGCACTTTCGGCCCTTGACGACAAATTGCTTACTTTGCAGATCATGGTCAGTTCAAACCAGATCTGCAGAGCTCTGCCGCGTCGCTGCCTGACACCCACAGCTAGCTTAGGGAATTTTAAAAACCCTTCTGTTCAGTCACAAATTGGAGTTGAATAAAACCACAACGAAATAAAGTTTCTGAGTTTTTAATTAAACGGGAAATTAATTTATATGCACATGGATTTTCGATAATTGACATGTGCATGGGAAAGAAGATCGCGCTACACGCTTGCATCTTTCGTCCTTTTCTTTCCTGCTCAAGTAGTATAGTTAAGACGTCATCGACAATGTTTGCTGGTCGAAAGGTTAAAATTGTTTATCTAATATCTTCAGTGTTAATTGTCCGATCGGATTGCAATTTGGAGAATTAGTTCATATTATATTTATCTATATACATATATGATAAAAGAGAACGTTAAGAAATGAGTACTTCGAATGTAAATCGCAATGTAAATAAAATTTGTCGGTTTGCGGGGGCGGTAGGCGTGTTATTCCAAATTGAAAATAAACTTGATCTGCGTATGCTGTTTTCCACTTTTGATCGTCACCTCTCCAGTCGTGCCTTTATCCAAAAAGAATCTTCAAAATTCTTTTGATAACACTGCCGTCAATTCACAAACGGTTGTTTCAAACGTTAAATCGCTTGTCGCGGTTAAGCCTAAGAAACATGTTTTCGTTTCACGCCTTGCACCTGATACTTCGATTGAAGATGTAAAATCATTTATTCAATCAAAAATTTCTGTACCTAACATTGTAGTAGAAAAGTTTAAATTTAACTACACGCGAGATATCTCATCCTTCAAAATAAGTATACCTGCAGACAATTTTCAATCTGTTTGCAGCGGAGCCTTCTGGCCGCCTGACTTATATGTAAAAGAGTATTCTCCAAAACCAAAGAATCGAACTGCGGTACCACTTCCTTCAACTTCTCGCGCCTCTTCTTCTTCTAGTGGAGCATCAAAAAAACAGTAGAGATTTCCCATCTTTATTTAGCTTATCAAAACGTTAGAGGCCTAAATTCTAAGCTCTCTAAATTGTTTATGAATAGTGTTTCGTTCGATCATCAAATTTTAATATTTACTGAAACCTGGTTAAAACCTGATGTAGATAACTGCTCAATTTTTCCTAATAAGTACACCTCCTTCAGATGTGACCGTTTATCACGAATTGGAGGTGGTGTTCTTATAGCTGTAAGGTCAGATCTTCCTTCCGAACTTGTTCCATTAGACCATGGTTCTTCCTTAGAATTTTTATGTGTTAAAATGACGATGTGTCAAATTTCAATTTACATTACCTGCTCGTATATTCCTCGATCTTCTGATATATCTGTCTACCTAGACCATCTTTCATCTATCCAATCAGTTGCCTCTAAACTATCTGATAGAGATTATTTGCTAGTTTTTGGTGATTTCAACTTACCAGAAGTTACTTGGTCATCTCAATCAGATATATTGGTGCCCTCTGTATTTAACTCTTTCTTAAATGGCCTTTCGGAGCTATCTCTTTATCAAATAAATACTGTTCCTAATTGTAGCGGTAGAATGCTTGATTTAATTTTCTCTTCTGACATTTTACTAAACACTATCTCTAGAATGAATCCCTTAGTTCTTCCTGAAGATCCCTATCATCCTACATTGGACCTGGTTCTAACTCTGCCAACCTCTATGCAAACTGCAACTGTTTCCCCTATAATAAAATCACGTTGTTTTCGTAGGACCGATTTCCAAAAATTGAATTGTTTAATTTTGGAACATGAATGGTCATTTCTTTATTCATGTTCTGATCTAAATGAATGCATTTCATTTTTTTATTCCTCTATGAACTCATTTTTTGATCAATGTGTTCCTGTTACTTTTCCCGTAAAGTCAAATAGGCCTCCTTGGTTTTCACGTGAGGTAGTAAGGCTAAAAAATTTGAAATCGCGGTATTTTAAAAAGTTTAAATTAACTCGTAATCCTTCCGATTTTACACGTTATATTGCTGCAAGAGCAAACTTTATTGCTCTGAACGCAAATTGTTACAAAAAGTATTTGCGTCGCTGCCGTTTGCAGTTTGCTCAGGACCCAAAGCAGTTTTATAACTTTGTTAACTTAAAACGTAAATCAAGTAGATTTCCTCCCTCTCTATCATACGAAAATAAGGAAGCAACTAATGATCAGGCAGCTGCCGATTTGTTTGCAGACTTTTTTCAATCAACTTATTTAACAGAACCTTATAGTTCCCCTTTACATCCATACCCTTATAGTATAGAAAATTTTAACACTGTCTTCTGTCCTTCTATCGACAAAACCTCTCTACTAATTGATCTTAAATCGATAAAACCCGTTTTTTCTCCTGGCCCTGACGGAATTCCAGCATGCGTACTTAGATTTTGTGCTGATTCGATTTTGAATCCAATTCATAAACTATTTGACTTGTCACTATCCAATAGTTATTTCCCACCTATTTGGAAAAACTCTTTTTCCATTCCTCTTCACAAAAGTGGTTCTAACCATGATGTGAAGAACTATAGATGTATTTCCAAGTTGTCCGCAATTCCTAAGATTTTTGAAAAAAATTGTACGGCCCAGTTAACTTTTATGTGTAAATCTATAATTTCACCCCATCAACATGGGTTTATAAAGGCAAGATCAACAGCTACTAATCTTTTAGAATTCTCATCTCACATCAATCTAGGATTTCGGAACAAAATGCAAACTTATGTGGTCTATACTGACTTCAGTAAAGCATTTGACTCCGTAAATCATAATCTCTTAGTTCATAAGTTAAATTTGATTAGTTTTCCTCAAAAGCTCCTTCTGTGGATATCCGATTATTTATCTAACAGGTCTCAACGAGTTCTTTTTAAAGAATGTCTCTCTAAGCCGATCTTAGTTACTTCTGGTGTTCCTCAGGGCAGCCACCTTGGACCATTGCTATTTAACCTTTTTATTAACGATCTTCCTTCAATACTCCTTCACTCTAACATTCTTATGTATGCTGATGATGTGAAACTCTGTTTGACACACAATGATCCAGCAAATAACCTTCTTCAAACAGATCTTGATTTGTTTTTTGAATGGTGCAGCCATAATCTGCTGCATCTTAACTGTTTGAAGTGCAAGGTTATGTCATTTTACAGATGTAACTATCATGTCATCGATTACAATCTTAACCTAACCCCACTCTTAAGAATATCTGAAGTAGCTGATTTAGGTATCCTCTTTGATCATAAATTGAAATTTGATCGTCACATTACACAAATTGTCAATAAGGCATTTCGACTACTCGGGTTCATCAAAAGATGGGCCAAAGAATTCGAGGATCCTTACACGACAAAGTTGCTTTACACTTCTCTTGTTCGTCCAACTCTTGAGTATGGGTCTTGCGTGTGGTCGCCGCAATACCATATTCACCAAGATAGATTTGTTCAAAAGCAGTTTCTACTCTTTGCCTTGCGCAGTTTTAATTGGGTTCCGGGTGTAGACTTACCACCATACTCTAGTAGACTCCTTCTAATTAACCTACCTTCCTTAACTAACCATCGTATTATGTTAGGCGTTATGTTTATTGTAAAGCTAATAAAGTACAATATAGATTCCCCTACTCTGCTTACTCAACTTAATTTCTGTATTCCTTCTAGAGTTACTCGTAATTTTATGCCACTATCCTTGGCCTTTTGTAATACTAACTATAGCTTGCATGATCCCTTCCGAGTTCTCTGTGCTGACTACAACAGACTGTCTAGAGTTTTCAACTCCGAGTTCTCCCTTTACTCTGTTAAACTGTCTATCCTCAATCAATTAACACTACATGCTAACAACTAATATTAATCTACCGATCTGATTGGGTTTTACTGGGTTTTCCCCAATCCTTTGCAGCAAATGTTGGATCGTGAATTCTTGTTTTGTTATCCCCAGCTTAAATTTAAAAATATATACTTTTAATTAATTTTAATTCTAAACTTATTGCAAAATTTTAATTTCAAATTCTAAATTATTTTCTTTTTTTTTAAAAATCTTCAATTTTAATTCGATGTAATCTAGTTTTTAATTTTAATTTTAAGTCGACTGTTTTAGTTGACGTTAAATAAATAAATAAATAAATAAATGGCACACAGGAATCTTCATGCTAAATTTGGTGTCCTTAGCTTTTGTAATAGCTGAGATCGGATCAGACAGACGGTAAGAAAAATGGCTCAATCGACTCGGCTAGTGATCTAGAGTAAGAATATATATACTTTGTGGGTTCTACCACGCCTCCTTCTGCCTGTTACATAAATTTGCATAAAGTTAGTATACCCTGTTTTGACCATTTTCAATGATCGAAGGGATAAACAGAAGGATACATTTTTGATCAGTGTTAAAAGGTAAGATGATATATCCCCCGTCTGTCTGGCTATTCGTCTGCAGAATAACATACATACATATATCTCCAATATTGTAATAATTACGATTACCAAAATTTGCTTATAATTTCTCCCAGATCCAGTTTGTTGTAGTATTTCCATAGAAAAGTAGTTTGTGAAGAGAAAATGTTTTTTCTGTGAAAAACTTTTTTAACTAGTTTTTTCTGATACATAATTCAAAAACGTCATGGTACATTGTTTTACATTTATTGTTCTCATACATATACAAATTATTTTAATTTTAAGTCGACTGTTATAATTGACGTTATATAAAAAAAAAAAAAAAAACCGTCGCCTGAGCATCGCTCAAGAGCTGTTGAATGACGTCAACAATAACCCAGATTTACTCAAAAGGTTCATAACTGGTGACGAATCATGGGTATATGGTTATGATATCGAAACCAAAGCCCAATGGAATAGCCCAGGTGAGCCAAGACCGAAAAGAGCCCGCTAAGTTCGATCAAATGTCAAAGTTTTGATCACTGTTTTCTTTGATTACCATGGCGTGGTGTATCAGGAGTTCTTACCATATGGTCGTACGGTCAATAAACAGTATTATTTTGAAGTTATGCGCCGTTTGCGAGAAGCAATACGAAGAAAACGTTCAGCATTGAGGAATAACAATTCATGGTTTTTGCATCACAGTAATGCCCCTGCTCACTCATCTTTGCTTGTGAGAGATTTTTTGGCCAAAAACAACACCACAATCATGCCTCAGCCACCATATTCACCGGATTTGGCCCCATGTGACTATTTCTTGTTCCCAAAAGTAAAGAGACCTATGAAAGGACGGAGATTTGCAACGATTGAGGAGATAAAGACTGCATCGCTGGAAGAGCTCAAGACTATACCGAAAAGTGCTTATGAGAAGTGCTTTGAGGATTGGAAAACCGTTGGCATAAGTATATGAGGGGGATTACTTTGAAGAGGACAACATAAATATTGATAAATAAATAAATATTTTTTCTTGAAAATACAAAGTCACCTTACTTTTTGAACACAGCTCGTATATACTCGTATATGACGTACTGGAATTTGAGGAAAATCGTGCACACACACCATTACATCGTGACTTGTGGCATAGGTATTATTTACCTGCACACGAGTGCAGTGATTTATCTACATGTGGCAATTGTTAAACTTGTTTTGTTTATTACCATTTTTTGTAGTTGGGTTGTGTAATAAAATTAATGTTAATAGAGAAATTGCTTAAATATGTCTATTTTTAATTGGTTACGCGTATAATTATGATAATATGTACCTTTTATAATTATATACAATAGTAGCTCAGACTCTGTTATGATGTGACCCAAAAGTATAAGTACTTCAGAACTATTCATATTGTACAGATACTATAAATACTGTATTGTATTGTACAGATAAATAAATAAATAATCAAGCTAATTAATATTTGATTGCTTAATTAGGCTAGGGTCAGAGTTAAACGGAAAAACATCCGTTTCTTTCTAAATAATTATTCCATGTCTTGAGGCTGCTTAAAAGAAACAACTACAACATAGCCAACGCTTTTAAGTTGAAAGCAGAAATGACAATTAAGAAAATATCTTAATATTTGAATAACTTTTAACGAGTATTCCGTATCACAAACATACCAATAAATTAAACAATGGGTAAAATATTTGGTGCATCAACAAATCAACAACAAATATTAGGGCAGATTATTAATAATTATTTTAATTTGCCAATACATTGCAATATATGCAATTGATACAAATTAATCATAAATTATAAATTTTAAATTGGCCAATATCGATAACTCGCAATATATCGAATAATCAAAATTAATACTTATTTAATTGCATATGTATTTATGTGTATACATAAATTAAGTATGCATGAGTGTTAGCATATATGCACATGGATTTTCGATAATTGACATGTGCATGGGAAAGAAGATCGCGCTACACGCTTGCATCTTTCGTCCTTTTCTTTCCTGCTCAAGTAGTATAGTTAAGACGTCATCGACAATGTTTGCTGGTCGAAAGGTTAAAATTGTTTATCTAATATCTTCAGTGTTAATTGTCCGATCGGATTGCAATTTGGAGAATTAGTTCATATTATATTTATCTATATACATATATGATAAAAGAGAACGTTAAGAAATGAGTACTTCGAATGTAAATCGCAATGTAAATAAAATTTGTCGGTTTGCGGGGGCGGTAGGCGTGTTATTCCAAATTGAAAATAAACTTGATCTGCGTATGCTGTTTTCCACTTTTGATCGTCACCTCTCCAGTCGTGCCTTTATCCAAAAAGAATCTTCAAAATTCTTTTGATAACACTGCCGTCAATTCACAAACGGTTGTTTCAAACGTTAAATCGCTTGTCGCGGTTAAGCCTAAGAAACATGTTTTCGTTTCACGCCTTGCACCTGATACTTCGATTGAAGATGTAAAATCATTTATTCAATCAAAAATTTCTGTACCTAACATTGTAGTAGAAAAGTTTAAATTTAACTACACGCGAGATATCTCATCCTTCAAAATAAGTATACCTGCAGACAATTTTCAATCTGTTTGCAGCGGAGCCTTCTGGCCGCCTGACTTATATGTAAAAGAGTATTCTCCAAAACCAAAGAATCGAACTGCGGTACCACTTCCTTCAACTTCTCGCGCCTCTTCTTCTTCTAGTGGAGCATCAAAAAAACAGTAGAGATTTCCCATCTTTATTTAGCTTATCAAAACGTTAGAGGCCTAAATTCTAAGCTCTCTAAATTGTTTATGAATAGTGTTTCGTTCGATCATCAAATTTTAATATTTACTGAAACCTGGTTAAAACCTGATGTAGATAACTGCTCAATTTTTCCTAATAAGTACACCTCCTTCAGATGTGACCGTTTATCACGAATTGGAGGTGGTGTTCTTATAGCTGTAAGGTCAGATCTTCCTTCCGAACTTGTTCCATTAGACCATGGTTCTTCCTTAGAATTTTTATGTGTTAAAATGACGATGTGTCAAATTTCAATTTACATTACCTGCTCGTATATTCCTCGATCTTCTGATATATCTGTCTACCTAGACCATCTTTCATCTATCCAATCAGTTGCCTCTAAACTATCTGATAGAGATTATTTGCTAGTTTTTGGTGATTTCAACTTACCAGAAGTTACTTGGTCATCTCAATCAGATATATTGGTGCCCTCTGTATTTAACTCTTTCTTAAATGGCCTTTCGGAGCTATCTCTTTATCAAATAAATACTGTTCCTAATTGTAGCGGTAGAATGCTTGATTTAATTTTCTCTTCTGACATTTTACTAAACACTATCTCTAGAATAAATCCCTTAGTTCTTCCTGAAGATCCCTATCATCCTACATTGGACCTGGTTCTAACTCTGCCAACCTCTATGCAAACTGCAACTGTTTCCCCTATAATAAAATCACGTTGTTTTCGTAGGACCGATTTCCAAAAATTGAATTGTTTAATTTTGGAACATGAATGGTCATTTCTTTATTCATGTTCTGATCTAAATGAATGCATTTCATTTTTTTATTCCTCTATGAACTCATTTTTTGATCAATGTGTTCCTGTTACTTTTCCCGTAAAGTCAAATAGGCCTCCTTGGTTTTCACGTGAGGTAGTAAGGCTAAAAAATTTGAAGTCGCGGTATTTTAAAAAGTTTAAATTAACTCGTAATCCTTCCGATTTTACACGTTATATTGCTGCAAGAGCAAACTTTATTGCTCTGAACGCAAATTGTTACAAAAAGTATTTGCGTCGCTGCCGTTTGCAGTTTGCTCAGGACCCAAAGCAGTTTTATAACTTTGTTAACTTAAAACGTAAATCAAGTAGATTTCCTCCCTCTCTATCATACGAAAATAAGGAAGCAACTAATGATCAGGCAGCTGCCGATTTGTTTGCAGACTTTTTTCAATCAACTTATTTAACAGAACCTTATAGTTCCCCTTTACATCCATACCCTTATAGTATAGAAAATTTTAACACTATCTTCTGTCCTTCTATCGACAAAACCTCTCTACTAATTGATCTTAAATCGATAAAACCCGTTTTTTCTCCTGGCCCTGACGGAATTCCAGCATGCGTACTTAGATTTTGTGCTGATTCGATTTTGAATCCAATTCATAAACTATTTGACTTGTCACTATCCAATAGTTATTTCCCACCTATTTGGAAAAACTCTTTTTCCATTCCTCTTCACAAAAGTGGTTCTTACCATGATGTGAAGAACTATAGATGTATTTCCAAGTTGTCCGCAATTCCTAAGATTTTTGAAAAAAATTGTACGGCCCAGTTAACTTTTATGTGTAAATCTATAATTTCACCCCATCAACATGGGTTTATAAAGGCAAGATCAACAGCTACTAATCTTTAAGAATTCTCATCTCACATCAATCTAGGATTTCGGAACCAAATGCAAACTGATGTGGTCTATACTGACTTCAGTAAAGCATTTGACTCCGTAAATCATAATCTCTTAGTTCATAAGTTAAATTTGATTAGTTTTCCTCAAAAGCTCCTTCTGTGGATATCCGATTATTTATCTAACAGGTCTCAACGAGTTCTTTTTAAAGAATGTCTCTCTAAGCCGATCTTAGTTACTTCTGGTGTTCCTCAGGGCAGCCACCTTGGACCATTGCTATTTAACCTTTTTATTAACGATCTTCCTTCAATACTCCTTCACTCTAACATTCTTATGTATGCTGATGATGTGAAACTCTGTTTGACACACAATGATCCAGCAAATAACCTTCTTCAAACAGATCTTGATTTGTTTTTTGAATGGTGCAGCCATAATCTGCTGCATCTTAACTGTTTGAAGTGCAAGGTTATGTCATTTTACAGATGTAACTATCATGTCATCGATTACAATCTTAACCTAACCCCACTCTTAAGAATATCTGAAGTAGCTGATTTAGGTATCCTCTTTGATCATAAATTGAAATTTGATCGTCACATTACACAAATTGTCAATAAGGCATTTCGACTACTCGGGTTCATCAAAAGATGGGCCAAAGAATTCGAGGATCCTTACACGACAAAGTTGCTTTACACTTCTCTTGTTCGTCCAACTCTTGAGTATGGGTCTTGCGTGTGGTCGCCGCAATACCATATTCACCAAGATAGATTTGAGTCTGTTCAAAAGCAGTTTCTACTCTTTGCCTTGCGCAGTTTTAATTGGGTTCCGGGTGTAGACTTACCACCATACTCTAGTAGACTCCTTCTAATTAACCTACCTTCCTTAACTAACCATCGTATTATGTTAGGCGTTATGTTTATTGTAAAGCTAATAAAGTACAATATAGATTCCCCTACTCTGCTTACTCAACTTAATTTCTGTATTCCTTCTAAAGTTACTCGTAATTTTATGCCACTATCCTTGGCCTTTTGTAATACTAACTATAGCTTGCATGATCCCTTCCGAGTTCTCTGTGCTGACTACAACAGACTGTCTAGAGTTTTCAACTCCGAGTTCTCCCTTTACTCTGTTAAACTGTCTATCCTCAATCAATTAACACTACATGCTAACAACTAATATTAATCTACCGATCTGATTGGGTTTTACTGGGTTTTCCCCAATCCTTTGCAGCAAATGTTGGATCGTGAATTCTTGTTTTGTTATCCCCAGCTTAAATTTAAAAATATATACTTTTAATTAATTTTAATTCTAAACTTATTGCAAAATTTTAATTTCAAATTCTAAATTATTTTCTTTTTTTTTTAAAAAATCTTCAATTTTAATTCGATGTAATCTAGTTTTTAATTTTAATTTTAAGTCGACTGTTTTAGTTGACGTTAAATAAATAAATAAATAAATAAATGGCACACAGGAATCTTCATGCTAAATTTGGTGTCCTTAGCTTTTGTAATAGCTGAGATCGGATCAGACAGACGGTAAGAAAAATGGCTCAATCGACTCGGCTAGTGATCTAGAGTAAGAATATATATACTTTGTGGGTTCTACCACGCCTCCTTCTGCCTGTTACATAAATTTGCATAAAGTTAGTATACCCTGTTTTGACCATTTTCAATGATCGAAGGGATAAACAGAAGGATACATTTTTGATCAGTGTTAAAAGGTAAGATGATATATCCCCCGTCTGTCTGGCTATTCGTCTGCAGAATAACATACATACATATATCTCCAATATTGTAATAATTACGATTACCAAAATTTGCTTATAATTTCTCCCAGATCCAGTTTGTTGTAGTATTTCCATAGAAAAGTAGTTTGTGAAGAGAAAAATGTTTTTTCTGTGAAAAACTTTTTTTAACTAGTTTTTTCTGATACATAATTCAAAAACGTCATGGTACATTGTTTTACATTTATTGTTCTCATACATATACAAATTATTTTAATTTTAAGTCGACTGTTATAATTGACGTTATATAAAAAAAAAAAAAAAGAACCGTCGCCTGAGCATCGCTCAAGAGCTGTTGAATGACGTCAACAATAACCCAGATTTACTCAAAAGGTTCATAACTGGTGACGAATCATGGGTATATGGTTATGATATCGAAACCAAAGCCCAATGGAATAGCCCAGGTGAGCCAAGACCGAAAAGAGCCCGCTAAGTTCGATCAAATGTCAAAGTTTTGCTCACTGTTTTCTTTGATTACCATGGCGTGGTGTATCAGGAGTTCTTACCATATGGTCGTACGGTCAATAAACAGTATTATCTTGAAGTTATGCGCCGTTTGCGAGAAGCAATACGAAGAAAACGTTCAGCATTGAGGAATAACAATTCATGGTTTTTGCATCACAGTAATGCCCCTGCTCACTCATCTTTGCTTGTGAGAGATTTTTTGGCCAAAAACAACACCACAATCATGCCTCAGCCACCATATTCACCGGATTTGGCCCCATGTGACTATTTCTTGTTCCCAAAAGTAAAGAGACCTATGAAAGGACGGAGATTTGCAACGATTGAGGAGATAAAGACTGCATCGCTGGAAGAGCTCAAGACTATACCGAAAAGTGCTTATGAGAAGTGCTTTGAGGATTGGAAAACCGTTGGCATAAGTATATGAGGGGGATTACTTTGAAGAGGACAACATAAATATTGATAAATAAATAAATATTTTTTCTTGAAAATACAAAGTCACCTTACTTTTTGAACACAGCTCGTATATACTCGTATATGACGTACTGGAATTTGAGGAAAATCGTGCACACACACCATTACATCGTGACTTGTGGCATAGGTATTATTTACCTGCACACGAGTGCAGTGATTTATCTACATGTGGCAATTGTTAAACTAGGTGTTTTGTTTATTACCATTTTTTGTAGTTGGGTTGTGTAATAAAATTAATGTTAATAGAGAAATTGCTTAAATATGTCTATTTTTAATTGGTTACGCGTATAATTATGATAATATGTACCTTTTATAATTATATACAATAGTAGCTCAGACTCTGTTATGATGTGACCCAAAAGTATAAGTTCTTCAGAACTATTCATATTGTACAGATACTATAAATACTGTATTGTATTGTACAGATAAATAAATAAATAATCAAGCTAATTAATATTTGATTGCTTAATTAGGCTAGGGTCAGAGTTAAACGGAAAAACATCCGTTTCTTTCTAAATAATTATTCCATGTCTTGAGGCTGCTTAAAAGAAACAACTACAACATAGCCAACGCTTTTAAGTTGAAAGCAGAAATGACAATTAAGAAAATATCTTAATATTTGAATAACTTTTAACGAGTATTCCGTATCACAAACATACCAATAAATTAAACAATGGGTAAAATATTTGGTGCATCAACAAATCAACAACAAATATTAGGGCAGATTATTAATAATTATTTTAATTTGCCAATACATTGCAATATATGCAATTGATACAAATTAATCATAAATTATAAATTTTAAATTGGCCAATATCGATAACTCGCAATATATCGAATAATCAAAATTAATACTTATTTAATTGCATATGTATTTATGTGTATACATAAATTAAGTATGCATGAGTGTTAGCATATATGCACATGGATTTTCGATAATTGACATGTGCATGGGAAAGAAGATCGCGCTACACGCTTGCATCTTTCGTCCTTTTCTTTCCTGCTCAAGTAGTATAGTTAAGACGTCATCGACAATGTTTGCTGGTCGAAAGGTTAAAATTGTTTATCTAATATCTTCAGTGTTAATTGTCCGATCGGATTGCAATTTGGAGAATTAGTTCATATTATATTTATCTATATACATATATGATAAAAGAGAACGTTAAGAAATGAGTACTTCGAATGTAAATCGCAATGTAAATAAAATTTGTCGGCTTGCGGGGGCGGTAGGCGTGTTATTCCAAATTGAAAATAAACTTGATCTGCGTATGGCACACAGGAATCTTCATGCTAAATTTGGTGTCCTTAGCTTTTGTAATAGCTGAGATCGGATCAGACAGACGGTAAGCAAAATGGCTCAATCGACTCGGCTAGTGATCTGGAGTAAGAATATATATACTTTGTGGGTTCTACCACGCCTCCTTCTGCCTGTTACATAAATTTGCATAAAGTTAGTATACCCTGTTTTGACCATTTTCAATGATCGAAGGGATAAACAGAAGGATACATTTTTGATCAGTGTTAAAAGGTAAGATGATATATCCCCCGTCTGTCTGGCTATTCGTCTGCAGAATAACATACATACATATATCTCCAATATTGTAATAATTACGATTACCAAAATTTGCTTATAATTTCTCCCAGATCCAGTTTGTTGTAGTATTTCCATAAAAAAGTAGTTTGTGAAGAGAAAAATGTTTTTTCTGGGAAAAACTTTTTTTAACTAGTTTTTTCTGATACATAATTCAAAAACGTCATGGTACATTGTTTTATATTTATTGTTCTCATACATATACAAATTATTTTAATTTTAAGTCGACTGTTATAATTGACGTTATATCAAAAAAAAAAAAAAATCTGAACTTCATCCATAACTACTGAATTTCTCTTGTTTTAAAGTATCTAAAATTTTTTTGCAGGATTCACATGTTGACAATGTCTAAGTCAAGTTTCGTTAATGGAAAATATAACTTTGCCTCAATGGCAGCTTAAATCGGCTTACAACAGCAACAACAGAAACAAACAACAATTTCAGGGATTATAGCACAGATTCTCTTCGCTCTCCACTCACCCTTTCGAACTCTCTCTCTCACTCTTTGCAGCTTCCATGTAGCATTTTAAAGAAGAATTTAATGACCGGATAAAAACGCTAACCACTTTCACACATTGAATAGACGAAAATTAAAAAAACCGACAGCAAAGGCGAGCAGTGACGTCGACTGAAGCAGTGGCAGGGACAGCGACGACTGTGGGCTTTTACAGTCGCTGGAAGTTCGAGGAGGCGACCACAAAGCCAGTGGGACTGCACAGCAACAGTGGCGAGAATCAGTCCGAGGACGACGGCTATATGAGTCTCAGTCGCAAAAAGAAAGTACATTATTTTCATCTATCTCTATTAATAGGTTATATGGGTTAAAAACGAATTAGTAAGATGTTGGGAATTTAAAGACTACAGAAAGTCCAGAACCAATAAGTTCGGAAGATGTGCCCCAGACACCCAGCACAGACACAGTTGATAACGCGGACGAAAAACTAACAAAATTATCGGAGGCGGAGCATGGCTAAGAAGCAACGACGTCACTCACACAAACAACGTAGAGAGTACGAAAGAACACACACACACAAACTCAGAGTGTTGCACCCTTCATCGCATATCGTAATGGAAAATCTTCCTTCCTTTCTCGCACCTGCTTTCACCAACAGCCCAAAGCACGCAGTGTCAACTCAACGCCAGCCACCAATTCCAACTACTCCAGTCTGCCTTGCTGTGGTGTAAAAACTTCGAATCTGGGAGCCATCTCCACTGTCAACTCACCCAATGCGCTGGCCTCTATCCGGGCGGGCAGCTGCAATGCGGAGCGCAATGTACTTGGCATCGACATCAGTGCCGTGCACAACGCTGTAGTGCGTGGAAATCTGGCCAAGCTGCCCGAACTGATGCTTAACGAACATCCGGTGACCATCTATCCGGGTCCCTTGGCTAAGGGGGTGGTGCGCGCAACAAGCTACTGCTCAACTCGGTAAGAAGCAAAAGGAGGTCTGAATCCACACTCTAACAGCAGGTCCACTTCCACGTCATCGGTCTCGCAGCTTACATCGTTTAGCGGCGAAGCTTCGCCTGCTGCATCCAATATGAATATGATGACAACGACGACGACGACGGCGACAGCAATGATTCCCAAGCATCATCTGCAGAAAGATGATTACTCTGAAGATTCGCTGGAGGAGTCCACCATCTCCACAGATCTGACGCCTGTTAAGCGGAATGGCTCTAATGCACTAAATGCGCATGATGAGCTCATTCAGTTTAAGCTCTACACTTGTGCATTAGGCCCACAAAATGTCTTTAAAACAAAAGTCGAAGAAAAACTTCAAATTATTCGGCGCTTGGAAGCCGGTGAGCGTAACGTTACTCTGGCAAAAGAATTCTACGTGAGCCACACAACAATTGCCACAATACAAAAAAAATAAAGAAAAAATTAAAGCTTTATTTAAATAATAATGTCTTAAAGACAAACCGCGTCAGGGTGTTACAGTGGTTCATAATGCAACGCAGTCGCGGAATCCCATTAAGTGGTCCACTGCTTCAGAAAAAAGTCCTCCTTTTATATCAATGACCTTTTGCAAGCGTCCAGGAATAGATTTTACCACATTTTGTAATTTTTCTAATGAGATATCCTGCCAAAGTCCTTGAAGCTCAGTAATCGTCTTTTCTCGCGTTCTTGATAAATTTCAACTTCGTTTTCTTTTTATATAAGCCCACACGTTCTCTATAATATTGAGATCGGGACTTTGAGGCGGCCAATCTAATACATTAACCTCGATATTTCTCAAAAATGCAGATTTCATATGGGCCTTGTGGCATGGAGCGTTGTCCTGCTGCAGTACAAATGATTGGCCAATTAGCCGGTCCCCAGAACTAAATGCGTGGTCATTTAAGACACGTAAATATTTTTCCTTTTTCGTTGTTCCATCAATTGGTATCAAATCGCCCAAGCCATTAAAGCACACACAACCCCAGAACATCACCGATCCTCCACCATGTGGTACCCGCTCGCACACCGGCCTAATTTTTTTACGTACATTCTTTGGCCACCTGCAGTAAATCTTTTTCTTAGATCCGAGGTATTCGAAAGAGCTTTCATCTGTCCATAACACTTGTTTCCAAAACGATTGGGGCTTGTTTAAATGGGACTTAGGAAACGACAACCGTTTTAGCTTGTTTTTTGCTGAAATGGCTGGTAATGGACGAGCTACATAAGTATGGAAATCGCATTCTTTTAGCCGTCTTTCCACAGTTTTTCGACTATTTGATATTTTATGATGCTCTTCAAGCTCAATCGACACTGCTTTGCGTGTAATCAGAAAATTTTCTTTAAATTTCCTCACTAGGCATTATTTTGCGCGGTCTTCCCGATCTGGCCATATTTTAAAGGGATTCATTCTTTTTTTTTCTTTATTTGGTAATATATTGTTTGTTTTTGCACTTTGTATAATTTGCTAAGGTATTCTACAGAAATACCTGCATTATATATAGTAACCATTTCATTTCTTATAACTTCACTTAGTTCGTGTGTTTTGCCCATATTTAACAAAAACTGGTAATGGTTAATTTTAATAAAGGTGATAAAAATAACTTAAGAAACTAAAGCACGTGTTTTGCACCGCAAGCGAATCAACGAAAATGATTATGAAAGGCATTGTCAAAATACTTTTGTCCAGCCAAATTTTCATAGGCTGGCGTACAAAAAATAACAGAAAATAAATATGTACCGTTATAAACGCAAGCTTTTGCTCGCTAAATGCATTAGTTGTTGTCTCTCTCAAAAAATTAATTTAGTTACCGTTACTACTCTCAGTTTGGAGTCAGAAGCGGTGATTGATTGCTTTGCGTTGTATATTATATATGCTAGAGCAAGTTAGTTTTATTATAATTAATTATATTGTATGTACAATTATTTGTATTTGAATTTGTATTAATTAATTAATGAATAAACTTTTTAAAAAAGTTGTGTTAAAATTGAAAATTGTTATACAATTAAAGATCAACAAAAGCCCAACTTAACGAAAGAGCGGCACTTTTTTGGTTACTTTCAGCTATCGATGGATGGTTTGAGGGGTGGCGTTATTACAAAAAAAAAATAAATTAAAGCACACAATTTTCGTGGGCATTATTTCACAAAAAATGTGCCATAACGTCCACGGACGCTATTGCACAAAAAAATTCAAATAAAGCCCACAAAAATTGTGAAATAAAGTCCGCGTATGTTATTACACAAAAAATGTGCAATACCGCAATAACAAGTAACCAACCATTTTAAAATTTGTGAGTAATGTTGCACAACTTTAATTGAGAAATCTACAATAAAAAAATAAGTGCGAACTGCTCTGCCCATATTGCAGGCAAATCGTAAAAAATAATTTAAAAATTTTTCCATAATTTTGTTAAATGATTTGGAAGGCATTTATCCTATAATTCTTTGAATAATTTTTCAATGCCACTTTCAGAATTCACTTATTATAGATACATAAGTTATAATCTCGAAAGGCAAGAAGCCCAATTAATATATTTCATCTTTAAAAATTCTTCATTAACAAATTTGGCTTTTTAAATTTTTTTAGGAATTTGTCATTCATGCATATAATGTGATCTGCTCCGGAACACATTTTTTGTGAAATAACGCCCACGAAAATTGTGAAATAAGATTCGCGGGCTTTATTTCATTTTTTTTTTTGGTAATAACGCCCGCGGCCATTATTGCACTTATTTTGTTAATTAAGGCCTGCGGTCGTTATAGCACATTTTTTGTGTAATAACATACGCGGACTTAATTTCACTATTTTCGTGGGCCTTGTTTCATTTTTTTTTTGCGGTTGTTATTGCACTTTTTTAAGTGTTATAATATCGTTAAATGTAACTGCAAATAGATATCAACAAGAAAATTATAGGAATCTGATTTCAGAGAGAGATCGAGAGAAAGGTGAAACTTGGTGAAGTTTTTCACTAAATACCTTTTGGACTTACGTAAATTACATTTGAACAACTTTCTAGAGCACAACTAAACGAACCTTATCTCTGTACTATGTATGTACATCATTGCATCCTTACATCCTAATCAATCAAACATCCAAATGCCAAGCCATTCGGTGATTTACTCTGCTTGAGTAAACAACACACACACACACAAGAAAAGGAAAACATATGAATGAAAAAATGGAAAATAAAACCTCCATCTAACACTGGTTAGCAGTGATTGAGTTCACAATCACAAATAGAAACAGAAACAACAAAAAATTATATAATTTTTTGAAAGATGAAATGAACTTTAAATATACCATATAACGAAGTAAAAGAACAAGTACACGAAATTTAACAAAGAAATGAAAGAAAAGAGCAATAACGAGAGCAACAGTCGAGCGGCACGCGACAGTGAGATACCCTTGGACGTATGTTGCCATAAAAAGTATCTAATTTTATAATACCAATCGCAAGCTACAAATTAATCATAACACTGCAGTGCGCTGCCACCTGGCATCAATTTCGATACGTTGTCAATAATTTATCGCCGCAATTTTCCTAGAGCAAGACTGCAAAAAGCGGTGTGAGCAGTATATATCGGTATTTCTTTATAAATTTTGAATTGGCCAATATCGATAACTTGCAATATATCGAGTAATCAAAATTAATATTTATTTAATTGCATTTTATAGTTTTGTATTTTTTATTGTTCCTAAAATATGAATTATTAAATAACAATCATATGTGCACGTAAGCATATTATGAATATTATAAATATGTACACAAGCATGTAAATACTTGCATACGTTCATATTCATTTACCACGCCACCTATTGGTTTAGTATTAGTATATATTTATGCACATGTATTTTCGGTAATTGACATGTGCATGGAAAAGAAGAGTCAAGAAACAGCTCGCGCTTCGCGCTCGCATCGTTTGTCCTTTTCTTTCCTAAGCAAGTAATTTAGTTCTGACGTCATCGACAACTTCTTTGCTGGTCGAAGGGTCGAAATGCTTTATCTAATAACTTCAGTGCTTATTGTCCGATCGGATTGCAATTTGGAGGATAAGTTCATATAGTATTTATCTATATTTAAGCAGCACGTTAAGAAATGAGTAAATCGCCATGTTAATCAAAATTTCCGGACTGCGGGGGCGGTAGGCTTGTTATTCCAAATTGAAAATAAACTTGATCTGCGTATGGTATACAGGAATCTTCATGCTAAATTTGGTGTCCCTAGCTTTTGTAATAGCTGAGATCGGCGCGTTCATCCAGACAGACAGACAGATGGACGTCTGGACATGGCTCAATCGACTCGGCTAGTGATCCTAAACAAGAATATATATACTTTTACGTTACATACATTTGCACAAAGTTAGTATACCCTTTTATGACCATTTTCAATGGTCCAAGGGTATAAAAATTTTGAAAATATGAAAGGCGTCACCTTTTTCTTTTTTTAATCAACTTTTTGTATTATTACACAATTTGTCACAATTTGATTTGATTTCTTTTCGCAACTTATTAAGAGGTGGTTTTTTCTTTAGTTTCTGTCTCTTTGAATGGTCAGCGTTCTTTATCACCCTTTGAAACGTTGATTTGCTCGCGTTAACACCACTTTTTTCTCGGATTTTGGCAGAGGAGTCGTGGGAGTTGGAAGCCTCTCGGAGTATTATCCTGCGATCTGCCTTGGTAATGACTCGGTTATTTCCACCTTTAAAGTTCTTTCCATAGGTTTTCTTGTTATAAAGAAAATTGGCTATGGTTTTGCGATGTCTACCGGTTTTTTCAGCGATTTTATGAAAAGACAGCCCGTATTCATAGAAAGCTGTGATTTTGGATTTTTCATCCAAAGATAGGACCGTTCCTCTTCCCATTTTCTCAAAAAATTATATCAAACTTTTAAATTAATCACCGTTAAAAATTTTATTGCTGTGCCTTTCAAATTAAGGAAAATAATCACAATTGCATTTGCAAGCGCTAATCTGATGATGCAAAACACGTGTTAGCTTTTTCATCGAAATTAAGACAAAGCAGAAATAAAAAGATAATGGTTCTTTCTCACAAAGAGGGACAGAATATCGGTGAACAAAAAACAACAACGTTGATGAATTTGCGTACAATGGCAAATTAGATACCATAAGATGAAATAGAGCAATGCAGGGGGCGCTAACCTGATGACGCGCAATGTATATGGGTATGTGTGTGTATTTGAAGGTGTTGATGAACCAGATTAATACAGAAGAAATTATATAGTTGGATAGAAAACAGGCACTAAAAGGATAAACTATTACAAAAGTTAAGAACTAATTAAAATCAATCAGTAATTTTCGAATACAACATCAAGCCATACGCCCCAAAAGTTGCATTTGCTTTTAGAATTAGGATATCAAGATGCATACACTTTATAGTATTTTTATAGACTGTTATGGTTTAGCATCCAACGACTATCATGGTCAATTGATACTCTTTGTGTGTGATGAGGTTTGAATTAATCTTTAGCTTTAGCAAAATATGCCTTGGGACTAATATTTTTGCAAGTTATTAGAGTTATAATTATTATTTTCTTGCATTGTGTATTCAATTAGTGAAGTGGTTTTTAATTTTTTTAATGGTATTTACTAATTAATTCCCCTTCCCTGCTCTTGGACTCACTTCCTGTATCAGAGAATAGTGCTTCAAGACTTTGCGCGCCTTCATGAAGCGCACAATGGCAGATTGCAGAAACAATTTTCGATCCTCGTCAACGGAGTTGATCGTGTGCTCTACCTTCTTCAATTTACCTCTTGTTGTGTCTCCTTTTGTAACGCCGATCTGACCTTAAACTTTGTACGCTTCACTACATAGTATAGTTTTGATGCCTTTTTTTTGTAATAGATAGAGTGATTCAAGAGGAAGGTTTATATGTATAATAACATCCAAATAGTGGAGAAGTACTGTTATTTTTGAGATTTCTAATGTGATGTAAATAATTACATTTTTTCTTCTTACATTGCAAACGCAGGCTGAACCTTACGAGTTTTATCAAAATAATGTACTAAGTATTGAACACATTGAAAAGGTCTACAGAAAAGTCCGTGATGGTATATGTCTATTTCTTATGGATAACCCACAATAACTTTTTTTGTAATTTACTTTTTACTATTATAAGTATTAATCCTTAACAAATTAAATACCGAGAATACATTGTTCATTTAATATAGACTATATGGCTCTTTACATGATTTAAGTGAATATTTTCGAAGATTGTATTACAGATTTAAAAATTGCGGGACGTAGCGTTTGCGGCGGTACCGACCGGCCGCCCGGTTCGGCAAGGCACGCGCCTATAAATAGCGCGTCTGAGGCCGCGGTTTTCCTTATAGCACTTTGAATTTAGCAGCGATCGCACGCGTTTATTATATCGGAGCTCTCCAGCGAGGAAAATAGCAATACTTCGCACGAATAGCAAATTATTTTTTTCCTCTCCAGCGAGGAAAATAGCAATACTTCGCACGAATAGCAAATTATTTTTTAAGTACTTTTAATTTAATTAAAAGCGTTGTTTAAATTAAGGTATTTCAGTAAAAAACAAAATAACTGAATAGAATAGGTATCTTTTGATTTTTATGATTGTTGATTATCTTTTGTTTCTAAATGGTATGAATTTAGATATTTTTTACTGCGGTACATACTAATAATACGGCAATTTGTGCAAAATACATATAGAACTGAGTAAATTTTGTACAGATACAGAAATTATAAATTCATGTCTGGAAGACGTCGTCGTGATGATAATTTGCAAAGAAAATCAGAGTTACACAGCTTATAATATCCTTTGCTATGTCGTAGAGAAAATGTTTATGCCATTAATATTTCTCAAGTATCAAAAACAGTGTCGTGTATGAACTACTATTGATACCGTATAATGACAAGACGTAACAATTTCAATACTTTGATTAGATATGGAATATTAACAAACCAATATGCGAAAATTGAATCTGAGAGTTTGGGCTACATCCGTAATAATCAAACTAAATTGAGAGCTGAAAATTACGTTCATCTTCAGATTGCTTTACAGGTGAATGAACATCGCAACGGCATTGGGCAGTTGGTTATACTACCTTCATCATTCACAGGTGGACCTCAATATTTACACGAAAAATCGAAAGACGCCATGACTTACGTAAGAAATTACGGCAAACCTGGTTTATTTATAACTGCACCATGTAATACAACGTTCACAGTTTTCTGTAGTGTATTTAGTATCAGCATTGCACCCGTGCGAAGCCGGGGCGGGTCGCGAGTATTTCTATAATCGAAGTTCAATTCGATTTGCGTGTCTCCCGAGAGATTCTCTGAGCTGGCATTCAGCAGTTTGGACTCGATAATCGGTTGCATGTGCTTCTGAAAGGCCTCATCGTTCAGCTGCAGCGTGTACTGTATCTCCCGACAGCTCAGAGTGTCGCAGGTCTCGAACAGCAGTATGATCGCCATCTGAAACGTTTGCATGTGACAATATACGACTTTTTAAGGTGACTCAGTTTCAGTTTATTGAACTTGTTCGGATCTGTGGAGACCGAAATGTCGGTGAATATACCATGCAGTTTGTTGGTGAACTCATAGCCGCAGGCTTGCTGCAAATACAATATATAGAAATAGAATTACATTTATAATTCCTCGATTAATTTGATTTGGTATAAATTTGTCGCACCTTTAGGCGATTGATCATGCCCTACTCGGCATCCATGCTCTGGCTCTGCTCATGTAGTAGACGCCTGGCCAGCAGCTTGCTGTAGAACTTCTGATAGACATCCTTGTCTTCTATGTACGAGTACTTGAATATGCTTATGTTGATGGTGAGTTTCTGATCGATTTCAGCTTCGCAGGTCTTCGATTTCTTAAATAGACTATCACAGTATTTGACAACGTACTCAGCGCTGCGACCCGGCTTCCTTTCGCTCAGACGACGATTAATCACACTGGCGCAGGCTTTGACCAGGGCGCTGAGGAACAGCGAATCGTTCTCGAAGACATCGACGATTAGTTGCTGATATTTCTGATGCACATTAAGCATATTATCAACGAATGCAATGTATTGTATATGTTCTCCCCTTTCAATGCATACACCGTCTCTAGACCCTCGTTCTTGATGTGCTCCAGAAATGTTTGTATCAGTTCAGACTTCAGTACATCGGGAATTGGCTTAAGCACAATGTACATGTTGCGCAGATCCTGACGCCGCTCATCCGATACCATGACCCGACATTCGGAGTAGATGAAACCCAGGCGGTCGTTGATAAACTTCTCCTCGCACTGCTTGCGCAGCTTGGGAAGCGAACTGACATGCAAGAATTTCTGTGCTCGTTTGTTCTCATACTCGAGGATCTTGATCCCCTCCTGCATGTACTGGGTACTACATTGGTGTACAAGGCGCCGCTGGCGTCGAGCACGGGTCTCTCGAAGAACTCCTGGTAGAGCTTCAGCGAACCGGCTTTATTGCAATCCTGCACCTCGACAAAGCTGTGTATGACACCGTTTATGACCTGCACGCGATGCGAGTCTAGAGTGCCACAGCTGGTCCGATCGGCCGCAATACCCTGGAGTATGTGACGCAGAAGATCCTGGGTTATATACACCATCATGTACTGACGCCAAATGTCCAATCCAAGCTCACCAATTTCCATTTGCTCGGCTGCATCGCTCGACAGATTGCCATAGAATAATTCCGTGTCGGTGGATTTTTGCTTCTTAATGTGCTGCTGGTTAAGGTAACTCAGTTGGCGGTAGCAGCAGCAACTTACATATACAACTGATGTAGAGACTTAATGCCCTGGCTATACTCCATCCAGGTGGTGTAGTAGCGCTGCATCAGAACCGGTTTACTGCTCGTGTTTTTCGCATTACCCGCGTCCTTCTCATTCAGCGAAAAAGATGGCGCTACACGCTCGAACCGTTCATCCCTTTCTTTTCTGCACAAGAAATAGTTCAGATGTCATCAACCATTTGACCATTTGTTGACCATTTTGATGTGAACATGTGATGTTGATTTTCATTGAATACAAAATTGGTTATATTTTATTCTTCTAAGAATGCATATTGTCTTCTTGCTCTGTCTAATGTCTCCATACATATGTATGTACATATATTTGTATAAATATATATTTATATACGAGGTGTGTTGAAAAAGTAAAGTGACTTTTCAAATTTCGCGGGCAATGTACTTTCGATTATCGATATTTTGTTTTGTTATGTTGGTACACTCTTCCCAAACATCTGTTCCAAGATTCAAGTAAATGGCATTTTTTGTTTGGTTGTGAGAGGCGTAAAAGTTATAAGTATTTTGCGTGCTCGGTGATTTTTTGCTAAATTTTGACCAAAAGAACCGTCGCATGCGCATCGCTCAAGAGCTGTTGAATGACGTCAACGATGGCCCAGATTTACTCAAAAGGGTCATAGCTGGTGACGAATCATGGATATATGGTTATGATACTTTTTGATTGCCCGCGATATTTGAAAAGTCACTTTACTTTTTCAACACACCTCATATAGTTACTGCGTAATGAAGATATTGAAGTAGCAAAGCAGAGCTAAGAAGTTTCAGATACAGTACAAGAATATATATAAATATAGATAAACAAATGGTTCCATCGCATCGTTACTCACCGGCAATGGACAGGAGCAGAAGAATTTTGGTCAGGGGTAAGTTGGGCAATCACGGCAATCGCAATGAGGATGAGCACACTAAAGTTTCTCACATAGGACGGAAACAGGATACTTCCGGCTGGAACAGCGTCCCGCATTTGCTCCAAAAACGATTCCGGCCGCAAGTGCTCGGCCGTGACAATGAATACACTCTTGCTCACAATGAGCTCGGTGCGAATGAAGGTGGCGAAGAAGAACTGTCGGGGTGAGAAATCAATAGAAGGACTTGAGCACGCTTTCCTTCTGTGTAGTAGTACGTACTAGCGTAGTATGTGCGTATGTAGAGCAGTAGTTGAGCACATCGATGCACTGCACCAACAGCGCGGCCAGCAGAGGCAACGAGCTACAAGGTACACGAAAGACGACATAGGATTGTTTTAGTTCCGGGTTCTTGAAGCGTAGAAAGATGTTCGTGTCCTTGGTCAAGTTTCTGGGAAGGAACACAGACGATGTGTGAGTGGAAGTGTAGTGGTTAGCTCACAAGCCCCAATTTTTGACACATGAACCCAGAGCGTAACCGTAATCTGACCAACAACTATATAAACTAAATTGGAGAGAATTTTAAATTTCTACGTCTCAATTTAAATTTAATTTGATTCCTTGTTAGCTTTTAGGGTTGCCAAGACTACAGGAATTTTTATGATGGTTAATTTGCTACCATAAATTATATTTGCATTTATCCATAATATATATTATTGAAATTATTATAATAAAATACTATTATGTATTTCAGTTTTTGGCTTATCGGGCTAGCCAAACAGTAAAAACACTTTATTTTTCTTCTTCTTTATATATGAATATTTCATTCAACACATCCGCACGCTCTTGTCGTCTGACAGCGAATGAATAATTACTCTTAGAACATGATAAGTGAGAGGGGACAACAACTGAATGAGTGAGAACAATACCATAAGTGAGCGCAGTCTCACTTTCCAAGATCTCCTTGGTTTTCACTACTCTCAAATAATCACACCACACAACATTGTATATGTGTAACTTTGGTATTTTCAACACCCCACCTCATAAGCATTTGCTTCAAAGAATTGTGAAAACCCAGTAAAACCCAATTAGTTCAAACAAAATAACATAAATTAACAAGATTCGATTAGATAAACATAGTAATGGTTAGACTAGGAATTGTTTCGGTTTAATTATGGTTATTTATATAAAGAGAATCAAACTCCATATTAAAAACGAGAGCAACAGTCGAGCGCCACGCAACAGTGGGATACCCTTGGACGTATGTTGCTATAAAATGTATCTAATTGTATAATTAAATGAAATATTTGTGATTTGTATTGGTGATCGGCTGTGTTTTTATTTTGCTCCGCTTATTTTATTTTTTTAAACTAGAAACTAACGTGATTTGCTATATTCATTGTGTTTTAAATTTGTGTACAGTGTCTGTGCTAACAAGTGAGATTCACGGGAGTCTGGCATAACTACTAAAATTGTGTTTAAAGTAGTTTTTATTCTTGTTTAACTGACGCGTCTTAAGCGTCTTGCTATTCTTTGTTTTTGTTCCTATTTCGCTCTCCCACGCTCATTCGCGCTTACATCGCTCTCTCAGAGGGCTGCGCTGTGCTAAGAGTTATAGTTGTGTTGTTGCTCTTTCTTGTTTTCGTGTCTCGCGCTCTCGCTCTCACGCTTTATTACGCTCTCTGGTATACTAGTAGTGGTAATCAGCTGTGTATCATTAGATTTTTCTGCTTTCTTGCTCTTTTTTAACTTTTTCCTTTTGGAACTAATATTTTGTATTTCGCTTTAACATTCTTGTTTGTTTTTTTGGTGTTCCCTACCATATTTCTTGTAGGCTTATTAGTCCGCAGTAAAACTGCTGGTGTGCTCTGCAACCTCTTGCAAATGCAAGGCCGATTCAAAGCCAGACTTTGTTTCTTGCTGGTTGTGTGATAAATTCTATCACATAAAATGCATCGGCTTAAAAGCACGAATCAAAGACACCCTCAACGGCAATGATTCTGGCCTGAAATGGTCATGCGAAGTTTGTCGGGTGAAAGAACTGACTTTGAGTAAGATGCTTAGGGTGACCAAATTAAAATTTGAAAAGCTGCGTGCAGCATTTTCAAATCTCCAATCTGAATTTTCAGATATGGAAACTAAATTTACTAATTTCGAATGTTCCGCTGAGCCTTCCGCACTTCCACCGGCAACTCCTTCAGGTATAACATCTCCAGTTATTGCCTACTTAACCCCCTCTACTTCTACGTCTCCTAACATTCCTCTAGCCGCCCCGGCTGTTTTGTGCGATCCACCACTTTTGATCGTCACCTCTCCAGTCGTGCCTTTATCCAAAAAGAATCTTTAAAATTCTTTTGATAACACTGCCGTCAATACGCAAACGGTTGTTTCAAACGTTAAATCGCTTGTCGCGGTTAAGCCTAAGAAACATGTTTTCGTTTCACGCCTTGCACCTGATACTTCGATTGAAGATGTAAAATCATTTATTCAATCAAAAATTGCTGTACCTAACATTGTAGTAGAAAAGTTTAAATTTAACTACACGCGAGATATCCTTCAAAATAAGTATACCTGCAGACAATTTTCAATCTGTTTGCAGCGGAGCCTTCTGGCCGCCTGACTTATATGTAAAAGAGTATTCTCCAAAACCAAAAAATCGAACTGCGGTACCACTTCCTTCAACTTCTCGCGCCTCTTCTTCTTCTAGTGGAGCATCAAAAAACCAGTAGAGATTTCCCATCTTTATTTAGCTTATCAAAACGTTAGAGGCCTAAACTCTAAGCTCTCTAAATTGTTTATGAATAGTGTTTCGTTCGATCATCAAATTTTAATAATTACTGAAACCTGGTTAAAACCTGATGTAGATAACTGCTCAATTTTTCCTAATAAGTACTCCTCCTTCAGATGTGACCGTTTATCACGAATTGGAGGTGGTGTTCTTATAGCTGTAAGGTCAGATCTTCCTTCCGAACTTGTTCCATTAGACCATGGTTGTTCCTTAGAATTTTTATGTGTTAAAATGGCGATGTGTCAAATTTCAATTTACATTACCTGCTCGTATATTCCTCCCTCTTCTGATATATCTGTCTACCTAGACCATCTTTCATCTATCCATCAGTTGCCTTTAAACTATCTGATAGAGATTATCTGCTAGTTTTTGGTGATTTCAACTTACCAGAAGTTACTTGGTCATCTCAATCAGATATATTGGTGCCCTCTGTATTTAACTCTTTCTTAAATGGCCTTTCGGAGCTATCTCTTTATCAAATAAATACTGTTCCTAATTGTAGCGGTAGAATGCTTGATTTAATTTTCTCTTCTGACATTTTACTAAACACTATCTCTAGAATGAATCCCTTAGTTCTTCCTGAAGATCCCTATCATCCTACATTGGACCTGGTTCTAACTCTGCCAACCTCTATGCAAACTGCAACTGTTACCCCTATAATAAAATCACGTTGTTTTCGTAGGACCGATTTCCAAAAATTGAATTGTTTAATTTTGGAACATGATTGGTCATTTCTTTATTCATGTTCTGATCTAAATGAATGCATTTCATTTTTTTATTCCTCTATGAACTCATTTTTTGATCAATGTGTTCCTGTTACTTTTCCCGTAAAGTCAAATAGGCCTCCTTGGTTTTCACGTGAGGTAGTAAGGCTAAAAAATTTGAAATCGCGGTATTTTAAAAAGTTTAAATTAACTCGTAATCCTTCCGATTTTACACGTTATATTTGCTGCAAGAGCAAACTTTATTGCTCTGAACGCAAATTGTTACAAAAAGTATTTGCGTCGCTGCCGTTTGCAGTTTGCTCAGGACCCAAAGCAGTTTTATAACTTTGTTAACTTAAAACGTAAATCAAGTAGATTTCCTCCCTCTCTATCATACGAAAATAAGGAAGCAACTAATGATCAGGCAGCTGCCGATTTGTTTGCAGACTTTTTTCAATCAACTTATTTAACAGAACCTTATAGTTCCCCTTTACATCCATACCCTTATAGTATAGAAAATTTTAACACTGTCTTCTGTCCTTCTATCGACAAAACCTCTCTACTAATTCATCTTAAATCGATAAAACCCGTTTTTTCTCCTGGCCCTGACGGAATTCCAGCATGCGTACTTAGATTTTGTGCTGATTCGATTTTGAATCCAATTCATAAACTATTTGACTTGTCACTATCCAATAGTTATTTCCCACCTATTTGGAAAAACTCTTTTTCCATTCCTCTTCACAAAAGTGGAAAAAATTTTACGGCCCAGTTAACTTTTATGTGTAAATCTATAATTTCACCCCATCAACATGGGTTTATAAAGGCAAGATCAACAGCTACTAATCTTTTAGAATTCTCATCTCACATCAATCTAGGATTTCGGAACAAAATGCAAACTGATGTGGTCTATACTGACTTCAGTAAAGCATTTGACTCCGTAAATCATAATCTCTTAATTCATAAGTTAAATTTGATTGGTTTTCCTCAAAAGCTCCTTCTGTGGATGTCTCTCTAAGCCGATCTTAGTTACTTCTGGTGTTCCTCAGGGCAGCCACCTTGGACCATTGCTATTTAACCTTTTTATTAACGATCTTCCTTCAATACTCCTTCACTCTAACATTCTTATGTATGCTGATGATGTGAAACTCTGTTTGACACACAATGATCCAGCAAATCACCTTCTTCAAACAGATCTTGATTTGTTTTTTGAATGGTGCAGCCATAATCTGCTGCATCTTAACTGTTTGAAGTGCAAGGTTATGTCATTTTACAGATGTAACTATCATGTCATCGATTACAATCTTAACCTAACCCCACTCTTAAGAATATCTGAAGTAGCTGATTTAGGTATCCTCTTTGATCATAAATTGAAATTTGATCGTCACATTACACAAATTGTCAATAAGGCATTTCGACTACTCGGGTTCATCAAAAGATGGGCCAAAGAATTCGAGGATCCTTACACGACAAAGTTGCTTTACACTTCTCTTGTTCGTCCAACTCTTGAATATGGGTCTTGCGTGTGGTCGCCGCAATACCATATTCACCAAGATAGAATTGAGTCTGTTCAAAAGCAGTTTCTACTCTTTGCCTTGCGCATTTTTAATTGGGTTCCGGGTGTAGACTTACCACCATACTCTAGTAGACTCCTTCTAATTAACCTACCTTCCTTAACTAACCGTCGTATTATGTTAGGCGTTATTTTTATTGTAAAGCTAATAAAGTACAATATAGATTCCCCTACTCTGCTTACTCAACTTAATTTCTGTATTCCTTCTAGAGTTACTCGAAATTTTATGCCACTATTCTTGGCCTTTTGTAATACTAACTATAGCTTGCATGATCCCTTCCGAGTTCTCTGTGCTGACTACAACAGACTGTCTAGAGTTTTCAACTCCGAGTCCTCCCTTTACTCTGTTAAACTGTCTATCCTCAATCAATTAACACTACATGCTAACAACTAATATTAATCTACCGATCTGATTGGGTTTTACTGGGTTTTCCCCAATCCTTTGCAGCAAATGTTGGATCGAGAATTCTTGTTTTGTTATCCCCAGCTTAAATTTAAAAATATATACTCTTAATTAATTTTAATTCTAAACTTATTGCAAAATTTTAATTTCAAATTCTAAATTATTTTCTTTTTTTTTTTTAAATCTTCAATTTTAATTCGATGTAATCTAATTTTTAATTTTAATTTTGAGTCGACTGTTTTAGTTGACGTTAAATAAATAAATAAATAAATAATAATCGGAAGCTACAAATTAATCATAACACTGCAGTGCGCTACCACCTTGCATCAGTTTCGATACGTTGTCAATAATTTATGGCCGCAATTTTCCTAGCGCAAGACTGCAAAAAGCGGTGTGAGCAGTATATATCGGTATTTCTTTATAAATTTTGAGTTGGCCAATATCGATAACTTGCAATATATCGAGTAATCAAAATTAATATTTATTTAATTGCATTTTATAGTTTTTTACTGACCCTAAAATATGAATTATTAAATAATAATCATATGTGCACGTCAGCATATTATGAATATTATGAATATGTACACAACCATGTAAATACTTACATACATTCATATTCATTTACCACGCCACCTATTGGTTTAGTATTAATATATATTTATGCACATGAATTTTCGGTAATTGACATGTGCATGGAAAAGAAGAGTCGAGTATCAGCTCGCGCTTCGCCCTTTTTTGACCATTTTCAATGGTCCAAGGGTATAATAAATTTTGTTTTGCTTCTTTAGGTGATTGTTATTATTCAAGGCTCGATTAGCCCCAGTAGATGTCGTAGTGCAGTGAATCTGGCAGTTGGTACCATTTTATTATCAAGAGTTGAGGGCGTAATCCAAATACATCAGAGTGAATTACAACCAGTGGAACGCTACAGTCAGGTGCTGACTGTATAAGGCCATGGATTATAGTACTATATATTGTAAAAACTAAATACAAGTTAGTATTTGTATTTTTTATATTATTATTTATATTATATTTAAAGAAAGCAATTTAATTAAGTTGAATATTATTATTAATAATATTATATTATTAAAATAACCACTATACCGATTAATTCGCTATAAGTTATTAATTCGCAATGAAAATTGGGCTTTATTTTGACCATTCATTGAATACAAAATTTGTTATATTTGTTTCTTCTAAGAATGCATATTGTCTTCTTGCTCTGTCTAATGTCTCCACGCATGGGTAAGTTCTTAATGTCATATGTATGTACAATATATTTGTATAAATATATATTTATATACGAGGTGTGTTGAAAAAGTACAGTGACTTTTTAAATTTCGAGGGCAATGTACTTTCGATTATCGATATTTTGTTTTGTTATGTTGGTACATTCTTCCCGAACATCTAAGATTTAAGAGAATGACATTTTTTGTTTCGTTGTGAGAGGTTATAAAGGTTATAAGTATTTTGCGTGCTCGGTGATTTTTTGAAACTTTTGTATTTTCAACACCCCAGCTCATAAGTTACACTGATACACATCAATCAAAAATTAAATGAAATTAAAAAATAACTTGGGGAACCCAGTAAAACCCAATTAGTTCCTTCAAAAAAACATAAATTAACAAGATTCGATTAGATAAACATAGTAATGGTTAGACTAGGAATTGTTTTGGTTTGATTATTGTTATTTATATAAAGAGAATCACACTCCATATTAAAAATAAATTTTATTTGCTTCTTCAGGGGATTGTTATCATTCAAGGCTCGATTAGCCCCAGTTGGTGTCGTATTGCAGTGTATGGGAATTATTATTTCAATATAATAATAAAATAAGTTAAAGTATTTTACCAGCCAGCCCATCAGCCAAATAGTACAATAAAAACACTTTTATTAGTTTCCTTCAAATATTTATTTTATTCTTAACACAACCGTCACAGCCGCACGCTCTCGTTGTCTTCAAGTGAATTAAACGATAAACTCAAGAATATTAAATTAAGTGGCAACTACAACTGAGTGGCAACTTCAATTGATTGAGAGAGCACAATAAGGGAGTGGATCCTCTCTTTCCGAGATCCCATTGATCTCACCACACTTGCATACATTTAATTTTGTATATGTGTGACTTTTGTATTTTCAACACGCCACCTCAAAAGTTACATTGATACAAATTGATTAAAAATTAAATGAAATGAAAAATTACTTTCAGACGAGTGCGTGCGTTTTCTAATGGTTGTATTCTTGTTCTTTTCTTTTTCTCTTTTTCTTCTGGCGTCTCTTTTTCTGAACCAGCATTTGCTGCAATGACTTGGGAAAACCCAGTAAAACCCAATTAGTTCAATCAAACAAAAATTTAACAAGGTTTGATTAGAAATTAATGGTTAGACTATGAATTGTTTTGATTATGGTTATAAAAAATGCAGGCTTCAGTTAGCCCCAGTTGGTTCCGGAGTGCTGTGAATCTGGCAGTTGGTAGTGGCTTTGTAAAAATATCGGCCAACTGTAAATCTGTGGGAAGATACCTAACACAAATTAGTTTGTTTTCAATTTGTTCCTTGGTAAAATGATATTTGATATCTATGTGCTAAGTTCGCTTGTGGCAAGTAGGATTATTGGCTATACTTATACAACCTTGGTTATCCTCGAAAATAATTATTGGACCATTTAATTTTAATCTCATTTCATCTGTTAATGATTTAAGCCATAATGCTTTCCTTACTCCTTCGAATAAGGCCATATATTCAGCTTCAGTGGATGAAGCAGCAACAAATTTTTGTTTCATAATACTCCAGCAAATTGAACAATTTTCAAACATTTTAAATATATACCCTGTAGTTCTTCTTCTGTCAGTCTCATTTCCGGCCCAATCTGAATCAACATACCCCATAAGAATTTTGTTTACTTTTAAACTCCTTTTAAATGATAACTTCAAGTCGCCAGTTCCTTTGAGGTATCTTAAAATTCTTTTAAGACTTAAGATACTTATTGATGTACTTAAATCGGTGTAAATGTCGTGTACATAACATTACATACATTAAACAACCAATCAAATTCCTACATGGTGCTTTATATGATTCTTCTACTTGCAAAGCCTCATAATTCAATTTGCTTGGAAGAGGAGTCGTAACTGGATTACAATCTTCCATATTGAATTTCTTTAAAACATTTTTAATTTACGCAGATTGACTGAGATGAATTTCATCACATTTTCTATCAATTTTCATACCAATAAAATATCGTATTGCAGTGCACTCTCAAATACCACAAACCAGCATCTTGCAGCTTGTTTCAGACCATAAATTTCTTTATGAAGTTTACATACTTTATTTCCATCATACTGGATTAAACCTTTTGGAATCTTCATATAAATTTCATCTTTTAATTCTCCATTTAAAAATGCTGTTTTGACATCCATATGATGGATCAGTAAATTATATTAATTTGAAAATGCTAAAAGATATCTAAAACAAGAAATTCGTACAACTGGTGCAAACGTCTCATCATAATCCATCATACGAGGGTCGTTTGATAAGTCCGTGACTTTTTGAATAAAATATATTTTTTTCGTCAAAGAAGCGTTTTATTTCTCAACATAATCTCCTTTTAGCTCTATACATTTAGTCCAGCGTTTTTCCAATTTTTTTATTCCTTCCAAATAATAGGTTTTCTCAAGGCCCTCAAAATAGTCGTTTGTTTCTGTGATGACCTCTTCATTTGACCCGAATCTCTTACCGCCGAGCCATTTCTTCATGTTTGGAAACAAAAAATAGTCACAGGGGGCTAAATCTGGAGAATATGCTGGATGGGGTAGCAGTTCGTAGCCCAATTTATGAAATTTTGCCATGCTGACTACACACGTGTGCACCCGTGCATTGTCCTGATGGAACAGCACTTTTTTTTTCGCCAAATGCGGTCGTTTCTGCTTCAAATCAATATCGAATCTGTCCAAAAGCTCTGAATAATATTCGCCGGTGATCGTTTTACCCTTTTCAAGGTAATCGATGTGAATGATACCTTGTGCATCCCAAAAAACTGTGGCCATGACCTTGTTGGCCGACAGACCCACCTTGGCCTTCTTTGGTGCACGTTCACCCGGAGAAACCCACTGTCTTGATTGTTCTTTGGTCTCTGGTGTGGTGTGGTGGATCCATGTTTCGTCTACGGTAACGAAACGGCGCAAAAATTCGTTTGGATTGCGGTTGAACATCGCCAAACACTCCTTTGAAATGGTCACACGGTTGCGCTTATGGTCGTGTGTGAGCAATCGCGGCACCCATCGCGCGGAAAGCTTTTTCATGTCCAAATATTCATGTAAAATGTGATGTACCCGTTCAGTTGAGATGCCTACAGCCTCAGCTACCTCACGCACTTTCATTCTCCGATCATCCAATATCATTCCATGGATTTTGTCGACGATTTCTGGCATGACGACCTCTTTTGGGCGACCTGAACGTTCGGCATCACTTGTACTGGTACGACCACAACGGAACTCAGTAAACCATTTCTTAACCATTGAAATTGATGGTGCAGAGTCCCCATAATATTTATCAAGTCTTTCCTTGGTTTCGGTGATGGATTTTTTACGCAAAAAATAATGCTTAATTAGCACACGAAATTCACTTTTTTCCATTTTCGTTAAAATTCACGAGATCGTCTGCTTTCAATGCCTATAAAACGCAAACTAAGAAACGCAGCTTTCTCAAAATTTTACAGTCAGCTGTTAATCGATAACTGCTGACAGGAGCAGTGTTGTATTTAGAGCAGGTGCGCGGCAAATACAAAAAGTCACGGACTTATCAAACGACCCTCGTATATTCTTGGGTGAAGCCCCTGGCTACCAATCTTGCTGTATATAGTATTTTAGTAAATCACCATTTTCATCTAGTTTTATACTAAAAACCCATTTGCAATCTACTATGTTTTTATCCTTAGGCATTTGCACTAAGCCCCATGTATTATTTACAAAATGAGAATTAAGTTCGTCTTTAATGGCATTCTCCCACAAGGTTCTGTCATCACGAGTTTTAATCTCCTCATAAGTATTAGGAATATCATTTAAACATATTTGGGTATTCATCAGACACTTTTCTGAAAATCTATATGATAACTTGGGTTTATCTTTAATTCTCTCACTGCGTCTAATTTGTTCTTGATTTTCATTTTCATTTATTTTATCACCAGTTTCAGCCACTGTATCAATATTCTCGAGACAAGTGTAATTTACATTTAGATTTTCATCTGACTTTGAATCCGTAGATTCAGAATTTTCCTGCAATGGAGAATCCGACTCTTCATTATCTTTAATTAGAGAATCACAATATTGGTCAAAAACATCATGTTTTTCCACAGAGTCATTTTCATTTAAAGTCACAGATTTCATGTTTACTTCATCCACCACTTCATCTCTAGCTGTCATAACTTTTAGCCATTTGCCTCATATCCGACAAGTATAGTCTTGATCGATTTCTCGTCAAACTTTCGCTTCCGCACTTTATTCAGTGCATATACTGTCGATCCAAATATCTTTAGATATTTCAATATTGGCTTCTTTCCATGCCACATCTCATATGGTGTTTTCCTTATATTTTTTAAAGCTCTACTTGGGGACCTGTTTATTAAGTATGTTGCTGTTAAAACAGCTTCACCCCAAAAACTTTTATTCAGTTTAGTACAGTTAATCATAGAGCGAGCTTTTTCAGTGATTGTTCGAATCATCCGCTCTGCAACACCATTTAGTTGTGGGGTATGAGGAACCGCTAAATGATAACTGATACCTTTTTCGACACAAAACTCACGCATTTCATTAGAGAGATATTCCCTGCCGTTATCAATATATAGATTAACAATTTTTAAATTGAAATGAGCCTCACTCTTTGCTACAAAATCTTTAAATACAAAGAACACGTCAGATTTATAAATTATTAAATATGTTATACAATAATGTGTATATTTTATCAATAAATACTACATATTATTTTTTACTATCAATAGTTGAGGGCGTAATCGGACCACATATTTCAGAATGAATTATAAATAGCGGGCGTTCAATATTTTCTTTGTTTTTGTGTTTTTCAAATTTTAGTCTTGATTGTTTTCCTCCAGCCCTGCAATCCGCACCAAAGTATGGATAACCATCGGTATTTACACAAAAGACGCATCACTGAAAACAAGGTAAACAAACCAAAATGCAAATTTTAAAACATTTGGATTTGTTTACCGGCACAGCTACTCTACGAGGGACAACCAAACAACAAACAACAGCCATTGGTGACAGCCAAGTCACCGCGCACCCTCCCAGCCATGTGATACTCCTGCTCAGGAGATTCGGAGCATCACCCAAGTCGGCGAGCCCGTTCCTGGCCAACTAAGGCCGCGCCATCTCCCCTAGGAAAAAATGCTTAGCAGTTCATCATTTTACATTCCTACCCACGTGGACCTAACATTCAGACAAACTACTAACGTACAACTTAAAACTAATAATGATTTTTTTAAATACTTATAACTAATAGGACGTTTCTTTTTTTTCTTTAACTGCCGTTGCTGCTGTACTGCTCGTCGTGCACAAATTGTGGACGGGAGTTGTACGTCATGGGGGAACAATATGGGCTCTGGCGGATTCCCGCAAGGAACAGACTCACCAGGTAGGCGTTCGTTGCGAAAGGTCCAGTGTATCGCTGCTGTCTGCACACATACAAAATAATTAATTATTAAATAATTATTAACCGTAACAACACACAAAACTCACTTATTTATCTGCAGATCTTATCTTCGCCGACCGCTCACTCAAATGTGACTAACGATTCGGCCGCCCTTGAAGAAGATGTTGGCGGTCATATGCCTGGGCATTCGGGTATCTATCGACGGGTCAAACGGCGCTTGACAAAACGGGAACCTTGGGTCAGTGAGGCGTTTGGCTGTTAACAGGCCCAAGGCCTCGTAAAGGCTCGCACTGCTTGCTCCGTTGTTCATACCAGCGCAGCTGTGTTCATCGAAATATGTTTATCGGAACCAAAACGAACACAGCCGATTCGCAGAATGCAGCAGCACCAAGATTTCAAACTGGGCCGGCACAAATCTTGCCAAGCAGTCCATCAGGCGTGGGGCCCACGTTCTGCACATCGAATTAAACCGAGCGTCTGCCATCTGGGTGAGTATGTTACACGCGTCCATTGTTGTTTGTTGGGTAACTGATCTTCCTTTCCAGGGTCGCCATGTGTTCACGCCCGTATATCCTTTGCATGATATACGCCAAGGCGTCGCCCTTGTAGATCCTCGAGAAGGTACGCGTTGTTTCCGACCGCCTTCACCACCCGCGCCCGTAGGAACTTCTTCGCAAACTTCGCGTTGAAGCTCTTCGAGAAGTCGCTGAGCACGAAGTTCCGCCGATAAACTTCTTGGCGGAGCGTGGCGTTGAAGGTCCTTGCTCATTGGTCATAGCGCAGCTTGCTTACCTCGTATGAGTCGCGGAGCTTGACTTGGACTCGGGCTCGGATGATGGCCATTTTGTCCTTGTGCGCCATACCGTCCATTTCATGGTCGCACATGGACTTCAACTTCCTAGCCAATCGGTAGCATTTGCCGTTCAGGTAGAGGTGATGGCCAAAAACTGTTAAGAACGGCGTTTCTCCCGTTGCCGCGTGTATGGAGTTCCGGATAGCGACTTCTGTTTCCGGCAAGTGCGCGTCCCACTCCCGGTGATACTGCTTTAAATAGCTACGGATCGCCGACAACACGCTACGGTTCACCCTTTCCGCTGCGTTGCTCGATGGTGAGTACACTGGGGTTCGGATGTGTTTTATTATATGCCAAATTTTGTAACCATCTCTTCAAAGGTCTTAGCGGCGAATTGTTTCCCGTTGTCCGAATGGATGACTTCGGGCACACCAAACTTGAAGAACACCTCGTGGACCAGAAATTCTATAAGGTGCGCTGCAGACGCCTCTCGCATCGCCTTAAGGAAAGTGTACTTCGAGAAGTGGTCCACCACGATGAAGATATAGGCGTGTCCTCTTCTCGACCGAGGTGACTGCTTGCCGTGCCGGCGACATGGGATATGGATGGTCCTTAAAAATTTTGGCTCCGTCTATCAACTCGATGGAGTGAGTGTCGACCTGAGTCCTGCCGAGACCATGTTGTTCGAAGGTCAGGAACTGTCTTTGCACGCATGCGAGCTGCAGCTGCTGTTCCGGAGACAGTTCCCACTTCTCGGGGTCTGACTTGTGCTCGTCAGCTGCGTCCTCCGTGTATTGCTCCATATCCTGGACTTGGAGCTCTGCGGCGTCTTTCTTTTGGCCTTCTGCTGCCCCTCGTCCGGTAATTTCGGGTGTCAGCTCATAGAGTCGCCAGAAATCGACTCCCAGGTAAGCTTTTTGCTCCAGGTATGGGTATATGTAAAAGTTGACCTTTTTAACCTTCCCTAAATATTCCACAGCCAACTCCGCTCGGCCGATTATGGACCGATCCTCACCTGCGGCGGTGCGTACTTTGGAGAAGTATCTGATCATCGGCATGTCGATGCTGCTCAGCAACTCCCTGCAACCACGACCCAGTAAGCTGACAGATGCTCCTGTGTCGAGCAATCCCAGGACCCGCTCACCACCTATTTTTATTTCAGCGAACGGTCTTGGATCGTTCGCCTGGTTTAGTACAACTGCTGCCGCAACTTCCCTGCGCCTCGTCCATCGTTGCCGGAAGCGCCATCTCGCCCTTTGTATCTTGCGAGGTGCAAGCCGCATGCCTGCCAGTTGATGTTGATGTTGAATATTCGGCTTCTGGCTTCCAGGTACCTTTGCATCCTCCAGTGGTATAATCGTACTTATTTTACTTGTATTCTTATTAACTAGTACTTTTCCTTCAGGCTCCTTAAGAATTAATGCGGGGCTTTCTCCTACGGGCGTGCGTCTCCCGTTTTGGCCACACCCGGTCGTCCGTTTCCCGCGCAGTTCGGACATTTCGGTGTCACCGTCCCTGGCTTGCCGCATCGGTAGCAAAACAGCTGACGTGTTGGCGATTCGCATTCTCGGAACATGTGGCCACAATTCCAGCACACCGGCCTATCTGGAGCCTTCGCTGCCATTTGCGCAGCTCCTCCACATCCTGGATTGGCGTCACCTCTGCGTCTGGTACAATCACCTCATGGACACGTGGCTTGAAATGGGCGGGAGGCGCTGGCTGTTGCGCATAAGGAGTGCGTCCTCGTTGCCCGAAACTGCGCCCCACTTCCGCCGCCTCATCCCGTAGCTCATCCACAGGAGCTCGTGCATCCGGTCATGCTCCGTTTGGTGGCTGCGGAATCGACGCAGTTGTATCCAGCTAGTGACTGTGGAGTGCCTTATTTATATTCATTTAATTTAGGAGGATTATTTTTTTTATGTTGTACTAGTTTAGGGGTTTATACGGTAATAGTTGCAGGTTGATCTTCTAATTCGAATTATGCTTTATTAGGAGGGTTACGAGCTGTTGCTCAAACTATTTCTTATGAAGTTAGATTAGATTTAATTTTATTATCATTTATTTTTTTAATTGGGAGTTATAATTTTCTTTATTTTTATTATTATCAAATTTATTTATGATTTTTAATTGTTTTAGTTCCTATAGCTTTAGTTTGATTTACTATTTCTTTAGCGGAAACTAATCGTACTCCTTTTGATTTTGCTGAAGGTGAATCAGAGTTAGTTTCTGGATTTAATGTAGAATATAGAAGTGGAGGATTTGCTTTAATTTTTTTAGCTGAATATGCAAGAATTTTATTTATGAGAATGTTATTTTGTGTTATTTTTTTAGGTAGAGATGTATTTAGAATTTTATTTTATATTAAATTAATATTTATTTCTTTTGTATTTATTTGAGCTCGTGGAACTTTGCCCCGTTTTCGTTATGATAAATTAATGCATTTAGCTTGAAAATGTTTTTTACCTTTTTCTTTAAATTATTTAATATTTTTTATTGGGTTTAAAATTTTAATTTTTTCTTTTTTATTATGAATTACTTTTAGTAAAGTTAATAGAAAGGAAAATTTCTATCTTATGTTTTCAAAACATATGCTTATTCAAGCTCATTAACTTAATATTAATTTAATAAATTATCTCATCATTTATTTACTAAAGGATTAATTAAATAATATAAAAAGTAGATAACTGTTAAAATTTGTCCAAGTAATACGTAGGGTTCTTCAACAGGTCGGGCTCCAATTCAAGTTAATAAAATTACAGTAACTACTATAATTCAAAATAAAATTTGGTTAATTGGATAAAATTGAATTCCTTGAAATTTTCTTAAATTATAAAATGGAAGAATTATTAAAATAGCAATAGATAAAACTAGCGCGATTACTAAAATTTGGTTAATTAGATAAAATTGAATTCCTTGAAATTTTCTTAAATTATAAAATGGAAGAATTATTAAAATAGCAATAGATAAAACTATAAAACGATTGCTCCTCCTAATTTATTAGGAATTGAACGAAGAATTGCATAAGCAAATAAAAAATATCATTCAGGTTGAATGTGAGCAGGAGTTACTAAAGGATTGGCTGGAATAAAATTATCTGGGTCTCCTAATAAATAAGGATTAATTAATACTAAAGTAATTAAAATAAAAAATATTACAATAAATCCAACAATATCCTTATAAGTAAAATAAGGATGAAATGGAATTTTATCAATATTTGAGTTTACCCCAATTGGATTATTTGAACCTGTTTGGTGTAAAAATAATAAATGAATTATTACTATAGCAAAAACAATGAAAGGTAAAATAAAATGAAAAGTAAAAAATCGAGTTAGTGTTGCGTTATCGACAGCAAATCCTCCTCAAACTCATTGTACAAGATCTAACCCTAAATAAGGTACCGCAGAAAGTAAATTTTTAATAACAGTTGCTCCTCAGAATGATATTTGACCTCAAGGTAAAACATACCCTATAAATGCAGTTCCTATAACTAAGAATAAAATAATTACTCCAATTATTCATGTTGGAGTATATAAATATGAACCATAATATATTTCTCGTCCTACGTGTAAATAAATACAAATAAAAAAGAATGATGCCCCGTTAGCATGTATAGTTCGTAATAATCATCCATAATTTACATCTTGACAAATATGATTTACTCTATAAAAAGCTAAATTTACATCTGCTGTGTAATGTATCGCTAAAAATAGTCCAGTTAAAATTTGAATAATTAAACACAATCCTAATAAAGATCCAAAATTTCATCAACTTGAAATTTTTCTAGGAGCGGGTAAGTCTACTAAAGCATTAGCAATTTTGAATAAGGGGTGTGAAGTTCGTAAAGGTTTATTCATTAATTTATTATTCGTAGAGGTCCTTTAAATAATTTAGTAATTTTTACAATAACAATCAAAGTAATTAGTAAATAATTTATTAAAAGAATTGTGATAAAATTTGTAGGAAAATTATATAACTTATTTAAAGATAGAGAATTTTCTGAAAAATAAGTGTATAGATTTGAAATTCTTTCTATTTCGTTGTTTAAAAAAATGAATTTAATAAATTTTTATCAATAATAATTGATAAAATTAATAAAATAATTAATAAAGTAAAAGAAAATAATGTTAATTTAATTGATAAATTAAATATTTCATTAGAAGCTAAAGATGTAACATAAATAAATAAAACTAATATTCCCCCTAAAAAAATTAAAAATAAAATATAAGAAAATCAAAATGTTTTTGTAATTAAACCAGTTCTTAAACAAATTAAAATAGTTTGGATTAATAGGGTTAATCCTATAGCTAGTGGGTGGAATATATTAATAAAAATAATTGAAGTTAAAAAAATTAAAGAAAATAAAATTAATTGAATAATATCAAGAGGTAGTTTATATAAAATATTAATTTTGGGGATTAATGAAAAAGAAATTCTTTTCTCTTGAAGTTTTAAAAGAATTAAACTATTAAAACTAATGATTATAATTTTGTATTGAAGATTTCCAATAATTTTATTTATTTTAGGGTTATTTTGTTTTGTTTCTAATCGAAAACATTTACTTTCTATATTATTAAGTTTAGAATATATTGTTCTAATTTTATTTTTTATATTATTTATTTATTTAAATATATTAAATTATGAGAGTTATTTTAGAATAATATTTTTAACTTTTAGAGTTTGTGAGGGCGCATTGGGGCTATCTATTTTAGTTTCAATAATTCGTACACATGGTAATGATTATTTTCAATCTTTTAGAATTATATAATGTTAAAATTTATTTTTTTTTATTATTATTAGCTCCATTATGTTTTATTAATAATATATTTTGAATGGTAAAAGTTTTACTATTTTTAATTTCTTTTTTATTTTTATTGATAAATAATTTTATAAATTATTGAATAAGTATTTCATATTTTTTAGGTTCAGATATATTATCATATGGATTAATTTTATTAAGTTTATGAATTTGTTCTTTAATATTATTAGCGAGAGAAAGAGTGTATAAATATAAAATTTATAAAAATTTATTTTTATTAAATATTGTTTTATTATTATTATTATTAATTTTAACTTTTAGAAGAATAAGATTATTTATATTTTATTTATTTTTTGAAAGAAGATTAATTCCTACGTTATTTTTAATTTTAGGTTGAGGGTATCAACCTGAACGTTTGCAAGCAGGAATTTATTTATTATTTTACACTCTTTTAGTTTCTTTACCAATATTAATTGGTATTTTTTATTTTATAAATAAAACTAATACAATAAATTTTTATTTATTAAATAATTATATATTTAATTTTGATTTATTGTATTTTTGAATAATAAGAGCTTTTTTAGTCAAAATACCAAATACCAGTTTCAGGATCTATAATTTTAGCCGGAATTATATTAAAATTAGGGGGCTATGGAATATTGCGAGTAATTTCTATTTTGCAGCAAATAAATTTAAAATATAGATTTATTTGAATTAGAATTAGTTTAGTAGGAGGTGTTTTAGTTAGATTAATTTGTTTACGTCAAACTGACTTAAAGGCATTAATTGCTTATTCTTCTGTTGCTCATATAGGAATTGTTTTATCTATTAACAATAAGTTATTGAGGTTTAAGAGGTTCATACAGTTTAATAATTGCTCAGGGACTTTGTTCTTCCGGTTTATTTTGTTTAGCTAATGTTTCTTATGAACGGTTAGGAAGTCGAAGATTATTAATTAATACTTTAAATTTATTAGGAGAAATTTCTTTATTAAATAGAATTGTTTCTTGATCATGAATTTCTATAATTATATTATCTTTACTTTCATTTTTTAGAGCAGCTTATACTTTATATTTATATTCTTTTAGACAACATGGAAAAATTTTTTCTAGAGTTTATTCATTTAGAGGAGGTAAAATTCGTGAATATTTATTAATAATTTTACATTGATTACCTTTAAATTTATTAATTATAAAAAGAGAAACTTGTATATTATGATTATATTTAAATAGTTTAAAAAAAATACTAATTTGTGGTGTTAGTGATATGAATAATTCATTTTAGATCGTATAATATATATCTATTTGTAGAATTAGATTTTTAAGTTTAATTTCTATTAGTTTTTCTTTATTTTTAATAAGATTAAATTTTTTATTAAAAAATTTAGTTTATTTTGTTGAATGGGAAGTAGTTTCATTAAATTCTATATCAATCGTGATAACATTGTTATTTGATTGAATAAGCTTATTATTTATGTCTTTTGTTTTAATAATTGCTTCTTTAGTAATTTTTTATAGAAAAGAATATATAAGAAGAGATGAAAATATTAATCGTTTTATTATATTAGTTTTAATATTTGTTTTATCAATAATATTATTAATTATTAGTCCTAATTTAATTAGAATTTTATTAGGATGAGATGGTCTTGGATTAGTTTCTTATTGTTTAGTAATTTATTTTCAAAATGTAAAATCTTATAATGCTGGGATATTAACTGCTTTATCTAATCGAATTGGAGATGTAGCGTTATTATTAGCTATTGCTTGAATATTAAATTATGGAAGATGAAATTATGTATTTTATTTAGAAGTTATACAAAATGAATTTGAAATAATATTAATTGGTAGTTTGGTTATATTAGCTGCTATAACTAAAAGTGCTCAAATTCCTTTTTCTTCTTGATTACCTGCTGCAATGGCTGCTCCTACTCCTGTTTCAGCATTAGTTCATTCATCTACTTTGGTAACTGCTGGAGTTTATTTATTAATTCGATTTAATATTTTATTAGAAAATTCTTGATTAGGTCAATTTTTACTTTTATTATCTGGTTTAACTATATTTATGGCTGGTTTAGGGGCAAATTTTGAGTTTGATTTAAAAAAAATTATTGCCCTATCAACTTTAAGACAGTTAGGTTTAATAATAAGAATTTTATCTATAGGGTTTTATAAATTAGCATTTTTTCATTTATTGACTCATGCTTTATTTAAAGCTCTTTTATTTATATGTGCTGGAGCTATTATTCATAATATAAATAATTCTCAAGATATTCGTTTAATGGGAGGTTTAAGAATTCATATACCTTTAACTTCAGCTTGTTTTAATGTTTCTAATTTAGCTTTATGTGGAATACCTTTTTTAGCTGGATTTTATTCAAAAGATATAATTTTAGAAGTAGTTATAATTAGAAATATTAATTTTTTTTCTTTCTTTTTATATTTTTTTTCAACAGGTTTAACAGTATGTTATTCTTTTCGGTTGGTTTATTATTCAATAAATGGAGACTTAAATTGTAAAAGATTAAATATATAAAATGATGAAGGATGAGTAATATTGCGAGGCATACTTGGCTTATTATTTATAACAATTATTGGGGGTAGAATATTAAATTGATTAATTTTTCCTAATCCATATATAATTTGTTTACCTTTATCTATAAAATTATTGACTTTAATAGTTTGTATTAGAGGAGGTTTATTTGGATATTTAATTTCTTTTATAAATTTATACAGTTTAAATAAATCTTTAATTTATTATAATTTTACTATATTTTTAGGTTCTATATGATTTATACCTATTTTAAGAACTTATAAATTAATTTATTTTCCTTTAAATTATGGTAATATTGTTTTAAAAAGTTTTGATCAAGGTTGATCAGAATATTTTGGAGGTCAAAATTTATACCAAAAATTAGTAAAATATTCTCAAATTCTGTTTTTAATACACAATAATAATTTAAAAATTTATTTAATATTATTTGTATTATGAATACTAGTTTTATTAAATTTTTTATTATTTTTATATTCAAATAGCTTATATTTAGAGTATGACATTGAAGATGTTATGGAGATTAATTAAATCTTTGAATATATTGAATTATTTTAAGTAATTTATAAAAAATAATTTTTTATTTTTACAATGAAAATGTAAAGTTTTTTATTAAACTATATAAATTAGAAGTATAAATGGAATTTAACCATTAAAAGAAAAAGTTAGCAGCTTTTACTTGATCACCATACTTCCTTAATCGGAGTTTATACTCAATTCTATCATTAGCAGTGATAAGCCTCTATTTTGGCTTCAATTAAAAAGAATAAGGGTAATTTACCTAAGATTAGGTCGAAACTAATTGCAATTTATCGCTTCATATTCTGCGATATATATATATATATATATATATATATATATATACATGTATAAGGTAGATTGAAAAATCAATACTTTTTGAATGCAAATCAAATGTTATAATTAACTACAACCCTATTTAATTAGATCAATTTAATATTCCTTGATTTCATTCATGATAAAGACCAATTAATAAAATAAAAATAAAAATTGTTGAAGTAATTGTTCAAATAAATAAATTAGAAAATATAATAATAATAATTATTGGTAAAATTAAAGCAATTTCTACATCAAAAATTAAAAAAATAATTGTGATTAAGAAAAATCGTAAAGAAAATGGTAAACGAGAAGAAGATTTAGGATCAAATCCACATTCGAATGGAGAACTTTTTTCTCGGTCGATCAAAGTTTTTTTTCTTAAAATTGAGGCTAAAATTATTACAATAAATCTAATTGTTATAATTACTGAAGCAATAAAAATTATAGATTGAATTATTTATACTATTATTAATAGACCTTATGATTGGAAGTCAAATATACTTTTATACTATATAAATAAATTAAAATTAACCTCCTCATCAATAAATTGTGATGTATAAAAATAATCAAACTACATCAACAAAATGTCAATATCAAGCAGCTGCTTCGAATCCGAAATGGTGATTTATGAAAAATGGTTATTTAAGTGAGTGTTGCCATGAAAAATGTTGACCCATAAACTGAATCGGCAATTGTAAAAGGAGCTTCAATGTATTCGTAAGCTTGAAGGATAGAAAAATAAATACCTAATAATACAGTAAAAAATAAACCTTGAGAAGTTTGTGAAGCCAATAAAATAGCTGTATTTAATAGAGGAATTTGAAAGGGATTAAAAGAAATAATTCCTGCAGGAGGTCAACAAGCTCCTAATTCAATTGCAGGAGAAAGACTTCTGTGAAAAAATGCTCAAAAAAATCTTACAAAAAATAAAATTTCTGATAAAATAAATAAAATTATTCCTCATCGTAATCCGATAGTAACTGCGTATGTATGTAAACCTTGATATGTACCTTCACGAGATACATCTCGTCATCATTGATAAACTGTAAGGATTGTAATAATATTACCTAAAAAAAATAGAGAAGTATCATATTGATGAAAACATTTAATTATACCTGAAACAGTTGTTATAACCCCAATTGCACCTGTTAAAGGTCAAGGACTGTAATCAACTAAATGAAATGGGTGATTTGAATGTGTAGACATTTTTCATATATATATATATATATATATATATATTAATTTACTTCTCTAGAATATAATGTTCCTAATACTGCAAATACATAAGATTGAATTATAGCTACAGCTGATTCAAGGACTAATAAAGCAATTTGACCTACTAAAAGGAAAGTTACGAAGAAGTAAGATATTGAAGGTCTAGTATTTCCTAATAAAGTTAATAATAAGTGTCCTGCAATTATATTAGCAGTTAATCGAACAGCTAATGTTCCTGGTCGAATTACATTTCTAATAGTTTCAATACATACTATGAATGGTATTAAAATAGCTGGAGTTCCTTGAGGCACTAAATGAGCAAATATATGTTGAGTATGGTTAATTCATCCGAAATGATAATCATAAAGGAAGAGCTAATGATAGTATTAAAGTTAGATGACTTGTTCTTGTAAAAATGTAAGGAAATAATCCTATAAAATTATTAAAAAGAATAAGAGAAAATAAAGAAATAAAAATAAATGAAGAACCATTATGACTTGTTGGTCCTAATAATGTTTTAAATTCTTTGTGAAGAGTTAAAAGAATTGTATTTCAAAAAATATTATATCGAGAAGGTATTAATCAATAAATTGAAGGAATTATTAAAAGTCCTAAAAATGTTCTTAATCAGTTTAATGATAAACCAAAAATTGCTGAAGGGTCAAATACAGAAAATAAATTTGTTATCATTTTCAATTTATTGAATTTAAATTAATATTTTTTAATTCATTAGATTTAGGTGATGAAGGTAAATAAGAGTAATAATTAATTGAACAAAATAAAATAAATGTAATTGAAAAAATAATAAATAAAATTAGTCATGAAATTGGGGCTATTTGTGGGATTAAAAAATATTAATATTTTAATAATTTTAGTTTGACATACTAATGTTATACAATTTAACTAATTTTTTAGTTTCATTAGAAGTAAGTGCTAATTTACTATAAAATGGTTTAAGAGACCAGTACTTGCTTTCAGTCATCTAATGAAGAATTTACATTATTAGAAATTCATTTAATAAAATAATTTACAGGAACTCTTTCAATAACAATAGGTATAAAACTATGATTTGCTCCACAAATTTCTGAACATTGTCCAAAAAATAAACCAGGTCGGTTGATAAAAAAATTTGTTTGGTTTAATCGACCAGGAGTTCCATCAACCTTTACCCCTAAAGCTGGAATAGTTCATGAATGAATTACATCGGCAGCTGTTACTAAAATTCGAATTTGAGAATTTATTTGTAAAACAATTCGATTATCTACGTCTAATAAACGAAATCCATCATTTGAAAGTTCATTTGTTGGAATTACGAGTATATAAGAATTATATAAGAATCCTGTGTCGAGCAATCCCAGGACCCGCTCACCACCTATTTTTATTTCAGCGAACGGTCTTGGATCGTTCGCCTGGTTTAGTACAACTGCTGCCGCAACTTCCCTGCGCCTCGTCCATCGTTGCCGGAAGCGCCATCTCGCCCTTTGTATCTTGCGAGGTGCAAGCCGCATGCCTGCCAGTTGATGTTGATGTTGAATATTCGGCTTCTGGCTTCCAGGTACCTTTGCATCCTCCAGTGGTATAATCGTACTTATTTTACTTGTATTCTTATTAACTAGTACTTTTCCTTCAGGCTCCTTAAGAATTAATGCGGGGCTTTCTCCTACGGGCGTGCGTCTCCCGTTTTGGCCACACCCGGTCGTCCGTTTCCCGCGCAGTTCGGACATTTCGGTGTCACCGTCCCTGGCTTGCCGCATCGGTAGCAAAACAGCTGACGTGTTGGCGATTCGCATTCTCGGAACATGTGGCCACAATTCCAGCACACCGGCCTATCTGGAGCCTTCGCTGCCATTTGCGCAGCTCCTCCACATCCTGGATTGGCGTCACCTCTGCGTCTGGTACAATCACCTCATGGACACGTGGCTTGAAATGGGCGGGAGGCGCTGGCTGTTGCGCATAAGGAGTGCGTCCTCGTTGCCCGAAACTGCGCCCCACTTCCGCCGCCTCATCCCGTAGCTCATCCACAGGAGCTCGTGCATCCGGTCATGCTCCGTTTGGTGGCTGCGGAATCGACGCAGTTGTATCCAGCTAGAGACTGTGGAGTGCCTTATTTATATTCATTTAATTTAGGAGGATTATTTTTTTTATGTTGTACTAGTTTAGGGGTTTATACGGTAATAGTTGCAGGTTGATCTTCTAATTCGAATTATGCTTTATTAGGAGGGTTACGAGCTGTTGCTCAAACTATTTCTTATGAAGTTAGATTAGATTTAATTTTATTATCATTTATTTTTTTAATTGGGAGTTATAATTTTCTTTATTTTTATTATTATCAAATTTATTTATGATTTTTAATTGTTTTAGTTCCTATAGCTTTAGTTTGATTTACTATTTCTTTAGCGGAAACTAATCGTACTCCTTTTGATTTTGCTGAAGGTGAATCAGAGTTAGTTTCTGGATTTAATGTAGAATATAGAAGTGGAGGATTTGCTTTAATTTTTTTAGCTGAATATGCAAGAATTTTATTTATGAGAATGTTATTTTGTGTTATTTTTTTAGGTAGAGATGTATTTAGAATTTTATTTTATATTAAATTAATATTTATTTCTTTTGTATTTATTTGAGCTCGTGGAACTTTGCCCCGTTTTCGTTATGATAAATTAATACATTTAGCTTGAAAATGTTTTTTACCTTTTTCTTTAAATTATTTAATATTTTTTATTGGGTTTAAAATTTTAATTTTTTCTTTTTTATTATGAATTACTTTTAGTAAAGTTAATAGAAAGGAAAATTTCTATCTTATGTTTTCAAAACATATGCTTATTCAAGCTCATTAACTTAATATTAATTTAATAAATTATCTCATCATTTATTTACTAAAGGATTAATTAAATAATATAAAAAGTAGATAACTGTTAAAATTTGTCCAAGTAATACGTAAGGTTCTTCAACAGGTCGGGCTCCAATTCAAGTTAATAAAATTACAGTAACTACTATAATTCAAAATAAAATTTGGTTAATTGGATAAAATTGAATTCCTTGAAATTTTCTTAAATTATAAAATGGAAGAATTATTAAAATAGCAATAGATAAAACTAGCGCGATTACTAAAATTTGGTTAATTGGATAAAATTGAATTCCTTGAAATTTTCTTAAATTATAAAATGGAAGAATTATTAAAATAGCAATAGATAAAACTAGCGCGATTACTCCTCTTAATTTATTAGGAATTGAACGAAGAATTGCATAAGCAAATAAAAAATATCATTCAGGTTGAATGTGAGCAGGAGTTACTAAAGGATTGGCTGGAATAAAATTATCTGGGTCTCCTAATAAATAAGGATTAATTAATACTAAAGTAATTAAAATAAAAAATATTACAATAAATCCAACAATATCCTTATAAGTAAAATAAGGATGAAATGGAATTTTATCAATATTTGAGTTTACCCCAATTGGATTATTTGAACCTGTTTGGTGTAAAAATAATAAATGAATTATTACTACAGCAAGAACAATGAAAGGTAAAATAAAATGAAAAGTAAAAAATCGAGTTAGTGTTGCGTTATCGACAGCAAATCCTCCTCAAACTCATTGTACAAGATCTAACCCTAAATAAGGTACCGCAGAAAGTAAATTTGTCATAACAGTTGCTCCTCAGAATGATATTTGACCTCAAGATAAAACATACCCTATAAATGCAGTTCCTATAACTAAGAATAAAATAATTACTCCAATTATTCATGTTGGAGTATATAAATATGAACCATAATATATTCCTCATCCTACGTGTAAATAAATACAAATAAAAAGAATGATGCCCCGTTAGGATGTATAGCTCGTAATAATCATCCATAATTTACATCTCGGCAAATATGATTTACTCTATAAAAAGCTAAATTTACATCTGCTGTGTAATGTATCGCTAAAAATAGTCCAGTTAAAATTTGAATAATTAAACACAATCCTAATAAAGATCCAAAATTTCATCAACTTGAAATATTTCTAGGAGCGGGTAAGTCTACTAAAGCATTAGCAATTTTGAATAAGGGGTGTGAAGTTCGTAAAGGTTTATTCATTAATTTATTATTCGTAGAGGTCCTTTAAATAATTTAGTAATTTTTACAATAACAATCAAAGTAATTAGTAAATAATTTATTAAAAGAATTGTGATAAAATTTGTAGGAAAATTATATAACTTATTTAAAGATAGAGAATTTTCTGAAAAATAAGTGTATAAATTTGAAATTCTTTCTATTTCATTATTTAAAAAAAATGAATTTAATGAATTTTTATCAATAATAATTGATAAAATTAATAAAATAATTAATAAAGTAAAAGAAAATAATGTTAATTTAATTGATAAATTAAATATTTCATTAGAAGCTAAAGATGTAACATAAATAAATAAAACTAATATTCCCCCTAAAAAAATTAAAAATAAAATATAAGAAAATCAAAATGTTTTTGTAATTAAACCAGTTCTTAAACAAATTAAAATAGTTTGGATTAATAGGGTTAATCCTATAGCTAGTGGGTGGAATATATTAATAAAAATAATTGAAGTTAAAAAAATTAAAGAAAATAAAATTAATTGAATAATATCAAGAGGTAGTTTATATAAAATATTAATTTTGGGGATTAATGAAAAAGAAATTCTTTTCTCTTGAAGTTTTAAAAGAATTAAACTATTAAAACTAATAAGAGCTTTTTTAGTCAAAATACCAAATACCAGTTTCAGGATCTATAATTTTAGCCGGAATTATATTAAAATTAGGGGGCTATGGAATATTGCGAGTAATTTCTATTTTGCAGCAAATAAATTTAAAATATAGATTTATTTGAATTAGAATTAGTTTAGTAGGAGGTGTTTTAGTTAGATTAATTTGTTTACGTCAAACTGATTTAAAGGCATTAATTGCTTATTCTTCTGTTGCTCATATAGGAATTGTGTTATCTATTAACAATAAGCTATTGAGGTTTAAGAGGTTCATACAGTTTAATAATTGCTCACGGACTTTGTTCTTCCGGTTTATTTTGTTTAGCTAATGTTTCTTATGAACGGTTAGGAAGTCGAAGATTATTAATTAATAAGGGGTTATTAAATTTTATGCCAGTTATAGCTTTGTGATGATTTTTATTAAGTTCTGCAAATATAGCCGCTCCTCCTACTTTAAATTTATTAGGAGAAATTTCTTTATTAAATAGAATTGTTTCTTGATCATGAATTTCTATAATTATATTATCTTTACTTTCATTTTTTAGAGCAGCTTATACTTTATATTTATATTCTTTTAGACAACATGGAAAAATTTTTTCTAGAGTTTATTCATTTAGAGGAGGTAAAATTCGTGAATATTTATTAATAATTTTACATTGATTACCTTTAAATTTATTAATTATAAAAAGAGAAACTTGTATATTATGATTATATTTAAATAGTTTAAAAAAAATACTAATTTGTGGTGTTAGTGATATGAATAATTCATTTTAGATCGTGAAATATATATCAATTTGTAGAATTAGATTTTTAAGTTTAATTTCTATTAGTTTTTCTTTATTTTTAATAAGATTAAATTTTTTATTAAAAAATTTAGTTTATTTTGTTGAATGGGAAGTAGTTCATTAAATTCTATATCAATCGTGATAACATTGTTATTTGATTGAATAAGCTTATTATTTATGTCTTTTGTTTTAATAATTGCTTCTTTAGTAATTTTTTATAGAAAAGAATATATAAGAAGAGATGAAAATATTAATCGATTTATTATATTAGTTTTAATATTTGTTTTATCAATAATATTATTAATTATTAGTCCTAATTTAATTAGAATTTTATTAGGATGAGATGGGTTAGGGTTAGTTTCTTATTGTTTAGTAATTTATTTTCAAAATATTAAATCTTATAATGCTGGAATATTAACTGCTTTATCTAATCGAATTGGAGATGTTGCTTTACTTTTAGCAATTGCTTGAATATTAAATTATCGAAGATGAAATTATATTTTTTATTTAGAAATTATACAAAATGAATTTGAAATAATAGTAATTGGTAGATTAGTTATATTAGCTGCCATAACTAAAAGAGCTCAAATTCCTTTTTCTTCTTGATTACCTGCTGCTATAGCAGCCCCTACTCCTCTTTCAGCTCTGGTTCATTCATCTACTTTGGTAACAGCGGGGGTTTATTTATTAATTCGATTTAATATTTTATTAGAAAATTCTTGATTAGGGCAATTTTTACTTTTATTATCTGGTTTAACTATATTTATGGCTGGTTTAGGGGCAAATTTTGAGTTTGATTTAAAAAAAATTATTGCCCTATCAACTTTAAGACAGTTAGGTTTAATAATAAGAATTTTATCTATAGGGTTTTATAAATTAGCATTTTTTCATTTATTGACTCATGCTTTATTTAAAGCTCTTTTATTTATATGTGCTATTATTCATAATATAAATAATTCTCAAGATATTCGTTTAATGGGAGGTTTAAGAATTCATATACCTTTAACTTCAGCTTGTTTTAATGTTTCTAATTTAGCTTTATGTGGAATACCTTTTTTAGCTGGATTTTATTCAAAAGATATAATTTTAGAAGTAGTTATAATTAGAAATATTAATTTTTTTTCTTTCTTTTTATATTTTTTTCCAACAGGTTTAACAGTATGTTATTCTTTTCGGTTGGTTTATTATTCAATAAATGGAGATTTAAATTGTAAAAGATTAAATATATTAAATGATGAAGGATGAGTAATATTGCGAGGCATACTTGGCTTATTATTTATAAGAATTATTGGGGGTATAATATTAAATTGATTAATTTTTCCTAATCCATATATAATTTGTTTACCTTTATCTATAAAATTATTGACTTTAATAGTTTGTATTAGAGGAGGTTTATTTGGATATTTAATTTCTTTTATAAATTTATACAGTTTAAATAAATCTTTAATTTATTATAATTTTACTATATTTTTAGGTTCTATATGATTTATACCTATTTTAAGAACTTATAAATTAATTTATTTTCCTTTAAATTATGGTAATATTGTTTTAAAAAGTTTTGATCAAGGTTGATCAGAATATTTTGGAGGTCAAAATTTAGACCAAAAATTAGTAAAATATTCTCAAATTCTGTTTTTAATACACAATAATAATTTAAAAATTTATTTAATATTATTTGTATTATGAATACTAGTTTTATTAAATTTTTTATTATTTTTATATTCAAATAGCTTATATTTAGAGTATGACATTGAAGATGTTATGGAGATTAATTAAATCTTTGAATATATTGAATTATTTTAAGTAATTTATAAAAAATAATTTTTTATTTTTACAATGAAAATGTAAAGTTTTTTATTAAACTATATAAATTAGAAGTATAAATGGAATTTAACCATTAAAAGAAAAAAGTTAGCAGCTTTTACTTGATCACCATACTTCCTTAATCGGAGTTTATACTCAATTCTATCATTAGCAGTGATAAGCCTCTATTTTGGCTTCAATTAAAAAGAATAAGGGTAATTTACCTAAGATTAGGTCGAAACTAATTGCAATTTATCGCTTCATATTCTGCGATATATATATATATATATATATATATATATACATGTATAAGGTAGATTGAAAAATCAATACTTTTTGAATGCAAATCAAATGTTATAATTAACTACAACCCTATTTAATTAGATCAATTTAATATTCCTTGATTTCATTCATGATAAAGACCAATTAATAAAATAAAAATAAAAATTGTTGAAGTAATTGTTCAAATAAATAAATTAGAAAATATAATAATAATAATTATTGGTAAAATTAAAGCAATTTCTACATCAAAAATTAAAAAAATAATTGTGATTAAGAAAAATCGTAAAGAAAATGGTAAACGAGAAGAAGATTTAGGATCAAATCCACATTCGAATGGAGAACTTTTTTCTCGGTCGATCAAAGTTTTTTTTCTTAAAATTGAGGCTAAAATTATTACAATAAATCTAATTGTTATAATTACTGAAGCAATAAAAATTATAGATTGAATTATTTATACTATTATTAATAGACCTTATGATTGGAAGTCAAATATACTTTTATACTATATAAATAAATTAAAATTAACCTCCTCATCAATAAATTGTGATGTATAAAAATAATCAAACTACATCAACAAAATGTCAATATCAAGCAGCTGCTTCGAATCCGAAATGGTGATTTATGAAAAATGGTTATTTAAGTGAGTGTTGCCATGAAAAATGTTGACCCATAAACTGAATCGGCAATTGTAAAAGGAGCTTCAATGTATTCGTAAGCTTGAAGGATAGAAAAATAAATACCTAATAATACAGTAAAAAATAAACCTTGAGAAGTTTGTGAAGCCAATAAAATAGCTGTATTTAATAGAGGAATTTGAAAGGGATTAAAAGAAATAATTCCTGCAGGAGGTCAACAAGCTCCTAATTCAATTGCAGGAGAAAGACTTCTGTGAAAAAATGCTCAAAAAAATCTTACAAAAAATAAAATTTCTGATAAAATAAATAAAATTATTCCTCATCGTAATCCGATAGTAACTGCGTATGTATGTAAACCTTGATATGTACCTTCACGAGATACATCTCGTCATCATTGATAAACTGTAAGGATTGTAATAATATTACCTAAAAAAAATAGAGAAGTATCATATTGATGAAAACATTTAATTATACCTGAAACAGTTGTTATAACCCCAATTGCACCTGTTAAAGGTCAAGGACTGTAATCAACTAAATGAAATGGGTGATTTGAATGTGTAGACATTTTTCATATATATATATATATATATATATATATATATTAATTTACTTCTCTAGAATATAATGTTCCTAATACTGCAAATACATAAGATTGAATTATAGCTACAGCTGATTCAAGGACTAATAAAGCAATTTGACCTACTAAAAGGAAAGTTACGAAGAAGTAAGATATTGAAGGTCCAGTATTTCCTAATAAAGTTAATAATAAGTGTCCTGCAATTATATTAGCAGTTAATCGAACAGCTAATGTTCCTGGTCGAATTACATTTCTAATAGTTTCAATACATACTATGAATGGTATTAAAATAGCTGGAGTTCCTTGAGGCACTAAATGAGCAAATATATGTTGAGTATGGTTAATTCATCCGAAATGATAATCATAAAGGAAGAGCTAATGATAGTATTAAAGTTAGATGACTTGTTCTTGTAAAAATGTAAGGAAATAATCCTATAAAATTATTAAAAAGAATAAGAGAAAATAAAGAAATAAAAATAAATGAAGAACCATTATGACTTGTTGGTCCTAATAAAGTTTTAAATTCTTTGTGTAATATTAAAAAAATTGAATTTCAAAAAATATTGTACCGAGAAGGTATTAATCAATAAATTGAAGGAATTATGCAAAGTCCTAAAAATGTTCTTATTCAGTTTAAAGATAAACCAAAAATTGATGAAGGGTCAAATAAAGAAAATAAATTTGTTATCATTTTCAATTTATTGAATTTAAATTTAAATTTTTTAATTCATTAGATTTAGGAGAAGTTGGTATATAAGAGTAATAATTAATTGAACAAAATATTATAAAAATAATTGAAAAAATAAAAAATAAAATTAGTCATGAAATTGGGGCTATTTGTGGGATTAAAAAATATTAATATTTTAATAATTTTAGTTTGACATACTAATGTTATACAATTTAACTAATTTTTTAGTTTCATTAGAAGTAAGTGCTAATTTACTATAAAATGGTTTAAGAGACCAGTACTTGCTTTCAGTCATCTAATGAAGAATTTACATTATTAGAAATTCATTTAATAAAATAATTTACAGGAACTCTTTCAATTACAATAAGTATAAAACTATGATTTGCTCCACAAATTTCTGAACATTGTCCAAAAAATAAACCAGGTCGGTTGATAAAAAAATTTGTTTGGTTTAATCGACCAGGAGTTCCATCAACCTTTACCCCTAAAGCTGGAATAGTTCATGAATGAATTACATCGGCAGCTGTTACTAAAATTCGAATTTGAGAATTTATTTGTAAAACAATTCGATTATCTACGTCTAATAAACGAAATCCATCATTTGAAAGTTCATTTGTTGGAATTATATAAGAATTATATAAGAATCCTGTGTCGAGCAATCCCAGGACCCGCTCACCACCTATTTTTATTTCAGCGAACGGTATTGGATCGTTCGCCTGGTTTAGTACAACTGCTGCCGCAACTTCCCTGCGCCTCGTCCATCGTTGCCGGAAGCGCCATCTCGCCCTTTGTATCTTGCGAGGTGCAAGCCGCATGCCTGCCAGTTGATGTTGATGTTGAATATTCGGCTTCTGGCTTCCAGGTACCTTTGCATCCTCCAGTGGTATAATCGTACTTATTTTACTTGTATTCTTATTAACTAGTACTTTTCCTTCAGGCTCCTTAAGAATTAATGCGGGGCTTTCTCCTACGGGCGTGCGTCTCCCGTTTTGGCCACACCCGGTCGTCCGTTTCCCGCGCAGTTCGGACATTTCGGTGATTCGCATTCTCGGAACATGTGGCCACAATTCCAGCACACCGGCCTATCTGGAGCCTTCGCTGCCATTTGCGCAGCTCCTCCACATCCTGGATTGGCGTCACCTCTGCGTCTGGTACAATCACCTCATGGAGGTGGGCTGTGCCCAACCCCCCCGCCCCGCGGGGGCGGGGTAGGGGGGGGAGGGGTTTTAAGTACCCGGTGGGGTGGGGGGGGGGGGGGGGGGTGGGTGTGGCTGGGGGGGTGTGTGGGCTCTCCGGACCAGAGCCCCCCCCCCGCCGCCCCCCCTCCCGTTTCTTCCCCACAGGGGGTCTTGCATCCGGTCATGTTCCGTTTGGGGGGTTCGGAATCGACGCAGTTGTATCCAGCTAGAGACTGTGGAGTGCCTTATTTATATTCATTTAATTTAGGAGGATTATTTTTTTATTATGTTGTACTAGTTTAGGGGTTTATACGGTAATAGTTGCAGGTTGATCTTCTAATTCAAATTATGCTTTATTAGGAGGTTTACGAGCTGTTGCTCAAACTATTTCTTATGAAGTTAGATTGGCTTTAATTTTATTATCATTTATTTTTTTAATTGGAAGTTATAATTTACTTTATTTTTATTATTATCAAATTTATTTATGATTTTTAATTGTTTTATTTCCAATAGCTTTAGTTTGATTTACTATTTCTTTAGCAGAAACTAATCGTACTCCTTTTGATTTTGCTGAAGGTGAATCAGAGTTAGTTTCTGGGTTTAATGTAGAATACAGAAGAGGAGGATTTGCTTTAATTTTTTTAGCTGAATATGCAAGAATTTTATTTATGAGAATGTTATTTTGTGTTATTTTTTAGGTAGAGATGTATTTAGAATTTTATTTTATATTAAATTAATATTTATTTCTTTTGTATTTATTTGAGCTCGTGGGACTTTACCTCGTTTTCGTTATGATAAATTAATATATTTAGCTTGAAAATGTTTTTTACCTTTTTCTTTAAATTATTTAATATTTTTTATTGGGTTTAAAATTTTAATTTTTTCTTTTTTATTATGAATTATTTTTAGTAAAGTTAATAGAAAAGAAAATTTCTATCTTATGTTTTCAAAACATATGCTTATTCAAGCTCATTAACTTAATTAATTTAATAAATTATCTCATCATTTATTTACTAAAGGATTAATTAAATAATATAAAAAATAGATAACTGTTAAAATTTGTCCAAGTAATACATAAGGTTCTTCAACAGGTCGAGCTCCAATTCAAGTCAATAAAATTACAGTAACTACTATAATTCAAAATAAAATTTGGTTAATAGGATAAAATTGAATTCCTCGAAATTTTCTTAAATTATAAAATGGAAGAATTATTAAAATAGCAATAGATAAAACTAGTGCGATTACTCCTCCTAATTTATTAGGAATTGAACGAAGAATTGCATAGGCGAATAAAAAATATCATTCAGGTTGAATGTGAGCAGGGGTTACTAAAGGATTAGCTGGAATGAAATTATCTGGGTCTCCTAATAAGTAAGGATTAATTAATACTAAAGTAATTAAAATAAAAAATATTACAATAAATCCAACAATATCCTTATAAGTAAAATAAGGATGAAATGGAATTTTATCAATATTTGAATTTACCCCAATTGGATTATTTGATCCTGTTTGGTGTAAAAATAATAAATGGATTATTACTATAGCAAGAACAATAAAAGGTAAAATAAAATGAAAAGTAAAAAATCGAGTTAATGTTGCATTATCAACAGCAAATCCTCCTCAAACTCATTGTACAAGGTCTAATCCTAAATAAGGTACTGCAGAAAGTAAATTTGTAATAACGGTTGCTCCTCAAAATGATATTTGACCTCAAGGTAAAACATATCCTATAAATGCGGTTCCTATAACTAAAAATAAAATAATTACTCCGATTATTCATGTTGGAGTATATAAGTATGAACCATAATATATTCCTCGTCCTACGTGTAAATAAATACAAATAAAAAAAAATGATGCTCCGTTAGCATGTATAGTTCGTAATAATCACCCGTAATTTACATCTCGACAAATATGATTTACTCTATAAAAAGCTAAATTTACATCTGCTGTATAATGTATTGCTAAAAATAGTCCAGTTAAAATTTGAATAATTAAACATAATCCTAATAAAGATCCAAAATTTCATCAACTTGAAATATTTCTAGGGGCGGGTAAGTCTACTAAAGCATTGTTAGCAATTTTGAATAAGGGGTGTGAAGTTCGTAAAGGTTTATTCATTAATTTATTATTCGTAAAGGTCCTTTAAATAATTTAGTAATTTTTACAATAACAATTAAAGTAATTAGTAAATAATTTATTAAAAGAATTGTAATAAAATTTGTAGGAAAATTATATAATTTATTTAAAGATAAAGAATTTTCTGAAAAATAAGTGTATAAATTTGAAATTCTTTCTATTTCATTATTCAAAAAAAATGAAGTTAATGAATTTTTATCAATAATAATTGATAAAATTAATAAAATGATTAATAAAATAAAAGAAAATAATGTTAATTTAATTGATAAATTAAATATTTCATTAGAAGCTAAAGATGTAACATAAATAAATAAAACTAGTATTCCCCCTAAAAAAATTAAAAATAAAATATAAGAAAATCAAAATGTTTTTGTAATTAAACCAGTTCTTAAACAAATTAAAATGGTTTGAATTAATAAAGTTAATCCTATAGCCAATGGGTGAAATATGTTAATAAAAATGATTGAAGTTAAAAAAATTAAAGAAAATAAAATTAATTGAATAATATCAAGAGGTAGTTTATATAAAATATTAATTTTGGGGATTAATGAAAAAGAAATTCTTTTCTCTTGAAGTTTTAAAAGAATTAATCTTATTTTTGATTTACAAGACCAATGTTTTTATTAAACTATTAAAACTAATGATTATAATTTTGTATTGAAGATTTCCAATGATTTTATTTATTTTAGGGTTATTTTGTTTTGTTTCTAATCGAAAACATTTACTTTCTATATTATTAAGCTTAGAATATATTGTTCTAATTTTATTTTTTATATTATTTATTTATTTAAATATATTAAATTATGAAAGTTATTTTAGAATAATATTTTTAACTTTTAGAGTTTGTGAAGGTGCATTAGGGTTATCTATTTTAGTCTCAATAATTCGTACACATGGTAATGATTATTTTCAATCTTTTAGAATTATATAATGTTAAAATTGATTTTTTTTTATTATTTTTAATTCCATTATGTTTTATTAATAATATATTTTGAATGGTACAAGTTTTATTATTTTTTATTTCTTTTTTATTTTTGTTGATAAATAATTTTATAAATTATTGAATAAGTATTTCATATTTTTTAGGTTCAGATATTCTATCATATGGATTAATTTTATTAAGTTTATGAATTTGTTCTTTAATATTATTAGCGAGAGAAAGAGTGTATAAATATAATAATTATAAAAATTTATTTTTATTAAATATTATTTTATTATTATTATTATTAATTTTAACTTTTAGAAGAATAAGATTATTTATATTTTATTTATTTTTTGAAAGAAGATTAATTCCTACATTATTTTTAATTTTAGGTTGAGGGTATCAACCTGAACGTTTGCAAGCAGGAATTTATTTATTATTTTATACTCTTTTAGTTTCTTTACCAATATTAATTGGTATTTTTTATTTTATAAATAAAACTAATACAATAAATTTTTACTTACTAAATAATTATATATTTAATTTTGATTTATTGTATTTTTGTATAATAAGAGCTTTTTTAGTTAAAATACCAATATTTTTAGTTCATTTATGATTGCCTAAGGCTCATGTAGAAGCTCCAGTTTCAGGATCTATAATTTTAGCTGGAATTATACTAAAATTAGGGGGTTATGGTATATTGCGAGTAATTTCTATTTTGCAACAGATAAATTTAAAATATAGATTTATTTGAATTAGAATTAGCTTAGTAGGGGTGTGTTTTAGTTAGATTAATTTGTTTACGTCAAACTGATTTAAAGGCATTAATTGCTTATTCTTCTGTTGCTCATATAGGAATTGTTTTATCAGGGTTATTAACAATAAGTTATTGAGGTTTAAGAGGTTCATATAGTTTAATAATTGCTCATGGACTTTGTTCTTCTGGTTTATTTTGTTTAGCTAATGTTTCTTATGAACGGTTAGGAAGTCGAAGATTATTAATTAATAAGGGTTTATTAAATTTTATGCCAGTTATAGCTTTATGATGATTTTTATTAAGTTCTGCAAATATAGCTGCTCCTCCTACTTTAAATTTATTAGGAGAAATTTCTTTATTAAATAGAATTGTTTCTTGATCATGAATTTCTATAATTATATTATCTTTACTTTCTTTTTTTAGAGCAGCTTATACTTTATATTTATATTCTTTTAGACAACATGGAAAAATTTTTTCTAGAGTTTATTCATTTAGAGGAGGTAAAATTCGTGAGTATTTATTAATAATTTTACATTGATTACCTTTAAACTTATTAATTATAAAAAGAGAAACTTGTATATTATGATTATATTTAAATAGTTTAAAAAAAAATACTAATTTGTGGTGTTAGTGATATGAGTAATTCATTTTAGATCGTGAAATATTTATCAATTTGTAGAATTAGATTTTTAAGTTTAATTTCTATTAGTTTTTCTTTATTTTTAATAAGATTAAATTTTTTATTAAAAAATTTAGTTTATTTTGTTGAATGAGAAGTAGTTTCGTTAAATTCTATAAGAATTGTAATAACATTATTATTTGATTGAATAAGTTTATTATTTATGTCTTTTGTTTTAATAATTGCTTCTTTAGTAATTTTTTATAGAAAAGAATATATAATAAGAGATGAAAATATTAATCGATTTATTATATTAGTTTTAATATTTGTTTTATCTATAATATTATTAATTATTAGTCCTAATTTAATTAGAATTTTATTAGGATGAGATGGGTTAGGGTTAGTTTCTTATTGTTTAGTAATTTATTTTCAAAATATTAAATCTTATAATGCTGGGATATTAACTGCTTTATCTAATCGAATTGGGGATGTTGCTTTACTTTTAGCAATTGCTTGAATATTAAATTATGGAAGATGAAATTATATTTTTTATTTAGAAATTATACAAAATGAATTTGAAATAATAGTAATTGGTAGATTAGTTATATTAGCTGCTATAACTAAAAGAGCTCAAATTCCTTTTTCTTCTTGGTTACCTGCTGCTATAGCAGCTCCTACTCCTGTTTCAGCTTTAGTTCATTCATCTACTTTAGTAACAGCTGGAGTTTATTTATTGATTCGGTTTAATATTTTATTAGAAAATTCTTGATTAGGTCAATTTTTACTTTTATTATCTGGTTTAACAATATTTATGGCTGGTTTAGGTGCAAATTTTGAATTTGATTTAAAAAAAATTATTGCTTTATCAACTTTAAGACAATTAGGTTTAATAATAAGAATTTTATCTATAGGTTTTTATAAGTTAGCATTTTTTCATTTATTAACTCATGCTTTATTTAAAGCTCTTTTATTTATATGTGCTGGAGCTATTATTCATAATATAAATAATTCTCAAGATATTCGTTTAATGGGGGGTTTAAGAATT